>JAJEKV010000072.1:4565619-5165619 GCA_021234155.1 Isoetes taiwanensis
CATCAACACTAATAACATGGGGACAATCTGCTCATGTCATTCATTTTATTCCAGATACAATAGATATATGCATAATGCATAACCTATAACAAAACGTTTCCACTGAACCTGAATCTGAGTGAGATCGTAATATGCTGCTAGAGATGCCCCAGATTGTGGGATAAAGAAACAATGATGGCCTTCTTTTCCTGCTTTTAAGATGCTTAGAATTGATGCTTTGCTTGTCGAGCATGACAGTTTCAGCTGAAGTTATACAACCACTGGAAATAAAATAACAACCATGAGGTGTAGAAATCATAATTTGTTAATAAGAAAGAAGAAAGAAAATTAATAACACCTGCAAGCCAGGCAATCATGAAGAGTCACCTCATCAGCATCTAAATTCAGAGAATCATTTCGATCAACGTCATGGTGTCGTTGGCTGAATTTTAACTCTTCCAACCCATAATAAAACACCCAACATACTGGAATCGTAAACCAGCTCCACCCGTGGATAATGGATGCAGCTTAAATTTGAAAAGTATGTGAGGGATCACACCTCAAGCTCGTAGTTCCGAATCCGTTGCTGCTTCTACCGGAAAGGGATACAACACACGCTTGGGAAGGAGCATGAAATCATTCAGATTCTGAGTTTGAGAGCGGTGGAAAATTTCCAGAGTCTGCCATTTCTGATCATCCAATCCTGATGGAGCTAGTATTTGAATGATATAGCTACATATCTTCTCAGTAGCTTGCCCGATGAGGAAAACGCCTCTACCCATCACAATTCGTACTTCGCCCAACTGCTGATTCATTGGTTGTCTGCCGTAATCAGCAACACCCAAAAGTTCATTGGTGTCTCGCCAATGTTGCCCTTATAGAGATCTAGTAAGATCCAAGACATTATTACGGTGTTGTAATTTGTTCTCATCAACATGATCTTATGCACCATGTAGAAGTCCATATACACGATGCTATAATGGGTCCCCCAGTGATTTCCACTTCAAATCAGACCACATATATTTAAACCCTCATGCCCCAAAAATATTGCTTATTGCATCAAAGAGCTCCACTCATGATATTAGGGACCGTTGACACATGATAGACTGAATTTTTCTTCGAACCAAAGGAAATTTGGATGGTGATATAAACATGCTCACTTGAAGAAAATTGCAGCGAGAATGCGCCGAGGATAGAATATGTTGAGATGACTTCTATGTGGAAATCCTGTAAGGTCTATAATTTGTGTTGCGTTCACATGAGCGATGATAAGAAAATACAAACAATCCCTTTGGCGTTGTCCACAAAAGGAGGGAGGGTGGGAGTCCTGGTATCATGACATATTGATATGTACTACAATATGGTAAGATAAAGGGCTATCGTAGATTATATCCAAAATTATTATAAAACCAATAAATCATAAACTATGTTTTAGAAAAATAAACATTTAAGCCAAAGAGGATGAATCAATAAACTCCACCAAACAAGCACCCAATGTCGGACTCTTGGGTATTCAAGTAGCTCAATATTACTAAAAGACTCGATTCGATCAACCGAGCAACAAAGCACCTAAGCTATCTAGCAATGTACGCCATAGATCATCCTTTGCGTGATCTTCGTGGCCATGTTCCAACCTGACAAAACCACCTGGACGATAATACATGTCCTATTCCAATATTTCGATGGTTAAACCATGCCCTGAAACATGATAAGGACTACGACAATATACCCAACAGCTTGTCATCAGCAAGCCGAATTGAGAAATTGTCGATATAAAATGAAATGTCCTTGTCTCCTGCGTTTCATCATCATAATGTCATCATATGGGATGTGTGGGAACATAAGAAGAGAAAGTGGTATCAATATTCAGGAAAAAAATGGGAAGTAACATCTTGAACAGTTTCAATTATGTCAAGGATTTCTTTATCGACATATTTAATTATGTCAAGCAATTTCTTTACTCCATATTCTAAACGAGGTGCACTCTGACTACAATTACATACCGTTTGGATTCACAATCATACCTACCTGTGACTATATGTTGAGCCCTCCGGGCAACCTCTCATCCACCATGCCTGTTTTATGATCGAGGTGCCTATGATTTTGAGATGTCAAATAATGGTAGTTTGCCTAAGGTTTGTGATGGTATATCAGCCTCTATAATGACTTCTCGCTTTAAGGTTTTAGAATAAATAATGAGTCGACGGCTCAAAATAACTCAATGTCCTAATAAACCACTTTTAACCAATCTAACCAAGTTGAGCTAACGTAACTATTTTTATCTTAAATCTTTTATAATAACCCATCGAATTATTTTGTGGATATGGTCTTTGTCTCAAAATTATATCCACATCAAACCTCGGTCCCCCGCTATTTCACCAAAGGCGGTAATCTCATTGCTACATCGCCTAATTCCCCGTATAGTGGTCACTATTGATGATGCTCGCCTCCATAATCATTTATACCAGTCGTATTAGGGCAAGGAAAGCGAGCCCGTTACTACCGATGGAATGAAGAGCAACCGCATGCATACAAAATGCAAACAGGCGATCAAGCCATAGTTTGAGGCAATATCTTGCTTGCTTCCTCAAAGAAGACCGGAATGCTGTCTCTGTATAGTGTCGGCGATAGTACATTACCAAGGCTATAGAAACCCCATTAATCGGATTTAGCTCCAATCCATACCTCGCAGACACTACTATCTATAAAAGTGACTCACGACGGATTCGTATTGTGTATATTGTATTGTCTCCGGAATTCGATGGATGTGATTGGGGAGCCACGTAACAGGTAAGGCTTTGGCTGGAGCACCGCCAACAGGATGAATGCTATACCGTCCTATTAATATCGCGTGTGTAACATTCTTTAACCACCCCTACCAAACGACTGGCCAAACCATCCGATGTCTATGGGGAATCCATCCATCCTCTTATAGTGGTATCAAGAAATGTCAGTGACCAAGATTCATTTGAGCCGATCTCCCATGGGTCCATTACAATCTATGCTCTGCCTTGAGCATTGTATCAGCCCACGCCATCGCATTGCATCCAAGACCAAGCCAAGACCAACCACCAAGAGTATCCAAGTCATATATGCCCCCATGGAGACCCAAACTGAGCGTTGTTCAAATTAATTATTAGAGATAACTACCCAATTGGACCTCAAGAACTCAGATCTCCAACCCATTATAAGACTAATGTTAGGTTGGTATGACAAGTGTCATGGTAAAGAATTGAATCTTCTACTCATAATCAATATAACAACTGAGGGAAATATTGTCTCAATACATCGCTGGGTCAGGATAAACATCCAACTGAGTACCACCTCCGCATTTTAGTTTCAACCATAAACTCCAATCAAGACCATCGCCACGCCAGTCGCAAGCGCATTGGCTTCCGTGGTCAACGTACCGATGCACTCAAATAAGCGCAGATAGTGGAAAATCATAGTCAGCCTTGAAGATCTTGCATAACAAGAATTGTAAGCAAAAGTAAAGGCACAAGATCCCACGTGGAATAAAGCTAGACAATGATAACATGATCAAATGAGAGATGCAATAAAACGTGCTTAAGAACATAGCTAAATACCAAAACCATCATGATGCATAGCTCTCAAATGGGAAGCTTAGTCACCAAGGTGACCTTAGCCCATTAGTGTCGGGGAAAAATGCCCAGCCGCAACTGTATTCCAAGCCCCGAGTAGCTGGCGGGGTAACCTGCCACATACCCTTCAACCATTGCCTACTCATCAAGACCAGCAGGATTTCAAAGAGTTGATGTAATCATCTCAAGCTTAGAATCACACCAGTGCCACAAAGCACAAAATACAACAAACATAGAATATGCTGAGTAATGTCAAGTAAACCAGACCACCCCAATCCCAAGTCTAACCCCAAAGGATCTTCCAAAGAAATGTCAAAATGTTAAGACAATAATGGTGTACAATGAGGCTTATTATATAGATGTTCACTACATATTTATTACATGTGCTTAGGTCATAATCCATTTAGGTTGCTCCATACATAAACCAAATCATGTCGGCGTAGCTAACTTGACCGATGAAGATCATGATAACAACCAAACCAAGATCCAAGGATGGAATCCAACACTTAATCATGTCACCAATAAACACTACATTCTTTTGTAGGCTGCAGCAATGACCAAGGACCATTCCAATAAGAAACGCAAACAAAGTAATCCATTACCAAATCATTTATTTAGTTTAGGCATTATATTAGAGTAACAATGTTCCATGCCATAGCTACGTCCCATAAGTTTCTCATCATCATGGCTATCATATACTTTCAATCTCATGCCATTAATTTACCTTCTGTAAGTGCTTAGGGTTCCATCTCAATATCCAACGGTTATCAGCTAAATCCATCACTAAACTGATTCTACTCTCGCTTCCCATCCTGTACCAAAGCTACAATCAAACCATGTATGTGTCCTAGGTTCTTTATGAAATTTCTGTCATCCCTAGCTAGACCATTGTTTTTAGGAATAATGTTCTAACTTTGTGAATAGAAAATGTTCATGGGTAGAGCTTTTTGTAGGGTCGGTTACAATTTTTTCCCTCGATGTTCCAAATAGAAATGGGAGTCAGATGACTATTATACTCCAGGATGCTATATTCCTCAACAAACCACCAATCGAAGTCCGGAATCACAAGCTATGTGGAAATCAGACATAAACAAATCATAATCATAACTTACGCATTCTAACTCCCATCTGCATGATTTAGCTTGGTGGAAAGATATATTCTATAAATTCATCTAAAGGATATAGTCCTTATCGATCATCAAAAAGTTATGGTCATTTCACCAAAAATAATTCTTTAAACAAGGTTTCAGTTCAAAAAATTAGGGCACCAATCTGTTGTCCAATCTTGATCTCGATGCAAAGTCTACACACATTCTCTCTATAACTAGAAAATAAAAATATTACCTTTTTCTTAGCTACTTTTATCCTTTTGGCACATAACAAAAATAATGTGAATAAGGAACTACAAATACGAACACATCACACAAGACTTTGGCAGATTAGGACCCTTTCCGGGCATCATTTTCTTCTTGAAATTTGATGCCTTGGCCAGTGACCCAAATTAACTTTCTATTCTTGTTGTCCGCCATTATTCAAAGGGTTGTCCGTGCAAACACCGTAAGAAAATCAATTGCATCATCATCAACAAATCTAGACCTCCGTGATGATCGCCACTTTAGAGACAAATATCATCCCCCAGAAACATGTAGGTCAGCCGAGACTTCCAAAGGCTAGAATAAAGTCATTAAGAATTTTAACTTTAAGTGATGGCGCTTATTGTATGTAATGAATTAGAGGCAGCAGGCGATAGTGACCAAAGATGCGCCAATTTCGATTAGGTGTTTCAAGCCATGCCTAATGCTGGATGCCCAAAATCACCACCGCAATGCACCAATTCAAACAAGTAACAAGCACGAACGCTTCTACAGCTCCCCACATCACCCCATATTGGAACACATCAAGCACACGGCCATTAAGCACCACATCAAGCACATCAATGGGAATACATCATTATAACATCGAAATATGTCATTCTTGTCCATTTATAAGTAGTTAAACTAGAGTTAAGATATTGTGACGGTAAAGATCCGCTGTATTCAGACATAAAAAGATGGAATAGAGAAGAGGGAAACAGGCTTTGGGGGATTTCTTTGCTTCTTTATGGTATCGTGAGCCGATTTCTAAACATATTAGAAATACCGGACTAAAGAATCATGTCTAAAGGGATCCATCGAAAAGCTTACCGGGCCGCTAATTCATATGTGTGGTTTATCAAAACCAGGGAATTTTGGCAGAAAAGGATCGGGAGGGTGCCCGTGAGAGGAAACACCCAACTCTGAAGAAAGATGACAAGTAGTCAAAGGAGGAGATGGCTGGCGGGTGCGCCTTTAACCAGAAGGCCAAGAATCTGATCATGAAGTACGGAATGATGGGCGGCAAATTCCTTGTGTATTGAAGAGGCATCCACGCACCAAAGAAGCATGGGATTGTCCGACAATGCTTCTCGTAGTTGATCATTTCTCCCAAATAGTGATGCTTCTTATGCCCAAATCTTTACCCGCGAAAACTGAAAGATCAGAGGATGCATCGCTGGCGTACGAGGGGATCGATCACGCGAAAAAACAATTGCAAGGAATGGGTAAAGCTTCACCGGTGGATGCAATTGTTCGAGCTCTTTGCGGTAGGCCCCACCAGCATTTGATGGAGCAATGAAAGGGCCATAGAGGCGCAAAGGATCTAAGCCTAGATCACCGGTTTACACACAAATCCGTGAGGAGGTCAGATTTAACTCAGCAGAAGTTATTCGAGAGGTGGTGGGAGAGACTCGCATCGCCTTGCATGCGTGTGTAGGAACGGTCAGATAGCGCGACCCTCGCTACAAGTGTAACTGTGGTTGGCCATATTGGAAAAGGGAATTGTGAGAAAGTAACAAGGAAAATTCAAAAGAATGAGGATGTCAAAGCGAAAGCGAAAGTGGCCAAGAAGAAAATGTTACTACCAAAAGCACATGTGGCTCACATTGAATCGAGTGAAGAGGAAGATGACGAGATTCAGCATAGCAGCCTTCAATGGCCGAAAGGCTGAGGAAAATAGCACTTGGAAGAAAATGCTGGGAAAGATTTATGCACTACAGCATGGTGTACATCGTGGATCAGAGAGATCACAAAGATCAAAACCAATATATGTGCTATGCTTGCACATGAGGAGGATGTTTGGTTTGTGGATTCGGGTAACATCACATGACGCTTTACCTGAGAGACCCTTTGGCGTAATTCAAGGAAGAAGCAATTAAAGGACAAGCATAAACAGAAAGGGCAAGCTTAGAGTGGTCGGGTGTTGCACAATCAAGGTTCACCTCGGGGAAGAGGATACAGCGTAACCGAGGGTGCTTTATGTTCCGTGTCCGCCACCAACTTGCTGTCAGCTTGGCAAATGGATGATGCAAATCTCAAGCTCACATTCTGGGTGGCAAGTGTGTGATTCGTGGACCTCAAAAGCGTAATAGCACAAGGACAGGTATGGCAAGTCAGATCGCCTCAATTTTAACAAGTAGGACCACAAGCTTTTGTGATAAATGGATGTGACAAAGAACTGCAAATATGGCATGAACGGATACGGGGCATTCCAATTTCAGACATTAGAAGATTGTCAAAATTGGGTCCGATACATCTTTGAAAGGCAAGCACTTACCCCGTGAGGTTGTGCCGTTGAAAGATCGCAAGACCCATTTCCAAAAGGTGGTGCGCAGCAACCAAAACCGCCTTCGCTTAGTGCGCATAGATTTATGGGCCCGCCGGTTTCCTTCACTTGAGGCGTTAGTATCTTCGCCACATTGATGATCACCAGAAGGTTTGGGCATTTTTCTCAAAAAAAGAAGTCCCTTTGAAGCCATCTTGGAAGTTGAGGCGGTAAAATGAGAAAGACATGAAGATCAAGAGAATTTGACAAATGAGGGGAGGCGACCATGGGCTAAGGTTCAGAATTTTGGCGTGTCATGGTATAAGGTACGAGATATCTATACCCATGAGCATGAGCGTAATGGGGTCGGAGCGAAAAATCAACCGTGGTCGAGCAAGAGTTTTGTTTGTGGCAGCGTGCCTTAAGGCCACGCCGGGCGTAATGTGAGCATGGCAAAGCACATTCGTAATTGTTTGCCCACCAAAGCACTTGACAATATGTTCTCTGGCTGTTCGATGTAGTCATTATCCAAACACTTGGCGCGGTATTTGATGTACGGCGTTCACCGAGCAAAGAGGAAAGAAACACAAGGTAAATCCAGCGTAAAAAGAAAGTTAATCAAATGCTCGTTGGGTTTAACGCCAGAGCAAAGGGTACAAACTTTGGGATCCTATCACAAAAGGATGCTCAACCGCGTATGCGTGACGCTTGATGAACATGATTTCGCCTTGGCAAAGCAAACTCGATAATGATCGATGGAAATTGAATCGCAGGCGACAGTTGATATGAACCGATAGTACAAGTCGAAACGGAGGCGGACCTGGTCCGTACTCTCCTCATATCTTCACCGTACAAGACTGCCTCAACAGGCCAAGATTCTCGACCTCCACTAAGGAGATCGAGGGACTTGAAGTCTACCAAGACGTAAATCTTGAAAGGTTTGCCTTAACGCAAGCTCAAGGACCATTGATGAACCAAATAAGAGGCTCGCAGTGCGCGTATGGTCCGCCATGCAGAAGGCAATGGAAGAAGAGTTCCAATCACTCGCCGCACGACACCGAATTTGTTCTTGCTCACAAAGTAAAAGCGCCTGTAGGATGCCTGGATTTACAAAGTCAAATATAATGAGCGTATAAAGTGCAGGTATACAGATTAGTGGTTTCGTGGATGTTCTCAAATTCCGTGGATTGACTCTCAAGGAAACATTCTCCTCCTGTATTAGACTCTTCGGCCCCATCGAAAGCAAAGGTTGGCCATCGCAATGCAATAATGATATGGAATTAGATCAAAATGGATGCTTCAAGATCTGCATTTTGGTATGGGACCTAGATGAAGACGTATTCATGAGGCAACCGGATTCGAGTGCTCGCAAATCACCGGAATAAACTCAAGAGGGTTCATCTATGGCTGCGCCAGCCACCAAGAGCTTGTATCGACTATCAACTGCTTTCTTCACAACAATATGATTCGCCAATTTGATTGAATATCTACGACAACCGAAGCATGAATGGCTTATTATTGTCTCAGACGTTTAGCGACTTCCCCTTCGCTAGCAAATCGCGGCAGCTCGCCCGGCATTTTGTCACGTAGATTCCGCATTAATTGAATTTAGGCAGCTTGAGTTTCTTTGGGGATAAAGGTGGTCAGAAATAGAGCTAAACGCAGCTTACCCCTTAATCGCTAAAACATCCAAGGGATCAACAAGTTTACCTTTACGATTGTAAGGATTTGTTCGACGCCACCGCCCAACCAATCTTTACCCGGATATGGCTCCCTTCCAAATTCTGGCGATATGGGCCTATTTATGCAGATATCTTTCAGAGGCAAATTTGGTAGCTTCTATGCATCTCATGGTTTGCACAAGGTCGGACGGCGTCGGCCAGAATTTTACCGGGCTTCTTTGAGTTGTCCGTCCGCAACATTGAAGGCAAAGGTGTCGCATTCTCGAGGTATTTACATGCTACACAGATCTTGGGCTTCACCGGGCGAATATTTGCATGGTTTGCTGGATGCAAGATTATGGGGATCTCATGGAAGATACTCAGACGGTAATCGCTTCCGCTTCCAAGTGGGAGTAGTTATCGGTGGCAGAAGCGTAAAGCAATTGCGCTTCGAAGGTGGAATCGAATATATGGCTCTCAGCAGCCCAAGGGAGGCAATTTGGCTCCAAGCATAATCAAGCGAAACTTGGGAAGATCAACAAGGCCCTCGTGGCTGGTATTCTCAGGATAATCAGTCGCAATATCCTCATGGTGAACCGACCAATTTCACCAAAGCAGCACATTGGAGATCCGCATCATTTACAAGAGAAAAGATTGAGCAAGGAAAATCAATGATCTATCCACCCAAGATTTAGACAAAGAGATATGTTTACAAAACCACCACCAAGGAAAAGGTTCTGAACGTGCTGAAGAATTAGGCATGAAGAAAGTTTGACCGGTCATATTTCCTTCTCGAGGGGAGTATTGAACACATCAAGCACATCAAGCACATTAAGCACCACATCAAGCACATCGGAATGCATCATTATAACATCGTGAAATATGCCGTCTAGTTGTCCATTTATAGAAGTAGTTAAACTAGATAAGATATTGTGACGTAAAGATCCGTTGTATTCGGGGAGCAAAAGATGGAATAGAGAAGAGGGAAACAGGCTTTTGGGGATTTCTTGCTTCTTTACCCCATACATCAGAAAGAAGCACATACAGCTCCACCCAAGTCATGCAGGCTCGGAGACCTGTGGGTGTTCCGACGGCACCGGCAACCAACCTCTGAACATTGCAATGTAGCTCCACAAGAGTAGCAATGCAGAGGCCACAATGTGTGTGGTCTGTGGGCTTCTTGAAGAAGCAGAAGAAAACCTCTCTACCGGCTCCAGAACATGATCCTCTCTAGGATGAAGTTTCATGCTCCAATGCCCATTCTCAAAGCAGCTCATTTTGGTATTCAATGTCTGGATAGGCCATGCATCATGAAATTCACGGTGCCAGATACACTAATGAGAAATACTATACTCCGCCAGGGGTTGAATTTGAAGGGCACCTCATTGTATATAGACATGGACCTCACTCATGAAACGCAGATCCCTCGACAACAGATAGCTCGAGTCAGGGGCATAAAATGCGATGGAGGAACTACTGCTTGGTCCAAAGGCGTGGTGGGATTTTTCCATCCATCGCTCACGAGGTCGCGCAGTGTGACGCGGCAGAGGCACTGTAACTCCTTTGGGAGGGGGGGGAGGGGGTGATGGGCACCACTAGCTCTGCTAGTGTATCAACAATTGTTGTTGCAACCCCTAGGAGTGCTGCTACTGCCGCTGCTACTCACCAGTTGTTGATGCCGCCGCGTAGCCCTTTTTTGAGTGCTACCACTCATCACTACACGAGTTGTTGATGTTGTTGCAGCCTTTGAGGTCTTCTTTGCCTCTGCCGGTCCTGCACTACCTCGGGATGTTGTCCGCCCCTCCCCACTTGCTGCTGATACTGCAACTCGGCGGAAGTCTACATCTGCCACCTCTAAATAGAGATTGTACTTGCATATGATCTCCTGGAACTGTCGGGGATTTCCATGTCAGAAGAGAGATATTTTGAACCCCATAGCCAGGGATATGGATTTCATCTTTCTTATGGAAACCTGAGAACAAGCTGTTCATTGGATATTGAATTTGCTGGGCTATCAGCGCTACTCGTTGTTCAATGTGAGGCAAGCGGGGACATGGTGGCATAGCCAGCTATTATTGTACTGCCTTGGCACCTTCAGTCATCCTCCATAAGGTGGACATACATATACAAGTGCAGAATTGCAATGGGGATCCCCTTTTTGTGGCAGCTTGTTACTTCCCGCATAGTGATTAAAACTTCTATTATTGCCACTCAGACGTGGATAGGCTGGACCCATATGTCCATCCATATGATGGCATACAGCAGCACAGATAGCTGGGGCATGTGATGCTAGTTGGAGACTTCAATGCATGCACTGGAATAGAGTTGTTATGGAGTTTGACCCCCTGGTTCAGGACATATTACAGCTCCGTCCGGCATAGGCTTTTTGCCCACATATATCGGTTGATGACACATCCATGTTAGTCTGTGCCCTCTGATGCAAGGACTATTCATATATATGACGGAACCGAGGTCAAGCTCAAAAGGATCCTCGGTCAACCAATGGTCGGACATCCAAGGCTTTCCGTGAAAGACCAAGCGGCGGACCACGCAAGTCAAAGCCTTTGGCTACCATCAACAACAAGAGGCGCTTTCGGACAAGTGACGCCCCGTCACTCCCGCGTCGCGTCAGCGTGATTCTAGGCACTTCAAGAGGCACCGCCAACATTCCTGCAAATCAGGCCTCCTTCCAGGAGTCGGCACCGAGATCAGTCAGAGTGTCTATATTGGGCCCAAGGCCATTGTACTATATATATGAGTAGAGTTAGCTCATAAGTTTTTTAGATGAGTTTTGAGTCTTGTCTCTTTTCAGTTTTCTCTCTATTGCGAGAGCTCATGTATTTTCATCATTGATATCAAGGAAGCTTATCATCTTTCTCTCATTTGTTCTGTTCTCTTCTTTTTCTTCTCTTTCAGCAAATCCCGCGTGACATAGTCGCCGGACTCTCTGTTAGATCCAAGGGTCCTCACAGATTTGTCTTCAGGGAGTTCGAACCCGGACCCCAAACACATCGCGCATTGCCGCGGGTCTGGATTTCTCCTGCTTTTCTTAAATCGCCATGCCCTACGTGGTAATTTCACGCCCGGAAGAACTCCCTTTCTCGGGAGCGGCATCTCGCTTTGGGAGCGCCATGTCCGAAACCTGTTCGCGACATGTATGGATCTACCCTATGACATAGAGGGAGGCCATCTTGGTCTAGGGCTCGATCCGGCGCCACCACCCCTCGTGTCCCGTCTGCGTCCCGTTCCGCCCAAAGCGTGCAAACATTGCTCACAACCTCGTCCCTCATCCTACTCCCGGGAGCCTTATCCGGTTTCAACCTTCTCAACCAGTACTTTCACACTTCGAACATGTTTACATCCATCATTCTTGGGGCCATCGCCTCTTCAGAGCCATCATCTCCCGGTTGGGCACGCATTTTATCCACATGTCTCCTTTAGCCTACCGGTGAATATCCTTCCCCCACGTTTCCCCTTTGCTCTTCTGTTTACAACCTTACGGATCTCAAAACCAATATATAGGCTACCAGGTTTCTCAACCCATGATCACTTGCCCCTTCATCGGGGTGGAGTCAGCACAATGCCACATCCACCTCAACCTCAAATATCTCACTATCTTTTTCTGTCATTGACACTTTCACATCTACCTTTCGAGATTTCGAACTGACTTATCCCACCTTTGGCAACACGAAGCAAACAGTTAGGTTGAATACCAAAGTGCTCATTATGGAAGAATTTGAGGCTCTAGTCGTCCTAAATGGTCACGCGCAACCTCAACTGAAATTCCACATCTTTTCCACCACCACTTGCGTGGCTCTCCTCATCAATGGCTCATGTCCAACAAAAGCCATTTGGAAACAAGACTGGTCCGAAATGCGCCTTTGCTTTTTCTCTCATTACGGGACCACGGATGATGATCAACTTCATCTCAAGCAACTCAATGAACTTCAACAAGAGCCCGCGGAGTGCGCGGGATTTTGCCGGATCGACTTCACATTACGCTAAGTAAGCTCAGGAGTACCCTACGAGCCAGTTTTGGTGCGGTTTCTCCAAGGACTTCCTCCCAGCTATTGACTCATGATCGAATACTGCGTCCAAAAACTTTGGAGCAGGGCTATCGACCTAATCAATCACTCGTCAATGTTTCCTCCCCGGCGTGGCTCTTCAAGAGCTCCGTTCATTCCACTGTCATGGTTCCCCAAACGGCTGTTCAGCCCTCAACACGCTTAATCCACAGCGCAGTCAAATCTGGTGCCATATTTGCAAATATCAAGGCCATTTGGCCACGAGTGCAACTCCACCAATGGCCCGCCTCATTGCAAGCGATGCAACATGTGCAATCATGCCACGGAAGAGTGCACTCGCACTCATCCCACACCGTTCCGCAACAAAATGGTTTATCAAGTGCAAAACCACACCTCACCACAATCGCACTATCAGCCGCCACCTCTTGGTGCAGCCCCACGCCAACTCTATCGACAGCGGGACCAACCACGGGATCCAACCAACGTCCTCTTTTTGATCCTTCTAAGCTCGATTGTTATCACTTTGTCAAGAATGGGGTCATACCACCCACGGCGTGTCCTCAACTTCCACAAGTTCGTGCGACTTCCCGGTACAAATCAGACCACATCGGTCCGCTTTCACGGCTTACCAACGGCTCACTAATGGCAAACAAGGCCCTTGACCGGTTCTTAAGAAGCCACCAAAGGCCTCGGCAATCACGCTATCAACCAGCTCCAAAAAATCAACCTCGGTGGATCAACAAGCCCAAGAGGGAAATTTTTCAGGCACTTAATCCTCCGGTCCACCCGTCAAATTGGGTTGGTTTAGTTTCACGCCAGACCAAGGCATCACGCCCCTTGACTATTATTCGGAAAGGGCACGAGAACCCCGCCTTTGTAGTTGACACCATTCCTCATGGGGACAAAAAAGGTTCACTTTGCACCGACTTGAAAAGCTTATGCCACATGTCATGCCCAAAGTTCGCCAAAGCATTTTGAACCTCTGCATGCTGTGAAGGCCGCGACATTGGCAAATGTTCATGCCACCACTAGAGCTCAACAAAGACAAGATACACCTTCAACATCTCAACCTCCACGCCTCGTGACATATCCCAATATTGCAGCCGGGTTGACTTACTATTTGAAGATTCTTGCCGCTTCCCTACCACGCACTCCGCACCGCTGGAACAGCCAGGATCCTTTTTCTCATGTACCTCTCGAACTCCAAGAGGAGCTCGCCAAGATCAAAATTCCTTTAAGCTTGGCAACCATTTTAAAACTCGTCTCCGCTCTCAAAGACCGGTTACCACTCCCAACCTGTTTAGGTGGGGCCGGTTACCTCTACACCCACCCGGTCCATGCCACGGTGGGAAATCGACAAGTCAACCATGTTCAAATCGATGGAGGTAGTGGGTCAATCTCATCACCTGGATAAACTCGCAAACAAATGGGCATCACACAACTCTTTCGTGCCCCATATGACATCAAATTGGCTAATGGCCACATCACGAACCTCAAGGCGTCATACCTATTCTTCACATCAACATAGGTGATCTCCGCTTTCCCATGGAATTTGGAGTGTGGAAAGTCGGGAAGATCCGGTGACTATGAAATGCTGGTAGGCGCACCTTTTCTCCGCCAGCAAAGAGTATCCATTACCGGGCCACGGACGGTTAGTCATCACCGATGGTCATCTCAATGCCACCATGGACTTGCAAGCAGGCGGGATCATTTACGTTGACAATGCGGAACCCTCTCTCCCGGACACCGATTCTGAAGAAGCTCGAATATTTATCAAGTTCGGGGCTCCACTGGAAGTCCGCCTCGTCATCTACCGAATATGCTGATCCTTGGGGAGAAATGACTCTTGATCGGACCAGCCATGGTTGCCTTGCTTGACCCCTACCGGCTCCTTCGCGGTGGCGAATCAACGCGTTGATCACTTTTCAGATGTCGACACTCTGCAACTCGTTGATGTACACGCCGCCATGAAGCAAATCCACCGCTAGATGAAACCGAAGCAACCTCTCTTTTCACCACAAAGTGCCACGATCCGGTTATGCTCCAACCTCCCCGCACATTGTCCGGATAAAGTCATACCCCATATTCAGACTCGAAGTTGAGATTGTGGGCGTTGGCAACAATCAACCGTGTCGCATTGCCGCCAATCTTCCGGCTCCTTATCGCAATGGTGGTCAAGCCGCTCAAAAATTCAAACACATTTTTGCCCTGAGTTACAAAGATCTTCTGGGAATCAACAAAAGCTTGGGGAACTCACCATTCCTACCAAATCGATGCACCCACCGGTGTAGCAACGACAATCATGTGCTCAACCTAATTACCGCGGATCGCGTCAAGGCGAAATTGACAAACTCCTTTCTTTGCGGGTTTGATCTATGAGGTCAAACATTACGAATGGGTGAGCCCCATCGTCATTGCCCTTAAGCACAATGGTAAGATCCGCTGCCACCGTAGACTATCGGAAACTCAATCAGCCACGGAGGGCGATGATCATTTTCCACTTCCCTTCACGAGACCAAGTTAGGAAGAAGTGGTTCGGACATGAGATGTACTCCTTTATGGATGGTTTTCTGGCTACAATCGGATCTCCATCAAAGAACGATCAACTCAAGACCACTTTCACCACCCCGGTAAGGGCACTTTTTGCCTACAAGGTGGTTCCTTTTGGATTATCCAACTCTCCTTCAACCTTTCAACGATCATGCTCTCGGTTTTTCATGATTTCATGAAGGAAAATCCCTTCTTGCAAATTTTTCAAGATGACTTCTCGCCCTCAGTTCCATGGGTGACCATTTGGATAAATTGGAACTCGTCTTTTCAAATGTGATGAGTCCTAGGCATTAGTCTCAATCGAGAAATGCACCTTTTCGTCCTTCGGTGTTACGTTAGGCCATGTTGTCGCCAAAAGAAGAACCACCGATCCCGCCAAAATCGGTTGTGTGCTCAAGGCTCAAGCACCGACCAATATCAAAAGAGACTCTTTCCCGGAAAGGTCAATTATTACTCCACCTTCATACCTGAAGCGGCACCATTGCGGATCCCATTCATAAACTCGGGGGCGAATCCACCGGGCTTGGAATTCCCGAAGTCGCTTTCCAACAAAGTGAAGCTTTTTGCTTACTCGTGCACCGGTTCTTGTTCCTCCTCAATGGGACAAGCCCTTTCCACGTTCATGTCGATGTCTCGGCGTTTGCTATTGGAGCTGTTCTTTCTCAAGAATATGATCGCTGCGACAAACCAAATCGCTACGCCCGACCGAAAACTCAATCGGCTGGCGCAACTATTTGTCCGCGGGCGTGAAGCTTTGGGTCTCATTTTACGTGTCCAACGCTTCCGTCATTACCTTTTAGGCGATCAAATCAAGTTCTTTGTGGACCACCAAGCACTCCTCTATTTGATCAACAAGTCCGCCCACGGGCCGCATTGCTTTCGTTGGGTCCTTCTTCTCAAGAATTTGCTCCTTTTTGAAATCGTTCATCAGTCGGGCAAATCTCATGTTGTTCGGATTATCTTTTCACGCATCCACACGGAGGGATCCCATAGCGGGGTCTCGGGCGCCTTCCACGATGCTCAACTCTTTTTAGTCACGGCAACACCACATTGGTTCCATGATTTTCAGCAAGTACCCTCCTCCACGGGTGCTCTTCCACCGTAAGACGAGGCGCTCTCTCACATGGCGACAATCCCCGTCGCCATCAATTTCTCGAGAGGTCGGTGACTACACCATGGTTCTTGGGACATCTCTACAAAGGGTAAGGACACCATCCTTCGGCCTGTGTTCTACCTCATGAAGTTCGGACATTGTTCGAGAAGCTCATCAAGGGCTCGGTGGTGGTCATTTTCATGGTGACACCACGGCACGCAAAATCCTTCTTGCTGGGTATTATTGGCCCACGCTCTTCAAAGATGCTCACGCCCACGCCCGCACGTGTGACGCTTGCCAGCGGGTGGGACGCCCCACGGCCCGTGGACGCTCTTCCCTTTCCCGCCGGCCGCCATGCGCCACTTCCCTTCGGCAAATGGGGAATGGACTTTGTGGGACCTATAGATCCTCCTGCGAGGCACACTCGTGCCCGATACATTCTGGTTCTCACTGACTACGCCACCAAATGGGCGGAAGCTTGTGCACTTCCAGACAACACTGCTGCTGCAAGCCGCTAGAGTCCTCTATCAACAAAATCATCGCGATTCGGGTGCCCAACGAGCTGGTGGGTGGACCGTGGTGTTCATTTCATCAATCATACTATCAAAGAGCCGTGGATTATCTCACGATACATCATCACAAGAGCACACCTTACTATCCTCAAGGCAATGGGTTGGAAAGCACCAACAAAACTACGGTCACCATTCTCAAGAAAATTTGTGACGCTTCCCGCACAGATTGGCAGACAAAACTTCCTACTGTTCTTTGGGCCTACAATACTTGTTTCAAGATTGCTACTGGTCACACTCCTTTTAAATTGGTTTATGGTCAGGAAGCTCTCATGCCATTTGAATACATCCTTCCAACACTCCGTTTTCAACCAGCTCTTGCTCATAATCCACCATTTTGCTCTCAAAGAACGGGTCTATCAATTAGAACAGTTGGATGAACTTAGAAGGGATGCTTATATTCGTGTTCTTCATGGACAATGATTTGCAAAAATCTTTACATGACAAACGTTTGAAGACAAAAACATTCAAAGAAGGAGATTTGGTTCTTCTTTATGATTCAGTACAAAAATTTTCGGGTGGCTTCGAGGTTTACGCGTTGGCTTGGCCCTTATCAAATTGTTCAAGTGGTTAGACCAAGCGTTTTCCAACTAGCTGAATTAGATGGCACTCCATTACCTACATTGGTTAATGGTTTTCGTCTCAAAGCATTTCATCACAATGAGAAAGTGAACATCAAACACGAGAAAGTTCAAGAAGCAAAACACACTGAAAGTGACTAGAAAGGCGGTAGATTATATTATAGTGGAGATTTTTTACAAAATGTGGGCAGCCCGGCTATTTCATATGGACGCGCCCTATATACAAAAAAGGGACTCGAGCCCTATCTACTAAGTCCTAAGAGGAAAAACCCTCTACTGGGGTGGAGCAGAGGTGATGCGGAGGAGATGGTAGAGGTTACGCTCGGGATCCCGGCGAAGGTGTGAGAACCACCTCCATCCCGTTGGTCTTGGTCGGGATGTTCAGCCATCCGGCACACCGGCCGTCCATGCGAATGCCACGGTTGTGGCAGCGCCCGAGATCCGAACAATTCATCTTACAAGTGATCCACTCGGCGGTTAGTGGGCATTGTGCAATCTTCGTTCAAGCCGGAAGACCGGCCATGCGGCGCCATCGGATGCCTTCGTTTCTCTCGGTTCGTCTTTATAGCCAAGCCGAGGAACTCCTTGTCGACGTGGACCAATCACACAAATCGCCAACGTGTTTGCAATGCAAGGCTGTTTCTAAAATGAGAATCTGTTCTCCCGCCGCATATCTAGCCATGGTACCTTCTGACACATTCCTTTTAATGATATCTCACTTCAAGTTGCCAGCATTGAATGCCATTCCTTCTTTCCACGCCCGTCGCACATTAATGGGTGTCCTTTGCCATCTGTCACATCCGATCTTTCTTTCACGTCTCATCCTCACCGTTCATTGCTTCTCCCTTACGTTTTTTGGGACTTAGCCACATTTTTGCCTCTCAATACCCTTCTTCGCATCTTTTGACACCTGGCACCATCAACGGTTCCAGTTTCGCACTCTTCATACCTCTTCGCCTCCAGTTGTGCGCCCTAAAACACACCTTTTCGTTCCTCTGCGCCTTTGTCCTCCGTGCTCGCCTTCGTCTACCGTCTTTGGCATCCCTCTTCGTTTCCGCACATCATTCCCATGGCTGCCCCAAAATTTTCTACACTTCAAACTCTTTGCTCCCAAGGATCGACCCCTTTTTGCATCACGTATCTTTCTTGGCGCCCACTTTGGTGAAGCCCTTGTTGGCCCCAATAAAGGCGTCGTTGAGCGACACCAGCTTCACGAATTCTCTCAAATGGAACTTCCGGCTCCAAATCGACCCGATTCGCGGCGGGTTCATCGCCAATATCGTTAACGACCCAAAGGTTACACCAACGTGGTCGATGGCACCACTATTTCATTGACTCAACATTTTGATTTACGGGTATTTCATATTCCCTTGCACTCCTTGTGTATCATGGTCTGCTTTATATCGAGGGATATCGATGTCACGGAGTTTGGTGCACACGCTTATCATGCCAATGTCCATCGTTCGACCAATATCGACAAGCCTCACGAGACCTTTGTTAAATTTACGTGGCGAAAATTCCTTGGGTATTCTATCAAGAACACCCATATCAATAAGCCTTTCTATAACCTGGTCCTCCTTTACACACTCCAAACACCACATAGATTGGCCCCAAATGATGTTCTATCGTCTTCTCCAAGAAATGGACCGCCTTCGGTACCCCTTCCATTTCGAAGTTTTACGTGGGAGGGCACTTTTCAAGCCCTCATCCGTCATTACTTCCTTCCCTCCCCACCACCAAATTCTCATAATTCCACTCGGCGCTCCCTTCCAATCACTCACCAAGTTGGCACTTCACCGTCTTCCCACGGTCATGACCACAGTCACACTCATGTCACTTTGTCTCCTCCTCGCTACACCATCCACTTCACACCATTTTCCCCAGACCTCCCAAACCCGAGGGCAAAGAAAGCTCCACCACCACAACACCCTCGTGGGTTGTTGTATCGATGACGCCAGGATGCTCAAGCCGCTTTGCTCTTAAGTTACAAGAATCCCAAGACTCTTATGGAGCGGGGTTCAACGGGCACTCGAGGCCCTCGATGCGGTACACCAAGACCTTCAAGCTGCAAGCTGCCCAAGTTGCAACTTTGGAGGCCAAACTTCAAGACAAGCATGAAGCTCTCTTACGGGCTCATGCGGATCTCAAAAGTACACAAGCTCAAGTCAGCCAACTCGCCAGATCGGCGGGGCTCGGTTCGGTCGAAATTCAGACTTTATTGGAGCACAACAAGTCCAAAGCCGCTCTCCGAAAGTACCAGGACGCCAGATATTGCTAAACTCAATGCCTTGTACTCGGGAGGCGTGTGAAAATTTCAGCACTCAAGTTCAAAATCTTTCGGCCGGGACGCTCAAGTCGCCTCCTTGACGGGCTCAGCTTTCTACATGAACCTCTCGGCTCACCTCTCTTCAAGATCGGCTTAGGTGAGGTAAAAAAAAAATACTCGATGACGAGGAGATTGGCGTTCGCGTCTCAATACACCGGGAAATCTTCCTCCTGGGTCAATCCTTCAGAACGGGTCCGTGACGATCCGCGCTGCTACTCGAAAAGGGACAATGGGATCCGTGATCTAGAACAACAAATGCAAACAAGCTATTGATCACCGATGAGGCTCAAGCAAAACTTGGCCTTGGGCGCAATTCTTCACGAGAATGCCGGTTGACTTCCGGCTCCCTCTCGCTATCATGATTATGTGGTTGCTCGGACGCCACCTCTTCCTTTCAAAGTGGCGCAGCGGCCGATGGCCCTGTGGATATTCCAGCGGCGGTCTTGATTTTCTTCGGATTTGGCCGAACTCTCCATTGAAGACAAAGGGTTGTGTTGTGCCCTTGTCGTCTTTGATCTCTCTAATCGCGTGCCATCCGGACTTTCTCACCTTGAGTGGTTCAGCCCATGGCTTACATCTTTCATGATTTCTATATGGGTGATACCTGGTGAAAACTTTGGAAATGGGCCACGCCCGACTTTTCCAGGGTGACCCCTTGTGCAATGGGTGCTTCAGGATAACAATCCATATCTTGCGGATCCTTTCGGACCCAAACTCTTCATCGAGGAGTACATGCACGAGCTTGCCAATCATTTATCTCTCTCGTGGCAGGCTTTACAACAAATTAGGAAGTATCTAGGACATCCAGAAGATCTTCCATATGCACAAATTTATATCGCGACACTGGCATTTGGTTACAATGGGATTACAAAGCCATGTTGGATAGCAAGGCGGTCCCCACGGGATGGGATAGCCCTCCTGTCAACTCTCGGCTCTCTGCTTCTCTTTGGGATCGTTGGTGTCGGACACTTGATCCGGATCTTGTCGGTCAATTGGGGAGGCCAAGCTTTCCACGCCCGGGCATGGTTCCTTCTCCCTATGCTTCCACTGGCGTCCCTCCGCCCGGGTTCTGACTTTCGATTGGCGCCTTCCTTTTTTGGACCAAGGTCATGGATGGTCATGCGGGATGGACACCACCTCGGATCTCGGACGGATCTCCGGTGGGATCCACGTTTTGTTCGCCCGCTCACATTGGGAAGAAGGTGCCACTCTACGGACAACACCACCAATTGGATCTACATTGCTAATGGCGTGGTTGGCAACAGCCGGCGGATCGCTTCATGGTCTCAACAACTTCTTGCGAATGCCTCCACCTCACGATCCTTACGTCCATCTTCAAGCGGATTTTGCGCTGCCCTCAAATGCATTTTGCTAAGCTCCTTAAATCGGCGGCGTCCCATTTTTCTTTGCAAATCAAATGCTGTCGGTGCCTTTGGCCTTCGGACTGTCTCCTCATGGAATGTCGGTACATTTCTTGGGCCCACGCTGCCCTTGAAGACATGGTCCGCTCTCGCTTTTCTTATGCCGATCACGCCCTTGGCCAAAACACTCCTCAAGCTCTTCAATCACGCGGGGATCTCATAAGCCCGATTACCATAATGGTGCCGTCCTCACTCCGTGAGGATCACTTTCGAGCCAGATGGCTTCCCGCCCCGAGAAATGCTTCCTCCTTTTTCACTCGAGGTGTCGTTTGGTGGGGGAGTGTTAGTCTGTGCCTCACAGTGCAGGACTATTCATGCATACGACAGACCAGGTCAAGCTCAAGGATCCTCAGTCAACCACGGGTCAGACATCCAAGGCTCCGCAGAAGACCAAGCAGCAGACCACGCAGTCAAAGCCTTTGGCTGTCAACAAGAGGCGCCGCTCAGACAAGTGACGGCCCGTCACCGCCCGCGTCAGCGTCAGCGTGATTCTAGGCACTTCAAGAGGCACCGCCAACATTCCTGCAAATCAGGCCTCCTTCGAGAGCTCCACCGAGATCGGTCGAGTGTCTATATTGGGCCCAAGGCCATTGTACTATATATATGAGTAGAGTTAGCTCATAAGTTTTTTAGATGAGTTTTGAGTCTTGTCTCTTTTCAGTTTTCTCTCTATTGCGAGAGCTCATGTATTTTCATCATTGATATCAAGGAAGCTTATCATCTTTCTCTCATTTGTTCTGTTCTCTTCTTTTTCTTCTCTTTCAGCAAATCCCGCGTGACATAGTCGCCCGGACTCTCCTGTTAGATCCAAGGGTCCTCACAGAGGGCTGTCTTCCAGGAGTTCCCGAACCCAGACCCCAAACAATCCAGTCACGCGCTATGGAAGGCAATTGCTTCAGATGTGCATTATCTTTGACTTGGTCATCTATAATGGTCTCACATAGTGGATATCCTTCTCCAGTTTTGCTTATCGACAAGAGAACTGGAACCCAAGAGGCACCTTGTTTTAATGTTACATGCTCTTAGGCTGTTAACCCAAAAACCAAACTAACTAAAGAACACTGACCCTTGTATTCTTTAGGGTTAGATATGATGTATTAAAATTGTTGTTCTATTTTGATGTTATGGGGAAGGAGGGTAAAGACTTGAGCCTTCTAGATGATGGTCCTAGATTAACCCATTATATGATACTCTATTTGAACCTCTTGTGTATGGGGAAGAAGGGTAGAAACTCAAGGCCTTCTAGACGATGGTCCTAGATTAATCCATTAATTCCTAATTAATTGCGGCCTGTGCATAGGAGCTCGCCTGGATGTGGGTAGCAGAACTAGACCGACAGACAAGGAAGACTTGTCCGATCTCGGTTGATCCCTCTAGTGTGTAAAGGCTACTAGGGAACATTGTGGACTAGGCCTAATACCTTGTCACTGCGTGTGGGCAAGGAATGGGCTCGACACCCCTGGGTAATGCATAACCCCAACAGAGTCAAGTCAAATACGAACAATGGCTCTCTAGTTTTCCACGTCATCACTAGGGCACCACCAACAGATGTTGTCATAGGGGCAGCCTCTTGTTGATCTGTGGGATTAGTCGGAGGGGATCTCCTCAGTTTATATGATGGGGGATGTCACAATGGTATCAGAGCAATGATTTTGGTAGGTCAAGATCAGAGCACTGGCCATTCACCTAGTAGGAG
This sequence comes from Isoetes taiwanensis, assembly GCA_021234155.1. NCBI lineage: Eukaryota > Viridiplantae > Streptophyta > Lycopodiopsida > Isoetales > Isoetaceae > Isoetes > Isoetes taiwanensis. The sequence goes on from JAJEKV010000072.1 coordinate 4,588,741, forward strand.
AACTAACCCAGTAGAACTTGAAGTTTGGGGGAATCTCAAACTATGACTTCAAAAATATGGGAATTTTTTTTTATCATGTGCTAGAATTGTAGGGAGTCATAATCGCTAGAACAAGTAGTTAGACAACAGTTAAATAGTTAGAAGGAAATTATATAAATATTTTAAGGAAGGTAAATTTTTCTTTCTTGGCCAAATTGGACAATTACTTCAGATTTGCACTAGAGCCACTTTTGTCAACCCCAAAATGCCCCCCATGCACAACTCTAGAGAAAAGTCCTTTTTAGACTTCTAGTAACTCTGAAATAAAAAAAATAATTGAGCTTAAAAACATGAAGTTAGCTAGGATAACATCTTGAATTTCTCAAAACAGTTAAATTGGAAATTAGAGCCAATTGCCCTAGACTTGCGCCAAAGCAACTTTTGGCCCCAAAATGTCTGCTGGCGCAACTCTAGAGCAAAAGTAACATATCATCTCTGAAGGAACATAATTTTTAAGGCAAATATACCCCATTTATGGTAAAAGTTAGATAATATGAAAATTTCCATAGGAAACCCTAAATTTGCCAAGTTTATAAATAGAGATCTCACCTTCTAAATTAGGGTTTCATTATTCTCTTTTGTCTTGCTTCCTAGCTGATTTTTGGATGCTCGGTGTCAGAATCCAGTTTCATTTGATATGGCCCGAACCAAACAAACCACCGGAATGCCTTTGAATGAGCAACAGAAGAGCACCCAAGTCCGCGCCATGAAGCAGAAGGCCAAGAAGACTCGAGAGAAAAATGAGGACGAGGAGACAGAAACAAAGGCAGAGGAGGAGATCGAGGAGGCCCCGTCCTCACCCGAGCACGAGGAAATTCAGGAGGAACGAGCTAAAGAAAAGAAGACGGAGGAGCCCAAGGCACCAAAGAAGAATCTTACAAAGAAGCAGAGACAAGCTCGCAAGCTACGGAGGAAGCTACGAGAGTTAGAGCAACTCGAAAATGCAAGGAAGGAGGAGCTTCGAAAGAAATGCCAGGAAGAGAAGGAGAAGAGGGAGAAGAAGGGAAAAGGACCCGAGCAGCCTCGCAAGAAGATGGGAGGATGAAGACCACAGGCAACCCGAACATCGTCATAGCAGAGTGGAAATCGGAAGACGACCCACCCTCCTCATCCAACTCGACTGACTCCGAGTTGGATTTTATGTATAAGTTAGAGGGACCTTCTTTCGGGAGAAGCCAGATCGGGAGTGCCAAAGAAACCTGTACCTGCTAGAGATCCTGAAGAAGATCAAGTAGAAGAAGGGGAGTTGCCGCCACCACTACCTTACCCAGCATGGCCGCAGCCAGATAAGAAGAAGGGAGGCAAGAAGTCGAAGGATGCTTACATCCTGAATGAAGACAGGGTGTATAAGAAGAAGATGGCGATGCACACGCGGTATATGAAGATGTATGTCGCTTATAGGACATACTACGACACTTATAAGTCGCGGTACACCAGAGAAGATGCCCTGGAAGAGCCACCTGAGGAGCTGAAGCCGCTTAGAAAGCCGGCAAAGCACGAGAGGAACTCGTCATACTCCCGAGCTTTGAAGGAGATTCGACATTACCAATGGAGCCAATGCTTGTTCATCCCATAAACGAAGTTTGCATGGTTTGTTCGGGAGATCCTGGCCGAGTTCGACAAGACGAAGCGGGGATCAACGATATGTTGCTAGCACTACGGGAGATAACAGAGATGAAGGTTGTTCAGCATTTTGACACTTTACCATATGCCTTACATGCAAGATGGATCGCTTGCATGCCAAGAGACATGCAATTAGCACGTTTCATTAAACGTAGATAGGTATTAAGTATTATACAATTTTGTAAACTCTGTATAAATTTTTTTGATCCTTTATAAAAGACTTTTTTGTTAATATAAAGTTCAAATTTGAGTATGTAATTGTCTCATTTTTTGTGATTCACCACGTTGTTTTAATTGCAAATAATGAAAAATTTCTTGAAATTGCTACAGAGTTGCGCCAGAACCACTTTTAGGGAGGCCAAAATGCCTCCTGGCGCAACTCTATAGCAACTACCATGTTTTCATAAGTTTGATGATGGATTTTTGAAAATAAAGTATTTATCTAGGTTAATTAGGAGGAGCAGAGTAGGATTATGCCCTTACTTTCCTATTCTAAATTCATCTTGCTCTTCAAACAATCTAATTGCTCTAGACTTGTGTCAAAACCACTTTTAGCCGTCTCAAAACGCCTCCTCGTGCAACTCTAGAGCAACCTAAAATTTGATACTTAATAACTAAAGTTAGGCAATTCCAAATGACTTGACAATTGTTGCATTGCAACCGTTATACTGTCTAGAACATTCTTTGACATCCAATTAACTTAGAAACACCATATAATTTCCTAAAATACTCAAAGTTATCCAAACCATAAAATTCCAGAATTAGAGTTTCTCTATAAATAGAAGCATAACCCCAGTACATCTTTACAAGTTTGCTCTCAGCTACCAAGCCAATTTTGCAAGTCCCAAAGGTGCTTCACTTATCATTTTGTAACTCTAGCTGGTAGTGCAACATGAATGGTAAAGTGCCTCAGCTCATATATCCTAGATAGCCATTAACCTAGTCTATAATCTAGAAAGCTGCAACCCCCTTTTACCAGCCTATTTTGCTAGAATTCCAACATAAAGTAGGTCCCAGTCTATGTCAACTGCCCCCTTGCATAGGATATTTTGTATCAAAGGACTCCCTCCGAGCAGCTCTGAGTCATGTATCCAACATTGCCAAGGCTTTATCTAACAGATCCTTACGCATGTCGGACTACATGACAATGACTGTCAAGTGGACTAAGTACTTTTTATATAATGCTGTTTTAGCCTTATTCCTGTCTTATAGATCCCAGAACATCATAGGTGAACTGTCCATTCAGCCAATCAACACCGACCCCTTAGCTTCTAGGGGAGAGTGTTAGTCCTGTGCCTCCTGGTACAGGACTATTCATGTATACGACGGACCAAGTCAAGGCCAAGGATCTACAGTCAGGCACGGGTCAGTCGTCAAAGGCCCAGCAAAAGACCAAGCAACAGACCACGCAGTCAAAACCCGCGTCTGCTACCAAGAGGCGGCGCTCAGACAAGTGACGGCCCGTCACCGCCCGCGTCAGTGTGATTCCAGGCACTTCAAGAGGCACCGCCAGCATTCCTGCAAATCAGGCCTCCTTCCAGGAGTCGGCACCGAGATCAGTCAGAGTGTCTATATTGGGCCAACGGCCATTGTACTATATATATGAGTAGAGCTAGCACATGAGTTTTTAGATGAGTTCTGAGTCTTGTCTCACATCAGTTTTCTCTCGATTGCGAGAGCTCATGTATCTTCATTGACATCAAGGAAGTTGTTCTCATTATTGTGATCTCATTGTTCTCTTTTCGTTTTGTTCTCTTTTTTCTTGTTCTTTTCTTGCAAATCCCGCGTGACATAGCTCCCGGATTCTCCTGTTAGATCCAAGGGTCCTCATAGAGGGTTGTCTTGCAGGAGTTCCCGAACCCAGACCCCAAACACTGTCGCCGCTGCCGGGTCTGATCTTTCTTTTCTTTCCATCATGTCTGCTCGAGGTTTCACTCCTGAAGAACTTCTTTGCCAAACGGCGGCTCGACTGGAGCGTCATCAACGACGCGAGGCTGTCCGGGATATGTATGACACTGCTTATGACATTGAGGGAGGTCGTATCCGCTCACGAGGTCAGTCGGCACCTCCTACCCCTCGTGCTCATTCTCGACCAGGGTCTCCCCCTGTGTGTCGTCACTGTTCACAACCGCAATCTCCACAACATACCCCTGTTCAGCCCACGCCTCACTATTTCCAGACTTCTGACAGCACCTACATCCATATTCCTTCAGGCCACACCCCTCTCCCGTCACAACCTTCTTCACCTCCTGGTGGGATGGGCTACTATCAAGTGTCTTTTGGCCCTACCCACGTTCACGACTTTCAGTCTTCTCCATCTTTTCAGCATGCTCTTCCTGTTTACCAAACCACTGATATAAAGCCTAATGAGGATGGCTCCCAAGGCCCTTCCCCACCAGATGCTGCTTTTGCTGGACCACATGTTTTTTCGGTTCCACCCCCTTGCCCTCAGTCTCAGACTGTACCACCTCTCTATGCTTCTGCATATCCTCCACCGAATCCACCTATCTATGCGCCAGTTCCGCCTTCATCGCCCTCTCATAATTTGAAGTTGACTTATCCCACTTTTGGCAACACTAAAGGCAAACCTCCGGATCAGAGTGCTTCAGCACACATGGAGGAATTTGAAGCCTTGGCCATTCTGAATGGTCATGCTCAGCCCCAACTTAAATTTCATATCTTTTCGACCACGCTCAAAGGCGCCCCTCATCAGTGGTTAATGGCCAATAAGAGTCACTGGAAACAAAGTTGGCAAGAAATGAAAACTGCCTTTCTGTCTCATTACGGCACCACGGACGATGATCAATTACTCCTCAAGCAACTCAATGACCAGCAAGAGCCCACGGAGTCAGCCAGGGATTTTGCGGACCGTCTTCACATTCTCGTCAGTAAACTCCAGGAGTACCCAACGCAAAGCCAGATCCTCGTCTGGTTTCTACAGGACCTTCCTCCGACCATTCGACTCATGACCGAATACCTGCATCCCAAGTCTCTGGAGCAGGCCATTGAGTTGGTCAATCACTCGGTCAATGTTTCTTCTCGAGGTGTTGCTCTCACGGAACTTCCTTTCATGTCCCCCGTCATGGTTCCTCAGAATGCAGTCCAGCCTCAGCAAACAAATCCTCAACGCTCACAGATTTGGTGTCATCTTTGCAAATATCAAGGCCATTTGGCGAATGAATGCAACTCATCCAATGGACCCCCTCACTATAAAAGGTGCAATATGTGCAATCACGCCACAGAGGAATGCACTCGTTCTCATCCTACCCCTTTTAGGCAAAAGGTGGTTTTTCAAGTCCAGACCACGCCTCAACCACAACAGTCATATCCGCCTCAGCAATATCAAACTCAACAACCGCAGCAGTATCACCAAACACAGCAATCTTAGCAGCCACGGGGACAAGGCAACCGTCCTCCCTTTGATCCTTCCAAGGCTCAATGTTATCATTGTCATGAATGGGGTCACACCACCACGGCGTGTCCTCAACTTCCTCAAGTTCAAGTTCAACTTCCAGGTTCCAATCAACCGGCTTCTGTCCGTCTCACGGCTTATCAACTCTGGGTGGCCAATGGGAAACATGGCCCTCGTCCTGTTTTGAGAAAGCCTCCTCGGCCGCCTCAACAACAGCGACCTCAGCAAGCCGCGTCTACTTCCAATCCTCTGGATCAACAAGCTCAGGAGGAAATTTATCAGGCTCTCAACCCTCCTGTCCAACAGTCCAACTGGGTTGGTCTTGTCTCACGTCACACACGGGCTTCACGCCCTTTGACCATCATTCCTCATAACACGCAACCTGCTTTCGCTGTGGAAACAGTCCCTCATGAAGATGATAAAAAGTTCACTTCGCACCTGATCTTGACAACCTCATGCCTCACGTCATGCCTAAAGTGAGACAAAGTATTCTGAAACTCATGCAGGCTGCGGAAGGTCGCACCTTGGCAAATGTTCACGCCACCACTAGGGCTCAGCAACATCAGGCAGCGCCGTCATCATCCACCAGCGCACGCTCTCAGCCATATCCCAATATTGCTGCTGAGGTCGAGCTTCTCAAAGAAGTCTCTGCTTCCTTACCACAGACTCCAACTCCACTAGACCCTGCGGATCCTTTTTCACATGTTCCTTTGGAACTTCAGGAAGAACTTGCCAAGATCAAGATTCCTTTGAGCCTGGCCACTATTCTGAAACTCTGTCCGGCTCTCAAAAAACAGTTACCTCTTCCCACGGTTCTGATTGGAGCCGTTGCGACCTCCACACCCACGGTGCATGCCACGGTGGGCAATCAACACATCAATCATGTCCAAATTGATGGTGGTAGTGCTGTCAATCTCATTACTGATAAGCTCCGGAAGCAATTGGGCATCAAACAATTGTATCGTGCCCCTTATGACATCAAGTTGGCCAATGGCCATATCACGCGACCTCAAGGCGTCACTCCTCTTCTCCATATCAGCATTGGTGATCTCCAATTCCCCTTGGAATTTGGAGTTTGGAAAGCCGGAGAGGATCCTGGTGACTATGAAATGCTGGTTGGCAGACCTTTTCTCCATTGTGTTAAGAGTATTCATTCTTGGGCCCACGGACCAACTTGTTATCACCGATGGCCATCTCAATGCCACAATGGATCACGGAAACCGCCAATTGATCTCTGTCGAAAATGCTGAACCTTCCATCTCCGACACTGACTCTGAAGAAGCACAAAACATTTATCATGTTCAAGCTCCTCCAGCGGGTCTGCCTCTCTCATCTTACCCTGAGTATGCTGATCCTTGGGGTGACATGGTGCTCGATCAGGACCAGGCTGTGGCGGCTCTTTTGGACCCTTACCTGGCTTCCTGCAATCGCATTCAACATGTTGATCATTTTTCTGATCCACTTCCTACTTCAGAGACAGTTGATGTTCATGCCGTCATGAAGCAACCCTTGCTTGATGACGCTCAGCAGCCTCTATTCTTCACCACGCAAAATGTTGCTCCTCCCGTCATGCTTCAGCCTCCTGCTCATCAGGTACAGGACACGGAGGTTGTTCCTCATATTCAAACTCCAGAGGTGGAAATCGTGGACATTGGAAACAATCAACCAGTCCGCTTAGCTGCTAAACTCCCACCGACCTATAAAGCACGCGCTGTGACGCTGTTCAAAAAATTCAAACATATTTTTGCTTGGAGCTACAAAGACCTTCGAGGTATCAAAAAAGAGTTGGGGGAACTCACCATTCCTACCAAATCTGATGCACGCCCAATCTAGCAACGACAGTACAGGCTCAACCCAAATTACCGTGACCGCGTCAAGGCTGAAATTGACAAACTCTTGGCTGTTGGCCTGATTTATGAGGTCAAACATTCTGCATGGGTGAGCCCCATCGTCATTGCTCTCAAACACAATGGTAAGATCCGCGTCTGCGTGGATTACAGAAAACTCAATCACGCCACGGAACGTGATCACTTTCCGCTTCCCTTCACCGACCAGGTTCTTGAAGAAGTTGCTGGTCATGAGATGTACTCTTTCATGGATGGTTTTTCTGGGTACAATCAAAGTTCTATCAAGCAAGAAGATCAACTCAAAACTACCTTCACCACCCCGTGGGGCACTTTCGCCTACAAGGTGGTCCCTTTTGGCTTGTCAAACTCTCCTTCCACCTTTCAGCGCATCATGCTCTCCGTCTTTCAAGACTTTATGAAGGATAAACCTTTTCTTCAGATCTTCCAAGATGATTTTTCTGCCTACAGCTCCATGGATGATCATTTAGACAAATTGGAGCTTGTCTTTCAAAAATGTGATGAATCTGGCATTAGTCTCAATCCTGAGAAGTGCACTTTCTGCGTCACCTCAGGCGTTCTGTTGGGTCATGTGGTCAGTAAAGAGGGCATCACCACGGATCCCGCTAAAATCAGTTGTGTACTGAAAGCTCAAGCACCGTCTAATATCAAAGAGACACGCTCTTTCCTGGGTAAGGTAAATTACTATTCTACCTTCATTCCTGGACTTGCAGCTATAGCTGACCCCATTCATAATCTCACAGGTGATGAATCCACTTGGGCTTGGAATTCCCAAGCGGAAGCTGCTTTCCAGAAGTTGAAGCTGTTACTTACTCAGGCCCCAGTCCTTGTTCCTCCTCAATGGGACAAGCCTTTCCACGTTCATGTTGACGTCTCTGCTTTTGCCATTGGTGCTGTTCTCTCTCAGGCCTATGATGAAACCACGGATAAACCAATCCGCTATGCCAGCCGGAAACTCAATCCTGCTGAGCGCAACTATTCTGCCACGGAACGGGAAGTTTTGGGCTTAGTTTTCTGTGTCCAACGCTTCCGCCATTATTTATTGGGAAGCCAGATCAAGTTCTTTGTTGATCGTCAAGCTCTTCTTTATTTGATCAATAAAGCCACGCCCACGGGACGCATTGCTCGTTGGGTCCTTCTTCTGCAAGAATTCGCTCCCTTCGAAATTGTTCATAAGGCAGGCAAGTCTCATGTGGTGCCTGATTATCTTTCACGCATCCACACGGATGATCCCTCCACGGGTGTTTCTGACGCCTTTCCAGACACTCAACTATTCCTGGTCACGGCCACGCCCCATTGGTTTCACAACTTTCAGCAATATCTTCTCACTGGTGCTCTTCCTCTGGAAGATCCCACACTCTCTCCAGACAAGCTTCGCTCACGCCGTCGTCAATTTCTCCGAGAGGTCCGCGACTATACCATGGTTGCAGGTCATCTCTACAAACGCGGCAAAGACATGGTCCTCAGACGTTGTGTCCTCCCTCATGAGGTGCCCGATATTGTTCGACAAGCCCACGATGGGCTTGGTGGTGGTCATTTTAGTGGTGACGCCACGGCACGCAAAATTCTTTTGGCAGGATACTTCTGGCCCACGCTATTCAAAGATGCCCACGCTTATGCTCGCACATGTGACGTCTGTCAACGTGTGGGAAAGCCCACGGCCCGTGACGCTCTTCCATTGACGCCGGTCGCCACGCCACATCCCTTCAGCAAATGGGGAATGGTGGGGCCCATGGACCCACCAGCGCGACACACCCGTGCCCGCTATATTCTGGTCATCACGGAGTATGCTACCAAATGGGCAGAAGCTTGTGCACTTCCCGACAACACTGCTGCCAGCACAGCCAAGGTCCTCTACACGCATATCATCACGCGTTTTGGTTGTCCCACGGAACTTGTTAGTGATCGTGGCGTGCATTTTGTCAATCATACCATCCAAGAGCTGACGGATTATCTTCACATCCAACACCGGAAGAGTACACCCTATTATCCTCAAGGAAATGGCTTGGCTGAAAGTACCAACAAAACACTCATTACAGTTCTCAAGAAAATTTGTGACGCTTCGCGAACAGATTGACAGGAAAAGTTGCCTATTGTTCTTTGGGCTTACAACACTAGTTTCAAAATAGCTACTGGTCACACTCCTTCCAAACTGGTTTATGGTCAAGAAGCTCTCATGCCTTTTGAATATATTCTTCCAACTCTCCGTTTTCAACTTGCTACAGCCCATAATCCACCTGCGGCACTCAAGGAAAGGGTTTATCAATTGGAACAGTTGGATGAACTTAGGCGCGATGCTTACATTCGTGCTCTTCATGGACAACAGTTGCAGAAATCATTGCATGATAAAAGACTTAAGACAAAAACATTCAAAGAAGGAGATTTGGTTCTTCTTTATGATTCACGCTACAAAAATTTTCCGGGCAAATTAAAGTTTAGATGGCTTGGTCCTTATCAAATTGTTCAAGTGGCACAACCCAGCGTTTTCAAGTTGGCAGAATTAGATGGCATTCCATTACCTACACTGGTTAATGGCTTTCGCCTCAAACAATTTCATGCAACAAACACGCATGCACAAATATACACCGGATGAAGCACAAGAAATTGAATCCCCGTGATAGTGACTAAAGACGATATTTATATTATAGAGGCAAATTTTACAAAATGATGGCGGCACCCATCTATTTCCGCTATGAGCGAGAGCTCTATGGGCAAAGGTCTCTATTTACAAAATCCCAAAGAGAAAACCCTCTACTCGGGTTTGGAGAGGTGGGTGATGCAGGATGTGGTACCAGTTCGCCGGTCCCAGTAGCAGTGCAAAGACCACCTCCATCCCGTTGGTGTGGGGATGGGATGCTCAGCCATCCCCGCGACACCACCCATCCATGGGAATGCCACGGTTAGGCACCTTCAGAGGAGGTCCAAGCAGTCCATCTTGCATGTTATCCACCTGTGCGTTCGAGGGCATGGTGCACTTGTCGCGGAAGTCCCGCAGCCAGACATATACCGAAAGCCATCGGGTGTGTCCGCCTTCACCCATCGCTTCCCTTATATAGCCAACCGAGGACCTCCCTCGTTGACGTGGACCAATCGTAAAAAAATTCGCCAACATGTTCCCCAATGCAAGGCTCTTTCTAATTCCGCATCTTTTCTCCCGCCGCGATATCTAGCCATGGTACCCGCTCGACATCTTCGCTTTAATGATATCCCACTTCGAAGTCGCCAGCATTAAATGACCTTCCTTCTTTTCACGCCGGGTCAACATTAAGGTGTGTCCTTTTGCCACCGCCACATCAGATCAATCCCTTTACGCCTCATCGCCACCGCTCATTGCTTCTCCCTTTACCATTTGGGGACTTAGCCAAAATTTTGCCTCTCAATCGCCTCCTTCAAGATTGTTGCCACATGGCAACATCAACGGCTGCCGTTCCTTCTCATCATGCCCCTTCGCCAACACTTGTGCCTCTAAAACCTTTTCGCTTATCTTGCGTTTTCGTCTTCAGCTCTCCGCCTTCCAGATCTCCATTCTTCCCGTTCCTTTCCGACGCCTTCGCCATGGCTGCACCCAAATTTCCTACACTTCAAGCTTCTACTCCTGTGGATCCGCTTTTCGAAGTTCAGTCTTTTCTTGACGCCCACCTTTCATTGAAGCCCTCTCGGTCCGGAGCCATGAAGGCGGAACGCCGGCTTTATGAATTCTCACAGATGGATCTCCCTGCACCAAATCCAGAGCAATTGAAGCAGTTCATCGGCGTAGGATAATCTTACCCTAGATTGGGGGATCCCAGAGGTGTGATCCCGGAGGACGGGATCTCCAGAGGGCGCAGGATCCCTGAGGGCGGGATCTCTATCGCTGCAGCAAGAATCGCAAGAAAAAGGCCCCTTATAGCGAAAATCAGCCAAGTTTTCTTATGCTTTTTTCTTGGCCGATCTTCCACGGAATCAGCTGGGGTTTGTGCGAGGTTGGTCGGAATGGGCTTGAGAAGAGCTGCAGTTTGATGCCAAGGAGGAAGAGAGGGCAGCGCCGCTGCTATCAGCAAGCAAAAACCCGGCCAAAAATGGCCCTAAACCGCTAGCCACCTTTTTAACCGGGAATTAACAAATGGATCCTCGTCCTCAGGGATCACACCCCCGGGATCCCATCCTCCGGGATCACACCTCTGGGATCCCCCAATCCAGGGTAAAACTATCTCACGCCGCTCATCGCTCACATCGTCAACAGCCCGGAAGGATATGCTACTGTGGTCGACGGCACCACCATCTTGCTTACTCAGCCACTGATTTCTGAGGTATTCCGTATTCCTTTGCAAACCCCTTCTTTATCTTGGGCTGCCTTACAGGACATCGATGTCACTCAGTTCGGCGCTCCTTCTTATCAAGTAAACATGCATCGCCTCACCAATATTGCAAAGTCCCATGACACTTTTGTCAAGTTTTTGTGGCGCAAATTGCTTGGGTATTCTATCAAGAACACCCATATCAATAAGCCGTTCTACAATATGGTGATCACAGCCATCCGCTCCAACCACCATATTGATTGGCCACGTATTTGTTGTTCCTCGCCTCCTTCATGAAGTCGATTGCGATTCGGCTGCCCCCTCCTCTGTCTTTGAAGCCTCAGTGGGTGGCCATCTTCAAGCCATCATCCGTCGTTACCTTCCTCCCTCATCTTCTGTTTCTCATGCTTCCACTCAGCAGTCCCTTCATTCCCTTCCTCACATTCAGCAGGCTGCCCCTTCACACCCTTCTTCTCCTGGTCATGTTCAACGCAACGCCACGCATGTCACAGTCTCTTCTTCCTCCACGGAATCCATGCCCTCTGGTTCTCCTCGTGTTTCTCAAACGTCCCAAACAAGGCAACAGCAGGCCCCTCCACCTCCACATCCTCGCAAGCTTCTGTATCAATACCAGCAGGATGTTCAAGCTGCTGCTCTCAAGTTGCAAGAATCCCAAGAAATTCTCATGAATGGGGTACAAGCGTCCCTGGAGACCTCAGATGCGGTTCACAGAGACCTTCAAGCTGCTAACACGCAAATTCACACTCTGGAGGACAAGCTTCAAGAAAAGCACGAGGCTCTTTTGCAGGCCCGTGAGGATCTGAAGAGTGCCCACGATCAGAACAGTCTGCTTGCTGACCAGCAGGCTCAATTGCAAACCACCATTCAGGAATTGTTGGAGCAGGTCAAGGCAAGGGAGACTCTCTTGGTTGACAAGGATAAAGACATTGCTGCTTACCACGCCAGACAACCGAAGCTTTTGTAATTACACCACTCAAGCCCATGCCCTTACAGCGTGGACGCCAAATAGCCTCTTTGGAAGCTCAGCTTTCCATCGCCGACCGGCCACCACGCCTTCTAGGATCAACTCACCGAGGCCTTAAGCAAAAGATACTTGATGAAGCAGAGATTGCAAAGCTTCAACTCCATACTCCTGGGCAATCCTCTTCACATGCCACGCTTCGTAAACGGGTCCGTGGATCGGGCCACGCCTTCGCTAGAGAAGGAAAACCGGATCCGCGATCTTGAACATCAGCCCAAGAAGTCAGTCCAATCCGCCAAAGAGGCCCAAACTAAACAAGAGGGCTACATTACTATAGCTCTCCACGGTCAATGGATTTCGCTATTGCTTCCGGTTACCTCGATTATGTGGTTGCCCGACGCCACCTCTTTCTTTTCAAGTGGTATGCGGCAAATGGTTCCGTTGATGCCCACATGCGACCGAGGATTTTCTCCGGATTTGGCCGGACCTCTCCGCTGAAGACAAAGGCTTACTTCAGGCCCTCTTAGTCTTCGACCTCATTCAATCGCGGAAGACCCCGATTTAATCACCTTCCGGATTGTTCACCGATGGCATACATCTTTCATGACTTCTATCCGGTCGACACACGGGACAAATTTCGCGGATGGGCCACATCGAATTTTTCGGGGTGATTCACGTGCTCACCGGGTTGCTGTTTGGATAACAACCCCTACCCGCCGATCATGATCGGACTCACGCTCTTCATCAGGAGTACATGCCCGAGCTTGCTCATCATTTACCTCTATGGCAAGCCGAAACGCTGGAACAGATGCGGAAGAATCTTGGGCATCCTGAGGATCTTCCGTTTGCCCAAGTTTATATGCAGCATTTGGCAGGCTACAATCAATTGCGTGCCCTTTTGGATAGCAAGACAATACCCACCGGGATGGGATAGTCCTCCCCGTCTATACCGACTCTCTACTTCGAAAGTGGGATCGATGAGTGCAAAGCTCTTGATCCCGACCTTGACGCGAATTGGTCGAGCGGGCTCGGAGAGACCACGCCCACCGGGCATGGCTCCTCTCCATATGCTTCACCGGGTGTCCCTCCGCCCCGGTTCCTCACCTCGATTTGGCGTCTCCCTTTTGGACGAAGGTCATGGATGGCCACGCTGGGTGGACTCCTCCCCAGATCTCGACGGATCTTCGGTGGGATCCCCGTTTTGTCAGACGCTCGGAGTGGGAAGATGGTGCAACCTTGGAACACACTGCAAATTGGATCTATATTGCTAATGAGCGTGGTTGGCAACGGCCCGCTGATGCTGGCCTTGATACCTTCTTTGCATCGCTGCCACCTCCCCGACCCTTCAGGTTCACCAGCTGCGGGCTTCGTTGCTGCTCTCAAATGTATCCTGGTCAGCTCCTTAAATCGGCAGCGTCCCATCTTTTATTGCAACCAATGCCAGCGGGTGCGTTTTCGGTCTCGGACACTGTCTTCTCATGGAGTGCCAGTTCATTCCTTCGGAAGCCCATGCTGCCCTGGAAGACATGGTGCGCTCTAAATTCCTTATTGATGCCGATCCTGCCCTGGGGCTCAACACTCCTGACGCACTTCAAACACGCCAGGACCTAATGGCGCCCGTCCTCATTCCCGTGAGGATCACTTTCAAACTGTTGGATTCCCGCCCTCGGAAACACTTCCTCCCTTTCTTCACATTGAGTGTCGTTTGGTGGGGGGGAGTGTTAGTCCCGTGCCTCCTAGTACAGGACTATTCATGCATACGACGGACCAAGTCAAGGCCAAGGATCTACAGTCAGGCACGGGTCAGTCGTCAAAGGCCCAGCAAAAGACCAAGCAGCAGACCACACAGTCAAAACCCGCATCTGCTACCAAGAGGCGGCGCTCAGACAAGTGACGGCCCGTCACCGCCCGCGTCAGCATGATTCCAGGCACTTCAAGAGGCACCGCCAGCATTCCTGCAAATCAGGCCTCCTTCCAGGAGTCGGCACCGAGATCAGTCAGAGTGTCTATATTGGGCCAAAGGCCATTGTACTATATATATGAGTAGAGCTAGCACATGAGTTTTTAGATGAGTACTGAGTCTTGTCTCACACCAGTTTTCTCTCGATTGCGAGAGCTCATGTATCTTCATTGACATCAAGGAAGTTGTTCTCATTATTGTGATCTCATTGTTCTCTTTTCGTTCTGTTCTCTTTTTTCTTGTTCTTTTCTTGCAAATCCCGCGTGACATAGCTCCCGGATTCTCCTGTTAGATCCAAGGGTCCTCATAGAGGGCTGTCTTGCAGGAGTTCCCGAATCCAGACCCCAAACAGAGAGCAACAGATGCTTCTGAAATATGGAGACATCTCAGAGGAAGAACGGAGTGGCGAAGACGAAGACTTCATCGACATAGACCCCCAAGAAAAATGGGAGATAACAGAGCAAGAATTGGGGCCGCTTCAAACAGGATCAGCAGGCACTAAGGATAGCTGCTTCGATAGGGATGGGTATCACAAGCCTATCCTCCGACATCATCGAAGGTCAAGAATATCTTTTTTTAGACGACATCGAGATCTTCCGGAATGCTCAGAGCGAGAATACAGAGCCGACGAACTCTTGTCACTCTTATAACAGCAGGAAGACTTGGATAGCTTCATCGACAGGCAGGCATAAGATCTTCTAAGGGAGCTTCGAGGAACAGAAAGCTACACATGGCAAACCATCTCAGATATTGAGGCATACAGCAGGATTAGATGGTAGATCTCTCAGAATGACGCAATATCCGATGAAGACTTAGCACTTTAGGAGTGGATGGGGATTAGAGGCAAAATCATGAGTGTACTTCTTACGTCAACCGCCAGACCTCGAGGAGTCAACCCTGCAACCATTCGATCACTTTACGAGGACCATGAAGACTTCATCACCATTCATCTCAGTATGCCACAAGGCACAAGGGTAGCACTTCATCAGCCAGAGGCGCTCGAGTGGGTGAAGCACTCAGGTATTACCTTCTGCCCCTTCTGGCAGAGTCATAATCTTCCATCGAGCCTTCAGCCCACGAGGATAAGAAGCAATGAAAATGCTCATGACATTCGTAGGTTTGGGAGACATACAAGGCTGGCCGACAGGATCGACCACGTTATCTTAGTGAAACGGTCCATGGCCCTCAGCATATTTGACTTTGCGGTCCCACACCTTTGCCAAGGAGGACTAGCAGTGGCAGAGGCACATACAACGAGTAATAGAGTTGAAGACCTAGTGTCAGCCATTCGTGGGGGTTCCTCAGGGGACATTCTCCGAAACTTAGGGCGAAGAGTTGGCACGACCCAAGTGAAGAAATTTCTTGAAGATCATCCGAATCATCGGTGATCAGTTGTATTATTGACAAAATATTATCTATGTATCGGATATACATGGAATAAAATTATGACTTGTTTTGTTTTATAAATGTTTGTTGGTATCCTTATTGCCAATAATTAAACAACTAAACAGCACTTAAACCCATAATACGTTGGTGTAATGCAATGTATGCAGTAGGGATGCATGGGCATATCAGAGTGCCACACACTAACCAATCTCACGGAGCAGATTGGCACCAAGAGCCTTATTTTTAGATCTCGTCATGCAGAGCCCCGAACAAGAGATAATCCAGCTAAGGTTGGAAGTCCAAGAGCTACTGCAAATGCTCACAATTGGAGCTCCTCCACCGCCTCTAAGGAACGTGAATGCCCAAATAGAGCAAGGACCAGTGGAGCAGCCAGAGCCACTGCTGGCAAATGGCAAAGAGAAAGCAAGGAAAAGGCGGCATCCTAAGTCACCTAGCTTAGAAGATAGCTCCGAATCATCAGAGTTAGATGAGGAATCAGAAACAAAGGATGAAGAGGAAGCTGAGTCAGAACAAGAGTAGCCCCACCTGCTAATAGGCAAGCTAAGGCTAGGGCTAAGGCCAGGATTGACAAAGGAGCAAATTATCGTAAGAAAGTGGATTCGACTATGAGTAATAGGTGGAAAGCTAAGAAATTGAAATAGTTCTCAGGCACAAAAATGCCAGGCATGGAAGCAGAAGCATGGCTCGATGAGATGAAATCGTATGGAGACGCTTATGGCATGAAGGACAAATATAAAGGGAGAGTAGCTACCGCAAATCTTAAGGGTGTTGCACGCATATGGTGGAAAGGGTACTCTCATGCTCACAGTTTGAGTCGTAATAACTGCAAGTTCAAGAAGTTTGCAAAGACCTTCAAGCATCACTATGTGCCAAGATCCCACAGGTGCCAAATGGTGCAAGCCTTCTATAGGCTAGAGCAGAGTAGCAGTTCTGTCACATCTTATGCGGAAGAATTCATGCGCTTACAACTCTGTGTGCCAGAAATTGATGAGAAGCAAGCAACAGAAGGCTACATTGAGGGACTCAATAAGAACATTAAGAAGCTCGCGCGGGCAATAAACCCATGCTCGGTAGCCGAGGCGGAGGACAAAGTACTTATCTTGGAAGCCCTGGCAATATCAATAACTCCAATTCAGAAACAAGGGGGTTATGACAAGGCCAAGAATGCAAGAGCTTATAGTCCGAGACCAACTAGTCTAGGGCCAACAAAGACCAACTACAATAGTGGAGGCTATAGCAAGCAGGAAGGAAAGAAGCAAGCGATCCCAAGGATTAGAGTGGGGTTTCCAATTACTCAAAACTATTGAAGCAGATGTTGGAGTCCTTACCCAAGAAGAAACATGATGAGTGCATTAAAAAGAAGAGATTATGCTTCAGATGCTTCCAACCTGGGAATAGGACCCATGATTGCCCATTTGTGACCCAGGCAGCTATGTTAGAGATGGGATGGGAGACTCCAACCGAAGAGGATGACGACCTGCCTCGAGATTGCATTGAAGATGAGTGTTGCATTTTTGTTGCAATAGAGTTTGAAAACGCAGAAAGCCAGTATGGAGTAATCTCCATGCTTGGCGAGGTAGCTAGCAAGCAGATTGTCATTTTCATTGACACATGAAGTACCCACAACTTTGCCTCTCTCAAGCTAGTAGAGTTGATTAAGGGTAGGGTTTTGAAGTCAAAGCCCAGGCCAGTATTGATGGCAGGCGGCACTATTCGCCACACAAACTGCAAGAGGTTGAATCTCGATATAGAGTTGCCAGGAATCTCTGTGGAACTTGGCACGGAAGTGATGAATATAGGCTGATATGACCTTATAGTTGGGATGGAATACCTTATTCCAGCCGAAGCATTGATTGATTGCAGGAAGAGAAGGCTCATTCTAACTGCTCAAAATGGAAAGAAGCTAGAAATTCAAGGTAAGAAGCAAATCCCAATAATGCAATGCATGTCAAGTCAAAAACTACTTAAGTGCATAAAGAGAGATGAGATAGCTTATGTTTTCAAGTTGGAATCAGTAGACCTCAACATTGATGGCGACACCAAAGATGAGACCTTGAGTAAGCTGTCCAAGCAAGTTGCAAGTCTTATTAAGGAGTTCCATGATTAGTTCCCATAGGAGATTAGGAAACTTCCATCTTATAGAGAGGAGTAGAGTGCGAGATTGCACTTGAACCAGACACTAAGCCGACAAGTAAGGCTCCACTCCAAGATCGACTTAAGATCGGGTTATCATCGAATTCAAATCAAGGAGGAAGATGTCCACAAGACAGCTTTCAGAACAAGATATGGGTACTATGAGTTTACGGTCATGCCTTTTGGATTGACTAATGTCCCAACCACTTATGAGGCTTATGAATGATGTGTTTTGTGAGTTCCTCGACAACTTTGTGATTGTCTTCTTTGATGACATCTTAGTCTACAAGAGAACCTTGGAAGAGCATGTCCTACATTTGAGAAAAATCCTTGAGAAGTTGAGAAGGCATAAACTCTACGTTAAATTGTCTAAGTGCCATTTTGCAATAAGTAGGGTAGAGTATTTAGAATGTAGCATTTCATCGAAGGGTATTTCAATTGATATGGCAAAGATTGAAGCGTAATGAAATGGCTGACTGCAAAGAACATACACAACGTGAGGAGTTTTCTTGGTTTAGCGGGCTACTACAGAAAGTTCATGAAGCATTTGACAAAGTCGCGACACCGCTCACAGACCTCACCAAAATGCAGAAGATCAAGAATTGGAAGATTCATGGGAAGTGCAAAGTTCAAGAAAGCTTCGACAAGCTCGAGGAAATTTTGACGACGGCACCATTGCCTACCATCCCCGATTCTGAGAAGGAACTTTTGTTAAGTCCTATTTTGAAGCTTTTGTAGAGTTGGACCATTTTTAGGCCATCAATCTAATGGAGTCTCACTCTTACAAAATCTAAGATTGTAGTTTGTAATAAAGCCTTACCATAGGCGTAACTTGAACTTGCCGACATCTAATAACACTCTGAATTTAGGCTTGCCTTCAACAACAAGCTGGCATCTAGCACTTGCCAAGGCCAAAGCATCAGAATGGTTTAGCTTATTCTGTGTCGACCTTCCCTGCACCACTAATATAGTACAGCCTAAGCTACAAAAAACTTCACCACAAGCTCAACATTAGAATTGAAATTAGGATGCTTGCTCATGCATAGATTCTTGGGTGTATCGCAAACTTTACCCATAAATTGGCATGTTTAGCTCCATGTTTTCTTAGATCATCTTCATCGTTGGAAGTAGTGATCAAATTTATCCTGGGCAGTCTGATGAATGCAGAAGAATGGATTATATTTCATTTTTAAGACTGTAGGGAGAATCTGAATGTAGGTTAAGATATATCATTTTTGTTTAGCAAACTGGCAAGATGCTAATTATGTGAAGAATTACAACAATTATGTGGAAAAGAATAGATGCTGATTTGTACATGTGTGGTTACCAAATTTCGCGAAATTGCTGCAAGAATTGCCTAGGATTTGTATATGTGCACTTCCTAAGTTCTAATATAAACTAATACAATGATGTAAACTTCAAGTGCAAACACTGCAAGGTGGATGTTGAAATTATAATTAATTGTGATCTTGAAGTAATGTATTTAGACTAATACAAACTCCAAGTGCAAACGTTATAGGGTAAATGTTGAAATTATAATTAATTGTGATCTTGAAGTAATTTATTTAGAGTAATACCATGATGTGCAAGCTTCACGTGCAAATGTTGCAAGGTGGATGTTGAAATTATAATCAATTGCGGTCGTGAAGTAATTTATTTATAGTAGTTTTAGCCTGAAGTTGGTGATGATGGGTATAATATAACAAGAAATAATAGAATGAGAGCATTATATTACTCCTTGAAGAGAGAGCGATAATATTTCATAAGTTGTAACATAGGAGCAAAAGTGAAATGTCTTACAATCATTTGCATTTTATAAGTTGTAAGAAAAGAAGAAACATGTTGCGCAAAAGTTGTAAGATAGATCTTGAAACTATACTTTATTATAGTCCAAAAATCTAGGCTATGATAGTTGCCGTGCCACTAGAAATACAATAACAAAGAAACAAAGATGATGGGTAGAAATAACAAAGAAATAACAAGAGGATGGGAAAGGTAGGATCCTTTTAGAGCTCAGTCGTCAAGCAAGGTATGCTAGACTGATGCAACTCTTTTAAACATTGCTTAATCCCATAGACCAATTGGTCTCTGAGGATGTTAAAAACCAATTCAATTCTTCAGTTCAGTTAATTTCATTTCATTTCACTTCAGCTCAATTCAATTCAATTCAATTCAATTCGGCTTTGATTGATGATTGCGTACAGCACCCAGACAAAGATGAAGATTGTTTTGGCAGAAGATATTAGTGCTTACTTTTTTCATGTTTGCATTTCCCTTCTACTCCCCCAACTTGTATAATAAAGATGCATTCTTCCTTCTCCATCCTGTAGAAGGGATCGCCCCTGCGTCGGGGCAACTGGAGACACGCAATATGAAGATCTTGATTGGGATCTTAACCATGGCATCGAAATTCGAGAGAAGAAATATGCTAAGAGTGGCATACAGAGTTCAACCAACACAAACACTGAAGTAACAATCAAATTCATACTAGACAGACTGAAGAATGAAAAAAGGATTCTCATTGGCATAGTCATACTAGACTGCGAGAAGAATATAAATGCAAGTAAAACGTTTCATTTTTCCAGCAAACTAGCAAAAATAAGACTGCAGTAAGATTATGTGATGAAAGTAGATGATGATGGAGTGAACATGTGTAATGGTTTGCCCTACTCTAATGCTATATTTTTAGGTTCTCCTCTTGCAAGCAATCCAAAGAAGAGAAGCAGATTATGACGTGTTGCGAATATTGACACAAAAGAAGCAACAAATATAGTATCGTCTAAGGGATACTAAGGGATAGGTAGTACATGGGGTAGGAAGGGATAGGTAGTACAAGATTTCCAAACACAGAGTTTAGGTTTATGATTTGAATTTTGACATTTCAAGCACATTGGTGAAGGCATTTTCGTCACATGTATACTCCAATATAATATATATTGCTAAACTTTCATGCTAATCCACCACTTCCATGACAAAAACTTATGTATACAACTGTTTATGCTTAAGCTCTGAACTTTGATCAAGATAACGTGCAAATTAAATGCTTTTCTAACTTCCTTCTAAGTGAGGCACTTAAAAACTTTGGTGAAAAGTTTGGGAGCACCTTGTGTTTTGTTCTCCATTTCAGTTTCTTAGATGGCAGCCTATTGAATTTATGTCATGAAATAAGTTTTTCCAATGTTAAATTTACATTCCTATGTGTTTTCCACAACGTTGAACAATCAAGGCTGTAGTACGGTCCTGCATGATCCATATCTTGGTCGTCCAATAATATAACAAAACGAGGTGAGATTTTTCCCAGAGTGTATCTTTCAGTCAATGCCCTTCTCAAACTTTGAGAGGACCTCTATACAGCTACGGAGACTCAAGATATTGACAAACATCTTCCAAACTCAATATGCATCAGCCTTGCATTGATTTAGCTTTGCCAACATAACAGTTTCATTTCTTCACTTATGCATGGCAAATAAAACTCCAAACTTGTCTCCTCATGTAACAGAAGACTATTAACTTGGGAGATCCAACATCTAAAAGCTTCTTTTACAGGAGCACAGACCATTTTTGAGTAGAGGTACCCAAAATTCCCAATGAAATCATGTTCACAGGGTAAAAGCATGTTAGGGTGTACCACTTTTGGAACCTGCAAAAGTACATACACTAGATACTTCTGAACTGGGTACTTTCTCATTTTTCTTTTCATTAAAACTAATACAAAAATCCAAAATAAAAGTCAAGGACATGGTAATATTCAAAGTTAAGATAAAGATAATGCTATCGGAGATCAATATATATATAAAAAGTTCTAAAACATACCTTATATTGAGATATTATACAGGTACCCAGTACCCAGTCCTGGCTACCTTTTTAAGTACCTTTTTAATCACTAAATAATACTTTTTAAGGGACACCCTAACATGCTTTTACCCCACAACCTTAGATATGTGCAGAGTTACTAAAGCAATGGAATTTCTCTGGACGCATAGACAAAGACGTCTCGTGCATCATAGAAATGAACATTCGTATTAGGCTTCTATTATAACATAATTTACTATACAATCTCACCAAGCAATTGGATATAAACTGTTGGATGAGAGATGGTTGGGAGATGTATACACCTAGATCCACAAATCCATAAATCCACCTAAAGTAATGAGTTGCACAGTGAAGGGGTGGACCATTATTACTGCTGCAAAGGACTCGTGTCTGTGGCCAGCTTTCATTTTTTGCTTCTCCTATGACATTTGGCTGTTTTAAAACCTTCAATCTTTTAAGCATGCCTCATCGAAACATTATATTGACCCGTTTTCTTCCTTATGCCACATGCAGGATATTAGAACAAAGCAATTTTTGGTTCTCTGACATGGTATATTGATCTTGCCAAACCACCATTGGTGTGACTAAGTAGTCAATTATTTGGAAATCTTGGACTATTGTCTTATAAGTAGTCCTTTTTGAAGCCCTTGTTGTACCTAGCATTCCTTCTCAGCTTTGATTTGTAGATGGGGTAGTTACCATGCAAAGCATTGATACTGATATCGTATATCAACCTTTGAATCTTCCATATAATTGTAATAGCCTCATCTTTTCAATTTTACAGGCTGTGCTTATCCAGAAATCATAACATTCCATGACACCAGACAATATTTCGGTAAATCCTGAAAAATATCATATGCTTCTTTCAGGCTATTATATTTTGCATACATATTTATACGTGTTCCCTAAGAAGATATCTGATTTAAGTCCACTTTCAATTACTTGGACATGGGTATAACGTACTTGTAAAAGATTTAATTCTAATGAGCATGCTTTAAGAGTGGCAAGGTAAATACACTTATCAGATGGCGGTGAACACATTGTATATCATCAACAATAAGTCACTACAAGAAATTTATCGCGGCGGCCTTGCGGCCGCCGCGAACATTTCTCTTCTCCAACTTGCTGCAAAAGAAGTTTTGTGCTAAGTCGAATTAATTTCAATTCTGGATATCCTTGAGATGCGAAAGAACATGCAGTAGTTGAACCTTGGGATTCGTCTGCAAATCTTTAGCCAGAAAGGTCTAATACTAAGTTTGCAAAAAGAGAAGTCTTTGATAATGGCATGGACTTCAATGGATCTCAAGTTTGAGCAAAAAAATTTACACTATGCTTTGTTGCCTGTGATGCAATTTTGTCCTTTATTATTGATCAGATATTTTGAAATTGAATATTTAGATTTACATTGCATATTTAAGGTCGTGGAAATCGTGGCCACTAATGCCATATTCATGCCGAATTATGTTTATGCTCTAACACAGATATGACATAGGCTCTTGAATACCATGTGATAGCCACTTCGTCTACATCTTCCTTGTGAGAATGGATGTTCCAAATGTGAAATACCTTTTAAGATATCTCAAATGCCTGAAAAGAAATTGAATGAACAGATGCCAGTTGGTTGCCTCTATGGAACATACACAATGGAGCTTCAAAATAGAGTTCTTTCTTTCCCATGGACACACTAATCTTGACGTAATCAACAAACAAATTTGAGTATTGTATTGATTATATGCATTTGATCCAAACTGGCGCCCGATGCAAATACCAAGCAATTCACCCTAATCTAATCCACGCGTCTTTGATACTACCAAGCAATTCACCTTAATCTAATCCAACGTGTCTTTGATACTACTTCTAGTCTGGCTAACCCAAGAGCTCAACCTAAATCGCACTATGATAGCTTGGCAGACATTTGGTTCCATTGATAGCCAGAAAATCCAACTAACACAAAATGGAAACTCTGACAAAAAGTATGGCGGTGACAGACCCTGATTGGCTTCCAATATAAAGGGGCCTACATTTGCTTCCAGAAGAATGATGCAAGTCCAAAAAGTAGGCAGCGACTACAGTCAGCTCTTAACGCAGGCAGACCAGGAGTTGAGTACATCGGCCGCCGCGAACATTTCTCTTCTCCAACTTGCTGCAAAAGAAGTTTTGTGCTAAGTCGAATTAATTTCAATTCTGGATATCCTTGAGATGCGAAAGAACATGCAGTAGTTGAACCTTGGGATTCGTCTGCAAATCTTTAGCCAGAAAGGTCTAATACTAAGTTTGCAAAAAGAGAAGTCTTTGATAATGGCATGGACTTCAATGGATCTCAAGTTTGAGCAAAAAAATTTACACTATGCTTTGTTGCCTGTGATGCAATTTTGTCCTTTATTATTGATCAGATATTTTGAAATTGAATATTTAGATTTACATTGCATATTTAAGGTCGTGGAAATCGTGGCCACTAATGCCATATTCATGCCGAATTATGTTTATGCTCTAACACAGATATGACATAGGCTCTTGAATACCATGTGATAGCCACTTCGTCTACATCTTCCTTGTGAGAATGGATGTTCCAAATGTGAAATACCTTTTAAGATATCTCAAATGCCTGAAAAGAAATTGAATGAACAGATGCCAGTTGGTTGCCTCTATGGAACATACACAATGGAGCTTCAAAATAGAGTTCTTTCTTTCCCATGGACACACTAATCTTGACGTAATCAACAAACAAATTTGAGTATTGTATTGATTATATGCATTTGATCCAAACCCAAGGCCTCGATGCAAATACTCGAAGCAATTCACCCTAATCTAATCCAATGCGTCTTTGATACTACTCGAAGCAATTCACCTTAATCTAATCCAACGTGTCTTTGATACTACTTCTAGCTGGCTAACCTGCAGCTCAACCTAAATCGCACTATGATAGCTTGGCAGACATTTGGTTCCATTGATAGCCAGAAAATCCAACTAACACAAAATGGAAACTCTGACAAAAAGTATGGCGGTGACAGACCCTGATTGGCTTCCAATATAAAGGGGCCTACATTTGCTTTAAGAAAGAATGATGCAAGTCCAAAAGTAGGGCGACTACAAATCGACTCTTTAACGCAGTGCACCGGGAGTTGAGTACATCCTAACAATCAAAAGGAAAAAAAAGGCAAGTTTTTTATGTGTGGTCGCATACATCCATAGTCTAGCCTAAGGCGGAATGGTGCACCATGACTAGGGGACAATTAAGAAATAAATTTGACTTTTAAGATTTATTCCTTTGAATAAATGGTAACAGGGCAATGACTATGTTATCAATACATGTATAATTATTATGGGAAAGATTCTTTAGGCATATTCGGCGTTGATGCCCCTTCCTAGATTCGACACGTATTTCCGGAAGGAAAAAATAGAGATTTAAAAAACAGAGGAAAAAAAGAGGATCTAGATAAACCGATTCTGATCCAGATTGGAAGAAGATCAAGGAAAATATGGCCAGGTCCGGGGAAATTGGGTTAGCAGATCCAAGCAGATACACCATTTAGAGGCATTCCGCGCCAGCCAAGGATCAGAAATCCCCGTTCATTTGCAAGAGTATAACCTTCAGAATAGTACAGATTTAGGAGCAGATTTGCTGAGGAATTGCTCAGGAGCTCAACGCCATAGCTCGGAATCCATTCATTTCCATTCACGCCTCCACCGGTTCATGGATTCATGCCGTTCGACCACGCAAATCTGTGGGTGGTAAGGAAGCATCAATTGCATAAAAAACGGCACTGTAATACTTCAAGCATTCCACAAATCGGGTCAAAAAATCGAAGGAAGTATGATCCACATCGTTATTCCGCCATAAACACAACCTTCGGATTCAGCCCACAAGCCCATTCAAGTTTCCGTCAATTCCGCCTCGGTGTTCTTGATTAAACAATGGAATCGCGATAGACCCCATTTTACAACAATCACTTCGTTTTTCCCACCGATCCAAAGATTCTCGACATTCAATAATTCCAATTCAATCGCTAGGGGATATATTTGAACGGAACTTGCGAGGAGATATGGCATAATCTAAAAGCTTGGCCGGTGCTTCTTGAAGAGGTTTAGCAATTGTAAGGCCTTGGTTTAAGGTTTAACTATGGTTCCGTGGAGCAAGCCCACACCAGTTACCATGAAGCCTTAAAATTACGGTAATCCTTTACCCACTGTATTCATTACAGTTAGCTTGCCGAAAGGGCCACAACCGGATTGTATCCAGCCCAGGAATTACCGAAGTAGAGTTTTCATCGCAAATCGAAACCAATTTCTTCGTTTTGAATTGCCTACCCCTCCCGCCGCAAATCGTCTCCCTTCTCTTGGCGGTTTTGCGCCCGCTTCCCCTCTTCTGTCACACACCGCCTTCCGATACAAGGAGCCGCCAATCGTGGCACAACTACATGGCGCCACCCGACAGGCGTGTGATTCTCGCCAGTCATAAATCCGGTCTCCAAATTCGGCTTCTTGGCCGCTGTTTGAACCGTGGCCTAGCCACGTTCAGATGCCCCGATTTAAGGGTGCTTACTTTTTTAAACCATAATGGTTAAACAACCATTTAACCTTAATGGTTTTTAGAAGACCCAATTGCTGTCATTCTTGCTTCCGACGGTCCCCTTGGTCTAGAGATAGTGCTTGCAAAAAACTCGGCCATTAGGCTCCATACCAGAATTGAAAATCTATCACATGAATAAATTTATCCCTTTCGATCGCGATCCAAAATGATCCGATTCATCGCCGATGGGCTTAATTTTCCAATCGGAATTGATTCAGAGAACATGAGAATGCTTTCGTGGAGATCTGGTGCATCAATTTATCCACATTCTGGAGCCGATTTGTGACTAGGCCTTTGAAGGTGCCGGTTTTATTCTGTTTTGTGATTTTGGCAACAAGGGCTTCGGAAATATATGCACAACTGCTTGGGTAAGCACATTGTAATAGCTATTGGCATGTTCAACATTTGAGCATGTCATGAACTAGTCTTGAACCCACAAGCATCTCATAAATTGTCTACGGTGTCTTTGCGATGTAGGTAAAGCCCGAAAACTTTTGTTTGTTGTTAGCTTCTTGGAGCATAAACATATTTGTACATGTGGCAGATATATGGAGAAAATCTCTGCTAGCTGCTGCATACATCTACAGAGGCCAAGTGATTGTATTTTTTGCCTCCACTCTTCAAGGCTTAGAGCCTTCTTAAGGCTGCCTGACCACTTCAAGAAAAGTAAAAGAGACAATTGGGTTAAACGAACGGAGATGTAGCAGAAAAGGAAATGAAGAGATCACAAAAGGAGATTTGTAGGACCAAACGCTGTGGTTAAATTAAAATTCAAGCAAAGGTAATGTGCAAACTATAGGTATAATCTGTTTCAAGGACTAGATTTCGACCCTGGATTCGAAAAGATCGTTGCGAGGCAGGGTCTGCGATGCTCTTTTCCGTTTTGATGCAAGAGCATTCGCTTTTTCGACAGTGTTCCGTTGAAGGAAGAAGCTTGCCTAGGACATTCACAACATGTTGTTGGAGTAACACGGGTTTTTGGTTATGCCGAAGGGAAATAAGACCTAGTTCAAACTAAACCCCTATAGAGTGCAAAATCGTTTTGTTCTTGAGGAAATCTAAGATCATGAGAGAACATTTTTCGGATATAGTGACATCACCAAACAAAAGTAAAAAACAAAAAAGAAGAAAAAAGAAACACATTGTCAAGATAATACGGCCAGCCATGGACTCTAATGAAGGATAAGGGAAAAAAGGAATAAGAATACTGGGTGCAAGACAAATCCCTCTATTTAAAAATATTGGGCTTTTCTTTTTACCTCTAAATTTGCAAATTAATCATGCAATTTATTTTTAACATTCAAAGTCTATTTGCACAAGGCTTGGCACACATGAGTTAAGGGGACAATGCAACAAGCTTAAGCCAAGAATGATTAGGAGCAAGATGGTATTAAGGGGAAGACGTGAAAAGTCTAAGCCAAGAATAATTACGTCATTTTGATTACCATCTATGTTCAAGATATTTTTGCTACAAAAGCTTGAGGACATGAGGTAATTTCAGCCGCCATGTCATCCTTGATGCAAAACAGATAGCAATAGTGCAGGTTCAACTCCTGCATATTCTTTCGCATCTCAAGGATGTGCAGAATTGAGATCTATTCGACTTAACACAAAACTTCTTTGCAGCGAGTTGGAGAAGAGAAATGTTCGCGGCGGCCGCAAGGCCGCCGCGATAAATTTCTTGTAAGTTATAAGTTAAAGGTTAAAAAAATGCCTTAATGGTTAAAATACCATTGAATATGAAATAGGTGAGCACCCCTTAAATCGGGGATGCCACCAACGAATCCCCTCAGATAATCTGAGTGCGGTAACAGATGGGCAGTTGGCCGATTTGCAGGATTGATATGATTTCCGGCAGAATCACCTGCCCCTTTGGAATAACGCCACGACTTGTCACAGAGGCCGGAAGGCTGAAAGAAACAAAAGGAGACAGAAGCCGCAGATTAAACAATGAAAAGAAGGCATTTTCATTGTTAGATGAGGAAAGCTAAATCATTTCAGTGATTTGCTCTGGTCCAATCGTCATTTAAATCAAAGTTCATTGTTATTTTCATGGTTCCTTCTTAGATGAAAGAAAAGAAGGAGACCGCAGTTTACAGCCGCAGAGCAAAGCTCAGATTTCAAGAACAGAGTAAACATGAGGCCGCCATAGCTTTGCATTTCTCTGGGGGCCACCATAGCCATAGCTTCTCATGAACCCTTTAATCTCGCAAGAAGAGCTGAATCATTTTGAACCCCAGCATAATGGTCAAAAAAATGGATTAAACGGTAGAAATCCGAGCTTTCTTTTTTATCTTGGAAGAAATGGGCGCATGGATTGAAGGGTGCCACATAGCCGGCATGGCCGATCTAGAAAAAAAGAGGGCTTCAGAAGCGAAGGGCTTAGAAAGACGGAGAAATTTACAATTCTAGCAAACCCCAAATCTTCTGGCCTTTCCCAGCTACCTGACGTTCTAGCAGACCCCGGCCTTTCCAAGAATCCTTCTTACTGCCCTCAGCATGCAAGCTAGTTGGCTATGGCCGCTTCTTTTTCTTCTCTCAATCTAACCAGCCATGGTCAGAATATATCCGGATTCTGCAAGAAAAGATTGTGAAAGAGAGCAGGGGCGCAGATGCCGGTTGGAGAGAGGAAGAGCGCAGATGCCACGCCATAGCCAACAATTTTTTTCGACTTAGCCAACAAAAGTTTTCCATGCCTAATGCAACGTGTCAAAAAAATTGCTATATCTGAAACGTGTCAAAAAATTTTATGAAGGAGTGTTGCGCACAAGATTCTGCCCTCCAATAATTATTATATATGTTAAGAAAGTGCCAAAAGAAGCCTTATATACTTTTTGACTAATAGAAAGCAGAAGAAAATTGAATAAAGAATGGGCCACCTGCAGACAATGCCGTGTTGAATTAACAAGAAGTCAATTCTTAAAAAAAAAAATACATAAAGAATCCACATTATTTTGCCGCTGATTTGGGCCCAAAAATGCCGGCCATGCTGAAGCAGCAGCATCTTGAGAATCAAATCGTAGCAGGGCCATCCACAAGAATATTTTCCTTCTCAAAATAACCCAAAACCTGCGTCCATCTCTGGGCACTTTTGAGCTGATGGATGAGAATTGTATCAGGAACAAAATCATGGGCACATTGGCCGCCGAATTCCGGATGATCGTAAAACAGAGGCTTTTTGTTCACTCTGTTTTTAGCTCTGCCACCTTCGTCCAACCATCTGCCCACAAGCATATCCTCTGTTCCGACACTGTAGTTCTTTGCAAATGAAGAACTGGCTATATATTCAACTAAATCCCATGAAATTACATAACCCATTCCAGCCATGTACTCTTTATACGCATCTGTGTTTTCGCATGGCAAAACATATCCATAATATAAATCATTCCTTGGCAATTCCTGCAGCGATTTTGCTAGATTTGGTAGCCTCACATATGAATCATCGTCTACTTTCATCACATAATCCTGCTGCAGCCCCATTTTTGCCAGTTTGCTGAAAAAATGAAACGTTTTACCTGAATTTAGATTCTCCTCGCAGTCTAGTATGATTATGTCTTGAAAATGAAGCATTTCTATGCCAATGAGAATCCTTTCTTCTTCATTCTTCAGTCTGCCTAGTATGAATTTGAGTGTTACTTCAGTGCCTGGTGTTGATTGAACTCTGTATGCCATTCTCAGCAGATTTCTTCTCTCGAATTTCGATGCCATGGTTAAGATCCCAATCAAGATCTTCATATTGTGTGTCTCCAGATGCCGCGGCGCCGGGGCGATCTCTGCTGCAGGATGGAGAAGGAAGAATGCATCTTTAGTACACAAGTTGGAGGAGTAGAGGAGTAATGCAAACATGAAAAAAGTAAGCACTAATATCTTCTGCCAATCAATCTTCATCTTTGTCCGGGCGCTGTGCGCAATCAGCAATCGAAGCCCGATGCGGTAATAAATCGATTGAATTGAATTGAATTGAATTGAATTGAATTGAATTGAAATGAAATTAACTGAACTTGAAGAGAAGAGATTGGGCAATGCTTAAATGAGTTGCTTAAATGAGTAATGGTCTAGCATACCTTGCTTGACCATTGAGCTCTAACAGGGTCCTGGAACCTTTCCCATTCTCTTGTTCTTTCTTTGTTATTTCTACCCATCATCTTTGTTCCTTTGTTGTTGTATTTCTAGTGGCCCTGCAACTATCATAGCCTAGATTTTTGGACCATTATAAAATATAATTTCAAGATTTAACCTGCAACTTTTGCTCAACATGTTTCTACATTTCTTACCCGTTCTGAAATGCAAATGGTTGCAGGAAGTTTCACTTTTACTCCTATGTTACAACTTATGAAATATTATAACTTTCTCTTCAAGAAGAGTATAATATTATAATGCTCTCATTATTTTTATTCTTATTATTTCTACCCATCATCACCAACTTCAGGATCACAATTGATTATAATTTCAACATCCACCTTGCAACGTTTGCACATGAAGCTTGCACATCATGGTATTAGTCTAAATAAATTACTTCAAGATCGCAATTAATTATAATTTCAACATCCACCCTGCAACGTTTGCATTTGAAGTTTGTATTTGTTTAAATAAATCACTTCAAGATCACAATTAATTATAATTTCAGCATCCACCTTGCAATGTTTGCACTTGAAGTTTGCAGATCATTGTATTAGTCTATGTTAGAACTTAGGAAGTGCACATGCGCAGCTCCTAGGCAATTCTTGCAGCAATTTCGCTAGATTTGGTAACCACACATTTACAAATTAGCATCTACCTTTTTTTTTTTTTTTTTGAAGAACTGAGACACTTATATTAAAAGAATGGCAATGATACAAGAGGAGTAGCATCTACCTTCTTCACGTAATTGTGTTGTAATTTTTCATACAGTCATCATCTTGCCGTCTGCTAACAAAAATGATATATCTTAACCTACATTTACTGTTTAAGTCTTGAAAATGAAGCGTAATCCTTTCTTCTTCATTCATCAGCCTGCCCAGGATAAATTTGACCATTACTTCAGTGCTTGGCATTGCTTTCTTTATTCTTATCCACCATCACCATGTCTCTATACATTATCCTTTGTTCATGCCACAATTTAGGCATTTTAAGCTTTAACATGTATATAAACTCAATATATTAGTATGTTGGGGTCTAAATTGAATCAAATTGAATTGAGAGAATGGGAAGATAACAATGTTATTTCATAGGGTCCCCATTAGGGGAGGTGAGCCATTATCCGCGCCCTGCGCTTTAATCAAAGTACCATACCGTGCGCTTGTTGCCCTACATTTGCTGCCTTTTTTTAGTGAAAATGAGTTGCAAAATAGATGGGCAATTGTTGCGCGGTGATCGTTAATGCCTTGACTTCATAGATACCATAACTTCCCAACCATATGCCAGATTGTCCTAGATTTGGCATCATTGAATAACGTTTTCTCTCTCTCCGTTTATTCACTAAATTTTGTTACATTTAGATAATCACAAAGGAGTTGATTGTTGTTTTCCCTTTAAGTGCATGATGGATGGCTCATCTCCCCTAATACATAGGCTACTTGTGTTTTCACTTCCAACTCTTCTTCGAGATCCGCTCTATTTTTTCCATAGTTTCTAAGGAAAAACTTATTCCCTAGATTCCACATTTGTATAACCGAATTGATTTAGACAACAATCTCCTT
Organism: Isoetes taiwanensis; assembly: GCA_021234155.1. Classification (NCBI taxonomy): domain Eukaryota; kingdom Viridiplantae; phylum Streptophyta; class Lycopodiopsida; order Isoetales; family Isoetaceae; genus Isoetes; species Isoetes taiwanensis. Next base: position 4,620,500 of record JAJEKV010000072.1, read on the forward strand.
AACTTAATTGCCCACTATATCTTCCTTATTGTAGTTCTTGCACTTCTTCTGTGGTGTTTTTGTGATGGGGGTTTTGTTGGTTTTGTGGGGGGGGGGAATTCCAACTAAATGGGAGAGGGATTCGTTGACATGTACAATTAAGACATAGCATGTAGACAAAAAATACCATGAAGTAAGATTATGGTTGAAAATCTCATATCTTCTTTTTTGTTCAAGGTGTTTCTTATATGGAGATCTAGCCATTAAGAATAGAATAGAGAAAGGCTTCCAAGGATGCCTATGTATTCCTGGTGATGATGTTGCGAATATTGACACAAAGGAAGCAACAAATATAGTATCACCCATTTTGTAGCATTTGTTTGGATGGTTATGTATGTTTGAGAACATCAGCTACATGCATAAAAATAGTAATTGCACATTGACATGGGGTACTAAGGGATAGGTAGTACAAGATTTCCAAACGCATAGAGTTTAGGTTCATGGTTTGAGTTTTGACATTTCAAGCACATTGATGAAGGCATTTTCCTCACATGTATACTCCAATAAATTATATGTTGTTTGAGTTTTGACGATGAAGGCATTTTCCTCACATGTATACTCCAATAAATTATATGTTGCTAAACTTTCGTGCACCACTTCCATGACAAAAAACTTAAGGCATACAACTGCTTATGCTTAAGCTCCAAACTTTGATCAAGATATCGTGCATATTAAATCCTCTTCTAGCTTGCTTTTAAGTGAGGCACTTAAAAACTTTGGTGAAAAGTTTGGGAGCATCTTTGTTTTGTTCTCCATTTCAGTTTCTTATATGTCAGCCTATTGAATTTATGTCATGAATAAAGTTTTTCCAATGTTAAATTTACATTCCTATGTGTTTTCCACAACGTTGAACAATCAAGCCTGTAGTACGGTCATGCATGATTTCATATCTTCGTCATCCAATAATATAACAAAGCGAGGTGAGATTTTCCCAGCGTGTATCTTTCAGTCAATGGCCTTCTCAAACTTTGAGAGGACCTCTATACAGCTCCAGAGAAGGCCTGCTCTGTGACTCAAGATGTTGACAAACATCTTCCAACCAATGTATGCATCAGCCTTGCATTGATTTAGCTTTGCCAACACGGCAGTTTCATTTATTCACTTCTGCATGGTAAATAAAACTCCAAATCTGTCTCTTCATGTGGACCATTATTACTGCTGCAAAGGACTCGTGTCTGTGGCCAGCTCTCATTTTTTGCTTCTCCTATGACATTTGGCTGTTTTAAAACCTTCAATCTTTTAAGCATGCCTCATCGAAACGTTATATTGGCCCGTTTTCTTCCTTATGCCACATGCAGGATATCAGAACAAAGCAATTTTTGGTTCTCTGTCCGGGTATATTGATCTTGCCAAACCACCATTGATGTGACTAAGTGGTCAATTATTTGGAAATCTTAGACTGCTGTCTTATAAGTAGTCCTTTTTGAAGCCCTTGCTGTACCTAACATTCCTTCTCAGCTTAGATTTCAAGATGGGGCAGTTACCATGCAAAACATGGACAATGACATCATTTATCACCCCTTGAATCTTCCATATAATTGCATTAGCCTCATCTTTTCAATTTTACAAGCATCTTCCTGCATCTGAGCATCAGAATAGATGTTTGCCATCAGCACATATGCAGCAGCACAGCTACAATCCAGATGGACAACTCGATCAAAGCAACGTCTCCCTATTTCCACATTTCCATGCATTTTGCAGGCACTAAGCAGAGATGTCCATCCTATAACATTGGTCCGAGCTATCGACCAGAGTAAATCCTCTGCTTCACCGAGGCAACCTGAACGACCTAGGAGATCACTCATGCTAGTACAATGAGATATATCTGGAAGAATTCCATGGTCATCTATCATGGTTTTCAAGTACCAACGACCTTCTTCTACTAGACCTTGACGACTGCATGCAACGAGAATATTAGTAAATGCCGCATCGTCTGGTGGGATTCTATCTTGCTGCATCTTCTCAAAATATTTGACAGCATGAATTCCATCACCATGCTGGGCATATCCTGCAATTATTGCCCCCCATGATACAACATTTCGAATTGAAAGATGGTGAAAAACAACCCGTGCCTCATCTAAACTTCCACATTGGGCATACATATAAACTATTGTGTTTGACACAAGAACATCTAAATGATATCGAGTTTTGCAGATTTCGTAGTGAATAAGCCTGCCATGATCTATAGCTCCTAGCGAGGCACATGCTTTCAAGATACTCAAGAATATAACTCCATCTGGTTGTATTCCTACCTGTTGCATCTTTTCAAAGTATTGCAATGCAGAAAAATCTTCCCCATGATGGACATACCCTGCAATCATCGCACCCCATGATACCACATTCCTATTAGGTAGCGTCTCAAATACCTCACATGCCTCCTCAAGACTTCCACATTTAGCATACATATCAACCAAAGCACTACCCAAATTTACATCAGATTCAAGTCCATCGTTAACAATTTGATGATGAATGATCCTTCCCTCGTCAATAGCTCCAATTCCAGTACATGCTTTCAAGGCACTCAAGAAGGTGACGTTGTTGGGTTCTATCCCCTCCTGTTGCATTTGCTTATAGAATTTTAAGGCAAGGTAACCTTCACCATATTCTGCATAACCTGCAATGATTATACTCCACGATACAACATTGTGACTTGGCAAACAACAGAACATTCTGCAAGCCTCTCTTAAGCTCCCACACTTGACATACATATCCACAACGGTGGTCCCAACCACATCATCTAGATGGAATCCATTTTTAATGATCTGGTTGTGAATGAGCCGACCTTGTTCAAGAGATCCTGTTTGGGCACATGCTTTTAAGGCACCCAAAAATGTGACTTTTTCAGCATTCATGCCTGCTTGTTGCATATCATCAAACAATTCCAGGGCAGAAATGCCATCCCCATGCTGTGCGTATCCAGAAATCATAACATTCCATGACACCAGGCAATATTTCGGTAAATCCTGAAAAATATCATATGCTTCTTTCAGGCTATCACATTTTGCATACATATCTATTAACGTGTTCCCTAAGAAGATATCTGATTTAAGTCCACTTTCAATTACTTGGACATGGGTATAACGTCCCCGTAAAAGATTTAATTCTAATGAGCATGCTTTAAGAGTCGCAAGGTAAATACACTTATCACTTTTCAAACCTGTTGATGGCAGTTTGTGGTGTATGTCAAAAGCTGTCTTAGGTTGTTCAGTTTTAGCACTAGCCAAAATAGCTGCACTCCAGGTACATGTACTTGGTCTTGCAATCTTGTTAGACGCCTGATTTGCTTCAATCAGATCCCCATGACATGCAAACAACCGGATGAGGTAATCCCCCAAAACCGCAATTGAATCAAGCCCACTATAAACCATAAGGGACTGCACACGTTTGCCACATTTTAGGTCGTTATTTTTCTCACATTGTTGAAGAAGATGATAGGCATCGTTTCTGGTTATAGGAATCCCATTTTTCTGCATTACCTCTGCAACCAGCAGTGCATCATGCAATCTCCCATCTTCACAAAGTTTGCTGAAGTTCTCGCACGTTCTGGGGATCACTCAAGCTGGAACTCAATAAGAAGATATAACAATGCAATAACATAAATCATCATAAATGGATCGAACCTGGAAAGCAAATTTGGGTTCCTTCCTCTACAATATGTGCGAAACCAGCAAGAACGAACTGCAGAAATGCGAGATGAGTACTGGGCTGCATTATCAAGCTTAGGTCTAAACATTCCATTAGCGAGTTACAATTCCATTCCTGGACCTGAACGTTTATGGGAGCTTTGGGATAATCTGGAATACAATTAGAACCCAAATCCTCTGAGGTCGAGCGTTTTTAACAACCACGGTCATGAACAAAACCGTGTATTTTTTCTCTCAACGTGGCTTTAACATGACACTCACTAAAAAATTCGTTGTCCACAAAAACCTCGTGTATTTTTTTTGGTTTAAACATGACCGTGGCTGTTAAATAAGACGATCGCTCTAAGGTGGGGAGCTCTATTTATTTAAAACTTACTTTCCTTGGTATTTTTGCTTTTTGGAGCACGGCATATTTTATTTTTAGAACAGGGTTTTGTTGATATTCCAATTTCAAGCTTCATTCATGCTTTAGGAATTTTGTGCTTGGGAGACAGATGGCAAAATCATGGCAACTGACCTTCTATTTGAGGTTTTGAGGCCGATTCTTGGGTTAGGGAAGAGTGGCAGCAGTTAGATCTTGCTAAGTTTGTATGAGCTTATCCCTATGCAAACAGAATTTTTGTTTGTGTTTGTTTTGATGTATGCTTCAAGATTCGATTGTGTTGTAGCCGAAATCTACAAGATGCATGTTCTTCTTTCTGTTAAGCCTTGTGGTGGGTCGATTCTAGTGCAGCTGTAGCGTTTGATTTATTTGGTTGCCCTTGAAGCTGAGCTTTAGCACAATCTATTTGTTGTTTTGTGATTTTTCATTGTTCTTGCTTGCAGATGGGTTCCATGTGGAGGAATGAAGACTGAACAAGGTGATGTGGTAGAGGTACAGAGGCCCAAAAACCCTATTGAAGCTAGGGTTATACCGGGCTATGATGTACCAAGTTCATATGTTGATTATCCATCTAACACTTTGAATCAAAACCATGATTGTCTGTCCATATTACTCCTGAACCTGATGTGAGAATGTTGGAAATTAAGAAGATGTTGAATGTTGATGGGTTATGTGGTAGACTCTCAACGTCGTGGGTCAGCTCTTACACCCGATGAGTAACGTAAACTGTTGCATAGACTTGTGGTTGACCTGCATGGATGGTGGGGGCCATAGGTCGTATGTTATCCAGACGATCGTAACAAGAGCTGTCCTTGGTAGGGTAAAGGCTCTTATACATAGAAATATGTGGCGTTATGATAATGCTCTGGCATTCGAGGATGAATGAGCACCTGAATAACTGGTTTCATGTTCATATTTGGAACTTGTAGTGGCAAAGTGATGACACATCGCAATTGTCTTTTGTAATGGTATGTGTTGTGATGGCACCATCGCAGCAATGTTTTGTTTCATAATGATCTGGAGAACCTGTGGTATTTTAAACATGAGGAACTAAAGGTTGCTGAAGTTGGGACTTTGGAATTAATAAATTAATAGGATTTGGAAAATTGTATATTATACATAGTTTACATATTGGATTATACGTTTGGAGGAGCATGGCGCATGGAGCAAGATGCAATGCTTATGAGCAACCAACTTCTCAAGTGTGATTTCAATTTTCCCTTCACCATTTTATCAGGGCATTGGAATTGCTTGCTTGCAAGGATATGTTTATGTCCATCATTAGGTATGCCTTCTAAGATCACCAACAGGGGAAACATGCTAATAGGATTCTAGTAGGTATTCCATGAATCAATTAGGATTAAGGCTACTCTCCTGTCTTGGACAAATAAGAGGCAAAATGGATATGGAGTAGGTTGAAAACAAAGAAATAATAGAGTATTGATGTGCAAGAATGGCAAGTAAAGGAGGTTTAGAGAAGAAGGGATCACCTTACATTACCAACCACACTCCAGAATATGCTAGGCCCTTATGCAGCTTCCATATGTTTTGCATATCCTAAATTCGATTATTATTATATCCCTTATTATATTTTCCATTTCTAGTTTTTTTCCCAATGGTTTACTTTTCATAGGTTCTTTGACCTACTATTTAGCCGGTATGCTCATTCACGTGAAGGACCAAAAATGATAACTTTGTTACTTCCATGCTTAGTTCTCTCATAATTGATTTCCTTTTTATATTTGACGTAGTTTACTAAACTCCTATATGAAGTTGTTTTCAAAATTGGAGTAAGAAAGGAAGAAAGTACATCCATTCTAATGTACAAAATTATCTTTCTGCTTCTGTAGCCATCATGTCTAATGTAAGTCTTTCATTACTTCAATTCCAGATAGTGATTCTTTGCAGATAACCTGCAAAATAGCCAGCAATAGTACATAAAACTATCTGCATAAGTAATTCAATAAATGTCGTTTTCCTTCGTTTCACCGAATAGAAGGAAAACAAGGTTCTAGAAATACGGAGGTAGTTAGCATTTTAGTTATTTTGTCATTTTCCTCTAGCTCCCTATTTAGTTTCTTTTCCGTCCCTTTTCTTCTTCATCAGCTCTCTCGTTGCATCTCTCTTCCTCCTTCCTGGTGTTGGGCAGGCCGTTCACTCCTTGGTGTTGTGTTGGGCAGGCCGTTCACTCCTTGGTGTTGGGCGCTTGACTACCTTATCTTCCTTTTTCTTTCCAGTTTTTGTGGAAGCCCAGTACCTTATTTTCCCTTCCGGTTTGTTGAAGTCTGGATTGTGGAAGCCTGGTTTCGTGGTTTGTTAGTTACGGCTTGCTTTTGTCGAGACAATCAGTGTTGCATTCGCTTGTTAGCATTGGGTTTTCATTTCACCACAAATTCCTTTGTTGCATTCTATGGCCCCAAAACCGACTGCCGTCAAGCCTGGAAAGAGTGCATTTTCACGGGCTTCAAAATCTTTGGAGTCTTCTGGAGTTGTAAAGGCAGCAGCAAGTGCAAAGGCTCCAGCATGGCTACAAGCGTTGGAGAGCCAGCTAGAGTCTGAATTTGCAAAGATAAATGGTCAGCTAGAGTCTGAAATTGCAAAGATAAATGGTCCTAAATTGGAGGATATCTCTGCGTTGGAGTCCAAGATCTGTTTCCTTCAAGAAGAATTACAGAGGAAAACCAAGAAAGCAAGATCACCCATTTTGAAGTACAAAGAAAATATTAAAGAATGGGAATTTTTGAACGAGCTAGAGGATGTATTTGCAGATATGGAGAATAATTTGCGGTTGCAATCATCTTTAGAGCCAACATGCAAGGCTATCATCGATAAAGGTAATTTGTTGATTTCTAAAAGAAAGAATCTAATTTTGATCAGAGACAGGGAAGGGTCAAAAGTTGCAGACTTCTATGAAATGGAGGATTTAACCCCTTTCTAATTGGCATGCCTGGAATCTGGTAATAAGAAATGGCTGTGGCATGCTCTATGGAATAGCTCTGGCAAACAGAGATTTGTTAAGAGGTATGGGTCTCAGTTTAGCCTAAAGGACGAAATCCTTATTGTTCTGCTAGTTTGAGGTGTAAGGTCCTGTTTTTTTTTAAGCCTTACAGCATTAATAAATATTATGTGAAGGGACTCGCGATAGACACAAAACCAGCCGAATAGATAGATAGGCTTGTCATTCATCACAGCAGCAGTATACAATGGTTTGAAGAATAGAGAGGGGTAGCCGACCATAGGAACAATATCGGACTACCCCATAAAAAGAAATGTGCACAGGCAACATAGAAGGGCAATGGCGACAACTTCTCACCGGGATAAAAAACCCCGCCCTTTCGGGTTTTCGAGGAAAACCCTAATGAGAAATGGTCGCCAACAACCTTGAATGTGATGCCTAGAAAACCGAAGAAGATGGAGGGACGGCGAACCCAAAGATAGCAGGACCCCAGAGGACGGCAGAAGCCCCGAATGTGTTGCCTGGAGAACCGAAAAAGATGATGTGCTGGCGAACACAAATCGAGCAAGACCCCAGAAGATGGCGGAAGCCGGAGAGACGAAGGAGACATGTTGATGGCGAAGTCGAAAAAGCAGGATCCCCAAACGACCGCAAAAAACCTGCAGCAACTCAAAAGAACCCTAAAAATACCCGTAAATGGTTAGAAAGAACTAACATGCATGGCATGGACAAGGCAAGCCGCACAACCAACCCCTGCAAAGAAGAGCAAATTAGAACATAAAAATCAGCACCCAGAAGGTGAAAAAGCATCACCCAGCGGGTGGAAATTAAGTATGCGTCACCCTCAAGGTGGAAATAAATAGCATCACCCTCAAGGTGGAAAAAAAATAGCATCACCCTCAAGGTGGAAAAAATAGCATCACCCTCAAGGTGGAAAAAAAAATAGCATCACCCTCGTTGGAAATAAATAGCATCACCCTCAAGGTGGAAATAAAAACAACATATGAAAAATGACATGATAGCGATGCAAAAAACATTATTATAGTAAATGCAAAGTGAACAACCTGAAACAGACGTGTCCCCCTGAGCAGGGCGGGAAGGGGGGGAAGCTCGGAGAAGGAAGGAAGCTGCTGTGAGAAGACGCCGATAACCGGTGCTGAAGGAGAAAGAGCCTTATATAGTGGCTCGTCCCTCCCCAGAATGGCGATCCGATGGCTCGGATCGATGCGATTCTGGGAAGGGACTCGCGATAGACACAAAACCGGCCGACTACCAGAGAACTTCCTAACTACAAGCCCAACCGCTGCGAAACCTCCAAATATTGAGACGGGTCACGAAGACGCAGCGAGAGTGAGAAGACGAGGAACGCCAACGGCCGTGAGCACGAGCTGCATCATGTGGAACCCCGCGAGCGGCAGCTGCCGAAGCCCCGCTGCGACGAGCAGAATGCATACCATAGAGAGACGGGTCCAAGCCTATAATGAGCGTCACCATCACGGTGGAAATAAACAACACCACCCAACAAAAACGGTCCATAAAAAACGCGACATCTAGAAAAGATAAGCATCAATGTAAAACCATAAAAAAGAACGTCAAGAACACGAAACAAACTAAAAGTGGCCATTCGAATGTGCCCAATATAACACCTCGTGTACAACAACGTAAGACACGCCACATCTAGATAACGAGAAGCAGAAAAAGGAAAAATGATCAAATAGAAACCCATGTCGCAAAATCTCAATGTGGTGCCAAACGCAATATGCATCATATCCAGATAAAGTGAAATAGCAACACCATGCACAAAATTAGAATGTAGCCAATAGAACACCTTGTGGACAACAACGTAGGACACCCCACATCTAGATAAAGAAAAGCATAAAAATGAGAGATAATCCAATAGAAACCCATGCCGAAAAATCTGAATGCCGTGCCAAACGCAACATGCATCCTATCGAGATAAAGCCAAATAGCAAAGATGCCAATAATGATCGTACCAAATAGAAAAAGATCTACTACAAGTGCAAAAACCCTCAATAGACAGTTAGAAATGGATTGCTCGAGAGAACTAGAATCACATAAAACCAAAGCACCATGCACAAAATGAGAATGTGCCCAATATAACACCTTGTATACAATGTTCCACGTAAGATACTCCCTATCAAGAAAAAAGGAAGATGATCCAAGTGTGGTGATGTCAGAAGACAAATAATACCATATGCGTAAAGCCATAAATAAGGGCCCCAATAGGAAACATACTCTGGCAAACGAGACGAGATGGAGGAAGAGGATGGAGGCATGTTAGTACCAATCAAAAGGAAGGTCAAGAAGGAAATTACGACGAAAAGTTAGTGGATCCCAACGAAAAACAAAAATGAGGCGTAAGTAGTCAAAGGTGAGGTTATGGCGAAGGAAAAGGAAGAGATGGAGGTCAAAACGGCCAAGGATATCGAGGAGATGGAGGATGAGAGCGCCAAGGTTCGGGGGGGAGTAACGAGGTGAGTCCAATAACCACGGGATGAAATGGGTAATGGGAACACAACAATTACATAATGTCAAGTGGAAAATTATAGCATGCAAATCGAAAAACAAAATAAGGCAACTCGTGATAAACATTAAAAAACTTACTCCGGACAAATAAATGGGTATATCTAGAGATGACAAATCCATAACATAACATATCAAGCGGTCAAAAGTACCAGGACAACAAAGGAAATGCTTTAAACCCAAGTATGAAGCAAAATGTCCCACCAAAGGTTAGCAAAACAGAACAAGAACTCGCACCAAAATGTAAACAGATACTAGACAAATCCACTTGCAAATCCCAATGCCAAAAAATGACAACTCAATACATGCATATATGGAAAAGTGGTGTAGAAACAAATTTGAGATAGAGCCAATGACCGTAAACCAATAGAAAATGTGTAAAAGAAGTATGCAATGCAACATGTGAAAAAGCCAAATATAGCTCCCAAAGAGAAGCACTATGAGACCCAGAATAGAGGAACCAAGAACTAGGCGAGCAAAGAACGAAGAAAATATTCGATGAAGCTCATCAAAGAAAAAGAAGACTCAATGTCCATAAGGTCCACCATACATGTCCATAAAGATACAGCTCAAAGTTGCCACATACAACCCATGTCAATAGCATCAAAAATTGGAACTACGGAAGAACAATACGGAGAAATCACCCAAATGACATAATGAACCCACAACGTATTGTAACGGCTATCAAATGTATCCCAAACAAGTTTAGCAAAAAGGAGCGTAAAAAAGTCCCTGTCCAAATGAAATCAACAAACAATAAATTACCTCATGCGCACCTTCAAGGTTCCCTAAGAACGTAAAAATCCCCCGCATATAAAGTGTTCGTTACCGGAGACAAATGGAATAAGGAAAAATTGGCACCTAATCCAATTGCATGACAAATCCCCTTAAACAATAGTCTAGAATAAATTGTTAGCTAAGGAAATGGTATATAATTGCATAGGTAACATGGGACTTAGCAGAAACAACGAAAATAGTATTGCAAGAGCATAGCCTTCCGTCGAAGATACTCAAACAAGCTTAGAACAAGATTTAACAATCATTAAACAAGATGAGCCTCAAATTAAAGATTTAAAGATGTGTGCTGATAAAATCCAATACAAAATATAAACCCCAGAAATTGAAACACCCATCCCAACAACAAATCTCTGTTACTAAAATCGCGAAAACGAGGTTCTAAAAAAAATGTCCTGGCATGATAAATTTACAAATAACAATTGTAGGCAAACCACGGGTTAGAACAGATGAATGCCCGACAATAAATGAGGCCGCAAAATCCCAAAAAAAATATCAGCAAATTGAGTAGGACCAAATGAGTCAGATAAGGTAGCAAGCAGACTAAGCAGAAAATCAAGTCCCAATTGCAAACCCTAAATATCTTGGATTAGAGAGGTGGAGGATACAAACCCACAAGCTAAAGACTGAAAAATAAAGATACGCGTTAAATAGAAAAATACCACAATAAATCCAAAAGAGCGAAATAGATGCATTAATATAATGGGTTGAGAAACATAGGGTGTCAACTAGAGGATCAACATTAGAGAAGCAAGAGGGACGTAGATAAGAAGGGGTCAAATGAATGTTTGGAAATGCGCCTGCAGATAATAGAATAAAAGGATGCCAATAAGCAGGTGAATGGTGAGATACTGAGCACCCAATGAAATGCAAAGACAATTCAAGCCCCATGAACAAAGGTTCGAATAACAGTGATGCCGGGTATCTATGTAACCAAATTCCATGACAAATCCTCTGGAACAAAAGCCTAGAATAAACTTGTTAAAGCTAAGGGAATGGTATGTAGTTACAGATGGGTAAGTAGCATGTACCGACCCAGAGAAACCCCCAACTGAAAGAAAGGTAGCAAACGCAAATCATGTACGAAACAATATCTTGAATAAGTAGAAGGCAGACCAGAAAGATGTGCAGAAAAACCATCCAAGGCAAAAAAGAGATCGTATGTGTCAAAAAACAATCATCAATAAGTGAAGCCCCAAGGGTAGAAAATAAAAATAAGAAGAATAACGAATTAGGCGGGATAAGCGGTGAATGGAAGCTCTAAGGTAAATCAATAAAGGGAAGAAAGGAACAAGCCAGTCGTATCAGGGGCATGGAGAAAGGCACAGGCCGGAGATGGGGATGGCAACATAGGCTACAAAAGTGAAGGGTAGCAACTATAAGGGAGCAAAAAGCACTCTAAAGGTGAAAAGCCACAAATAATGTAACCCTAGGACAAATAATGGATACCAGATAACCCTAGGACATAGTCAGAAAAAACCAGAGTAAGGGTCCAGCCGTGTGGTAATAACATAACTCGCCTTCGAAGGTATCCAAACAAGCTTATAACAACATTTTGCAACCCTTCAAAAATGATGAACGTAAAAAATAAAGATGATATTGCCGCGCCTGACAATATGAGTCTCAAAAACGAAATAACAAAACTGGGGAAATGGAAAAACCCAGCATTAGGCCAAACCCCCGTAGCCACATTGTCAAAACCATGTAAGATATGCCGACATAATAAATTCCAAGAAAACCTTAGGTTAGAACGATGAATGCACAACACAAAATGAAGCCGCAAAGGCCCAAACAATATCAAAGGGTCATTACTGCTAAAAAGACATGGGGAAATATACTTTCTTAGAAATGCATGTCAATTTACCAGACTTTTGTGAGAGTAACCAAACGAGAAATACTAAGGAAATGACAGCATAGGGAGCTAGGTAAGTACCCAGCACAAAGCGTTATCAGCAAATGGAGGAGGAACAAATGAGTCGGATATCAAGCCAGAAAAACAAGTCCCAAGAAGTGTTAATGGCCAAGCAAGTCAATCTTGCTAAGTGGAGTCCTAAGGATTGCGAGTGGCTAAGCAAGTGAATTCCAAACAACGCAGTGAATGACATGCTGACAATGAGTGCAATGCATATCTATGAGACCTTCGGCACAAGAAGGCCATTTACACTATCCCAACAAGGGGCATTAGTAGCAGATATTAGCAGATAGTAGGCAAAGGACAAGGGATTTGTTAGAAAGAATTGGTACGTAAAGGACAAGCAATTGGTTAGAAGTAATTGTTAGAAGAGTGTGTATTAGGGCAGTATGACGTATGACGTATGATGGCAAAGGATGGGCCGGTTAGTATGAGTCAAAGTCAACCATCAATATAGAAGGACAACTAACGATCATAGCTACTATAGATTACTAGGAAAATAATAACAAGTGGACCTAAGGAGTGGAAACAACGGACCAAATAGAAAACCGGACAGGATCAAGGCTCAGCGGACTAGGCAGAGGACTGGGCTAAACAGCGGAGGGGCTAAGGGAAAAAGAAGGGTTGAATATTGGCTTGAGCTAATACAACCCATCGAAAAGGCCAAGCAAAGGAACGAGCAGAGGCAGATGCTCGATTGGCAGCCGGATTCCTTCGATGATTATCACTAGCTGCAACCTCGGACACAGAAAAGCCTGCAAAAATAACGGTTGTTCATGCAAAAGCACCATCTGCAACCTAACTAGCTGGAAACGCGGCCTGTCAGAGCAGCAACCAGGACCGACTCCATCGTAGGAGGAAACATAATCTGTAAAAACATTCCTATGAGAAACATCTGAGATGCAATTTGCAAAGGAAAATTGTTTTAGCTTGGTTGTCATCGATCCATGGCAGAGAAGAGCCCTGAAGAAACCCGTGGCTTATAAGCAGGAATCAAAGCAGCGTCATCATCGCTGACCCAAAGCAGCGTCATCGTGGCTGACCCACAGTTGAATTGTGCTGAGATATATGTGAATTAGGCACCCGCAAAGAAAACCACGAAAAACCAAATCTGAAGAAAGCAATGCCGGACAAAATCCCGCAACAAAACCAACCCATCTTCAGATTTTGCATGCCCTTTTCGGGTCTAGCATAAGGCGATTCCGTTCAGATCATAGCAAAGAAAGAAACACGAATAACACAAATTTATTTCTCGCATTCATGCAGATCATATTGTGAACCATCTTGAAGACAAACGATGGCTCAAAGATAAGCTCTATTTGCAAGCTAATTTCAGGCGAGGAAACCGCGGGGAGAAGGGGCATTTTTTGGGTATACACAGCAGAGAAAGAAGGCAAAATTAGTCACCAAGCCATGCAAATTCAGCTAGATATGATCCCAAACTAGATGAAATTCAGGGGAAATATCGCAGATTCATAAAGAGAGAAGACCCAATAGTGAATCCAAGCCAAAAAGCACTAATCGAGCTAGATTATGCTCTAGCTACCAAATTGATGGAGCAGCCTGTAAGATCAACGTAAAAAAAAAGAAAAATTGATGGAGCAATTTGTAAGAAATCAACGAAAAGAAGAACGATCCACAATGAATTGCATGTTAGAAAACGTTACAAAGATGCAATATTAAACAAAGAGTCCGGTTATTTACGATCTCCATAGGTGGATAACAACGATTGGATCAAGGCTTTTGTATATGGATTCACCATGCACAACCCAATGTATCAAAACAGAAAAACAAACCGCAAAAGCAATAGAAGATTGTGGAAAATCCACACTAGACGCTAAGAATGCTGAAACTCGCAAAAACAAAAACAACGGAGATTGTGGAAAATTGATAGAATCTACATAAGCCATAAAACATTTTATCATCCCTTGTTATAAGGATTTGATCATTCCTCCTGCGTAGATGCATTATGCACAACTCGATGGCATCAAATTGAACAAAATAACAAATCTAAAACAAGGAAAAATAGAGGAAGAACGGTACCATACCATGCATGCCTTATCATACTGTATCATACAGTAAGGACTAGAAGGAAACATCCCTTCATATGAAACATATGATGGCAAGACGAAGCTTTTGAAGGGAAAAAAGATGAAGATCCATTGAAAAGAAGGAGAAACAAAAAGGGGAATGAGAGGAAGCGGGAACAAGAGTGGGTGTAATGAAGGGAACCAAGAAACAGTAAGCTCGGAGAAGGAAGGAAGCTGCTGTGAGAAGACGCCGATAACCGGTGCTGAAGGAGAAAGAGCCTTATATAGTGGCTCGTCCCTCCCCAGAATGGCGATCCGATGGCTCGGATCGATGCGATTATGTGTGGCATGTGCTTGTTCTCTGATGTCGGATGCCATTTATCTGGTCGACAATGAACAGAGTTTCGTTCTTTGCAATAGATGCCTAAATACAGTAAATACAACAACAGTGTACCTGCTCCTGTTTGTTGAACTCAGTATCTAACAGATATTTACACAGAAGACTCTAGAATTCCTTTTTTATCATTTCGGGCCTTGCAAGAAACCACACAGGAATAGCTGGGCAAAATCGAGCGTCCAAAAGTTTTGTATTTTTTCCTGTCCATTTTCTTTACCTGTGTTTCCTTTTCCGTTTGCAAAATCTACTTCATCTGTAATCGAATCACCAGACTTGATCTTCAAAGTAAGAACAGCAGCTTAAATCGCAGTTCTTCAGTTGAATCGTTAGGCTTGTGGCAATCCTATCGCCAGGCTGGTCGCGATCCTTTTGCCAAGCCCTTTGAGCAGTGATGTATCTTAAGGCCGTTTAAGAACGGCAGCCTGTGAGCCTTTGGATTTATTTGCATTTGATTTAACCTAACATCGAGATGACCTAGTTTGCTCTTTTAATAATTTAACGAATTTTGTAATTTTTGCTTTAGTATGTATAGAGCCAAGGAACCCATGTAAAATCTCTTTTGTTAAAAGGTCTTGCTACAAGATGGAGGGGTTATATTTGATGCACGTGCCTGTGTATGGTTATGGTTATTTTTTGACGTTTATACTTTAACTATAGTTATTATTTGACGTTTGTCAGAGGTTTTTAAATACTTTAACTATACTGGATATTGGTTAATGGCCTTGTTTTTGGGCGCCAATTCTTGAACTTTTCTTGAAGATTGTTAAGTTGCTAACGTTGGTTTTGTCACAGACTTTTAAGTGATGTTGGTATGTTTGGCATATATCCATTTCTTTCTCAGTCTTGACCTTTCATTTATGCCATTTTTGCTTAGTTTTCACTCAAATTCCATTTGTCTTTATGCCTCCGCGTACACAATCTGCTACACACTCTATACTGCGCTTGCATGCATGCACCTTTAAAGTGGAGCCTATGTTTCCTTTTCAAGGTGGGTTTTTGGTGAGTGCCAAGCCTCCTATAATAAACTTTATTATTATATTGAGATACATTCTGTGTTCCCCTAATCCTTCTCTTTTATTAACCTTTGCCCACTACATATTCATGTTGCGTAGAAGATTTTTCTCTGCACAAATTTGGAACTGGAAATTGTGCGGCCTTCTAAGATTACATTGCTTTTTCTCTGCCTCTATTTCAGCATTCTTGTCCATGTCTATCCGTAGTATTTCTAGAAATGTCGTTTTCCTTCGTTTCACCGAATAGAAGGAAAACAAGGTTCTAGAAATACGGAGGTAGTTAGCATTTTAGTTATTTTGTCATTTTCCTCTAGCTCCCTATTTAGTTTCTTTTCCGTCCCTTTTCTTCTTTATCAGCTCTCTCGTTGCATCTCTCTTCCTCCTTCCTGGTGTTGGGCCCCACCCCCCCCCCTCCCCTTTCCCAATTGTGATCCTTAATTGTGTAAGCTAACATTTGTTGGAGGCCTAGTGCCTGGTTGAGGCCCTCGTGCCTGGATGGAGGCCTTTGTGCCTGGTTGAGGCCCTCGTGCCTAGATGGAGGCCTTCGTGCCTGGTTGAGGCCCTCGTGCCTGGATGGAGGCCCTCGTGCCTTGGGATAGCCTTAGTGGCTTTTGGTCATTTTTCTTGTGTATGCAGGGAAGTAGTTGGTAAGCGCATTTTGGAATTTGAACAAAGGTGTTTGGATTCTAAGCTCAAGACGAAGGGAAGACAACTCGAACATGAGTTTAATTTCAACTTCTTTGTTGTAATATATATTTCACCCGACAAGGCTGGTCAGCATGAGGGTACAAATTCTATTACATTTTATGACCCTAGCATAGGTTAGTGATCCCATTATTGTCAGGGTTTTTCCTCGAAAACCCGAAAGGGCGAGGTTTTTTAATCCCGGCCATAATGGTTTTCACTACCTGGGTCTCAATATGTACTTGGGCTGAGTTGGTTATGAAAGGAGATGCCATGAGCAGTTGTTAGCATTCTTGTCCATGTCTATCCGTAGTATTTCTAGAACATACATAAAGGTGGTAAAAGCACGCATTTCAAACCCAAAAAACTAGCTTACAGTTCTCAAACTAGCTTATATCATGGCAATGGGGCCGCAGCGCCTCAAGGCCTGCTGGAGGGAAAAGAGAGCTCAATGGTTGGCTAGATGGAATGTGCAGGAGCACAGGTGCATACATATGCAAACAGAGGCAGATCGCCATAGCTTGAGGCAATATCTTGACGCTTGCTTCCTCAGCAAGCTTTGGGATGCCAATGCCCTTGAACATGTCAAGACAAAGACACTATCGGCGCCACATAAATCCCACATTGGAGCGAGGCCCCGCAATGCTACTGCGTACCCACTTGCCCATGAAAAGCTGTGGACTCATTGCCTCCATTTGCGGGGGCACATCATCTTCGGAATTGAGGCAGGCAGATGGATTGGTGAGCCACGCCAGCGTGCTCATCAATGCCGCCAAATGGGAGTCATTGAGGGATGAATCTCATACCCTTCAAAGTTGCCCAAAGATATGATCAAATTCGGACGCCTATATGCCGAGTTGGTCAGGCCCGCCAGCCATTACATGTGACATTGAGCACAAACATCCCAGACGGTCTTTGGGATCATACCGAGGAGGTTATGGACATGCGAAATCAGCTATGTCCTCGGGCACACACTTGACATGTATATATACATTGATGTATACTTGTACAGTTTGACAGCATTCTTATTACTGCCACGGTTTTTCCCTCGAAAACCCTTCGGGGCGGGGGTTTTTTAACCCGGGCAGTAATACGTTTGCTGCGCTCCTTCTGGGTCCCATAGGCCGATTGACCTCAGTGGACGATAAAAAATCATTCTCATTCTCAAACAATACTAAGAGAAATGTGAGAAACCTTATCCTATACTGTTCTAAAGAAGAAGGCTTCTTATCTTTTAATTCCAATAGTTATGCATGTAGCAGAAGGAAAATGGACAACAAGCCACCCTGTAATAAGATTATTGTAGAGCCATAATAAAATGCAAAGAACAATGTAGTGTAATGAGGCCATATGAGGAGCACATAGCCTTAGCACCAAATGAGTTCTTAGACATTGGGTGATGACATCATTTTATGGTCCCCCAAGGTTTCATATTTCAATAAAGAATTCAAATGAAAGATGTGAAACAATGAGATGTCCAATATCTATGAATTTTTGAATTATGTGAAGCTTTTAGGGTAAAAGCATGAAAGGGTGTACGTACATCGTACTGAATTGAAGGACGAATTTGTGCTTTTTTGGGGTACATTTTAGATGTACATCAAGATACTATGGTTTGTCGTTTTGTGTCAGATATGCAATGATTGCAAGATCATCCCTGACATTCCCCCCGAAATTCTTGGTTAACCACCGAACCACCGAACCAATTCGAATGGATCCGTCCCTCCCTTTCCGAAATTCCCCCCTTTCACAGGACGAACACCGAACGAATTCCAGAAGCAAACACATGCCAATTGAATCTACAAGAAATACAAATCAATTTCAATCTATTCATGGAGGGTGAGAATTCCAATGGAAGTGATGGTTCTAAGCGCCAAGTATGCCGACATTGGCCGTGTTATGCCACAAAACAAATAAAGCATCGTGTTGACAGTCGGTGGATTGCATCCTCGATTCTTCGGGCAAACGCCGTCCAGATCAAAAATTAGTTTTTGTGATCGTTTGTTGCAAGATGACGAGCTTTTACTGTTTTTGAACACATGTAATTGGAAATCCTTCGGGTTATTGTTATGAAATCAATGATCCGAAACTTGAAAGATGGGCTTCAAGAAGTAAAAGTCGCTAATAGCAAAGATAAATTGGCTGCAAAACATTCACATTTATCAATGATTGTTGGAAAAAAAAGGAGATATAAACAAGAATGTTTCTTCAAAATTGCTAAAGATCTGACCAAGAAATTTATCCAAAAGCTGCAAAGAAGAAGGAAGATAATGTCATTAAGTGGAGCAAATGTATGGGCTTTGGCGGGGAAGGATGCCAAGATCAAATAGAATCGATGATTCAATCAAATGTCAGGTTCGTGAATTTTGGCTTGACAATACCAAAGTTTCACCAAAGGTTAGAGATGTCATGAAGAGGAGAACACAAGCAATACAATACCTTGATATCTCACAGGTTTGCTCTTGTAATTGAATCAATTCAGTTTTGGAGATTATGTTTTCTTCCAAAATTCTTTCATGACTTTCTTACGTACATTCTAGTTACATTCGAAAGTGACTGTTAATGAATACACATGGTTTTCATGAAATGTATTGCATTTTACATTATTTACATTTATACATTGTTTACATAGTAGCGAAATCTTGCGGTGATGTGCTATTAGGTACTTTTTTAGATGTACATCCATTAACACTTACATGTCCATGCTTGCATTTGCATTTACATGTACTTGAATATCAAAATTACATCATTTTACATTTTAGTGTACTTTCGGGTAATGAAGCCAAACAAATGGACATATGTACATTAGTTGTACTAATATTGTAACATTAATGTGATGTACTAATATTGGAACATTAATTAGATGTACTTTGGATGTACATTGGATGTACATTGGATGTACTGAGAATGCATCGATGGAACCGCTGGTCTGTACATTAGATGTCTACCGATGTACATTAGATGTACATTAGATGTGCGATAATGAATCGATGGAAGGCGTTGGATGGACATGTTATGTACATAGAACATACATTAATTGTACAATAGTATAGTTCAATACTCTTTTTGGCATCCGGTTGCCGACATCATTTTGCTAACATGGTCTTTAATGCTTTTGTTATTGCGGTCGAGCTTTATCAGCGGTTTGTATATCGAGAATCCCGATACCAAAATTCGCCTTGACAGTTCGAAAGTATCCGAAACCTGATTGCATAAAGCTGAAGGAGAGAAACACATGTTGTTGTGTCAAACATGAGCAAGCGAATCTGTCTGAAAGGCCTTCAATGATATGAGGAGATCCCTACATGTTAATTGCACTAGCTTGCTGCTGCAGTGTCTATGCATCCCAACAAAACAATGGAGTATGTCAAGCAAACAAGAAGACTTTTGATAATGTTAGTATCTTGTGGAGGTCAACGGTTCGCGAGAAATATGTGACGGATGAATGGCATAAAGTAAAATGCATCAAAGGCTTAATGTGATGAATGTGGAGTGAAGAAATTAGACATCTGTCCAAACGAGGAAGATGGAATTGAGAATGTGGGTGGCGGCAAAGTATATGCATATGTCAATGAGCCATCCAAAAAAAGGTACATCCAGAAGGCTTAGATTAGTTGATCAGAATGACAAAGCATCTGTTTTGTTAAAGAACATGAAAAATCAGCTTGCTAAGTTTACAGATCATAACTTTACAGGGTAGTTGCACGAAAGGGTGGATAAAAAAAGGGCCCAAATTTTACATTTACAAAGGCAAAATGTAGGCAATATTTTGGAGGGGGGTCATTAATACCACAATTAATGGTTGGAGGTTTGGGGGGAACCACATTTGGAAGGATTTTGAACGTGTGTGTTTTCTCCGTCCCGCTCAACAAGCCACTCCCGAACTCTCTCTCTGTTAGCAAAGCTCTGTCTTGAGCAGTGGCCGATTCGAATCCTTACTTGACAATTCTTAGTTCCCTTCGCATCATAAGCTTCTTGGTCTTCTTAGAAGGGTGAAGGCGAGCACAATATCGAGGGTTTAGTTCTTAGGTTTGGGATCATGACAAAGCCTCCATCTCGTGTTTCCCCCAGGAAATCACCACGTTTGAAGCCAATGCAAAGGTCTCCAAAGCATGCAGCAAAGAAAATGAAGGGTGGGACGTCTCCATCAGCAAAGAGAAAGCTACAAGTACATCAGCCCGAGTTTGAGAAGGTAGCGATTGAAACACCTTAGAAGCAACCATTTTGATACTCTTTATCGGGGCTTTTACAAATAGTGCAAGGAGTTTGGGGGAGTGAAGCTCCAGCAGTGAGGGGTTATCAGGAGAGTAGGATCGAGCCAGCATGGATGCAAGACTTCTTTAAAATGTATGAGTTTGTTTTTAATAGGACAGAGGTAGCAAACCATCATATACCCACTGTACTTTGCTTTCGAGCATATGCTCTTCATTCCAAGGGCATAAATGTTGATTGGGGAAGAGCTAAAAGAGAGTGCAATGCATTTGCTAAAAGCTGCTCATAAGGAGTCCGACCTAAGCGAAGTTATTACCTTGAAATCCTCAATGTGAAAGCCATGCATGGTAAATCAGCGAGTTGAAGAAGGGCAACACATGAAATTGATGGCATAATTGCTAGAAAGGAGATCCCATGACTCTTTAACTTTGAACAATCGATTGAAATCTTTTAAAAACAGAAGAAAGATAATAGAATCGGATGTATGTAAATTAGATTTGAAAGGAGTACTTTGAGCGAGAGTTATACAAAGCAAGGATGCTCAAGTGAAAGTTCAAATGGACAAGCTGGACTCCTTAAGAGCAAGCAAGCAACCAATTGATTTGCAACTTGCCTTGGCAGCTCACTTTGAAGAAGAAAAAAAAGTTTGGTTATGGAGATGGATGCCTTCTTTGAAACCAATTGAGAACCTTTGCAATGAATTGGCTGAATTGGATGCTTACATCCAAAGACATAACGACAAATCTGGAGGCAAATACTTGATTAGTATGAGCAGGATCAATGAGATAATAGATCAAATGGAGAAATCTGGTGTAATGTCATTGCATCCTGCTCTCACGTTCATGGACCGGATCGATAGCATCCACATCTCATGTGATTACAACATGTACCGGTTGTAATGACTCCCTCGAGTCTACCATGGTGATAATGGTATGTTGTGGACATCCTCACGCCTATTATGTCTAGCCTTTTAGGGTGTCTACAACGAACGGTCGCGATACGAATGTTCTTTGGCGAGAAGGGTTTTGCCGAATCATTGGAATGCCAGGTTCAGGTCAGTAAGACCTTGTTTATTGAATGCATGGATCTGTTGAAGTTTTTACATACAGTCTTAAGTGTTTCATTTGTACATAGATTTGAATCTTTCTTGCCTTAGAATAAATGCACTTGAATGTATTTTAATTGTAATTGGATCTTTGTTTTGAGCAGTTCTTTTTCACATCTGTAATTTCATAATGGTTTATGTATTTTCTCTTTATATGTACATATAACATGCTAGAATGCAAATGAGATTATGATTACATCTATCTTTCTAGTTTTCTATTACATTTACAGCAGTCATGTTGGTAGATATTATTATACTATAAGTGTACATTTGTTTTACCACCGATTTACATCTAGTTTGCAAATTTTTTAGCTTTTTTTTTCATTGACATGAATTTTTCCTTTACATTTACCTTTTGACATGTTGGGATGTACATGTTAACAAGATAATACAATTAATTTACTCACAAATTTCTTCAATGTAGATATGGATAGCATCAAGAAACCAGCTGACCACATTGTGGTAGTATGTAGTATTGATGTATATTTGCATTGCATGTTTGTGACTTCATTGTTACTTGGTTTAGGGTTGCACGAAGAAATTTCATGGAAAAGGGTTGAAATTGACATCACGAGGAGTCCTCGGAGCTGAAACATCGGGGAAAGGATGATGTCCTTGGTAGTGAAACTCCATCCACATCTAGGTCGCTGTGAAAGAAACAATCTTTGACAATGTGGAGGACAAAGCACATTGAGCAGAACTTGATAGAAGATGTGGAAGGTGAGATCCCACTTGTAGGTGAGATCCCAAATGTGGAAACAGAGTTGGCTTTGTTGCAGCAGCAACACGAGCCATTCAATAGTAAGTGTCTCTAACTACATTCTTACTGTTTTAATTTAGTGCTGAACTCAAAAGCCTGAACTTGCCATTTTTCGGTGAGCGGGCTGATTTAAATAGTGAGCAATCTGATCCATTAAGCTGCCACCAAAGAATTCAATATCAGGTGCATATTTTTAATGTTCTTTATCTCTATACCAAATTTGTATTGGGGTTTTAATTTGTTGGTGGTAGATGACACGGGAGAGGAGAGCCTACAAGTGAAAGGGGTAGCTGAATTGGAGAGCCTAGATCTTGAAAGGGCATGCAAAGTTGCAACAAGGCTTTTGTAGAGGTGTTAAGTGAAAAAGGAGGGCGAGCGACAAAGTTAAAAAGAAAGGTAGATTCAAGAAAGGAAGCAACAAATGTAAAAGGTGAGACTTACTGTTTTGGGTGTTTAGTTTAGGGTTTAATTTCTTGGAATTGTAATTATAGGCATCATTAACTCTTCTATGCTAATGCCTAATTCTAATATTAAGCATATGAATACATCTCTGACTACATACACTTATTTTTGTAGGCATAAGACTGCTCAATCGAGAATTTCTTTGCAAGGTATTTGTGTATGTTTTTTTTAAAACAATTGTAATCATTTCAAGTTAACATTCTATTATTCTTTGTAGAATGGTGGAGAACATGAAGGCGTTGAAGGCTCGCACTCCACTTTTCCCATTCAAGAATAGCCAGCCTAAACCTCAATGAAAGTGGTTGATATAGACATTGAAGCTTTGTCTTGTGACCAACTTCGAGGATGACAAACCGCCTTGTGGAACTCTATGGTAGGTGATTTTCCATTCTTTCCGTGTTTTGAAGCATTTATCAAGATTTGGAAAGCTTTTTTACGAATATGCTCTTATTTGTGACCTTGTGCTCAATTAGGTATTTGCATGATAAAGCTGCAGAGAGGGTGGAAGCGAGAATCCATATCTTCTCTGCTTACAATTACTTTTTTATTCAAGGAGGCTTCAAGCAACAAGAAAAGAAATGATGCATCGAAGTCTGCGTGAAGCCTTGATGAAGCAAGGACTTCTTTGGGCTAGTCATGGCTAAATGCCAATACATCCTCGTACACTGTACTTGAGAAAGCGAACGCCGTCTTTGGCCATATTTGCTCTTTGCGAGAGCAAATCTAAAGTTCTCGATGCACCAGCTTTGTACATATCTGAACCCTTTAAATGGCTTTGCCACAAATGAAAAAGGCAATTAGAGGGTATGACATCCCTTTGATATGTTTTTTATTTCAATTAATCTCAATGTTTTGCTAAATCTTACATGACTATTTTATATCGCGCGGACTACACGCTTGATTTTGATGAGTCGGACATCAAAGGAATGGATTACTTGAGGAAAAATAACATCAAAGGTATAAATTACGTTGAAGTACCACAACAACGACTTGACATCTTGCGGGCTGTTTGTGATGGCATTTATGCACAAGTTTGTTGACCTACTTATTTACGGAAAAGACTCAAAGGTACATTATTAATGATCAATTTGAAATTGGCACATTATTTCCTTTTTAATGATCAATTCTAACATTGGCACATTATTATATCTTGCAGATTACACAAGGCGGGTTTACGTATGAGTATGCCCTTTCACGGCTGACCAGGTCTTGATAGGCGGCTCTCATTAGTGAGAGTGGTGGCTGCTCAACGATAGCTTCTATAGAACAAGCACGGGCGGATGCACTCGAAGAGTCATTTGGTAGTTAAATCTTCCTTGGATGCCACCGCCGGTCTCGGACATGTCCTTGAACTTGCGGTCTTGAATGTTTAAATTATATTTTTTCGGGTCTAAATAAATTTGGTATATTGTGCATGTCAAGCCGATTCTCATGGCGAGATGGAATGTAAAGCTGATTCAATTTAAACATTTCTCTTATTCAAATTTATCATGTTTTATTGTTGGCGGGTTTAGGGAAAAGAAAGGTCTTAGTATTTGATATTGATGGAGGATTGGGTTGTCGACATCCAAGGATGAGTTCTCGGCTGCAAAAACCACGGCATGCTAGGCGATAGAGATAGGGGATAGAGTGTATATATGCAGGCCCGGCATGAGGGTCTTCCTCTATTATGCACATGCCATTAACTTTGATTTGGGGATATGGTCCGAGCTGCCACTTAGTTTAGTATGCGGCATAATTGAGCGACTAAAAGTAGAGGGCTTTCGGATCTGAAATTCATATTTGGAAGAAGTAGATGTTGGGTGCTTCCATTTAGAATAAACCCGTCAAAAAATCTTTATGTGAAGAACTTGGAAGT
The DNA here is from genome assembly GCA_021234155.1 of Isoetes taiwanensis. NCBI lineage: Eukaryota > Viridiplantae > Streptophyta > Lycopodiopsida > Isoetales > Isoetaceae > Isoetes > Isoetes taiwanensis. The sequence continues at coordinate 4,645,293 of JAJEKV010000072.1, forward strand.
TATTTCAGCTGAATTTCCCAAGTATCATAGGAGGGCTCTGTTGTTTGATGATGCACAATACAAGTGCTCATTAAATCCCTATACTCATACATTTGTATACCACCATGGACACTTAACAAACAAAATGATAAGCGTTATGACCGCACTCTACCCTGGATTGAAGGGCTCCCATAATGCGGATGAGATTTCAACATCATTGAGGGATCACCCGTTTCATTCACCAATTGATGCATTTGACAAGTTGGTTATGGAGCGGATCACATATGAGTATGGCGGTTCGGATGCAATTGCGGGCTGCATGCACTCACACATGTATGGTCGATGACCTCGATGACGAGGAGACAAGTTCTTCGGCGAGAAGCCGCGCGGGCTCGAGCGAGCGTATATCCCGGCACCCATGGCGATGAGGCTGCTGCTATGGCAGCATATTTAGACTGCCTTTCGGATCATCATGAGCTCCCGCCTTGCATACTTTAAGAGGTAATTAATTAATAGTCTTCTAAAGATTAAGTAAAAGTATTACGTGTACTAACCATCTCATGTTGTTTATCGATCACGGGCCCCAACTTCATACATGTGGAACTAAATGAAGATATGTGAAAGGAGTTGACATGTAACATATTGACATGAGATGAAGTGAAATTTTGTAAAAACATATTGTAACTTTTTCTTCATATTGTAACGAAACATATTGTAACGGATCTTCATCTTTAAATACAAAAATTTTGTCCACTTTTAAATGACAATATTTGCACATTCTTGACTTGTATAGTAGCATGTAAGTCTGCAATTTTCAGTTCAAAGATAAGGCACAAAAAATCATGCATAAAAAGATCATGCATAAAAAGTTTGATTTGATGTCCATTGAATGTAAATCGGATGTATTTTGTAATTAAATGCGGGTCATTGACCTAGTTTTGACCTAGTCAATGTATTCAATTACTCCCAATCGGTTAGAGATATCTCGCCCGGACTTTTCACACAACCTTCCTCATACAATTAGAGCACACAATACAATTGATTTGGCATGAAAATGATGAATCTGATAAATATGGTAAACAATTTTATGTGACGGTCATTTTCGCCTTAGGGATTTGCATAAAAAGCTGTCTTCGGTTTACATACGATCTACAATCTGGGGGCAGATTTCCCAAAAGCATTTCATGCGGTAATTGGATAATTCATATGCATAAGCAACACCTTTTATTTTATCTGGGGTGGCTCCAATGGAAATCTAGCCCCTATCGCGGTTCGGGATGGACAAGGGCCTTCTTTCCTTTAAGTAATTTATACTTCGATGGCGGCCGGTATTAGCTGAAAATATTCACCGATATAACTTCATCACCACGGTAAAATTGATTCCCATAGTCATCCATGGCGTCTACTTCAAGAGCATGTTTCACTTCCGTGCATTGTATGATATAATAGGCCACCCCTTCATAATTATGCGGGCTGCGAATGATCGAAGTAATCTCAACTTGGATTGTCTCATCCACATTGTCTATGTCATTTGCCCACAAGTCTTGTAGCTCATTCTCATCATCTCCTAGGATTACATTCTGATTTGTAGGCTCTAGTTTTCTTAAATCCCACTTACCACAATGGCCAACATTCTCACAAGCGGGCCAATCAAAACTTATGCATGCCTTGCAAAAACATGAAAAAGAGACCGCATAGTAGCTTGGTTGGATCACTAGGGTCTATCGATGAGGCGCAATGAATTGTGCGCACACCTTTGGTGGCAACACGTCAAGTCTTTGTCTTCTGTCAATGTTAGTAACCTCCCAAAAAACCCGTTCCACATCTGATTTTTTTTCTCTCAAAACATCACAAGCAGTTTTAGCATTTATGACCACCTTGCCCTCCTTCTTTCTTTGTTCTGCCTCAAGCCATAGCTTCGCAATAGCCCCTTCTCCATCATGTGTGCCTTTACCATGTCCTGAACCAAAAAAATTCCATTGCATTCTTATTTTATGTTCATGATGATACCTGGTTACATGATAGAATGCTCGTCTCGATTTGAATTGGGCTGCACACCCGTCAGACCAAACTAAGTGAAACTTCTTCTCACTGCCATCGTTTTCTTGCAACCACTTAAGATGCAACCTGAATGCATCCTGTACAAAGTGAGTATCATGTGTCTTATCATCTGAAATGAAGAAGTGCACACATTTCCTCATTTTTCCATTAACCTTGAACATTGTGATATGAACTAAAATGCTGATCTGCTCGTTGTACCAATGTTGCGCCTGGATCTCATTGAATGGTTTGAGTATAATTCTCGAGAAATCAACAACCGATAGTACAAAGATCATCATCGAAGTGTTCTAATGGATTCCTTGAATTGCTTGCTTTGCCAATGTGCCACAAAGTTATGATGTACAAATTTAGCCATATGATCAAACATATTATCTAACATGCATTTTACCTTCTTTGTTCTTGTCAATCGGAAAACTTCAGCCGAGAACTTTCTTTCTTGAAGGTTCATTCCATAGCTATAGGCTTGCCATGCAACAGGTTCTTCAATGCTTTCACTCTCCTCCCTTGGACATAATTCAATCTTCTTTTTTCCACAATTTCCACAAGCTGAACTTATACATTTTTAGATAGTGCCACTCCTCATCTTACGCTCTATCACATACCATGGCTCTCCAAAGCATCTTGACATTCTCAAATGTCCTTTTCTTTTTTGCGACAAATTCGGCAGCATTGTCTTACGAGTTGCAAATTCTCGGTTGCAAGAAGCAGTTCTCATGAACTTTGACCTCATCATATTAAATGCTTTCCTAAACAAATCTGCTTTTGCTTTCGTGTTTGACACAACAGCAAGTGTTTCTTTCTTTTAGCTTCCGTATGCATGTTGGTTTTAAGTATATAAAACTGTCTAATGCCAATTCCAACATCGGGATCTTTGATCCACAAAGTTACGATATAATTCAGACTGTAAAATGCATAGAAGCGAGTTTACATCAATACATTTTCAAGATTTCAAATACATCTACTATAGCTTCACATACAAATTACAATCTTGTCCACATCCTACATTTATTACAGCTTTCACATCTATTACACATCCTACATCTTTCACATCCTTACTTTCAAGAGTCTACCTCTGTAATGAATTTGAACAATTGGGAAGAAATGTAAAAGCGAGAATTTGAGAACTTGTACAACCATAAAGCAAAGTAAATTTTTCCTATTATTACACTCATAAGGTAAATTAGAAAGAATTATGAATATTGTTTCAATGTAAAGAATAACACCCAAATACATATATTTGTATAATCAAATCAAGGCAATGTATAATTTGTACGTGTAATGTCAATGTATTGAATTGCACGTAATCCTTTTCTTCATCACATCTCTAACTTTTGGTGAGACTTTTGTGTTATCCAACCAAAATTGGGCAATCAAATTCTTCATAGCCTGATCTACAACATTTGTTACGGGTTTTCGACCTGCTAATGCCCATAGATTTGCTCCACCTAATGACATTTCCTTCCTTCTTTTTCTTTGCCAAGGCTCATATTCGTGGATGTAATTTCAACAATTTGGCTGCCTTTATGCGCTTCAATGATTCTCCCTCTTTTCCAACTACCATAGCAAGAGCGAGTGTTTAGCGACAAGTTTATCATTGCTATTTGCTCTTTTCACCTCTTGAAGGCCATCCCTGAGATTTTTTACCATTTTTTCCTTCACAATAGCCTCTTGAGGGCTTCCCAAGGATGGGTTCGACAGAGAAAACATAACCTTTTATCTGCAAGAGTCTTTTTGGCAAAAAGTAATTTGGTGTTTTGGGTCCAAATTAGAGACTTGTTGCACAATAAGATCAACAGCTTCATTCACCTTTCTTCTTACACCTTTTATCACATATCCAGCATCACAAGATTTTCGTTTTGACTTCCCTTGGGAACCTGTTGGGTTCTTGCCCTGATCTGATTCATCGAGTCTGAGTCTTCGCTCTTGCTTCCAACCTACCTTCTTCCATAGCCGTCACCCAAAACAATGAATTACGCCCTTTGTAAAAAACAAGATCAAAATGGGGCTTTTTCGATTTTTTAGGTTCGATTGATCTGGGAACAGATTGAATCGGTTGGGAGGAGAATTCGAGGGAGTCCGAAATCGAAGGTGATTCCAATTTCAAATTCATTGCACGAATTTTGTTAGTTACCATAATTAAATATGGAATCTTTCACGTTGGTTGCTAGCATTAAATGTCATGTAAAATCTAATTTTTTCCCCCTAACTACACTAACCTAGTGTAACCTATTATTACATTATACAAGAAATATGAGACACCCTTTCGTGCAACTACCCTACAGCACACTGGCAGAGCAAACAGTGTAAAAGATGTGTTGAGAAACTCTCGGATAATAGTGTGTTGTCTGTTGTTGACTTTGTAGAGAACTACACATTGAAACCAGGGACAGAAGTGCAATCCGAGCATTGGAATCCTGATCAAATTAGTATTTTGGTCCATATTTCAATGATGAAAATAGAAGGTAAGCTTAAAAAAACAGTGCATTTCTATGTTTCAGATGACAGGAAGCATGACACTCATTTTGTGCAACATGGTTTTAAATTACATTTTGGGTGGCTTAAGAATAATGGAGGTGGACACATAAACCTTCATTATGTGTGGTCGGATGGTTGTGCATCTCAATTCAAATCTGCACGGGCATGGTATGGAATCTGTAGATACCATGTTGAAAATAAAATTCGAGTGATATAGAATTTCTTTGGATCTGGCCATGGGAAAGGCACACATGATGGCGAGGCTGGTATAGCAAAGTTGTGGCTTGAGAGCGAAGCAGAGAAAACAAAATGGCATGCCGGTGGTAGTCGCGTAAACGGCTTGTGCGGTTTTAAGGGCCAAGGAATCCCGGATTGTGAAAGGGTGTTTTGGGAGGTTGGAAAACAGATGTGAACAGGCAAGCAAGCATTCAATTGCAAGACTTTACGGTACTCAGCCGGATACATTCGTGTCAACTATAAACCCAGCAGATCCAACAAAGTTGCTATGCGACCACTCTCGTGCTTTTGTGATGCTTGCATTAACTTCAATTGGTTGAATTGTGAGAACATTAAACATTGTGGAGAATGGTCTCTAAAAGTTTGGAGCCCACAGATCATATTGCCTCTCGTGTTGAAGCTGAAAATGATGTGGATGTTTTGTATGCGAGAGGGGCAGGCTGGTTTGGATGACAACTTGTAGCAGTTTTTTCGGATGTATTTGTGTCTTTTGCGGTGGCCGGAGACAATGTGGAAGGTGTTTCATACTATGTTCTCATGTGCACCAGGGAAAAGCATGCATTGGAAGAAGATTCAATTGATGACTATGGAAATGAATACTCTGCTGGCACTAGTGTCATTGAAGGACAATATTATGAACTAATCCCGGGCGCCACAATAAGTATAAACCGCTTCCTACTAAGAATGTTTTGGTACTGGGAGAACCGTGATTGGGGTTGAATCCCATTCAAGAAAGTAAAACACAAATTTGAAGGGGCAAGCCACTGACATTTCACTTGCCAGATGAAGTCCATGAGACATTGTTATCACAACTTCCAGCAATTGTAGATGACATGGACTAAGTCAGATCTGTAGTACTTTCCAGAAATATTGTATAAGAACTGAAGAACTGGACTACTTCAGAAGTGCATTATGTACATCAATGTACATAAGATGTACAACACATGTACATCTTATGTACATCTGTTGTACATTCCAGAAATATTATAAAAATTTGTTAAGTGTAAGTTGATTAGAATTGAACACAAGAAAGTTGAATTGCATAAACATTAAAAATGGTTTCAGTCATGGCAAAGATAAGAAATGGACAGGTTTTCATGTACAAATGGTTGATATATTTATATTGTGGACATAAATACAACACACCCGAAAATGAGCATGGCTCATAATTCATGACCAAGCTTCAAAATGTCAGTAGGAGCCTGATATCTTATGACTATTGCATCATGTCTTCCAGCCCGTAGAAGGTGAAGAGATATCCTCTAAAAGCAAGATAGTCCATCTTTGTTTCTATAGCACGTGCCAGCGGCAAACCTTTCTATCCTACATGGCTGCATCTTCCAGGACACGTGCCTTCCCCCAAGGGTTGTGCAACAAGTGATTTGCTGCCAATATACCTTTCATGGTTGCTCGTTCCTCATAATTTTCAATTTGCTCAACCTTTTCCCAAAGTTCAGGAACAGCAGTATAGAGGCGATAATCGGTCCCCAACCCTATGTACTTGCAAACTTGTGTTGGTTTATATTACCTCACGGGTGCGTGAGAACTCTATCTCTTAGTTTCTTAATAGTCTTTTGTGTTTCAGTCCATTCATCTACAAAGCAAATGAAGATCACTTAATTATGTATACACACTCATAATTGTACCAATAAGAAAAGGCAAGAAAAGCAGAGTACTCAAGTGCAATGAACAAAAACTTTGATACATATATTCATAACATTTGAATTTGTACATCGGTCAAAGTCTGTACCAACAATGGGCGGTCGAGACCAATAACATGATGGCGTTTTTCCATTCCTTGCTCAGTATATTGACTAAATTTAGGCGACAAAGCACCCAAGTTCTTTGCCATAGTTTGCCGACAAAATCTGTTCCACACGCTCACGATATGCCATCCGCTTTGCATTAGTCATTGGATGCTCTTTCACATAAACTATACCATCTTCGCCATTTTGAATCCATTAAGCCATGGAATGAGCTCGGACAAGCAATGTCACCGGCTAATATCGGTGTCAAGAGAAAGGACATATGTAGCTTCCCTACGAGGATTCAAAGTGGATTTGTATCTTTCGTCGTCGATCGAACTGTATGTCCATAGTACTCACGGGTACTCTTTCCATACCCGACTAATGGTTTCACAAACAACCCCTTTTGAGGTTCAAATGAGGGTGTTTGTGTGGCGAGTCCAACACTTGCTCCCGGTCAGCGTAAACAAACTTCAGCTTTATGGAAAAAGCATCACAAATATGTTCCACAATTGGTTGAAGATTTTTAGAAGTGAGTGAAGACGGATGGCAACATCAAACCCTTCTCTTACAAATGCTAATGATGATGCTAACCACTGGTCCATGATAAAAAACACATTTCCTATATTAAACTGAAGCTCATCTTTCGGATCTGTTGGTATCTTGAGTTAATATTTTCATTCTTGTGCACACTCTTGCCCAACACGTAATTTAAGTCAAAGATAATGAGCTTTCTCCCCGAATTGGATGATTCACATTGTCGACAAGAAAACACTTGAGATTCACAATTTATAATTACATTTCAGATCACACAATTGAGAAAACACATTGATAATTACACGATTAATAAATTAATTTTTTCATTACTTATTGAGTACAAAGAAGCTCGGAGCATGGCTCATACAAAACTGTAATTTACAAACAAGTCAAAGGGACTATCTACCCTGTGTAGGAACAACTGCTTGTATATTCATCTCGCCTTCTACAATTAATGCCTCCATTAGATGATCCCTCCGTGACTTGGCATAGGCATCAGTGAACCAAGCGGGTGTCATGCATGGTGCACAAGTATTAGAGGACTATACCAACAAATAACTAATAGGAAAATAACATGTTCTACTTACAAAAATGGAGCTTGGCTGTGCATCAACCACGGCATCTATGAATTTGTGCATGTAAGCCACAATGTACATGCAAGGGTTCTTTGGTACTAGTTTCTGGCATTTTAGGACAGAACACAGGAGCATCAAAGTTCTTCCTACCATGGTTTAAGCTGTTGGATCCGAGCATCATGTTATTGATCACAAGCTTATGAAACCTGCAAAATTGCAATGTGAGAATAAATCAAGCATAAGAAATTGCAATATGAGAATAATCAAATCATAAAAACAAAACAGAAACTCATACTTACTTCTGGACCACTTTAGCATCGGGTACATAGCCTTTGACAGGAGAGAGGATCTGTATACTTGGGCTAGCTATAGATGGAAAAGAGCTTTTTCTTTGGACCAGCAAGCACAAGTATTGCCAATGCCACATTTGGGCCTTGCGTAATTGGAACAAATATGTATTGGCATCTTGCAATCAAAATGCCATCCAGCCCCTTCCTTTATGTTAGTGTTACGTGCATCCCCCTTCTTGAGGGAATTCACAAAATTCTGGAAGGTGTCCGGTCGAAAGTAAAAACTTGTGTTTCCAATCGGATGGAAGATCGCTACAAAGGAACACGCACACAAATCCGGAATACATATTAATACATAAGATGAGTGACTTAGGGAATGAAATAACATAAATATGTTGAAATGCTAGCCTACCTCTCATAGACATCTACCATCTTAGAGGTCAAGTCCGACTTCGTGAGAACTTCGTCAACATCACTTTGAAAGATAGAGGGTGCAAGCTTAGGAGGACACAGTCCCTATAAGGAGTGAATGGAACCAACCTTTTCGATTCGGTTCACTAAAGCTGTACAAGGAAACAACGGCATTAGCAAAAGAATATATCTATTGTAATCAATTGTATATTACTCACCTTGTAAATTCATCACCGCTTGGCATCTTACGTGGACTGCTGCATCTTATTTGTTATCACATCAATATTTGCTTGTAGATCCTCTTCCTCTTCGGTTCCGGGCTTCGGAAGGATCGGGGATCAGCTTCCTTCGCGACTGTGATCGTGTCCTATGTAAAAAAATGTGGTTAATTATCATAAAACTGAGATGTTTAACAAAATTAGTTCATCTTGGACATACCTCTTTCTAGGTGGTGGTGGCACTTTTTTGCCTGAAGATTTTTTTTTTAGGAGGACTTTTTTTTTTGTTCTTTGGAGATTTTGCTGTTTTTTTTTCCTCTTGGAGTGCCATCACCAGCATTCTTTTGCCTCCTCTTTGGAGTGGACTCAACTATCAACTCAACTTCCTCTTCCTGGTATCTCCCCGGGATAAAATCTGGATCTGTGTCCTTTGTAGCTTCTCTTTGTAACAGGTCGGGCTGGGACCTCTTGGTGATCTTTGAGGCAATTTGAATCTTTCTTAGCTTCTCCAATTACTAATTTAGCACTTGGTGATGAAAGAGTTTACATTGCGGTGGTCATTGAAGGGTGCCGCACACCTAAACCGCTTTAGCTTTCTCAAGTGCCATCCTCTCAATTTCCTCAACATCACTTTGCCATGTTTGAGGAGGCCTTTATTCTGAGATGGTTCTACAATGGCACCTTTGTAAATATCATTGGTGATCCATTTGGAAGGTTGAGGGTCTGATTGATTCTGGCCCTTATTATGCTCGGTAAAATCACGTAAAGAGAGTCGATCACCGAGATGGCTCAAGAACATCGACCATTAAAGCCGCATACGGGATAGGAACGACCTCATCGCAAACAAACAAATGATCTAAATTTCAATAGACATAAAAGAACATGAAAAGCGAACTAATGAGAAATATCCGGTACATTCGCCAAGCATGTACATTTCATGTACATAAAATGTACCAAATGTGCGTAACTACATTTAACTATAGCCAAATGTACATGTACATGTTCCTCAATGTACATAGAGGTACATCAATGTACCCGGTTGTACCGGATGTACCCGGATGTACCCGGTATCCGGTTAGGGAATGTAGATCTATGCAAAAAAAAGCACATATATGTAAAAATGCACATACTTATGAATCCATCTACTGAGATGCACTCTAAAGATAAATGCATGTACATCTATTTGCAGATGTAGACTCCATTAGAGATATGTACAACCGATACAAGCTGCGGTCAAGCTCAAAAATAAAAGCATCAATAAACAAGCAAATATATGCCTATGTACCTCACGCTACAGATGTACACTAAAAGTTATACATGTGCAAGGAATAGCAATGCACTGAAAGCCATACATGTAGAACTATGCAGATTACAATAACAAATATGAATTAAGAGAAATATAAGTTTAAATTAGTTGAGAGCAATGCATACCTTTCACAGGAGGGAAACCAAGCTGAATTCGAATGCCCTCATCCCGGATGCAACCTTTTATGCAATTTCATCTTTCATGGACGGATAACACAAGCGAAGAGGCAATAAGCATCTCTGCATGGAGCTAGTAAACAACAAACCCGTTTTGCCAAAGCCTTGGCCACAACAGTACATGAACCGAATGTGATGAACTGCTCTATAGAAGTAGCTCCCCTGAGGGTAGGGCCTCGGGTGAGAACAATAGGTCCTGCTCTCCCCATGAAATCAAAATCTGTGAATGCCTTTGCTTTGAACCAATTCAATGCAATTAAGTTTTTCCTTTGCTTGTTCAATTGAGATTTCATGCCTTTCAATTTCTTTAGTTGCTTCACGCAAACCAATTTCTAGCTTAGAAGAGTCTTTGCTCTTTATCATGTCTACTCATAACCAAGTCTTCCAACTTGTACTTCAACACTCAGAAGATAACTTGATTTCAGCCGGGATCACGGGACAATTTGTCAAATTCTGTTTTGTCTCATCTATTTTACGGCGGATCTGCTGCAGATCTTGGATAGCATATCCTTTCTACCCTCAATCCGGTGATGACCTTCAATGCATCCCTCCTTTTTCTTCCAAAGTGCTTCTACTTCATTCAATAGGTTAGTTTTCTCCTCCAACCCATGCTTAAGTAAGCTGCTTTATTGTGTCAACATCTGATCTAGAATAACCCGGGGCTCTAATATTCTCACGCAATACGATGTCTGTTTGATAGTTGAGGATTTACATTTGTAGGGTCCTCTATAACGTCTGAAATGAGGGTTTTTGGCAAGATCTTTGGCGGTCCTAGCCCGTCCATCCAATCAACAAGCCGTCCCTTCAAGTGAAGAGCAAATGCTCGGCAAAATAGGTAGAAATATAATGGTTTGTAACTTTGTTTCTTGCCATAAACCAATTCATAATATTTAAAAAATCATCTTTCCATGCGCTCGGATTCTCCTTCCTTGAATCCTCAAATCTGCATTTTTTGAGCTTCACCCCATACCTCGTTCATAACCATCTCTAGGTTGGGTATGTGGGCCTCTGCATGTTTATCACGGAGGTCTTTGGCTTGGATCACCTCAGAACCCAAACGTAAACTCCTTGGAGGTAAAATTCCACTGCCGGAAGCACTGGCTTCTTGCTTGGGCTGTGGTGATGAGCAAGCACTCATCTAAGGGCGTTTTGGGGCCATAGCTAGATGAAGAATTCGTGATCGGAATTCAAGCAGAGAAGGCAGGGGCGGGATAGTGAACGAGAGGCAAACCAAGAAAGAATTTGGGAAAGAATTTCAAAATCTGATAATTTCGGGTTCAGAGTAGTGGATAGCCATTAATCATGGCAGTTACTAGCGGGTCATGATGACAGTTATTCCAAAAATGTGCATTCGGTACATATGTATATGTACCAAAAGGGCTACATTTATAGACACCCTTTCATGCTTTTACCCTTTACACAAAAGCGCATGTTAAATATGTCACGCTTTATTGGAAACTTTGAGCACAAACATAACAATTGCTAATAATACAATAACCAATGACACCTCAAGCATGGTTATTAGGGTGTTCTAGAAGTCATATGTGTGCAAAAATAGTTTTAATGTGCTTCAATCTTCAAAAAAATAACCATCTTATAGTGCTTTTTATACTTGTTCCCCTTTCATAATCAAAATTAGAGGAGGAAATCTCCATCTTGTATTCAAAATTTATACATATTCCTAAGCAAGGAATGCATGCTTGTAACATCACGACCTCTTCTCTTGTAAATTGTGCGTATCCAGTGCCTTGCCACCTTGTGCATTTGCTTATCCATGGGTAAACCACATCCTTACAATCTTGTAGGTGAATAGATTGTGAGGTTTTAGGAAACAAAACTAGAATTTAAAATCTGCAAATATCCTCAATGTGATGAATGTTTGCAACTGTGCGGCAACATGAAGTTAGCATATATAGATTATCAACCCTGCAGAGCTCAAGACAGTAGTGTCATACTTAACACTCGACTCGAGAAGCTTGTTTTGTTGAAGAGAATCAGTGTACTAGTCTATTTTGCCTCACTATACCATTTTTAATTACCTCAAAAGCTATTGGAAATGGTTGTCTAAGAAGCAAGCTAAGAAGAAAAGTGGTCCGCTAAGAAGTGCCAATAAGAAGGAATCTAGCTGCCATTTTTGTCCTTCAAATAGAGGAAGTAATGTTGTTAAAGCTTTCCTCAAACTTATTATGCTACATGTATGCATTAGTAGCCTTTGTTCTTGCTACATGTGAGCTTGCTTTTCTACTGACGCTTAACTTAATATCAGTTAAGTAAATCTAGTTAATTTCTTATTGTTCATTAACTTAACGGAGCATCCTTCTTACTAAAAAAAGTTAGGTTATTTTTTTCACCAAATTAAAAAAATATTTAACCAAATAGTGCAAAAGTTAGAGGACATGCGCAAGGTCCAGTGAACTTCTAATTTTTTGGTTTAATATAACTTAACTATCAGTAAGAAATGGTTTTAGTTAGGTTACGCTCTTAAATAGTAATTCTAACGGGGAAGCCAACTAGTTGACCAAGTGTCTTATAGTTTGATAGATTGAATAAAAAGCTTCTAAATAGTAAATGGATTTCAAGAATTTTTTATTGACTTATTAGTACTTGAGTAGAATGCATCAAAATAGGCAGAGTTGACTATAAGTCGGCTAATTCACTAGGAAGTGTCTAAGTTAACCAAAAACTAATTCATTGACTAGAGAGTCAACCACCTGACTAGATTTTACTAAGTAGTCAAGCTATCTACAAAAATAGTAACTTGACTAAAAAGTCCAAGCCTCTATTCAACTTAACCGTATCTCTTAATCAAAAGTGAGAAACCAACACATTTTATCTCTAACCTAACATAACCTCTTAAGTGCTTGTGTGAAGCACAAGCATATTGTAAAAGTTAGGTCAAGTTGATTTCATGACCTAAGTGGTCCATAACATGTATAGTGTGAATGCCTATCTTCACAATCCTTTAAGCTAGCCTTGATTCTAATCAGAAAGCACAATCAATTTCCATTAAGTTAAGGGATAACCAATTGGTTAAGTTAACCTAACCTAACTACGAGCGGGAAACTACCCTTTGTTCTTGCCCCTAAGCTTCTTTGGACAATCGCTTTTATTCTTCTTTTAATGGGTGAATAGTACAAACCTTGTGCTTTGGAAATCAAGAAGTCATATAACTCATAAGTAAATTCGTAGCCAGTGTATGTGATCTAAGAACATGACATATTGGATGCATGGATGGATGGATGGGTAGGTTTTTTACCATCCATGGAGACCAAATTGGCCATGAGGCCCAAACAACAGTGGAAGAAAGCCCAAAAGTACAAAAAAACTCAAAAATACAAAAAAAAACAAGGTGCTGCGCACGGAGGGTTGCCCTCCATGGCCCGAGGGTGAAGTGGCTTAAATCATAGTTCAAAGTCATGTTTTCACAATCAATCAAAATTGCTACTTCAATTGCACAATCTCTAGCTTATAGTTAGAGGGAATGATGCAATACTCTTGGAATTATATCGTTAAGCATGTTGATATGTAAAAGGTTATGCTTCAATTGGAATGATCATAAGGGCTACAAAAAACAAATGACTGTGGAAAACCGTTGTTGGATTGCTCATATCACTGTTCATTGGAATACGAAGATTATAAGGCTAAAAAAACAAATGACCATTGACATTTGAAGATAAGCTTAGAAAAGTCTTCATGACCTTTCAACTCAGACCCTTCCAACATGACCATACACTAGGCTAATGGTTGGGGTGCACTCCAAAATTTTGGGGTCCTTAGACTTGATACACCTTGCTGGCATCCATGCATGTCTAACTGAAGTAGGTCCAAAAGACTTGTGGAGTTTTCTTAAATCTTGAAAATTGCCCATGTTAATATGACTCGATAGTAGACCTAATAAATTTCAAACCTAACTAAGTCCAATATAGAGCCACGCTTCCTCTAGGGCAAGAAGTGTCATCATTCATTTAACTACTAACAATAAAATTGTTCATTGCCCCCTTCTCTTACGACTTCACTTAAAAGGAGCTTGTATTGCCTTTGGTGCCTCGACAAAACAGCCCTCACTCTGTGCGCATTAGTGATAATAGTCTGAGTAGTGGAGGATACATGATTCCTATGATCCATTACAGTAAGTCATAAATCAATACAAGCATTAATGTTTCCTATGATACAAAGGCAAACAATCTACCACAAAAACCATCCAAATTTTCACACTCGTCAGCTTCTATGATTTTGATGTCTGACTCATTTAGTAATGTGCAAAGATAAATTGGGCCACAGAAACAAAACTACGAGTTGAAGGAGAAGGAGTTGAAATCCTAGCAATATCCTCACTCTGTGGCACCTCGTAATCAGAAACATTAGGAGATGCAATAGTCTCCAATGTTAGAGGGAAAGACATATGCATGAATAGGCACAACCAACAAATAATACATCAAAGAACAAACATGTACCTGGCAAAGGCATAGGCATCTCCCATAAACAAGGAAAAGAGCGCCAAGAACCAATTTCGAATTGGCCAAGGAAGATTGCACCATAAGATGGAAACACCAAGTACAAATCCATACCTGTGCCTTGTAGTAGTCGCCTAGGAGGCGGATATAGCAAGGCATGTGTTATGCTCCTGCACAAAAGGCTGGGCTTCTACAACAATTCGAGTGCATACTCTAGTTCCACACTACCCAAACTCTGTCTTCAAAATGCAAAGGGTATATGGCAGCTCAAAAAACCTAGCATTAAATAACATATGATATTGTGACCGACAAGGAAAAAAAAACCAAAATAACAAGCATGGCTGACTATGCGCTCCAAAGACATTGTAAATTTGAGACCCGATCCCAAGTTTTCCTTGGATTCATGAGGAGCACATTTATGAAAATGTACGATTTTTGAATTCTATTGGCCATTATAACCTTAGTTGTATTTTACACACTGGTACTATGTTTTTTGGGATTCAAATCTAAGGGTTATCATGCTTAGGATATTCACCATAGATTTAACTAGTGGATTGTCCATCCCACAAAGAGGAAATTTATGCCTCTTCAACGTGTTGCAATTGTAACTTCAAACATGTTGCAATGGATGAAAATAAAGGCTTAAACGTTGCACAAAACTTCAACCAGAAAATCGATTCCTCAAATAGTAGAAACTTGAAATGGATGATCAAAAATTTGACGGTATAATCCCTTCCTGTTGAGACGTGGAGTGGCTTTCTTCAGCCTTTGTTCCGTAACTAACCACCTAAGATACCAAGAGCCCATGAGCTTATCACTCTTCAACCTATTCACTCTCTTCAAATAAGCTCCTTCATTCAACAGAAATATGAGCTTCAGATAGGAAGCAGTTGATAATGAGAGAAGCAATCAAAATGCAGCTCCATGCCGAATAAGTGTATCAAAATCCATGAACATACATATGCATGAGAATGACCACTGAAAGACCGAGGATACTTCTACAGGGATCTCCACTTATATAACAGTCACCTATGAACTGTTGATTGCGCGGAATCTAAATTTTAAATAGAAAACCCAAACACATACGGAACTGGCAATCCATCTGGGCATCCTGGCTTGCACAATGTCAATACCATGTCCCGAAACATTAAAACCTTTTTGAAGCAACACAATGTTATTCCAATGTGCCCCACTTACTCTTTGAAAGAATCTCAAAAGAATAAGAATAAGAATAAGAATAGATTTTTAGCGTCCACGGAGACCAATTGGCCTATGGGACCCAAACCAAAAAGAGAGCAGCAAGCCTATTACTGACAGGATTAAAAAACCCCCGCCCCGAAGGGTTTTCGAGGGAAAAACCTTAGCAGTAATAAGTATGCTGGAATGCTGTACAGTTGTATAGGACAGTTTCAATGTCGTCCCGTAGGACACAACTGAGTCCGTGCATCCATAACCTCCTAGAGGTATGATCCCAACAAACCCACTGACGCCGTAGTCAATAACTGATGCAACGGCCTCAGAAAAATATTTTATTGCAGCAGACTAGCTGAAAATGAAGTTCGTTGTGCTACTTTGCAATCGCAGATACTATGTTGTTTTGATTCCAATGTGTCCCTCGTACTCTTTGAAACAATTTCAAAAGGCTGGAGTTGCATAGAATATTTGCAAAATATAGCAAAGTGAATTTTACAGCATGGCCTCAGATTTGTATTTTCCTAAATCCATAAATTTCTACATGTACATTCAATATTAACCTGAAATAAGTTCAACTTACCGAACAAAACATCATGTATCACGTTCATTGTCTGAATCTTCTTTGAAAACATTTGCAACTTTGGCTACAACTTTCATTTTTTTGGTTCTGTTGGCATCTGAAACCAAAATACATTACAGATTATGACTTTTTTAGATCCCGCCGACGATGAAATATAAATTTACCTTCGTAGCGATGGCTTTTGAAGTAAATCCGAACTTTAAACCAGATCTTTTATCTTGAACTGGAACATGTACTGGAGCAGCAGCACTTGAGACCACTGCTTGCTGTTGTTGTTGTTGCTCTGTTTGTTGCCGCTGTGCTTCTGCCTATTGTTGTCGTTGTGCTTCCGCCCTAAAAATCTTAAGGATTACAAAGTAAAGTAACTCAAGACCTATCTACCATACAGATGGTGACATGGATACTATTGGACAAACTTTGCCATTTGCGTCTGGGCGTTTGGTCTAGTGGTAACACACTAGTTCCTTTGCAATGTGGTCTCGAGTTCGAGACCGCCCAGAATCGCACTCTGTACTGCTGGGGGTCAAATCCCAACAGACGCAATGTAAGGTGGTTGGGGGCAGGGCCCAACCAAGCAATGTAGTGTGGTGTGTGGTCACATGTCCAGTTGGATGCTGCCTAGTGGCGTGACGTTAAAACTACTATCTATCTATCTATCTATCTCTTGCGAGCTAGTTCTCGTTTTGCTCGTTCATCACGGTCTCGATTTGCATGGAGCTCCCTCATTTCCCTGAAACGCTGTGTAGTAAACCCATCCTTGGTTTAATATTTGTGCAAGACTGCTTATGCGACATTTTTCACAACATGAGCTAAAATTCAAGCTCAACAAATAGCACTAGAAAGATCAATTATAACTAACCTTCTTATGATTGTGATCGTAGGAGCTAAGATGTTTTTCAAACTCCATTGCCGACTTGTACTGTTTGTTACAAAGTTCACAATAGAAGACTTTCTGAATCTCCTTCACCTCTATCTGGATCTTCTGCTCACGCTCGGCTTCAACCTGAAGATCATCACGCCCATGGGGCCAAGGCAGACCACCAAGGTAATAAAGCCAGAACCAGGCAGGTGCAGGTGACCTCAACGAAACTATGTAAAGTGTGTGAGAAAATACTAATATTCAGATTTCAGTCATATCATCTGGAAACAGTAAACAAGGACAGTTTTCCACATGTTCCAGGTACTTGAGAACTAGACTGAGGACTTCTTCGCATTATCATTAAAAGACTCGTGTAAACAACTTTCCTATCAGACACCATACCTCACGCTTTTTGGTAAGCTCTATTGTTTCCTCTATCTCGACTTCAAGTCGTTTTTGATGTACATTTTCTTCAGCCGTGTAAAAATCATCTTATTCTTGTTTTCCAAGGCCCAGCTTTGGATCACGTATCCCTGCCTTGCTGTGTTCAACAATGCTTATTAACAACAAAAATATTTTTATTTCAAACAATTGCATCTAACTTGAGCTTCAGAAATAGAAAGCCATCAACGTATACATTACCTTGTTCCTCTTTCCCAAGTCCCCTCCCTTTCCAACCCATCTTTTGGAGAAGACGAAAACCAACATTTGAGGATGACAGCTGAGTATCTAAAGAAGCTTGTTCCAAATTTTCAAGATCCAAATTTTCTGATGGCCTATGGGTGATGGGCAACCTAAATTCTTCCCCCATATCTTCAACAAGAGAGTCTTCATATGCCTGTAAAGCAAGAAAGGTGCTTACTGTTGTGTTCCAATAGAACAAAATATTGGGTCTATACCTGTTCTCTTGCTGACGTCTTCCTTGAGTAGATGTGGCATTTGATGGATGCCAATCCTTGAAAATGATTAATACTGCTAAATACAAAGGGAACAGTAGGATCTCAGAATGCTACTAAAATGGATGGCATATCTATAATTTGAACATACAAATGTACCGTGCATGCAATGTCAACAAGCATTATGTGACCTTCAGGTTTTAGAAAAGAAAAAGTTAATAACAAACATCGAATTACCATCAAAATAATTCTTATGTAACTTTTGTGATTATGCGAGAATTAATTTGATGCTTCCATAGAGTTAATCATGACAGCAAGGAAAAATGCTGCAACTCAGTTGAGTGGCCAGGACTCTCGGCTTTAAACATGTAGTGTGAGTGTGGTTTGTCTTAGGTTAAAAAATAGAACAGATAAGATGACTATGAAGGACCACATGCATGAGCAATGATACACCAACTAATGCCTAATGTAACAAATCGGATAAGCAAACAGACTCCAAGAAGAAGATTCAACAGCGTCTTCTCTTTAACACAATGGCCAGCTAGTACAACACCAAGGACCTAGCCCAACCTCACAATTCGAGTTAGCAAAAGCAGTATTCTTACCTATTAGGTTGATTTCTTATGTCTTCACAGATTGTTATTGAGAACAAAAATTGCACACCGTGTTGCAAAAATAAGGGATACCAGACTGTAGCCCAACTTCTTTTCCCATGGAATGCTGCCGCCGAAAATCGCCTCCCCCTTCAGATAGGCTTCAGATAGGAGATGGGAAGGCCAGATACTAAATCCCACACTCTTATGCCTGGTTGCCCAGAGCAGGCCTCTCCAGTTCGCCAGTTTCAAGAGTGGCTGCCCAACAACGAAAACGACCGAGAGTTTACAGCCAATGACGGGTTTGGAGCAGTCATAGGCATATTCCAAGCATATACTGGCATATACCTATAATATGCCACAAACCCACATAAACAAGGTGTGACGTTCCAGCACAGTATACGGTCCCAGGACGTATACTGTACTGGCTCGTCACGCGTACACGCCATCTCGATTGACGTGTACGCCGACGTGTAGCTAAGCAAGTAGCACCCTAGGGGGCAACTTGCAAGTGTGTGCACATTTATTCATGTGTACACTTTAGCCCACTTAATTAATATAGGCAAGTGGGCCACACCCATTTATCCCACATGCTCAAGGGGTAATAGAAACCCTAGCCCTAACCCTTAGTCTATATAAGGTATATGAAACCCTAACTTTCCATTTTCGTCCACAACCTTCTAGAACTCCGTTTTGCTTGCTCCAAGAGCCAATCTCACCTCCCGAAGTCTGTCTGAGCAGCCTAGCTCATCAGCTTCCCTTTCTAGTTTCATCTTCAAGCGGTTCTGCAGCATGGATGCATTCAGAGCAGGAGGAGCAAGCCAGGGATCAGGTATTTTGCCAATTCAATAGTCTAAACCGCCTCCCAGACATAGAGTAAGTAGGTTTAGCCTATTGATTTGCCCATAGCATCCATCTAGATCCCTAGATATCAAGCCATAACTAAAGAACCTAACTCTGTGATCTAGATTAAATCTTATTCTTTAGTTCTTCTATGATATGTATGTGATGATGATCTCTGTGGAATCATTGTATTGGGAAGGGGGGTAGAGGCCTTAAAAGCCTAGTAGTTGATGCTCCTAGCTAGCCCTCTTTAATGCACTATTAAATTCGGCCTGTGTACAAGAGCCACAACCTGGTTGTGGGTGGAGGGGCCAGACTGGCATACAAGGAGGTTCATGTCCTGGCTCGTGATCACGTCCCTCTGGTAGTAAAGCCTATCGGGGACTACAGTGCACTAGACCTAATGCTCTCCCACTGCGTGCAGGCTTTGCATGGGTTCGACACTCTTGGGGTGGTGGACACCTTCCATGGAGTTCAAGTCGAGTACGGGCAGTGGCCCTCTAGTCACCTTGAGTCAGCATGCTAGCCTCTGGTGGGAGTGATCCCTACCTGCCCCATCGGAACTGGGGAGATGCAACCCAGGAGTAGCCCCTTTCGCTATGCATCCGGCGGGCTACAGTCAGGTCCCAAGACTTTTCAACCTACTCTGCAAAGTGTGCACAGGAGGGGCGGATGGAGTGGACTACCCCAAGCCATGTTCTTATGCCAGCCAAATCCATTGCCATGAATTCTGTCTGCAATAACTTCTGGAGGACCAAACCGTCAGTCATCCCTCTTGAGTCTGAGCCTTGGGTAGAGTCTCCATATGTGATGTGCTGATATTTGTCTATGCAGATATGTGGTGAGCCATCCTTCGTGATGGTCATGATACTGACATGTATGTTTACGCTTCCGCAGGGAGACAGGGTAAAATGACCCCTTCATTCTTCCCACTGGAACTCATCAAGGTTGCAGTGACACGTGGAGGGCCTTGTATCAGCATGGAGCTGGTATGGGGGATGAACTCCTGTTTGTATACGGTGAGTGCACCGTATATGAGTAGGGGACGTCACAGTGGTATCAGAGCAATGTTCTTGAATACCAAGAGCAAAGCACTGGCCATGCTCCCAGTAGTACTGACTTAGTAGAATTCTCAAACCTCGAAAAAGTGGGAAATTTTTTTTCTCATTTTTTTGTAGTTATGTTAAGCTAGTAACAGTTAGAAATTGAACAAAAAACTTCATTAAGTGCAGAAATTGCTCATGGTATGCGCCAGAGCACCAACCTAAATTTTAGGTTGAGCCCCAGGCGCACACCATGAGTAACTGGCCATAATCACCTTCAAACATGATAAATTTTAACAAGATAATATGCTAGATCAAATTTTAAGGTAAGATTTAGCTAGAATTGTATATTACACCCCTAGGAATATGCCTAGAAATCATATAATTTAGTCTAAAATACAAAATTGCTCACGGTATGCGCCAGAACCTTGATCTAAATATTAGATCAGCCCTCCAGCGCACACCATGAGTAAAATGTTTAGAAAACTCTGAAGTAAGTACATGTTTTAATAGGTTAATAGGTGCTTTGACACGTGAAAATGAGTAACTTAGAGTTTGACCTAAAATTTGCCCAAACTATAAATAGACCCAAACCCCTCTCATTTGTAGACTTCCTGTCTAGAAGTTAGCTCCGCACTTCGAGGCGATTTTTGGGCGCCAGAGCTCCGATTGACGTGAAGTAAGACATGGCGCGCACCAAACAGACTGCTCGGAAGTATCGACCAGGTGAAATGCCTAGTGCCCAAGATAAGAGGCGCATACAGCAGCTACTTCGGGAGCAACTTCTCGCAGGAGGAGACCAACCTTCATCAGGCGAGGAGAGCACTTCAGACTGCAGGAAGAGGGATCCGAGCAAGGATCACAAGAAAAGATGACCGACGTCATCGACCAGCAGGTGGACGAAGAAGCAGACATTGGGTCAGAGGACGACCAAATTCAAAGAGTGTTCGAGCAAATGGAAAAGGAAAGGGCAGAACGGGAGCAGGCGGCCAAGGAACAGGAGCAGAGGGAGCCCACTTCCGAGCCAACCATAGAAGAAGAGCTCGAGGCTTGGATCAAAATGCACGAGGCGAAGGCACGACGCCGCGAGAAGAAAAAGGCCGAGAAGAAGAGGAAAAGAGAAGAAAAGGAGGCAAAGGAGGCAGAAGAAAAGAAGAAACTTAAGGGCAAAGACAAGGAGGAGCCCAAGAGGAAGATGAAGAAGACGCCCAACGTAAAGGTCGTCATCAAGGAACGGCCGGCCGACCAGCCCGCATCCTCCGACGACTCAGATGACGAGGATTATCAGCCCTTCACCGGCGGAGATCTAGAGGTAGGGAGCTCCTCCAAACCCACAAATGAGGATTGGACAGACCAAGATCCGCAGGTGCAAGCACCCCCGCCCTACACCCACATGGGAAACGGACAAGGATCCGAAGAAGCCACCCCGACCTGCCCCGGAGTCTTACGTAGTAGACCATCTCCGGGTCTATCAGAAGAAGTTGAAGGCACACAAGGAATATATGAAGAAGTGGGAGGCCTACAACTCCTACTACCAGGCGAACAAGGTCACCTATGTTGAAGGAGGACGGCCATCAAAGAAGCAGACTCTCAAGCCGCCTCCAGAGAAGCCTACTCCTCCCAAGAAGCCAAAAGCCAGGAAAGCCAGATCGAAACTGTCACAAGCAATCCGGGAGATCCGGCATTTTCAGAGAAGCTATGGTCTTCTCATTCCCCGTGCACCGTTCGCCAGGCTCGTGAAGGAAGTCGTGCAGGAATTCGACTCCGGCATGAGAGTAACAGGCGAGATGCTGCTGGCCTTGCAAGAAGCAACTGAGCAGAAGCTGGTGCAACATTTTGAAGATTCGACAGCGTGCACTATACATGCCAAGAGGATAACTCTGATGACCAAGGACATGCACTTGACCAGTTCCATTAAAGGGGAACGCTAATTTTGTAAATAATAAGTTTTGTGAATAAAAAGTTGTTCTGAGTAAATTATAAGTGCATAAATGTTGTTAATTAGGTTGAGTTAGCGATAATCGCTTTTTGTTTTAGTTAAATTGGACATCTTATGATCAATTAGTGAGAAGTTACTCACACTATAACCCCAAATTTGGCTCTATGTGTAGTTTTGTGCTATCTTTTTTGCCAAAAAACAACACCTGAAGACCACCCATAGTATTGTTCCGAAAATGCTAGAAACAACATGTAGTTTTTGTCTAAAAAGTATATGCATAGAAATTTGACAGTCTTTTAATAATATTCAATGTGTTGTTTTTTGGTGTTGTTTTTTGGTGTTGTTTTTTGTGTTGTTTTTACTAAAAAATAACGTGTCGTTTAACAAAATATCTACATGTGGTTTTTTAAAGTAGTAGTTATTTTTAAATGTTGTTTTTGCCAAAAAAACAACATGTGGTTTCAAAGAATATTCACGTGGATAGTAGTTGTTTTTAAGTGTTGTTTTTACTAAATAATAATATGTGGAATATCCACATGTGATTTTTTAAAATAGTTTTTAAATGTGATGATTCCCAAATAAAGATGCATGGTCCTAAAGAATATCTACATGTGGTTTTCATGCATATACCAAAATAAAAATAAAAAAGCATTACCAATTACATATCAACACATGGCATCTTTATTAAATAACAAAAGCATATTTTTCTTGTATTTGTTTTTTCTTTTAAGATAGCCTTTTTGGGAATCGAACCCAAACAAATCCATTAGACATAATATTATAAATTGCAACAGAATCTAACATTAGATTAAACATTAGATTAAAACATAACGTTCAAAATATTACCTAGGTTTTACTTAAAGTTCAAAACATCAAATTAGTTTATTTCAATGCGCAAAATATTTCAGATTCAAACATTCTTAATGTTCAAAACATTAGACGTTCATGATATTTGTTTGAACAGTTCTGCTCACAAGTTCCAGCCAGATTATTTGAAAAGTCGAGAAGGGGAGTACCATGGCATTAGCTTCACCTCAAACTCTGCTCAAAATAGGGGAAATGCCCGGGGGGTGCACCTCTATATATGGACAGATGGCATCTGCGTTCGAGGGGTCATAGAAAAACCCCTGTATACGGCTTTTTGGAGTAAAAAAACCCATACCATACGGTTTTTCGAACTAACATACAATATAGACCCTATCCGTAGATTTAACGATTGATTGTGCCAAATTATATAATCCCTTTCCGACTTTGTACCTTTTGTGAAGACCCTTTGTGCCAAATTATATAATCCCTTTTCGACTTTTGTACCTTTTGTGTACTTTTTGTGCCAAATTATATAATCCCTTTCCGACTTTGTACTTTTTTCCGTCAAATGGATCAGCTCCCCAAATCGATCATCTACGGAATCTCTCCTTCCCGCCCGTATGAGCTCCCGACCGTATACCTACGACCAAGGCAATAAAAAACCCCTAAAAGTTCACTCAGTTGGTACGTACGTGACCATTGAGTGAACCCCCCTTGGGGAAATGGTCAGTTTCACATTCAAAGTTCAGCTTGCAAGAATTCATCATAAATAAGATTTAGCATATCAGTCTTACTTTTTGGGCAGCAAAACATCGAAAAAAAAAAAGGCAGAAAGATTTTGATTTTAAGTTAGGAAGAACTTAGCTCACATGATACGCTAGAAAAATGCTGGAAAAATGCCGTGTCTGGAACTTGGAGTTCCGGAGTTTCTTTGTCAAATGGCTGCAGAGTCTTCAGCTTTAATCAAAAGCAAAGCAATCAAAGCAAAGCAAAGAGTCTAGATGGCATGACTTGGTGGTCTGTTTACTCTGCTTTAGGTTTTAGAGTACCTTCTTCATGGCTTTTCGATAGTATTGACAGCGTTCTGGCCGGCCAAAACCTAGGATTTTGACAGATAATGGCGCTTTCCAGCATTCCCAAGTTGCCCTGCCGCAGGTTTATTCCCCTGTTCAGAACAAAATACGCTTCAAACGAAAAAACAAGGAAGAATAATCACTTTTACTTGTTTTACAAGATCTGCAAAAAACACAAATACCGTAGTAAATCGCATGCTGGAATCTAGACAGCTTGTGTGATTTGAGATCCACCATTTTTAGCAACTCCATACTGGCATGTCTTTCGCTCCAGCAAACAGCCAAAGAAAATAGCTGCAAGATAAGAAGCCATCGCCATAGCTAGAGCATAGGGTAAAGCGGATTTCAGTGCTAGATATTAAAAGGCCAGTGGCTTCATCCTTCACCGGATTTGCCATCGCCATTTTCTAGCCACAATACACTGCTAAGCTTCAGAAAAACCAAGATGCATGTGGGTTATCCTCAGTGCACTGTTAAGCTTCGGTGCACCATCGGCATCGCCATAGCAGGAGCCCTAGCAAAGCTGGAGCAAAGCAGGAGCCCTAGCAAAGCCGCCAAGGCGAGATACAGGGCAGGCGGGAAACAGAGTCGTTTAGACCAACCAATGGAATGAAGGGACATGGATCGAAATCCAGGCCATTCATCTTGCCCCATCTCGCCCGTTCATAAGCCAAAAATGCCCTTACATTTCCCCATATTTTCAAATTATGCCCCTAGAATCATAAAAAATTCAAAAATACCTTTCGTAACTGGATAACTGGATATGATACTGCAAAACCGTGGCTGTTATAAGAAAATATATTGTTACGAGTAGCAACTCCAAAATTTGATTCAGGCATCGCATGAGTGAAATCAATGACGATTTATCCAAATGCATTGAATCACAATTCTACTCGCAAAATCACCATTGAATCGATGTTTCATAAACCCTTCATCTTGATGTAGCAAGGAATATGAATGGGTATTTGTAGAGAAACCCAAAAGCATTCACCACAGCTTCAAATTTTGTCTTTTCAAGTCTAATATACCGACCAAATGCTGAAGAAGTAGCCTTATGCAAACACAACATATCGGGATTTAAAGCCTAAATCAGTCGACCCAATGGAGAAGAAGTAGACTTTTGGGCTCCAATCGAACCAGGAGTCCATCTTCGACATATCTGAAGCCGCCATGATCATTCTATTCCATAACAGACTAGATTATCAAATAGTTAAATAAAAATAGTTAAGCAAGGGGTAATTTTGGAATTTTGAAAAATATAAGGGCATATACAGAAATAAGGGAAAATGTAGGGGCATATTAGGAATTTTCCCTTATAAAAATCTAATACGGCTACATATTGGCTCTTATGGACTCTTATGGGTGATTCCCTATAGGTTTTTCAGGATCATTGCATCCTGGCATATTTTCTTGAATATGCCAAATCAAGGGTGGAGGAATGTACAACTCACACCCCTTTATAAAAAAATGCTCCCCATACATATACGTGAAAGGGAAATACGTCAGTAAAAACCATTGGCCAAACCACATTAAATGTTGTGATCAGAACAGTGGTCGGATTTTTTTTTTTGTTGAAGGACGTCAGACTTTATTCAATCAAAGAGTCAAATACAAGTATAAATGCAGAGACAGGAATAAAATCTCAGCGGATAAGCAGAGACCCACCGAGTGAAGCAACCTGCCTAAGCATAAGAGTGCACATCCAAATACTCTTCAAAAATCAATCGCCTCTTGCGAGGGGCAAGTGAAGAACAATGATACGACTTTACAATGTAACCTTGAGCTTCTTGGAGAACACGATTATCTGCCACATCCAGACCTTTGAAGATTACCAATCTTCGTCTTTTCCAGATAGTCCAAAGCAACCATCCTGCTGCTAGATGAAAAGCCTGGCCTTGTAACTCTGTCCAGGTACTTGGGTAAATTGCCAAAAGCAGTTGTTGACTTGTTAGTGAAACCTGAAAAAGGGAAAACAACCAGTCCCATACCTGTCTAAGGTGTTCACACATGAAAAAGCAATGCTCAATGGTCTCAGATCCACGCTTGCATCTTTGGATTAATCGATTTGATATTCTAGGGTTAAACTTATGGACAAGCACATTAACCCATGAGACACCTATGAAGAATCTGCCACCAAAGAACTGCCACTTTAGGATGAAGTAGCTTGTCCCATGCCCAAGACCACACCTTCTGCCATTGAAGAGGAGGAAGTTGAAGAGACCACTTATTAGACGGAGGAAGAATATCAGTATCAAGCAACAACTGATACATAGAGTTCACAAGTTTGCACTCCTTAATTTCTTCATGACAAACCCATACCAAAATATCTTCTTGGTGTGGCAGAATAGGCTGTAGAAAATCAGCAACTTTTTGCCAAAGAACTCTATCCCATCGCCCCAATAGAAACTTTAACTGAAAAGCCTCCCATGTCAGCAACTGGCCTGAGTCATACCATGCTGCAATAGTTAAGATTCCAGCACTTTTCCAACGTCTTTGAGTCAATGGGTGCACTGTAAAGCAAAGTGGTTGATTGTCTACCAGAGGGATCCACCAACAAGGTGCAGTCAACTGTACACAAGCAGTTGGACTGATGTGAAATAAAGTTTTGACTGTGTGCCAGGAATCTAACAATCCCTTTAAGAATGGAGAAGCATTATGATAAGGCCGCAACTCATAAAATAAACTCCATGGAAGAACAGGTTTGAGTGTGACTTTACCAAAAGGGATACAGTAGGTAAGAGCCTGTGCAATAAGCCGTAACCCAGGAGAATCATCCTTACCTACGAGAAGCCGCCAAATGAATTTTGAGATCATAACCTTACTCTGCAAATGGAAATCTGTCATGCCCAAACCTCCAGCAGACTTAGGTTTTATACACTTAGACCATGCAACCTTCACCACTGCCCCTGCTTCATTTCCACCCCAGATAAAGTTTCTAACAACACCCACAATCTCCTGAAACTTTGAGTGGGAAGCAAGAATGGCAGAAGCCATATAGACATGTGTGTTGCTTAAGACATGCTTAGCAACTGTTACCCTTCCGGGCATAGATAGCTTAGCAGTATCCCACCAAAAAGGTGCCTCCAACCCCTCGATTATAACATCCCAAGCATCGAAGTTGAAACATGAATACCCTTTGGGATACCAAGAAGCTTGGTTGCCTTCCCATGAGGCAACACCTTCCGGGGTAAGCAAGAACACATGGTGGGACTTCATCATCTAGAGTCCACAAAGCGTAACACTTTTGCCAATCGACCAAAACTCCGGAGGCTAAGGAAAATGTGTCAAGCGAAGCTTTGCATTTTGGAGGTTATCAAAGATTCGCTTTCAAAAATAGAAAGGTATCATCCGCATCTTCGATTAATAATTTCTTGAGAGCCATTTTCCATAGGAAGACCCCTGATCACATCATCCTCAGCAGCACTAGAAAATAATTGTCAAAGCACCTCTGCCACTATTGTAAAAAGCAATGGAGCCAAGGGGCAACCTTGACGAACTCCTCTACCAACAGGAAAGACAACAGAGGGCTCTCCCTGGAAGAGTACTGTAGATCTTGCTGAAGTATGCAACTTCATGACATCTCTTGTGAATGGGATACCAAACCCTAAAGCCAATAAACACTTCTCTAAAAAACCCCAATCCACACTGTCATATGCCTTGGCAAAGTCAAGTTTGAGATACACAATACGATGGGCCTTTAGCCTTGCCCAATACATACCTTCATAGGCCGCTGCAACATTATCAAGAATACACCTTCCAGGCAAGAACAGTGGTCGGATTTGGGCTGCTGCAAAAATATAACCATTCGATAGACAAGTATAATACAGGGTAAACTTGTGGGCTATGATATGATCAATCCTTTGTACTTCTAAAACAATTCTCTGGATAACCTTTAAAACATTCTTTACAAAGTCAGGTCCACAAACCCATAGGAAAATAAGGGATCTTGATGTCGTTACACTTACGATACAAGCAAAGAGCATGGAAAAGATGATGTGGCCCTCCAATTGGTGACATGGCATGCCAAGTAAGCAAGGTCAATTTTTTACTAGGCCATTAATGAAAAGATGTACATCTTTGGTTTTTCATGGGGTGGCGTTGGCAAATTTCGGGTGACATCACCTAGAATCCAGCATGCCAAGGTGGCTCAAACATGCCACCTTGGCGCCAACATGCCAAGGTGACCGTTGAATCTGCCATTCAAGTGACCGGCTTCGAGTAGGCTCAAAAAAATCCAAGATCCGTCCAGGAGAACTTATCAAACCACGAAGCGTCCTGCGGGTTGACCGCGTAGAAAACCAAATGTTTTGTCGTTCGGGCAGTACAAAGGCTCCGGAATGGAGATTTGACTTCGCCATGCCATCCGGAACGGCGAAATTACCCTAGGGACCAAGTTACACGGTCATTTTTTGCAACAAAAAAAACACGAACCCTCTACATGGCAGTATTTTGCAGCCATCTCTTAGACCAATTGACTACGAACATGTTAGAGATGAGCTACTTTGGCGCTTCTTGGAAAAAGGGTAGTCTTCTGCTACGAAACTTGGTCTCCAGGGTAATGTCAACGTTTTGAGTCCATTGGCAGAGTCTGTTCACAGTTCCGGAGTGGGAAAGTTGCCCGTCCGTGGCCATGGTTCTTTGGGAGAGGACCTTTGGGGCGAACTGCCTCCGAAAGGTTTTAAAGGTCCATCTTCTGGCATCAACACCCTCCCTCTACGTGATGACATTGTGCAAGATTTTGGTCGAATCTGACTAGGATATAGCCTCTGAAACGTAAACCTTGTGTGTTGCTAGGTTATTGAAGGGTTTACGTTATGGGGGTCGAGTTTTAGTCGGTTGCACTTGGGACATAGTTGAGAAGCTGCAATTGAAAACATGAAGCAATAGGAACTGATGGAATGGGTTTTGAAGTTATCCTCCTCCCAGTGTGGCAATTAGAAGTCGAGAGCGCCTTTTGCAGTAGCAAATTTATTTGGGATCATTCGGGATGGCCAATAGATCCAAACTCTGTTATTTCAGTTGCCATGGCTCCGCATATGCGTTTAGCAAAGGTGCACCTAGCTATCCAAGAAAATGACCACGTTTTGGCCTACGAAACTATCCAAGAAAATGACCACGCTTTGGAGGCCAAAATGTGGTCGTTTTCTTGGATAGCTAGGTGCACCTTTGCTAAATGCACATGCGGAGCCATGGCAACTGAAATAACAGAGTTTGAATCTATTGGCCATCCCGAATGATCCCAAACAATTTTGCTACTGCAAAAGGCGCTCTTGACTTCTAATTGCCACACTGGGAGGAAGATAAATCCAAATCCCATTCCCTCAGTTCCTATTGCTTCATATTTTCAACTGCAGCTTCTCGACCATGTCCCAAGTGCAACCGACTAAAACTCGACCTCCATAACGCAAACCTTTCAATAACCTAGCAACACACAGGGTTTACATTTCGGAGGTCGTATCCTAGTCAGATTCGACCAGGATCTTGCACAATGTCATCACATAGAGGGAGGGTGTTGATGCCAGAAGACGGACCCTTAAAAGCTTCCGGAAGCAGTTCGCCCCAAAAGTCCTCTCCTGAAGGCCCCTGGCCACGGACGGGCAACTCTCCCACTCCAAAACTGTGAACTGACTCTGCTAATGGACTCAAAATGTCGACTTTACCCTGGGGACCAAGTTTCGTGGGCAGAAGACCACCCCTTCTCCAAGAAGCACCAAAGTAGCTCATGTCCAACACGTTCATAGTCATTTGGCCTAGGAGGTGGCTGCGGAATACCGCTATGTAGAGGGTTCATATTTCTTTCGTTGCCCAAAATGACCATGTAACTTGGTCCCTGGGGTAATTTCACCATTCCGGACGACATGGCGAAGTCGAATCTCCATTCCAGAGCCTTTGTACTGCCCGAACGACAAAACTTAGTTTTCTACGCGGTCAACCCGCATGATGCTTCGTGGTTTGATAAGTCCCCTCGGACGGATCTTGGATTTTTTTGAGCCTGCTCGAAGCAGGTTACTTGAATGACAGATTCAACGGTCGGATAGGAAAATTGAGCTCTGAGGGGGATTGGCATTTGCCCTCCGAGAGGAGCGCTGATAGGAAAGGCTATCTCGACAACCTTTCTAAGGTCCATCTCCTTGGGTCTGGCCTCTCCCCTCTGGTGAGAAAGCTGCGCAAAGTCCTGGCCTGGTTCGATTTGGGGAAGGGTGTCAGCGCTTTAAGTTCTTCAAGATCCCTCTATTCTATCCCTTGCCAAACTCCTCTACAAAAATTTCAAAGGTTATCATATTTCTTGCATAAAGTTCTAGTCATCATATCCATGTCACCATTATCTAGCCATATCACCTAAAATTTGCCAACATCACCCAATGAAAAGACCAAAGATGGACATCTTTTCATTTTTGGCCTGGTCAAAACTTGACCTTTCTTATTTGGCATGCCATGTCACCACTTGGGGTGCCTAGGTGGCATGCTTGAGCCTAGGTGGCATCCTGAGCCACCTTCGCATGTTGGAGCCTAGATGGCATGTTGGAGCCTGCGTGGCATGTTGGAGCCACCTTGGCATATATGAGCCACCTTGGTATGTTGGAGCCTAGGTGGCATGTTTGAGCTACCTTGGCGTATTGGAGCCTAGGTGGCATGTTTGAGCCACCTTGGCATGTTTGAGCCTAGGTGGCATGTTGGAGCCCGCTTGCTTTTTGCCTTATTCTTATTGGGACATTCATTGTTGCCCTTCTTAGAACATGATTAGATGGTCCACGTAAAGGGCCTGACTTCATGAAGAAAAGAGTGATCTGCCTTTGTGTAGGGCCATTTTCCTATCGTGTTCTCCCCCCAACATGCTCCTTCAGTAGGTTTTTTCTTTGATTAGTCATTTTGGAGAAGTTAAGGCCACTCAGAGGTACAATGAAGAACAAACAGCCATGTTGATAGTAAGTCCCATGTTAATAAAGTGGCACAGAAACAATAGATTGGCATGTCATAGTATGCCCTGAACAACCAGCAGTATTTTTTTTCCAACACGTAGCTTATTTTTTCAATACATGGCAAATATCTTCAATATAACTTCCTGATTCAAGTAGCTTAGTTAGTATTTTCTTCAAATAAATCTGCATGTCTCCTGAGAACATTAAGATATAATAATAAAGACAGTAACACGATTGTCTGGGTCATTCATCTCGGATATGGTTAACCCATCATTTCGTGCAGAAGTTAGATGGATTTGCCTACTTATAACATGCCTTGTCTTCAGCTCTAGAAGCTTCCTTCGTCTCCATCAAGTCCCATGGCATATCTATCTATCTATCTTTTCTCTTGCCAATGTAATTCATTTGGATGATTCAACTCAAAAATCCTGATCATCTTGCTGTTGGGCTCTCATAAGGAAATAGCAGAATGGGTCTGACCTGGCTTCATCTTATGAACAGTTTGTGAGATCTAGATAACCTAAGATGCAGGTATGTTCTTAAGAAGCTTCAAATAATCATCATTTTCTTCAAATGAGGCATTCATTTAGAAGTCAGAAGCAACTAATTTGTCTTACAAGCAGCACATAAATCCCACATTAGAATGAGGCCCACAACGCTACCTACGTTCACATCTGCCCATGAAAAAGCGCAGGCATATCGCCTCCATTCGCACAGGTGCCCACCATCTCCGGATTGAGACAGGTCGATGGATTGGGGAGCCACGTCAGGATAGGGTTTGTCAGTGCTGCCAAACGGGAGCTATTGAGGATGAGTGTCACACTTTCCAGAGCTGCCCAGCATATGATCAGATTCGGACACGCTATGCTCAGTTGATTAGACCTGATGAGCCGCTACACATGATACTGGGCACGACTTCGGTGCGCTCACTCGGATCATACATTCAGGAAGTACTGGACTTGAGGGCTCAGATATGGTGTTTTTTACCTTATCTCCACCCTTGGGAGATCTTGTGCTGAAATGTTTTAGGTTATCTGGCTACTAGGGAGCCATGAATAAATGTATTTATTTACATACTATTAATAAAAATAAAAATACCTTGCCTTCAAAAAAAAAAAAAAAAAAAAAAAAAAGATATGCCCCCAGTCAACCATTTAATTGATGTTAGCAGTCTTATTGCTGCCACGGTTTTTCCCTCGAAAACCCTTCGGGGCGGGGGTTTTTTAATCCGGGCAGTAATGTGACTGCTGCGCTTTTTGTATTGGGTCCCATAGGCCGATTGATCTCCGTGGACGATAAAAACAATTCTATTCTATTCTATTCTTAACCATGTAAAACTGACTGCTTCACAGTAGGGAACCATGAACTTTGTGACACATAAATTAGTTTCATTTTTGCAGCTGGAGTATAAGGTGTCAGCTTACCTGAAATTGCAGCAAAATCGGAAGCCAACCCTGTAGCATCACTTACACATCATCGGACTGAAAGTCTTAGCATTAAAATATCATATAGCATAGCCTTTGAACATTCACATCATGACTCTATGTACTAAATTTTCTAACCTGATTATTGTAGCTCAAGACTTTAGTCATTTGCCCCTTAGCACAAAAATAAATTTCAACCCTTCTAGTTCTCGCTCCAAATCTGTGCATTTCTTTTGTTGAGTTGCTTGTAACCCATTAATAGAAGCAATCATATCTAATAGGGTTTAGATATCCTATCACAATGAAATGTAGCGGCCAAGGAGGGGACCTAATCCAAGCTAAAGAGATGGAAAACTCAGAACCAGAGCATGCAGGCCTGGTGGATTGAATCCAAAAGACCGTTTGCAACATATTGGAGATGGGAGGCCGTCATAGCTAGCGCATATAAGAGTCATTTAACTGGCCGAAGGAGGTCTGGAGATCTGGGGATCTGTGGACTGCTTTCTATAAGAGCAAGCCAAGCTGGCCATCATTTCTGAACTGGAAGATCTCTAATCTCATCTTCAGAAAGACGGCCATCAGCATTTTTATCACACCTAACAAGGTGACCTAGCAAACACACTAATGACCTGTGTTTGCACCACAAAAAGGAATCTTTCAAAGATTCCCTAAAAAAACCTAAAATTTGCCACTTTTGGGGGGTCAATTGAAAAAACAGCCCTCAATTTTGATTTGCGACACCCCTTTTTTGGTCCAAAATTACAAAACTTTTGTTGTTTTGTGAATTCTAGACACCCAAACAAGGTGTAAAATTGGAGTCACCTTTAGAAAGATCTAGGAAATACAAGAAAACTAACAAAATTAAAGAACCATTAGAATCTTGACAAAAAATGAAAGCAAGACAAGCAAAACTTGGCGTATCTATTTGTTATTACTCTAGAAGAACCACAAGATGCTATGCACGCATAGGCAACAGAAAAACTTACAAGACATAACTAACATGTCTGATAGCATTTGGCGCTTATACAAGACATGGAAAAACATGGAAAAACTTGGAAGAAGCTATGCGGGCTTGGCAATGGCCTTCAACATGTACAAAAAACTCTAGCCAAAACTAGGAGGTAACGATGTGCCCACATTTAGATTATACAAGAAGTTTACGGCCTTTGAGAAGAGCAGGATTAGGAATGTCGTTATACTCGTCAACTCCTTCAGACTCGTCACCACTGTCCTCATGCCACTCTCCTCATTGTCACTTGAAGTGGTCGAAGAGCTAACCGCTGGAACACTGTCCTCATCCTGAGAAGCTTCGTCTGAACTATCCTCGCAGAAAGACTTCAGTAAGTTAACTGTTGTCGCACGTAGCCTGTTATCAACCTTGAGTGTAAAATCATAAGCCAGCACTTGAGTTTCGTTCAGGTCCAGATTGTCCATGTGATTCTTATTCATCGTTTTCTTGCCCTTCTTGAAAGGAATTATCACAGGATCATACCGACCAACAAAAGGATCTGTATCCTTAGTGGCGTACCAGTGAACTTTCACTACTGAAGGGAGATTGTCTTTGTGTACAATGTCTTTAACCCTTGCAATCCAGAAAGGACGCTCTTCGTCATCATCAGTCGAAGGTACAGCTATAAGCATCCCCTTACTCAAATCTGCAAGTTTTTCTGGAGTTTGGCCTTGGTTCTTTTTCAAGGCACGTCTACTTCCGAGGTACATTACACGATCAGGTTCCTTGTTGACTTCAGTACTACAGAACATGGAACCCTTTGCAAATCCTTGGTCTGCCTCAAGAAGGGGATGGACTTGGCTACCAGGCCAACAAAAAGCAACTTCCAGGGAGATGCTGTTGAGGGATTTAGTTACATTCTGCATTATTGAAAAGAAATTCTCCCACCAGCCTTTGTCCTCATCACTGAAGTACTTAAAACTTGACCTTATACTTTTCTCCATGCTGGTCAGTGAGACGAAGGGATTTTTGTCCTTGTTCTTTTCTGTGTAGTCTATGGCACTTTTCAGTGGCTGCTGAATAGCCCTTCTCATTACTTTAGTTTCAGGAACATATTTTAAATATTGTAGGCCTGCTTCAGGCTGCCAAGTTTGGGAGGTGACAAAGTACTTCCCTTGAAGATGTGCTTTACCCTCCTTGAGAAAAAAACTTTACGTGATGTTGAAATGTCAAATTATTCAACTTATGGATAGCAGGACCTATGTCAACATGGCGCTGGAAAACAAACTCACGAAAATCAAAAGTCTCGCTAAGCACTTCGACAACTGGAGTTGGATTGTAAGCTTGCTCAATCACACTGCACAAGGGGTAAAGACAAAATGCTTTTTTCCTACGCAACCGCACAGAAAATCTGCTGAACATTTGGTCTATTTGATCATGGGTGTGGCCCACAAGTAAGAAACCAACCTTGACCTTTCGGAAGATACCCAGCTGGACCAGCATTGCGCAATAAGCAAATAAAACTTGATTTTTGTTTTCTCTAGTAGTATTGTCTAACTGTATGTACAACACTGGAGGCAGCTTCTCCTTTGCTAGCAAAATCTTATTTAGTATTGTCACCGTGAGGTTAGGATCGTTGTGTATATTTGGATACGTCAAAAATACTCTGCACTGTACAACACCATGAAGGATCATTGCCCCAACCAGATGAAGCCTCAAAAAATCGGATTCATCTAAATCCTTTGGAACATTTATAAAATGAGGAAGTGACGTCTTCTTTTGGTCCATGCCGTCTACCACCACAGACATATATTCGAGTGGCCTCTCCAAAGATTTCTTTCTATGTTTTGCTAGCTTCTTTCTCTCCAAGGCTTGAGCCTCTCTGTGAACTTGCAACTCTTGAGTTATCTGATCTGCAATTAAGGACATTAGTCAGTACCTTGAAGCAATAGTAAGGCTCCACAGAACTGCAACTAAGCTTTTGTAGCCGTGCTATGCACGCATAGGCAGAGCTTTTAAATAGGCGGGAAGGGGCGAAGCTACAAGATTGAAGAGACCTACTGTGCGAGTGCTACAAGATTGAACTATGCGCACATAGACAAACTCACAAGACTAAATAGCCGTGCTATGCCCGCATAAGACAATGTTTCTAGCCGTGCTATCGAAAAGGGATTAGACGAAAAGGACGTACTTTGTTCTAGAATAATAAGATATGAACTTCTGACTTGAACACTGAAAAAGATCCTTGTACATGCTGTAGACTTCTTTCTTAGTAATATTGTCTGTCAGATGATATACAGGACTGTTTGGAAGTCGCTCGCAGTTGGAGTCAAAGAAACCTACCAGCCAAGCTTTTGCTTCTAGGCAATACATACCTACCACTTTTTTTGGGTATGAATAGTCATCAATGCACGGGTTTCTGTCTAACCTCTTTTGCACTCTTGACATGCGACGACTTCCAATGGCATGTATTCTTTTAAAAGCAAGTTGGCACACTGTGTTGCTCGAAACATAGTATGAAAAATTGTCTCCAAGTTCAGGCCTTACACTGTATGCCAAGTACAACTCTTGATCACCTTTCGACATTGACAAAAACCAAACCAAACCTTTTGTAGTCTTCTGAATCCAAACCACAATAATTGTCCAACAACATAGGCCATGCTTCAATCTCATTATAATTCTCGAAATCGGGCTTTACCTCTTCAGCAAAACGCAAAAAAGAAGCCCATTGATCCAGATTAAGACCCTCGTATGCCCTTTGCTCCTTCAAGAACTCCAAAAACGAACTAAAAGCCCTTAAATGTTTCCCATTTCGCATCATAAGCTCCAACATCTGGCAAGCCACGTCCAATTCCAAGGTCTTCTGCATCGGTTCGGTCAAGCAATACTTGAAAGCAAAGGCATAAACATCCCTAAAAATGGCCAGATCTTTGGAAACCTGGTGCCCTAATTTATCAAGAACCCTGCGCAAGAGATCAAAGAGGGAATGGATGGAATCGGGATTGGATTTTTTTGGAGGATGAGGAGGAGCTCGAGCTTGAGATTTCTGGCGATGGCTGGATCTTCTGGGGGCTTTGGGCTTTGGATGGAACTGGAACTGATGTTCAGCCAGCAAACGGGCGGAGCAAGATTCGGCTCTGCAAGAATAGAGCAAATCGATGCCCTCTTCTTCGGTGCCCTCTTCTTCGATGCCCTCTGCTCATCTAATCCTAGCTGTCCAAATATTAACCATTAAATCTCAACCCTAAATCTCAGCCTTTGGATTTAGGGCTGGGTCCAACACTTACACTAAAAATTTATAATATACAAGAAATTTATTGCGGCGGCCTACATTTCTCTTTCCTAAATTCTTTGCTAAAAGAGGTTTTTGTGTTGGGTGGTAATCTTGATCTTGGTTCTAAGATGCAAGCAAACTATTTATATGTTAATAGAATCATATTACTTCATGAATACACACCCTACCACCACTCTCATTAAAAAACCTTCATCTAGAAGAACAAATTAAGAAGATTCCTTTTGCAGTCTCTAGTATTCTTACAAAGACTATGGCGTCTCCTCCATCTCATGTATAAGAATCCCAACGTGCCATCAATGGCTAAAATGCATTTCAAAAATGCTATGTGAAGGTCTATACAGACTTCCAACATGCCATCAATGGCTAAAATGCATTAGAAAAAATGCACAACTTAATAATAATCTAGAATCATGTTGCATGTGAAGATCCAATGCATATTGATATGCTTTGAGCAAAAACTAAGGTCAAAATTCAGGTCTATTCTTTAGGCCAAAATTCAAGTCTATTCTTTAGCTTGAAATTCAATGAATTCAAATAGCCTGAATTCAATAAATTCAAAATAGAATAGAAGGAATGACAAATTGCCATGGGATAATGCGTTGTAGCCGCCACAAACGTTTCTTTTGGTCCAAACACGTGGAGTTGCACCCAACGTTAATGTCCAATGTGTGTCTATTCAAAATTTGTCAGAACTTTAATTTGATATTAACATGCCTACACCATGGGCATGATATTAACTTGATATTAACGTGTCCATGACAATATTCATATTGTAATTGATTTTAAGATAAACAAAAAGACATAACAGTTGCAAAAAATGTCAAATAAAATATGATGCATGTTTAACTACTTGATGTCGTGCATTGAACAATGCACTTCGTTAATGAATGAAGATGAATAGAATAGAATAGAATAGAATAGAATAGAATAGAATAGAATAGAATAGAATAGTTTTTTTAACGTCCACGGAGACCAATAGGTCATGGGACCCATACAATGGGCTAGTACAATCATTACTACTAGGATTAAAAAACCCCTGCCTCGAAAGGTTTTCAAGGGAAAAACCTTTGCAGTAATGATGATACTAGACAAGCGGAGATAATGACTACTGAGGGCTCAGTAATTGCAGACATTTATCTAGAACCTCAAGTATGTATAATGCCAAGTCATGCACAGATGGTGCTCTGAGAAGTTGTGGAAGCGTGGAATGGAATGCTAAGGTCAAAAAATGATTCCGGGCTATCTCAAAAGCAGGGCAACTCAGAAGAGTATGGCTTTCATCTTCAATAACCTGTAACTGGCAACAGGCACATAGTCTCGCTTCTCGCGGCAATTGCGGCCGCTCCCATCTACCTGTCTCAATCCGTAGCCTGCGGGGCCCCGTGCGAATTGATGCAATAGCTACAAGCTTGTTCCTGGACAATGAAGCAAGCAAATAAGCTTGGAGCCCTGGTGCCAAGGTGTGAGAAGCAATTTCAAATTCTAATATTTAGTTGGAAAAACATTCAAATTTATACATGGATGTGGAGGAATACAATCATTACCAATAAATAAAAAAAAATAAGGGACATATCCAGTAAGAGTTTTTTTATCAATAAAAATAGAGAAATGGTAACCTCATTGATGTTTGTGAAAATGAACAGCTTTTGCAAAGCATTTGCATTTGACAATAATAAAAAAGATGACTTTGGGAACGTGACGATTAGATGGCCCGGCCCTCTCGTGTTCGAATCTTGGATAATCAATGCAATGGACTTTAATAACACGTTATCTTTGTGCATAAAATGCGCACATCAATATGAAGTAAAAGGAAATGCAAGTGACAAATATTTAGCTATGTAACATTTGTATGATGAAATATGCTCAATCATTGTGTTGATATAAGTGATAGCAGATATAAGTGATAGCAGGCGCACCCTTTTGAAGCTTTTATGTACAGCTCGCATCCACAGGTAGACAATAAATGGGCAATTTAGTACAATTACCAGCTATTAAAATCAGTGGGCTAAAAATATATAATATGATAATTTATGAACATTGATCTTGCATATAAGAATGATGAAGAACATAGTCATTTACCTTGTTCTGAAGCCAATGGCATTACTATAAATAGCATAGACCTCTGGGCATGCCATATCATGTACTATCAATAGCATAAACCTCTAAGCATGCCAGATCATGGCAAAGTGGAGCTACATTGCAAGTTTATTGAATGTTTGGTTGTTTCAGCATGAACTACATATTCAAATGCCATGATAGAACGAATGGCTAGAGCACTGCAAAAGAAAATGAGAGGATTACTCATATTTTTCGAATAGGAAAGCGAAAAAGCTACTAAATGCAGAACATCTGTTAACCATCAGTAGCTATTAACTAGGAATGGAATCGAATGTAATGCAAAATGAATCACTAGGTGATTTGTACAATATAAGACATGGCTCAACTTACTTAGATTGGCACAGATTAATAGTACCATATTCCGCAACAACTGAAATTGACCCTTCCATAGAGATTGATTTCAATATTGGCAAATTGGCATTCTGTGACTGATGTAATGAAACCTTCTATTTTGTATACATGTGACATGGTCCAGAACAAAAGCATACAGGGAATTTCCAGCGTAATTATGTTGAAATATCTGCTATTGCATGAAAAGAACATAATATAAAGAAGAATCAAGCACTAACTCACAAGATCAAATATCATAAAAACAAATTCAGCATGTTATCCTTAATTAGACCCTAGACTGTTCAGTGACATATATCTATGAAAGCAGCAAAATGGATAAAAGAAAGGCGTTAAAAGTATGCTAGTTACCGTGTATCTGCCTGCCTCTTCTGATAAGCATCATTATCTACATGTTCTTCCATCAGGTAACTGGATTAAGCTGCACTAAATCCTTGTTGTTTTGTAGAAAATGAATTGGTGCAGTGTACTATACGGAACAATAGCATGCCATTTGCTTATTACCATGTACCCTACGTGCGATTCCTGCTACTCTGCTCGAGCAAAGGTAAAGACCAGAAAGTTGCATATGGAACAAACCTGCATATGGGATCTAAGATCTAAAAAAGCAAATAAAAAAACAGGTTGAAATGAACTGCTTCTGTTGAGCAAGCCAAGTTTGCCAAATTCAAAGAATTGATGGGAGATTTATTTGCAGAGTATGCCCCCTATTCCACACAACCAAACTAAGGATTCATGCTCAACTTTAGGGCTCTGAGGTTACCTGGTAACAAATCAAAGCCCAACTTCATGAAGAAACTTCCACAAGCTCGGTATGCTTCAATCTCCAATCAGGGAAGCTTCTAACTCTAAGAAACATCTAACAAGTGCTGTAGGTACCTGTGTGGGTTGCATTAGCAGTCAAGAACTGCCAAACCATAGTTTTATGCAGAACCCGCTTGTCCTTCAATATAGCGAAGCAAATTTGGCAAATTTAAACCCCCGCAAATCGGCATGGCCCAGCTCTCAAGCTCTTGGTTTCTGAGATGCACATTCTGTTAGCAACCCATCGATCAAACACAGAAAATTCGAGAAGCAGAACTAAATCAAATACCTAGAAAAATCAACACCCAATCTCCCATTTGTGAAATGACCAGTAGGGCAGTAGGGCCTTTGATATCAAAGTCTCTGCTGTAAGGAGAAATGTGGCCTGGGCAAGGATCCAAAGGACATTATTGTTGCCACTATCGATGGTAACAAGGTGACCTAGCAAATGCACTAATGACCTGCGATTGCACTAATTAAAAAAGATTCCTAAAGATTCTCTAAAATTCTGCTAGTTTAGGGGTCAAACTATAAAAAATGCCTTCGTTTCTAAGAGTGTGGTGCCATTTTAGGGGGGTCAAAACTAAAATATGGACACGCTTTAAAAATGAACCTTCATTTTAAGCGTCTTCATACTACAAGTTTTTGTAAAAAAAATTGCTCTAGAAAAGCACATAAAAATAATAGAATATAGAAATGACATAGTTCAGAAACATCATGAGGAGAATTTTACTAATGCATATGACATAACTCAATATACATCATTACAAAAAGCAAAAATAAGGTTCTCAAATACAACACTGGCACAATAAAATAGAGATAAGCCTATGACGGCATAGAACATTGGTTAAGAACAAAATGTTTGAGGACATCTTGACAACAAAATTGAGCAAGATATACAAGAGCAGCAGCCAGGGCATTTAGAAACCCGTATCAACATACACATGAATACAACAAAAGTTTCTGACCATGAAGCAAAGTATGGCATGGCATATTTTTGTACTCATCAACATCTTCAGCAGTTTCATTTAGACTTGTATGAGAGGCCTCATTTTCACCCGAGGAGATGGACTAGAGGAGCCCTCTTCATCGTGTTCTTCATCATTTCCCTCTTCTATATGTTCCTCATCTGTGCCATCATCACACAAAGACTTTAGCATATCAATAGTCTTCCTGCATAGCTTGTTATCAACCTTCAGCATGAATATCATACGCTAAAACTTGGGTCTCACTCAAGTTTATTGTATCTATTTGGTCCTTGTTTATTGTTTTTTCCCCCTTTCTTACACTTATGAACACTGGATTACATTGGCCAACATAAGGACTTGCTGGCACAATCGCATACCAATGATCTTTGATTTGTGAGGGAAGGCTTTCCTTGAAAACAATGTCCTTTTATCCTTGCGATCCAAAAGGGCGATTTTATCGTCATCTATAGATGGCACAACAATTAGCATTCATCTCTAAAGTTTCTTCTTTGTAGCACTTCTAGGCTCCAGATACATCTCAGGATTCTCAGGTTCCTCAGGTACTTCCTTCATCTTGAAGACTGGGAAGTCTTTTTTTTTGAAGAACGTGTTTTACTTCATATTTCAATCAATCAATCAATTTATTATCACGCCATTTGAGGGACCCTCAGGTCCATATGGCAAAACAGTACAATGGTTCTTTTTTGGGCAAAAAAATGAATAAAGAACTCTGTGAAAAATCAGAACATGAACATCCCAGAGTTTTCGAGTAGTGACATATGCTCATATAGATGTATGACATCCAGTCTCTCCCTAAAAATAGACTTTAGGTACATCCCTAGTTTGGATGGCTGTGTCCTGAATAATTCTTTGAGATTACCAGCATTGACATCGAAGGCCTCCCGAATATGCTCATAGGATGGGCAGAAGAGCAAGGCGTGGGTCTCATCTTCAACCTAAGGTTCTACCAAGCAACAGGGGCATAGACGATCTTCACGAGCTAGATTTTGCCATCTCCCAGTCTCTATGGCGAGGTGGTGAGAGGAGAGCCGCGTCCTGGAAATGATTCTTCTCAGGTCTGGTCTAGTATCTTGCCCAAGATATGGTTGCTCGCCATAGGTATCAAGACTATTTATTTCTTTTTTATAGAAGGTCGCTTTCACACTATTTTCACAATCTTCACAAAGTTTGGCAACTGCTATAGCTGATACAAAAGTTTGCAATTCATCCCATTTATGAGGCCAACTGCCAGGTGATATACCCCATTTATGCGCCCACTTAATTACTGCGGCATACCATCCGTTTAGCTTCCCTTGAGAATGTGTTAGTGCCAAGGCAGGAAGACGATCTGGGTCTAGATTTGAGATTCTATTCAGGTAGTGAAGCGTTTGGCAGAGTGCATCAATCTCAATTGGAACTGTTCCTGTTTCCGCCAAAAGCATGATGTAGGGTGTTTGAGCTTTGACACCCAATTCTTCAACCAAGAATCTTTTTTGTACTCTTTCTAGCTAATCCAGGTGCCCAGGCCTGACACCCATACAACATTACTGGTTTGACTAATACACCAAAAAGCAGCTTGCGCAAATGCCAACTCTCAAGGTTATTTCGCACACAGATCTGAAAAAGAGCAAATAGTGCCCTTAATCCACCCGCTGCTCTCTTTGATGCTGCAATAGTCCACTTATAATTGGATGTCATTTCTATCCCCAGGTATTTGTACTGATTAACAGTTTCTAATGGAATA
Source organism: Isoetes taiwanensis (assembly GCA_021234155.1). NCBI lineage: Eukaryota > Viridiplantae > Streptophyta > Lycopodiopsida > Isoetales > Isoetaceae > Isoetes > Isoetes taiwanensis. The sequence continues at coordinate 4,688,154 of JAJEKV010000072.1, forward strand.
TCTCCAATTGAAAATTGGGCATGAGAGCGCGTGCCAAAAATCAGAATTTTAGGCTTAGAATGGTTAACTGACATACCTTTTTGTACACAGAAGTTGTAGAAGGTATCTAAGTGCGACTGCAAGCCCCGTTGGATTTTAGAAGTCAGCACAATATCATCCGCAAAGAGCAATAGTTTCACGACATAGCCGCATAGCTCGGCACCAACTCCATTGCTGCTGTCAAGCCAAGATTCTATTTCGTCAATGAAAAGCCCGAAAAGCATTGGTGAACAGGGGCAGCCTTGCTTAACTCCAATGGTGCTTTCTATCAGCTTGTCTGATTTGAGAGGAAAAGAAAGCCCTACCAGGACTTTTTTGTATAAGTATGCTACTGCCTCCTTGAGAGCAAAAGGAACTCCAAGTGCATCCATTCTGTCTTGGGTTTCCCCCGATCAACTCTGTCAAAAGCCTTAGTGAGATCCATGAATGCCAAGAATAATTGGTTGCCACAGCCCTTTGCATTCTCTGTAAGTACTCGGAGTGTTACTAAATGGTCCAGAGTAGAATATCCAGCTCGAAAACCAGCTTGACATGCTGCTCTAGCATTTGCTTTTGTAGCCCAATCCACCAATTTCCGTTCAATTAGAGAGGCAAAGATCTTTGCCATGGTATTCCCAACTAAAATTGTCCTGTAATTATGTATCTCATGTTTATCACCACATTTAAATATTGGGACAGCCCGACTCACATACCAAGCATCTGGAAGACTACCATTTATGAGCACCAAGTTGAAAATATTAGCAAGTTTCTCAAAGAGTAGGCCACCTCCCCACTTGCATAATTCAGATACCATACCAAGATTGTCAGAGGATTTGCCATTTTTCAAGCGTGACAATGCGTCGTCTACATCTTCAGAGGTGAAGATTTCACCACTTATAGGATGCGCTTGAATCATTTTTCGCTGGGCAGGAATCATATACAGCTCATGCAACCACGAAACCATCTCTTCTGTTGTAAAATCATAGTCTGCAAGGGGCTTCTTGGTTATATTCCAAAATGCTTTTGGTTCTACTAACACACGTTTTGCCAGTTCCTTTTCATATGTGCGCTGCCATTCATGTTTCTTCCGTCTCAGAAGCTTCTTGTAGGACTTGCTGGCCTGCTGTTTGTCAGCAGCCCTATTCAGAGCTTGCTTGGCAAGTAGACAATCTTTATCAAACCATTTCTGATTATGACTGCCATTTCTGGGTTTGGTAGTCCCAAAGATTTCCTTTGCCACAAGTAGAATGGTTTCAATCAGAGTATTACTGTATGCACTTGCATCAAAATATTACAAAGTACTTCCAGAAGTAAGAAATGTCCCTGAAGCATCAACCACTTTTAGATGATCACTCCATATTGGAATTTTAATACGATCAGGCCAATTGGAGATCTGAAAGCAATTGTACAACTTCTTACGATTTTCTTGAAGCACCATCTGAGAAGAAATACGCTTATCATAAAAGACCTTTCTTCGCCTTCGCTTCCATACACTCCATATTAGCCAAGACTTTGCCATGTGAAATGCAATCCTTTTAGAAGCAATCCACTGATTTGGATAAATACCCAAAAGAAAGTGCTGACTATCCAAAGATACTCCAAAAAGAGAATGCAGCCAGGACCTAAGACTACTCAGCTCTGCACACAAATATAAACAATGCTCCAATGTTTCAATGCACCACTCACACTGGGCTTACTCCCGGCTTAAAGCGATGAACCATCTCATTAACTCTCAAAGAGCGATGAATCACCTGCCAAAGTAGAACATTTACCTTTGGAGGATTATATTTAGACCAAACAAGGTTCCAGATGGATTGCCATTGAGAAGGCAAAGTCTGTAAGTGCCATTTTCGAGAAGGTGATAAAGTACTTGAGGAGGTAAGCAATTTGTAGCATGAACTTACTAACTTCTTGCCTTCTTTAATACCTTGAACAAAGTTCCAGCATCTCTTGTTACCCACCTTCTTAATTAGAGGAAGAGCACTTGCTACATAAGCCCATATACTGATATCTTTATCCAACAACCCATATGTCTCCTGAAACCATTGCCAAGGAGCAATGTCAATACCAAAATACCACTGTTCAATAGAAATAATACCTGCTCTCCTCCACCTCGCTTGGGAATGCGCATGCATAAATTCTACAACTAGGTGTAGTTGTCCATGAGTATACAAAGGCAACCACAGAAAGGGGGAAGATGCCTGGAGATAAGCTTCCCAATCAAATGTAATCACCTGCTGGACTACCTTCCAGGCCCGAAGCAAGCCTTTCAGTACTGGAGAGGCATGTGAATAAGCTTTCAATGGATATAACAATGCCCAAGGGATCTCAATTCCCACACCTCGCTTATGAAAAACCATACACTTCTTTACTGATTGTTTAAGTAACTTCATACCTGGTGATGCACAATCATCTTTCAACAAACTGAACAATAGCTTAGAAGATAAGACCTTAACATGTAAAGAAAGATCCAACATACCAAGTCCTCCTTGTTGTTTAAACAACATACATTTCTTCCACGCCACCTTCACAGTGCCTCCTTTATCGGTACACCAGACAAAATCTCTTACAATCTTTTTTATCTCTGCAAACTTAGAAGCTGGAGCCAATAGAACCGAAACCAAATAAATATGCGTACTGTTCAATACTGACTTAGCTACTTGAATTCTACCTGCCAAGGATAACTTTGAACCTCTCCACCAAATCAGTTGCCTTTGTAAGTTTAAGATAATTTCATCCCATGCTTCATTCATGTCAATATCTAGACCAAGAAGCTTTGTCTTTGCAGATGATACAACAACCTTCCAGGCATACTCATATAATAAATAATAATATTATGATCACGCCCGCAAAAGACCTTGAAGGTCATGGAACGACAGTATACATCAATCAATCAATCATGACCCAATGTCAAAATGAGTGTCCTGTGTAGCTCAACCTGATGGAGGAAGTGGCTTAAAGCACTTGCTGGTTCCATCATCCATAGAGAATAAAAACTTTGAAAACTATGGCGACAAATACCAAGTCTATCTCTAATATCATCGTAAGCAGGGCATTCTAGAAACACATGGAATTCACTTTCCACCTTATGATGGTCACATAATGCACAGATTCGGCTCTCTCTTGGAATTTTCCTCCATCTTCCTACTTCAATTGCTAGATGGTGTGAGCTAGTTCTGTATCTGGCAATAATATGCCTGGCACGTTTTGAGATTCTGGCTCTCAGGTAGCATTGGTCTGTGTAAGTCAACAGGGGATTAATATCCTCTAGATAGGTAAGCATCCGTGATCCCTTCTTTTCCCATAAGATCTCTACCGCCTTGGTCTGGACCAGATCTCTAGCGCCCAGATCAGTAGTAGGCCAAGAGTCTGCTGTTATTCCCCATCTGCCCGCCCACTTCATGACATCATGCAACCATCCTGATGTGGTGGATGCTAGCGATGCTATCTTAGGCAGTCTATCTTCTGACATTAGGTTGACTTTATTGACGAAATTAATTGTCTGATATAGAGCCTCAGCTTCTAGAGGAATCAAACCTGCTTCTGCCAAGAGTATAGCGTAAGGTGTCTGTCTTTTGACTCCTAGCTCTTCGTGGAGGAAAGATTTGAGCACCATTTCAATCTGCCCCCAAAGCTTTAGTGATATGGATGGCCCCCAAATGGGAGCGCCGTACAAGATGACAGTCTGCACAAGAGTCTTAAACAACATTTTTTTCAAACTCCAATCACCCAAAGAGGCTTTATAGCATCTCGCCAACATACTATAAAGTGCTGCTTTGCCACCTGTAACACGTTTATGCACACAATCCTTCCATTTGTAGTTAGATGAAAATTCTAGCCCGAGATATTTGTAGCATTCTACTATTTCCAAAACAGAACCGTCATACCAAAAAGATTGCCTCTTAACTGTTCCAAAAACCATCACCTTGGACTTACCCAGATTTACTTTCATTTGTTTGGCTCTGCAGAAATCACATAAACTGTTCAAGTGATCTTGAAGTCCATTCGGTGAGTCCGCTACTAGTACTACATCGTCTGCATATAAAAGCAACTGAATGAGAATGTCACCTAGCATCGTACCTGCAAATCCCCTCTGTTGTAGCCATTCCTCCAGCTCATCGATGTACAGACCAAATAGCGTCGGTGATAATGGACAACCCTGGCGTACTCCCATTGTGCTTTGTACTGTATCTTCTAGTCTGCATGAAAGCTTGGCGATCACTTCCTCATACAATTTACTGACAGCTCCTTTAAGAGATAAGGGAACACCGATTTGATCCATACGTGCACCTAGATTATCTCGTGGCACCGAGTCGAACGCCTTCGAGAAATCTATGAAGGCCAAATACAGGGCTTTTCTTGGTTCTTTTGCCTTTTCAATAAGAACCCTCAAAGTTATTGCATGGTCCAGAGTATTATGCTGTCTCCTAAAACCTGCTTGGCATGTAGCCCTTTTTCCATACTCCTCAGCCCAACTGCTCAGTTTTCTTTCTAATAAACTGCCCAAGAGTTTTGAGAACACATTTTCCACCATAATGGTACGGTAATTCCGTACATCCCTTCTATTCCCGGTCTTATATATCGGAACTATTTTGTTCTCCTTCCATGTTTGTGGCAAACCATATGCGAACTGCTTCCTTCCCCACCCATAGAGCACTACACTTAGCCCAATTAAGGAGACAACCAGATGCAATTAAAAATATATCCAAAATCTTTTTGATTATCTGCACATTATTCTCTTCACCATCCACTAGCAAGAAGGTATCGTCTGCAAACTGATTAACCAAAACCTGTTCACCTTCCACCAATAATAATCCCTTTACCAAACCATCCTTTTCAGCCTCATGCAATAGTTGCAAAAGTCCTTCTGCCACTATAGTAAACAAAAAAGGAGCTAAAGGGCAACCTTGCCTTATTCCACGTTCAATTGGAAAAAGCACCAATGGTTCTCCATGATACAGTACTACCCCCTTAGCAAAAATCAACATTTTATGCATCATAGGGTAAAAGCATGTTAGGGTGTACCACTTTTGGAACCTGCAAAAGTACATACACTAGGTACTTCAGAACTGGGTACTTTCTCATTTTTATCTTCATTAAAACTAGTACAAAAGTCCAAAATAAAAGTCAAGGACGCATTAATATTCAAAGCTAAGATAAAGATAATGCTACCTGAGACCAAAATATATATAAAAGTTCTAGAATGTACCTTTTATTGAGATATTACACAGGTACCCAGTACCCAGTCCTGGGTACCTTTTTAGGTACTTTTTTAGTCACTAAATAATACTTTTTAAGGGACACCCTAACATGCTTTTACCCCATAGATCGGAAACCAGACCCAAATCCCAATTTCAAAAGCATGGCATCCAAGAAAGTCCACTTCACACTATCATAAGCTTTAGCAAAATCCAATTTTAAATATAGAAGATTTTGACCTGAACATTGGGCCCAATGAACTCCTTCATATGCTGCCACTATATTATGAAAAATTTGCCAACCTGGAAGAAATCCTGACTGAGCCGCATCTATTCTCAATCCCAAAACCTGTTTAAGTCTTTCTGCATAGGCTTTTGCAATAATTTTATAGAAGTAGATAGAAGAGTTGAATGCAAACAGGTTCTTTCACTTTAGGAATAAGAGAAATCAAACCCGTATTCAAAATCCTATCAAATTGATGTGAAGTATACAAATCTTTGTATGCCTCCATAATGCTCACTGACGTCCATTCCCAATAACTTTTAAAAAATTCTACAGGGATACCATCCATACCTGGACATTTATCTGAAGCCAACTCAAATGTTGCTGCTCGCAATTCAGACATGGACAATGGGGCCTCTAACAATTGAGATTCCTCTTGTGAAAGAATTGCATGAATCTTAGAAAGCACAATATCCTGCATTACATCTTCATGAGGCAAGTGTTTGACCTTAAAAAAAGTTTCAAAGTATTGAGTAAGGGACTGCTTAATCTCATTTGGCTCTGTCATTACCCTCCCATCCGGCAGAGATAAAGAGTGCATAGTAGCTGCATACCTCTTCTGTGACGTTCCAAGTATTTATACGGTATATGTATAAATACATTGACACGTCACCCAGTATAGATACGCCACCATGGGGTATGGTAACCTAGGGGGTTGACCTAAGAGGGATTTAATTAGCTATGCTAATTTAATCATTAGGGATAATAACCTATGATTAAGGAAATTAATAATTAAGAAGGATAATTAAGCCAATTATAGTTTGGGAAGGCGCCACCTGGCCAAACTCGATTGGCCAGCATGGGGATTACTAATTGGATCCAATAAGGTGGATCACCACCCCCATATCAACCAAAATCGAACCAGTTGAGCGCCCAAGGAGCAGTTGAGCGCCCAAGGACTGTTGCTGACCTTCCCAAATCACTGAACAACCACTAGCTGTCGCTGCCACCCTACTTACAGCTCTATGGAAGCACCCCACGATAACGGTTCCAGCCGAAACACGGGTTAGTAGTAGTTTAGCTTGTGAATTGTAGGATAGTACTTCAGTACTCTTTTCTGATTGCTTTTGTTGAGATTAACCCCTCTCTGGTAAGTAGGATTACATTTCAATTATGAATGGTGCTCTGTTACGAAATGATTGATGTATCTATGGAGTATTTTGGTAGCTTCCATTAAACAGGGGTTTAAGAGGGGGGTAGAGACCTCTGAGCTCATATATGATAGTATGCTCCTAGATAGAGCCCTGTAATATTCCCATTATTTGCGGCCTGTGTACAAGAGACCACCGGGTCGTAGACGCTATGGTCTGGCTTAGCACCAGAGAAGGGACGCAGTGGTGAAGTGGGGGCTTGCACGAACATAAAAGGCTCCTGAGACTCCTACAGTGGGCTAGGCCTGATAGCCGGTCACGTAGAGGGCCGGGTATGGGTCTGACACTCCCTGGGTGTAGAGGTGTGATCCGTATGGAGCATCTTGCACTTTGAGTAGATTTAGGGTGAGTAAGTTGGGTACGGATGCGGGGGTCGCTGATGCGGCACGTATTCTCTAGCTCACCCATGGAACCACTGTGATCCTGGAAGGGGACGCTTCCCTGACCTGCCTCATCGGACCGGGGCGTCATGAACCCTGGAGTAGGCTCAAAAGGGTGATACCTTGAGTCTGCGTCTCCGGAAGGCTATAGCGAAGCCATAGCGTGAATCGACCCATTTGCAAAGTGTGCACAGGAGGGGCGGATGGAGTGGACAACCCTAGCCGATGTTCTATGCCAGCCAACGCCATGCCAAGACTCGGTCTGCTGATCTCTTGAGACCTAGCCGTCAGTCGATCCTCACTGGAGTCTGAGCCGGGGTAGAACCTAGGGGTTGGGGTGTTTTCTTAGGTTTAGATGCATATTCTTTGCCGTTGGTACTTGGATGGATGTGCCACCCTTCGTGGTGGATATTTATATATGATTTATGCTGCGTGCTAACCCTTGTATTCATGCTTCCGCGACGTAGGAGCCCATCGAAGGCGTGGGCCGAATGACACCTCCGTGTCCTTCACTCGAGCATCTCTACGTAGATGGCCCGGGTCAGACGGAGGGCCCTGCTCATAGCGAGATGGTTGCCATGGGAGGGGAAAGTCCCCGTATGTATACGGCCGAGGGTCGTATATATTCAGGGAGCGTCACAGTGGTATCAGAGCCGTGATTTCGGTTGCTCGAAATCATAGCACTGGCCAAACCCTAACTCGTTAGTTCAGTAGCTAGGAGGAGGCTAATCTAGTGTGTTGCTTAGTCTTCTTTGATGTTTGGCTTTGTGTTAGGTTAAAGTAAGAAATTGTAGGTTTAAAGAAGTTAAGGCGACTGGAGGCCCCAAGTTTGGAGGGGTTATAAATTTTTGTAGGTAGTTCAAATGAAGGAGAAAGTGGTTCCATTGAATCGAGCGTACCCCAAATCCCCTAGGACAGTCGTCGCTGGCGGAAAAATGGTCACGGGAAGGCCCGAAAACCAACTCGGGCGCCGCTTGATTTTTGTCGCCTTGCAGTCGGGGTGGGAGAGCCAAAAATGCTGTCGGCGCCCGACCGTACCGTCGCGAGTCAACGCGGGTCCTAAAGTCAACCCGGGCGCCGCTTGCTTTTCGTCGACCCCCAGTCGCGGTGGGAGCGCGTAGAATGCCGTCGGCGCCCGACCGTATTCCCGCCGTATAAATAATTTTTTTAATACAATAAAAAAAAAAAAAAGTAATAAGGAAAAAAATTTAAACTTTAAAAGTTAGCCGGCCGTTAAAGTTATTATCCCCGCCTTGCCTTCAGCGCCTCCGCCCGCCGGATCCGACGCCCGCCATAGCCGCCAGACCTGACCTTGCTTCTTCGCCCCCATTCTTCGCCAAACCCTAGCGCCTTCCATACCGCTTCCCTAGCAGCAAGCGCCCTACCGCCTGTTCTTCTAGACCTCAGCGCCATAAGCCATGGCCAACACCAAGAGTACTGTGGACCCCACTACCCTTACTATAGCAGAGATCTATGCCTTGATCGCCCGGCATATGGCTACTGACCCGGCCTTCATCGACATACTTTTGGACGAGTTGGTGAACCGGTTCGAGAACAATGATAGGGTTCCCTATCCCATCTACCATTTCTCGGAGCCCTTTCTGATCCGACTGAACCTCCGCCAGCTTCCTTACACCATGGCCGAGCAACCTGACTTGGTCATGATGTTAATAAAGTTTTATCCTCCCGAATGTGAAGGCCACACCGAGGAGGAGGACATACGGAAGGAGGCCGACCGCATCAGAAACTTGGCCAGGGAAGATGACCAAAGGGAGATAGAGCGAGCCGATACGGCGGCTCGAGGTAGGGAGTATCGGTACCTCGGGGATGGAGTCGCCGTCATAGATGGCAGGGCGATCGAGATTCCCCCATACCGATGGGATGAGGATTCCCACAGCTTCATATGGGGGGAGATCCCTGATATCAGCATAGATTACTTAATAACGATTCAGATAGACATGGCCCAGAAACCCGACCGATACCACGCTGAACTCCTTCGCCGCAGTGTAGCACAACATTACGCTCAGGTTGAAGAAGACCTTAGGAGAGCCCAGGAGTTCCGGGAAGAGCAGGAGAGGATCCAAAGGGAGAAAGAGGAGAAGGCCCGGCAGGAGCAGCCAGACCAGCAGGGCGAAGGGGGATCAGGGAGTGGGCAGGGTCCAACCCCAACCGAGCACACGACCGTTAAGCACCGGAGGAAGTCCGTGGTCCGAAAGTCCGGCAGTCAATACAAGGAAAAGCTAAGGACTGTCGGGGCTTTTGGGAAGAATGTGAACTCCAGTCGGCGGCAGGAGCGGGTGGATGCGTCCCGACCAGTTGTTGGGGCCAAGACTGTACCTGCACAAAGGGGGCCGCCTCCCAACCCTGCTCCACAAAGAAAACCCCACCGGTTTCGACCCGGTACTGTTGCCTTACGGGAGATCCGTAAGTTTCAGAAGTCCACCCAACTTCTGATACGGAAGCTCCCCTTTCAGAGGTTGGTTCGGGAGATTGCCCAGGAGTTCAAAACCGACCTCCGCTTCCAGACATTCGCTATCTTGGCGCTCCAGGAGGCTGCGGAGGCCTATCTGGTGGCACTCTTTGGGGATGCCAATCTTTGCACAATCCACGCAAAGAGGGTCACCATAATGCCTAAAGATTTAGCCCTCGCCCGCAGGATTCGGGGGGAGCATCCTTAGCACATTTTTGCAGGGGTTACGCATTGTAAATACTTTTTTGATATTTAATAAAAACTTTTTATTTTGTATTAAAAACCTTGTAATTTGTATTAAATACAAAAATGCCGACGTCAGCATAAATAAAAGGGGTTAAAAAGGATATTCAAACTTCATTTCATTTCTTATACCTGTTTTTCTTCCTTCCTCCTCCCTTCCAGCGCCATGGCAACCACCGACCTACTTGCATGGTACCACGATGGAGAGCATTGGGATCCGCAAGTGCCCTTCGACCTGTTGCGGCCCTTGCTATGTCAGCGCCTAGATCTCATCACTAATATGCAGCGGCACCCAGACTATGCCGGATTCCTAGAGTTTTACACAGAGGAGATGCTTCCTTTGTGTGTTCCTCTTGGGGATCCTCCCCAGTTGTATCTAGAACGGGAGGTAGTCCAGGATATGTTAGGGGGTGACACCCACGCGTATGATGTGCTGAAAGGAAAGCTTAGATGGGGCAAGCACCTGCCCGTTGTCCAGCATCAGGGGCGACAATATCTTGAAGTCACCTTCGCCCTAGCCATCCTCATGGATCAATACGTTGAGGATGAGACTTTGCCGGCAAAGAAAGGCAAACTTCCTGAATCTTCCGAGGAGGGAGAAGATGAGCATATAGGCATGAGTGATTTCGCCCGTTGGAAGCAGTTGGCAGAGGAGATGCCACCACACCGGGAACAAGCTGCACGCTTGTCAGGGCTAGACGCCCTTCCAGTTGTGTATCACCAAGGGCAAGAATATCTTCTCTTGGATGATATCATCTGGACCTATCATATGGTGGCCGGATTTAAGCACCGGCGTAAGGACCATGTACTCTATGAGCTAGCGGAGTACTGTATGGATGATTTCATCGACTTTGCTCCTATTGAGCTTCCTCCGGAGGTGCAGCAGTTACTCCAATTCCACCAGGAGACCCTAGAGCCAGCTAAGACTTTGCTACGGCTTCGGGAACTAGTGATGCAGGATCCACCCTCTCAGCCTTCACCGGATGCCTTTACAGCTATGGGACCTCATGTTCCAAATATTAATATGGTCGAGGTTCCCTCCGATTCGGATGAGGAGGGAGAGGATCTATACCATAATCCTGCTCATCTGAAGGAAGAGCAGCAGGAACTTAAGGAAGAAGAAGTCCCTATGGACTTAGACAAGGAGGTGGCCACGTCAGAGACCCCGCAAGGGAAGGTATTGGGAAACCACCTTACTCGCTTCTTCTTATCAGCTTTCCGACAGGGGCAAGTTCTTTTTATAGCCCGAGACTTAGGGCCGGAGGCCGAAGCTTCATGGTGGACCCTCCGTGCTCTTTCCACATTGGCCGGGCACAAGAAGCTTCCCTATCGTACGTTTACTTATGTACTCGTACGACGGGATCTTGCCCTGACGGCCTTGGGCCAAGACATTGCACCTTGGATGAGTATGAAGCTCCTGACAGCGGCCCCATTGGCTGTTGCCTATCCGCCAGAGGTTGCCTCCATTGCGGCTGCCACAGTAGACCCAGGGGTGACTCTGCTACGACACCGACCGCCGCCACCCCCTCTTCGGCATAAGGATGAGGAGGGAGGACCTAGCTCTTAAATAATTGTATTACGCAGTTTGTATTGCGTATAGTTATAGAACTTTGGTCTGGCATTTTTCTTTAGCCATTCTATAGATATGATATATCATCTTCTTATCAATTGTGACTATTTTCTCAATGAATACGATTAAAATTGTTCTCTTCCATGATGCGTTCATCTATCTATTGGAGTTTAGGGTATAACGAAATTGTTCAATATTCTATATTCACTTCTATCGTCTTGCAAAAGAAACACTCGAAGAATATGAAGAGAGAATTACCGACCTAATGAGGGATGATCCAGGGCCACCCGACCAGGACTATGGCCAAAGGTATGGGGAGTCCCCGGAATGGGACGAAGGTTACGAGATGGAACCCGCGCCACCAGGGGAGCCCTATGATCCAGCCAAGGGGATGGGGATAATTAATATTCTCAGGGAACGCGCCTACGAGGACCTGAAGCAAACCCTTCGCCGCACATGGGACTATTGGGATATGTCCAGGCACGAAGCTTTCGAGGATGCCAACGACCACCTGTGGCAAATCTTCTATGCATTAAGGAGGCTTTTCAATCTCCTTATTATTAGCCCAACGCTAGATTACCAATCTGTAATAGTCCAGGCCTGGGCACGATACAAGCTCGTTAGGACCGTACGTGAAAGTGTTCGCTATTCAATCTTGTACCCATTTGCGAACCCCTAGGCCCAGTCTCTTTAGTTTTGTTCTTGTGATGTTATATGTGAGTTGAACTTTAAATGATCAATGTATAATACCTGTCCTTGTATTATGTCTTTGTATTAACTTCTGTCACTACCAATGTACTGAACCTTAATGTAATGACTGTTTTCACCTGTAATAAGGATCTTTGCCATTGTACTTTTTCTTGTAATCTTTCTCTAACCTATCCAAAATGGCATTTTTGGTGAGACCTTATGTCACCATAAGTCGGCTTATACTTTTTTTATGCTGGATATAGACGGTGAACGTAACGCCGCCTGGCAGACACCCTCAAATGCCAGTAGACTAACACCTGAACAGGAGCTATGTGTTGCATGCCAACCCACCACAGCATACACAAGAAGACGGACCGGAGTTACCTCCACTACCGCCAAGTCCACCTGCACAGCAGCCATCTCCACCTGAAACCCGCCCTGTATCTGCACAGAGGGGGCCCCTTCTAAACGTCGTCAGAGTTCCTCTAGGGATAGCGCCACCTCCTCACAATCAGCCACTTCTGTGTCTTCTAAATCGTCGGTATCAGCTGGTGACCATGCAAAGTGCTGGGATAAGGAGTACCGCAAGACAGTGGATACAGCCATAACTAGTATATGGAAGAATAGGAAACTGGCCTAGTTTGATGGGAAATCTAGAGGCGGACTGAATGCAGAGTCCTGGTTGGACGAAATGAAGGAATTCGGTAAATCCTATGGCATGACAGAAAAGGATACAGGAAAGGTTGCCACTACAAACCTTACAGGAGCTGCCCGAATTTGGTGGAAGGGCTATGCTAGAGCCAAGCATCTGGATAGAAGCAGGTGCAAGTTTAAGAAGTTTGCCAAAGCCTTTAAGTCGCATTATGTGCCTCGTGCGCACAAATGCCAACAAATTCAGACCTTTTACAGGTTAGAGCAGAAGGGTATGTCAGTCCAGGCCTACACTGATGAATTTATGCGCCTGAGGCTGTATGTACCAGGTATGAATGAAAAGAAGGCGGTGGAGGGTTACATTGAAGGGTTGGCCCCATCAATTAAATGAATGGTTAAGGCCATAGACCCGAAATCTGTTGCGGAGGCTGAGGCTAAAGCATTGAGCCTCGAAGAGGAGACACCACCAAGGAACCAGTATCAGTGTCCTGCTCCTTACTCGCAGCCACGGCCGTCCACACCGTACAAACCCCGCTCGCCAAGTCCGGGGCCCTCTCAGCAGAACTCTTATGGCCGCCAGGAAAAGAAAGTCACCTTCAGCACGCCCGATAAACAGAACAATGTCGGTAAGGAAGTTCGGAACCTCTTACAGTCTATTCCTAAAGAGGCCCGAGAACAGCTCCGCTGAGATAAGGCATGCTACAGGTGCATGCGGTCTGGGCACTTCATGCAGAATTGTCCTTATGTCACGCAGACTGCCCAGCTGGCCATGGCCGACCTCGATTGGGACGATCTTGAGTCAACACTACCTGTCGAGGAGGACGCTCCCGAGTACGTTCACGGTGCGTCTCATATCACCGGCAATGCTGAAAGTCAGCCTGCTGTCATTTCCACCGTAGGTCAAGTAGACAGTAAGCCTTTTGTAATTCTTATGGACACGGGAAGTACACATAATTTTGCTTCTCCTAGAATGGCCCAGGTCTTGCAGCTTGAAACCTTGAGGTCCCGACCGAGGCCTGTTACTCTAGCCAGTGGTAAGGTCAGACATACTCATGGCCGTCGCATCAATCTCAAGATGCAGTTGCCAGGTGCACCAGTTGCTTTGGGTGCTGAGTTAATGGATATTGGCAAATACGACCTCATTGTGGGTATGGAATTCTTGGCATCTGCAAAAGCCAACATAGACTGCGAGAAACGGGAAGTTACCTTCAACGCAGCTAATGGAGCCCGCGTGACTATAAAAGGTGAACCATTCAACCCTATTATGCAGTCTATGTCCATCAGATAGTTAGATAAAGCTATACGCAAGGAAAAGCTCCTCTGCGTCATTAGACTTGCCTCCATTGAGTCAGATGCTAAACATAAGCAAGTAATCGATACTTTGCCAGAGGGGATTGCTAATCTTCTCCGAGAATTTGGTGATCTTTTCCCAGATGAGATCCAGAAGCTTCCTCCTTTTAGAGGGGTTGAATGTGAGATAGCTTTAGAGCCAGGTACTAAGCCTACCAGCAAGGCCCCCTACCGTATGAGTCCCCCAGAGTTGGCAGAGCTTAAGAAGCAACTTCAGGAGTTACTAAACCTAGGTTTCATTCATCCTAGTGTTTCGCCTTTTGGCGCTCCTATTCTTTTTGTTAAGAAAAAGGATGGCTCCTTGAGGATGTGCATTGATTATCGGCAACTCAACAAGATGCACATGCATGTGACAAAAGATCTATTAGCATAATGAGCTGCCGTTATGGAGGGAATGGCAGCAGCTATAGATATGAAGATATATGGAGAGTGGTGTATAAATATGAGATGTATGATGCTTCTCTAATTTTGCATAGCTCCTCCCTATGCTTAGAGATGTCTTCTTATACTGAGAAGTTGGTGAGATATTTGTCGTATATAGGAATGCGACTTTAGGTGACATTTTAAGGAGGAAAAAGGGTCGACGCCATTAGGTGGAGGCATTTTTGACTCCCCGGAATGTCCTCTAAAGCGGCATTGGTGCAACGTGAATGTCCTTCCCTCCCTCACTGGTTTTGTGTTAGATAAGTTGAGTGTTTAGGCATGAACTCGACTCCTAGTTTCACTCCAGATGTTTCAGTGGAGCTCTCCTTGCTCTGTTTTGATGGCCAAGCACTGCCCTAGCACCAGCAAACTTGATCCCTGGCTTTTTGTTTGTACAGGAGGGTGTTTTCCATGCATGTTCTTCTTCTGGAGGATTGCTGCATTTTGCTTTTAGTCGGGATAGTCTGCATTCCCAAGTTTTATGCTCTTGTAAAGTTTTTAAAATCAATAGGCCTTTAACAGTTGTAAACTTTGATATGAATCCATGCTTTTTGAAATCAACAGGCTTTTTGAAGCCTTGTAACTTTTGAAGGTAAATCAATCGTGATCAATGGTGATGTAAATTCTGATGTAATTGTTGTGTTAAGTTAGTGCTGTTAGGTGCTGTTCGGTATGAATGAGTATGATGATCATCAAAAAACTAGAATGTCACCTAAAACTAGAATGTACAGCAAAAGATAGCCTAAAACAACATGGAAGTTGGTCGCCAGTTTTTCCCTGAAGATTAACCTCGTGATGCCATATGGCATCTTCTCTACAACGGAATAGAAGTTGGGTTCTACATTTCGACAACAGCAATTTATTACCAGTTTTACAAGTCATCTTCTTTTCCCCTATTTTTGCCCTTCTCTGTGACGCTTCGTCTTAGAGGTAAAAGGAGTCCCGGACTTCCTTAACTAGGCCACATGCAGAGGTAAGTCCAAAGAGTTTGGTTTTGAAATATTGCTCCACCTTCTTCCGGATCTCTATTCTTTGTTTCTCTATTCCAGATCTCTATTCTCTGTTTCTCTATCCAGTCAGAAAAAATGTGTAGAGGTGTTGATACAGGCCCCCTTTCTCAAGGCGCTTCTTTTGATCCTCCTCCAGAGGACTAGAACTTGGATCTTGAGCTGTCTAGAGTCTGGTTTTTACCTACTTGTGAAGTAATAGCAATCAAGAGGGTAGAATAGTCGGGCACTCTTTTTTTTGTTGATCAAAGCAGGAAATGTGGCACTTTCTTTCCGCATATTAAAGCAGAAACAAGCTTTGCCACTGCCACATGCAGGGCTCGAGAATGGGGCCGAGAGCAGATGATCTAATGGACCAGGTTGCAAGGGGCTAAGTATTTCTCAAAGATTGATCTACGCTCCGGATACCATCAAATAAGGATTAAAGAGGAGGACATCCATAAATCTGCTTTTCGCACTAGATATGGGCATTATGAGTTTACAGTTATGCCTTTTGGATTAACTAATGCCCCAGCAATTTTGTTGTTATTTTCTTTGACGACATTCTCATCTATAGTAAGACCCTAGAGGAGCATGAGAAACATCTTAGATTGGCCCTACAAAAGCTAAGACGTCATCAGCTCTTTGCCAAGTTCTCTAAGTGCAAGTTTGCCACTCCGAAGGTCGATTATTTGGGCCATGTCATTTCGGCAGAGGGAATTGCTACAGATCCGGCAAAGATAGAGGCCGTAAGGGAATGGCCTATTCCAGGAAATGTTTCCGAGGTCCGAAGTTTCTTGGGATTAGCAGGATACTATCGAAAATTTGTAAAGGATTTTGCAAAGATTGCAGCACCTCTTACAAATCTTACAAAGCATGAGAAAGTGAAGGATTGGATGGAACACTGGGAGGCAAAAGTTCAGGGGAGTTTCCAGCAGCTTAAAGATGCCTTAACGTCAGCACCAGTTCTCACATTGCCCGATCCTGAGAAGGATAAACTAGTGGCAACTGATGCCAGTAAGATTGCCACCGGTGGAGTCCTAATGCAGGAGGGGAGGGTTATTGCCTATGATTCAAAGAAAATGAACGAAACAGAGCAGCGATACCATGCCCATGACCAGGAATTGCTAGCAGTTGTCCGTGCCTTGAGGATATGGAGACACTACCTTCTTGGTAGAAGATTCCAGTTGGATACGGATCATCAAAGTCTCCGTTACTTATCCACCCAGCCGAATCTCAACCTCCGTCAAAGACGATGGATGGAATTTCTGGAGGAATATGATTTTGAGATTATGTATAAGCCTGACAAGTACAATGTGGTTGCGGATGCATTGTCACGCCATCCCTTGGTAACGCGAACCCATTGTAACGCAATTTCTACACTCACCAGTGAGTTTGGAAAACAGATCAAACAGGCCTTGGCCACGGATCCCGAGTTCAGTGATGTCTGGGGTAGTTTGGCTAAGGAAGCTTGCACAGATAAGGAACGTGAAGCTTTCCGCTCGTATAGGAAAGAAGGCAACTTGTTATATTACAGGGATAAGTTGTGTGTACCTGAGACTTCGGGAGTACGTAAGCTCATTCTCCATGATACACACAACAGCCCTATAGCTGGACACGCAGGTTTTATGAAGACCTACTTTAAGATTCGCTCCAGCTATTTCTGGCCTTCTATGAAAAAGGACATTGCCCGGTACATTAAGCAGTGTCAGGTATGTCAGCAAACCAAAGCTGAGTAGCTAAGGATTCCAGGCGAGTTGCAACCTCTGGATGTGCCCAACGCTAAATGGGAAGTGATAACCATGGATTTCATTGTGGGCCTTCCACGTACTCTCCGTGGATATGATGCGTTAATGGTAGTGGTCGACAAATTGTCCAAAATGGCTCATTTCTTGCCATGTCGTACCACGGATACAGCCTTCGATACTGCTCTACTATTTGCCAAGGAGATCTTCAGATTACACGGAATGCCACGGGTTATTATATCCGACAGGGATCCCAAATTTGTAAGTGCATTCTGGAAAGATTTCTTTGCCACCATCCAGACCAAGCTTGCTATGAGTACGGCATATCATCCTCAAACAGATGGTCAGACAGAGCGTACCAATCGCATTATAGAGGATATGCTAAGAAGTTATATGTGGAGTAAGCAATCACAATGGGCTGACTATATCTATCTGGTCACAACAGCATGAAACAGAAATCCTCCAGAATGTCTCCCTTTATGATAAATTATGGGTTCCAATGTCTTACTCCAGACACCTGGCATAACCCCGTTTCTAAAGTGAAGGTTTCTCAACAACTCCTCTTGGAGATGCAAGCTCTGGTCGAAGAAGTTCGTGGTTACTTATTAGCAGCACGCAGTCGTCAGAAGAGTGTCGCCGATAAGCACAGAACCCCACGCATTTTCCAGGTAGGTGAATCAGTTTGGCTTAAGATTAAGGTAAAACAAGCCAAGCTTAAGATTGGCAACTGCAAGAAGTTGGCACCCAGATGGGCTGGACCGTTCAAAACTATTGAACGTGTGGGAGAGCAGGCATATCGCTTGGATGTGCCGCCCCGATTGAAGATCCACAAGGTCTTTCACGTGAGTCTTCTGAAACAACACACCCCTGATCCAGAGGAGGTTTTGGATACCCCAACCCTCCTAGAAATGACAGAGGAACAGCTGGAGATAGTGCCTGAGACTCTTCTTGATCGGGGTTATAAACAAACCAAAAGGACTCAAATGTTGCAATACTTGGTTAAGTGGAAGCACTTACCAGTTGAGGATGCTACATGGGTGATGAAGATAGACCTTGAGAAGCACTATCTGGACTTCATGCGGGAATCTCAAGGCCGCACCATCAACGATGCTATCAACCCCGCAGCCGGCGGTAAGCTTGGAAGCTTGATTGCCATGAGTAACGCTCTAGAGGGGTAGATGCATCATAAATAATAATAGTTACCGATGATGAGATCACCTTTGTGTTCTCTAGGACATGGTGTACTGCCAATGTTGACATGACCACGACTTGCTTCGAGAGCATATAGTTGATAGGCCGCGTTCATCTCGGCTACAATGGGAACTTCACCATTCCCTATGCTGCAATGAATTGCAAACCATAGACATGATCGGTTCCCTGGTAGATAGAGTCTTCTTTTAGTTATTATAAGGGGGTGGTCCCTTCAACCACAATCTACTTATATATACTGATATACTGACATGTGCAGGCCAGTGAGCAGTACATGACCTGCCCATGTTAGAGGGTTGCTGATGGCCCGAATTCTGCAGTTTTATTTTGTCTACACGTCTTATTTTGTTGTTACTCTGATGTTGATATTGGACTTAGGTCCTTGAACTTTTTGATTATCATAATCATGTGAAATGCACCTCGGTGCTTAAACTGTTTTAAACTTCAAAGTTCTTAATATATATTACCTTCGGAAATAAGGAATTACCTTCCTTCATAATGTCATATCCTATAGGTGTATCTAACCATAATGCTGAGGACAGCATTAATTCTAAGGAGGGGAGAATGTGACGTTCCAAGTATTTATACGGTATATGTATAAATACATTGACACGTCACCCAGTATAGATACGCCACCATGGGGTATGGTAACCTAGGGGGTTGACCTAAGAGGGATTTAATTAGCTATGCTAATTTAATCATTAGGGATAATAACCTATGATTAAGGAAATTAATAATTAAGAAGGATAATTAAGCCAATTATAGTTTGGGAAGGCGCCACCTGGCCAAACTCGATTGGCCAGCATGGGGATTACTAATTGGATCCAATAAGGTGGATCACCACCCCCATATCAACCAAAATCGAACCAGTTGAGCCAAGGAGGCGGTTTGGCCAGGGCATTCTTGACCTTCCCAAATCACGAACAACCACTAGGCTATCATTTTGCCACCCTACTTACAGCTCTATGGAAGCACCCCACGATAACGGTTCCAGCCGAAACACGGGTTAGTAGTAGTTTAGCTTGTGAATTGTAGGATAGTACTTCAGTACTCTTTTCTGATTGCCTTTGTTGAGATTAACTTTTCTCTGGTAAGTAGGATTACATTTCAATTATGAATGGTGCTCTGTTACGAAATGATTGATGTATCTATGGAGTATTTCGGTAGCTTCCATTAAACATGGGTTTAAGCGGGTAGAGACCTCTGAGCTCATATATGATAGTATGCTCCTAGATATAGCCCCCGTAATATTCCCATTATTTGCGGCTGTGTACAAGAGACCACCCGGGTCGTGAGGCGCTATGGTCCGGGCTTAGCACCGCAGAAGGGGCGGTGGTGAAGTGGGGGTGGGGTCTTGCACCGAACATAAAAGGCTCCCGAGACTCCCTACAGTGGGCTAGGCGATAGCCCGGTCACGTAGGGGGCGGGTATGGGTCCGACACTCCTGGGTGTAGAGGTGTGATCCGTATGGAGCATCTTGCACTTTGAGTAGATTTAGGGTGAGTAAGTTGGACGGATGCGGGATCGGGGGGTGATGCGGCGCGTATTCTCTAGCTCACCCATGGAACCACTGTGATCCTGGAAGGGGACGCTTCCCTGACCTGCCTCATCAGATCGGGGCGTCATGAACCCTAGAGTAGGCTCAAAAAGGGTGATACCTTGAGTCTGCATCTCCGGAAGGCTATAGCGAAGCCATAGCGTGAATCGACCCATTTTCAAAGTGTGCACAGGAGGGGCGGATGGAGTGGACAACCCTAGCCAACGCCATGCCAACCAATGCCATGTTCTATGCCAGCCAACGCCATGCCAAGTCTCGGTCTGCTGATCTCTTGAGACCTAGCCGTCAGTCGATCCTCACCGGAGTCTGAGCCGGGGTAGAACCTGGAGGTTGGGGTGTTTTCTTAGGTTTAGATGCATATTCTTTGCCGTTGGTACTTGGATGGATGTGCCACCCTTCGTGGTGGATATTTATATATGATTTATGCTGCGTGCTAACCCTTGTATTCATGCTTCCGCGACGTAGGAGCCCATCGAAGGCGTGGGCCGAATGACACCTCCGTGTCCTTCACTCGAGCATCTCTACGTAGATGGCCCGGGTCAGACGGGGGGCCCTGCTCATGGCGAGATGGTTGCCATGGGAGGGGAAAGTCTCCGTATGTATACGGGCGGGGGTCGTATATATTCAGGGAGCGTCACATCTTCTGCTTATTTGCTTGCTTCATTGTCCAGGAACAAGCTTGTAGCTATTGCATCAATTCGCATAGGGTCCCACAGGCTACGGATTGAGATAGGTAGATGTGAGCGGCCGCAATTGCCGCGAGAAGCGAGACTATGTGCCTGTTGCCAGTTACAGGTTATTGAAGATGAAAGCCAT
Organism: Isoetes taiwanensis; assembly: GCA_021234155.1. Classification (NCBI taxonomy): domain Eukaryota; kingdom Viridiplantae; phylum Streptophyta; class Lycopodiopsida; order Isoetales; family Isoetaceae; genus Isoetes; species Isoetes taiwanensis. Next base: position 4,708,895 of record JAJEKV010000072.1, read on the forward strand.
ACTCTTCTGAGTTGCCCTGCTTTTGAGATAGTCCGGAATCATTTTTTGACCTTATCATTCCATTCCACGCTTCCACAACTTGTCAGAGCACCATCTGTGCATGACTTGGCATTATACATACTTGAGGTTCTAGATAAACGTCTGCAATTACTGAGCCCTCAGTACTCATTATCTCCACTTGTCTAGTATCATCATTACTGCAAAGGTTTTTCCCTTGAAAACCTTTCGAGGCAGGGGTTTTTTAATCCTAGTAGTAATGATTGTACTAGCCCATTGTATGGGTCCCATGACCTATTGGTCTCTGTGGACGTTAAAAAAACTATTCTATTCTATTCTATTCTGCTTTGAAGCTCTAAAAAACAGCTTATTACAACGATCTCCATCTTTCAGCTAGGTTAATCCAGATTTAACTCGTTCGATTGGATATCCTTAGTAGTGACAGGTATTTGTTTAGCAAGCCAGCTAAAGGGCACCTCTTAGACAATGCTATTCAAGAAGTTACTCACTTTAGTCATAACCTCAAAGAAATCCTCCTAGCATTTCTTGTCTTCCTCATTTAAAGTATCGAAGCACTTATGTTCTTTTTCATGTTCTTTAGTGAAATAAAAGGATACTTTTCTTTGTTCTTATCTATATACAACGTTTTAGAGGCTATTGAAGTGCATGTCTCATATGTTCTGCTTGAGGAATATACTTAAGGTATGACGGTGCTTCATTAGGTATCCATGCATTGATATTTGAAGGTTGTTGCACTTGTATTGGTTAGGGTGTACTATAGATCTTGTTATTGTGGACGAAATGTGGCAAATCACTTGGGAATGACAAAATATTAGAAAAAAAAACACTCTCCACTTTGCCTTTGAGGAGGTGTATGGTAAGTAGACGAGGTCTGCAAATTACATAATGGTGCTGACGAGAAGATATCAAAAAAAGAACTTCTTGCACTTGGGAAGCAGACGAGGTTTGCAAATTACATGATGGCGATGGTGACCTAAGTGCAGAGAGTGACGAGGCAGGGCTCGATGTCAATATGTTACCATATGGCAGGAAAGATAGGCCGATGCCCCTGCGACGAGTAGAAGTCGGTGTACTGTATCTAATGTGCCTCGCTAAGGCAACATCAACTGGAGAAGTAAAGTCTTATGCTTGGCTTTCAATAGTTGCACGTCAGCAACACCTAAGAAAGAAGGGGCAAATAAAATTAATCTCTACTCAACGAAGAGAGCACACAACTAAAAAAGAAGCAGCAAATAAAATTAAAAATCTTAATTCTACAATGTTGAGCGCAAACTCTGCATTGCTTTTAAGCAACGTGGTGCATGTGATTGCATAATTCACAAAGACTGCTAATAGCTTAATAAGCGTTATACACAAAAATATGCGTTAATAAAAATTTCGTTAAATATGCGTTAATAAAAATTTCGTTAAAGGTGCGTGATGTCTATGATATCATAGACAAAGTATTTCTGGAAAAGGCCTGTGCCTATGACGGCATAGGAAAAACTTGTTTTAAGAAGACAACATGCCATGCCGGCATAGCAAAAGGCCCTTTTTCGAATCGATTTTCAAACAACAGAATACATTTGGACTGGAGGAGCGCTTTGCAGAATCAAAATTTGAGAAGCGCTTTGCAGAACCGGAATTTTTGAGAAGCAAACTTTTTGATAAGCGGTCTGCTGTGACGGTAGAGTAAGAGCGATTTTTGAGAAGCAATTTGCAAGAAGAATTTTTGGAGTAGCGATTCGCTATGACGGCATAGCAGGAGCGATTTGCCAGGTTCTACTTGCCAGACCAAACTGCTCACAAAACTTTCCATAGACTTGAAGCTTTGTTGCCAGGCACATTCTTACAGGCAAGTGATGAAATTTTTTAGTCCAAACAGATAGTACTTAAAGAAATTGTTTTCTCATTCATCTGCACCAGAATTTACGGAGCGACTCATTGCGCCTCAGAGGTTCGCCTCTTTCTGCAAATTCGCTCTTTGTCTACAAGAAACTTGCATATCACAAGATTAGGGCTGGAAACATGTAAGTAATTTACCCTTTTTTTTGCATTGTCTGCTTTTTTTGGGATTTCTAGATAAGTTTTTTGCTCCATTTCCAGATATATTGTACTCTTTGCAGGCATATTTTAGCTCTTTCTTTTCTCTTTCTTTTTCTTATTTTTTTGTTATTGTTCGTAGTTTTTAGTCTCATTTCATATGCTCTGGTTTTTACTGAGCCCTCAGTAGTCATTATCTCCGTCATTATCTCCGCTGCAAAGGTTTTTCCCTTGAAAACCTTTCGAGGCAGGGGTTTTTTAATCCTAGTAGTAATGATTGTACTAGCCCATTGTATGGGTCCCATGACCTATTGGTCTCCGTGGACGTTAAAAAATCTATTCTATTCTATTCTACTTGCACCAGATAGACAGAATGTTTTCTCTACCTTTATCCTGTACTATCTTGGACATGTCAAATATAAGCTTTTACTAGTACAGGATAAATATCTGTGTGTAATTTTGAATGTCTTGTGCTATGATAGCATAGGCGTAACATATTTTTATAAAGGCTTTATCTATAACATTATAGACACAGTGCATTTTTTTATTTGATGGCTACGAAGACACGGATAAAAAGTAAGTTAGCTTTGTATTTTCAGAGGCTAAATAATTTTGTGATTGTTCTGTGCTATGATATCATAGACACGGGATGTTTTTTCTACAGAATTTCTTGCTATCATAGACATGATACTTTTCTACATGGTTTCGTTGTCCAAAAGTTATTATCTTGCTATGATGTTACTTTCTATCATAGACATTTCTATCATAGACACGATACTTTTCTACAAGGTTTCATTGTCCAAAAGTTATTATCTTGCTATGATGTTACAGGCAAAATATATTTAGGATTGTCTTGTGCTATGATACTTTCTTCATTGAAGTTTTGTTGTTTTAAAAATTGTTAGCTTGCTATTATATCATAGATAAGAATACCATTTGTAGTCTCTTCGATACTTTTCTACAAGGTTTCATTGTCCAAAAGTTATTAGCTTGCTATGATGTTACAGGCAAAATATATTTAGGATTGTCTTGTGCTATGATACTTTCTTCATTGAAGTTTTGTTGTTTTAAAAATTGTTAGCTTGCTATTATATCATAGACAAGAATACCATTTGTAGTCTCTTGCTATGATGTCATAAGCAAAATGTACTTTGTAAAATATATTTATTTAGCTAGATGTGCTGCTAGTAGCTCCTATCTTCTTGGTGCACGTTGTGTTTTCTAATATCTTGTCAATGGCAATGCAGGAGGAATGAAACAGCTTGGAAGGGGCAAGTTTGAGTACTAAGTACTTTGTTGTTGTGCTTTTAAAAGTGAATTTGATATTTAGTTTCTGAACCTCCTATTGCAGCCAAAAGGACTATGCCATTTGCCAACAGCTCATGTCTTAATTGTGACAACAATTGTGACAACTGGGGCAAAGTGAGAGAGTTGTACCCAATATTTTCCTCAAATAGCTCATGTCTTAATTGTGACAACTGGGACAAAGTGAGAGAGTCGTACCCAATATTTTCCTCTTGAGGAGAAAATTAATGAATACGCCTCTAACTTTACTAACTAAATGTGTATTTCTTTTAGTCCAATGTGTCTGCCTAATATTTTTGGGTTGCCCCTAGGGGGGCAATCCCTTGTTTATGTGGGTTTTTGGCATATTCATGGTATATGCTAGCATATACCTAGAATATGCCAAAAATCGCTAAAACCTCTTTGTAAAATTTGTAAATGTTAGGTCATCCCCTTTGCCGCGGCCGCTGTGCATCTGGGCTTAGGAAGTTTGGATGCGGAGGCGAGGAACTTGGCGACCGCGATGATTTCGTCTTCCTCGTATTCACAGTTCGTTTTTCTGAGAACCACCACACATTCAGGAGTCAAACAAAAGTTCTAGAAGGTATGGTAGATTCTGTCAGCCTCTATTCTATCAATTTGTCGTTTATGGCTAAATACCGTCCTCATCTTTATCAACTTCTGGGCCTTAGATCCTTTATGCAAAGAAGGGGCCTTAGATCGACATTTGAGCTTCGCAGCAGTGGCGTGTCATTCCTATATCTAGAAATAATGCTTACCGTCTTCTTCAAATATGCAGCGGCAAGGAGAAACGGAGTGCGGCGGTGAGTGCAATCTCTTATGGTCTAGAGGGGACACAATTCTATTGCGGTTTTGGTGATCATCTTGTTAAGCCTATTCGCATGTTGTGGCAACCTTCACGAATCAAATGAAACATTTAATAATGTTGTGCATCCAACAGTTTATTCATGGAGCTCCATTATTTCTGCGCATGCTAGTCTTGGGCAAGGTGAGATTGCCATGGAATTGCTCAACAAAATGCAACGATCGGTGTTAAATTTGACAAGTATGTTTATCTTCTTTGTTTTTCAAGGCACGCCATGAGTTGTCGATGATTGAATGTAAGATGCATCCATGGTCAAGTAATCAAAATGGCATCCAATTGATGCGTGGTATGCTCTTGTTGATGTCTATGGTAAAGACGGGTGGCGTCGTCGGCCGTGTTTAGGGAAATGCGTCAAAAATGTTGTTGTTCAAAATCCGGCGTGCGATGCGTGCGGTACCATAAAATCACGTATGGTGCGTGCTTTTACCTTTTTTTTTTTTTTTTTTTTTGTGAAAAAATCAAAAAATTGGAATGCTTGTTCCTATAAATTCATGTCAAACCGTAAAACATGGACCTAGATGGCGTGTGAATGCGAAAATACGTTAAACAATGGATAATTTTTTTTTTTTAATCAAAACACAAATTGTTTGCACAAAATGCTTAACAAATCGAGATGCGTATCTTGGAATGCGTTAGAGCGCTATGCGTAAGTACTTTTGTTCTTGATTGTTTAGTGAAGATGCAAAATGATCGTAAACAAAATGGATGCATCCATGGTCAAGGTAATCAAAATGGCATCCAATTGGATGCCGTCTTGTGCAGTGCTCTTGTTGATGTCTATGGTAAATAAGGTAGCTTGTATGACTCATCCAAAGTGTTTAGGGAAATGCCAGATCAAAATGTTGTGTGATGGGGTGCAATGATTGCAACCTATGCACAGCACGTACAAGGGTACTCTTGCATTGAACTGTTTCAATGAGATCGGCGGGAAGGCATCTTGCATAAAGGCAAGTACATACTCGATTGTATTAGGAGCATGTGCGTAACATTGGAAGCCTTGTTCATGGTAGGCTCATTCATGCTCAAAACTTAAAACATGGACCTAGATGGAGTGTGATTCTGGAAAATACACTTATAGATATGTATGCCAAATGTGGTAGTTTAGAGGAGTCACACAAAGTGTTTGAGAGTTTAACAAATCGAGATGTTGTATCTTGGAATGCATATATATTTTTTGGCTATGCTCAACATGGCCTATGCCTCCTTGTTCTTGATTGTTTAGTGAAGATGCAAAATGATTGCATAAGACCAAATGAAGTGACACCGAGTGTTTTGAAAGCTTATACGAATATAAGATCCTTATCATGGGGTAAGCTTATCCATATATATTTTTTCGTGGCATGGGCTGCATTTAGATCCGGGCTGTAGGGTGTGCTCTTGTGGATATGTATGTTAAATGTAGTAGCTTGGAGGATGCACAAGCAATCTTTGCAAAGTTTTTTCCTAAGCAGCGGCGTTGTACTATGGAATACATTGCTTGCGGGTTATGCCCAACAAGTGAAGATGGTGTCTTTGGGCTTTGCTCGAGCGGATGCAAGGCGAATACATAAAGCCGGATAGATTCACATTCTCAAGCATTTTAATTTTTAGCGGCATGTGGAGGTATAAGTTTTATTGAATATGGTAGGCTTGTCCATGAAAAGATCTTAAGACAAGGAATTGAGTGGGAGTCCATTGTAGGCGATTACCACCGATTGAAATGTATGCCAAATGTGGTAGCTTGCGGGGAATCGGGACAAAGTGTTTAATCAGTTACCATATCAAGCAACAATTTCTTGGAATGCACTGATTGCAGGATATGTTCAGCATGGAGAAAATCTTACTGCCATAGGTTATTTAGAAAGAATGCAAGAGAAGGGAATAAAACCAGAACAAATTACATTTTTGAGCATTTTGAAAGCATGCAGTAACATAGAATGTGTAGTGTGGGGAAGAGTGGTTCATATCCAAATTGTAAATAATGGTCTTGAATTGGATGTCAATCTGGGCAGTGCCATGCTAAATGTGGAAGCTTGGAAGAATCACAGAAGGTCTTCTACAAGTTGGCAGAACGAAATGTTGTCTGCTGGGGAGCGATGATTGCAGCATATTCACAGCATGGTGCAAATTATCTTGCTTTTGATTGCTATCAGGCCATGCAAGAGGAAAGTCTAGAACCAGATAAAGTTACATTTTTATGTATCTTGAAAGCATGTAGTAACCTAGAAGCAATAGAGCATGGCAGGCTTATACACAGCCAGGTTTTACAACTGGGGCCTGACCCTGATCTCATGATTAACAATACCCTCCTTGATATGTATGCCAAGTGTGGTAGTCTACAAGAGTCATTTAAAGTCTTTGATGCTCTGTCAATCTGGGATCTAGTCTCCTGGAATGTGTTGATTGCAGGATGTACACAATTTGGTGAGAATCATATTGCACTAGACTGTTTTGAAGAAATGCTTTTGGAAGGTATAAGGCCTAACAAAGTTACATTTTTTAGTGCCTTAAAGGCATGTAGTGGTATAGAGTCTGTACTGCAAGGGAAACTTCTGCATGAACAGTTTTTGGCACATGGAATGGAAGAAGACCTACTTGTGATAAATACCATTGTCCACATGTATGCTAAATGTGGTAGTTTAAAGGAGTTGCACATGGTCTTTCATAACTTAGCAAATCGAGATGTGGTGTCGTGGAATACATTAATTGCGGGACATGCACAGCATGGTGAGAATCTGTATGTTCTACACTATTTCAAGAAGATGCAAGAGGAAGGGTTAAAGCCGAATCAAGTCACGTTTTCAATCATCTTGAATGCATGTGGCAGCATTGGGGCGATTGAAGAGGGCCGATTTGTCCATGACCATATTTTAAAATATGGGCTTGAGTTGGATGTTGTTTTGGGGAACACCCTTATTGATATGTATGCCAAATGTGGATGCATGGAGGAGGCACAGGAGGTCTTTAACCTGCTGTCCAGTAGAGACATAGTGTCATGGAATACATTAACTGCAGGATATGCCCTGCATGGCAAAGGAGCTCTTGCCTTAGAATGCATTAGAAAGATGCAAAAGGAGGGCATAACTCAGACAGGGTCACGTTCCTATGTATCCTTGTTGCATGTAGTCATGCAGGTTTGTTAGATAAGGGCCACTGGTTTGTTTATTTATGCGCATAGGAATTCCTCACTATCGCATAAGTTCAATTGTTTAAAGGTGGTAGCTCTGAAGTTTAGTTGTTCAAAGGTGGTTGCAAGGCTATAGGCAGTTGTTGACCATTGCAATATTCTAGAAGTTGGTTCCATATTAGGGTATGACATAAAGTTTGAATAAACCCTATTGACTTATGCCTTGAATTAGAATTACTCTCTAGGAGAAATAACCAAATTTACTCTGAAACTTTCAGAATAAATTTTGAACCCGTTGATTCGAATTGACCTTGTTAGTTTATGGAGATTTATAGGTTTTTAAACTTATAAATGCCAAAGGAGCAATGCTCCACAAAGCTTGAGCTAAAGAAAGACTATAATGCATTTTTTTGATATCTAGAGATACATTGCAATTAGGCTCTTTTCATATGAGTGCAATATGAAAGTCCTTGTAGACATGGGAAAGATGAAGCATATTTAATTACATTTCAACATTCAATGTGGTAAATGATCACCCCTTAAAAATATATTCATCAATGTGCAAATAAGTAAATGGGTATTTATTTAATATTTGGTCACAACATTGGTAATTGAGAATTATATGGAGCAAAACCATGGTGGATTCCACTATGCCACTGGCTAAATTATACGGTTTCCCATACTCTACACCAGTCAAATCTTAGGCCAGACCACTGAATTCCAAATACCAAACTAAAACCGTGGAAGTTTATGGCACCATATGTTTTGCACCGTATGTCCTGCGTACCTAGAATAGGAAGCAAGCTTCTATCATCCTTGCAACAACAACAACAAATAACAACACTTACAAAATTGTACAAAGTTAGAAAATTGTACAAAATTGTACAAAGTTAGCCGGTATGCACAGCAGCCGCCTGGCAACAGGGATGACCTAACATTTACAGCTTACAGCAGGTCCATACTCCATGGAGTGTGCAATTCATACTTGGATTTTTAGTTAGAATCAGAATTAGCATAGAAGCAAGGCAAAATGACTAGTTCTGGCCCTGAGGAACTTGCGACTGAGACTAATGGCAGACAATCTGGTGATAACCATTTGAGGGTTTGTCGAAAATAGTAGCCGAGGAAAGCGGTATTAGGTGCAAGAAGTTATTTGATGGGTCTCAAAATCGACCCCTGATCTCTTTTCTTCTTGATGGGTCTGCAAATTTGCATGGCAGTCCCCTGATGATAACCAAATCAGGCCGGCCTTATCACTTTCATTTGTCTCCCATCACATGCAAAACATTCGGTGCCTCCAAATCAGGAGCCCCATTCTTTGATTGCCTTAACATTTGCTTCCTTTGCAAGCTTGGGCACCTCGTTTCTGATTATATTCACACAACAAATGACTAGCAACATAAGGAGAATTTGGACTTACAAATCATTTTGGAATTGAAGATTGTTTCTTCATAATGACCCAATAAATAACCACAAAACAAGAACTACATCGCATGCCACAAAAGTTTAAACTTCATCTTATGCCAAAAGTTTCAACCGGCTTGGCACTCGCTTTTTACCTTTTTTAGCTCCATCCATCCATCCATCCATCCACCTTTTTTATCCATCCATCCATCCATCCATCCATCCATCCATCCATCCATCCTGGAGACTGAGAGTTGATTGGCTTTGAGGTATAGCTTTCCTTGTGGTCTTACAGATCCTATGCCAGCTATATTATATTTACCCTCATCCATGTGGGTTTGTGGCATATTCCAAGTATATGTCAGTATATGCTCGAAAACATGACTTTGAAGTGTGATTTAAGCCATTTCACTCTCGGGTCACGGAGGGCAACCCTCCGTGCGCAGCACCTTGTTTTTTTACATGCTAATGTTGTTGTGCTATACCATCATGGACACAACATTTAACTAGTTTTTTAAATCCTGTGTTGCTATGCCATCATAGATTTAGAACATTTTATAATTACTTTTGTTATCTACTCATCGGTCATCATCAACGCTGCTCCTTTTTTCCTTCGGCCTGGCATTCCTTTTAGCTAGTTGGTCATATCACGGATAATATGTTTTTGTACTTGCAAGAAAACAAAGATCCTGTGCCACCATGATTTTTAGATCTTGTAAGGCTAAGATAGAACGTAGTAAGCTCAAATTAAAGTAGGAGGCTGTTGAAAATATTGTGTCATCTGAGTTTGAGAGCTTCAATCTCTATTGTGTCGTCTTTCATTCCAGCAGTCAGGCGGTCTAGTCCAGACTGCAATAACATATTGGTAAGTCCTTCCACGTCTATATCACATATTACCACTTAGCAATTTCTTACCTTTTTCTATGCCGTCATAGCAATGAAAACCACCTTAGCTATTACCTATTCTTATGCGGTCATAGCAATGATTAAACTTTGGTTTTGTATGCAGTTTGAAGACAAATGTGAAAGGCTATGGTGAAGGGGCTAGACTTGTTATTGTTTGGGAGATCTCCACATTGGTTATTATAATATGGATTCAATATGATGCATTCAACACTATTGGAATGGCCTTGAGAAATATTTTTCAGTGTCCAGTTGTTTTACAGAAACTTACACATCTTGTACATCAAGGAAGAGTTTTCAATCCATACCAAAAGCCTCAACGTTTAATCAATACTTTGATCGAAATGTTCTCCCACTGAGGGGATTGGATTGTTGATGGATTTTTTTATTTTGGTATAACTACTGCATGTGCCTTGAGAAAAGGAGAGAATTGTATTGCAATTGATATGGACAAGGACTTTGTGGTAAAGTATGCCTCATCAGAACCAGAAATTGTCGTAAGGGTGCTGAGCCAACAAACTCTAAAGTCCAACCACCACTGACGGGGAAGACAAATGATCCTGCAGGCTTTATTGACATGATTTTCCTCGAAGATATGAAGAAATTGGAGGAACCAACAGAGCAAGAACCTGATCTTATTGCTCGAGATACTTTTCCAGGTATTGAGAAAGATGATGAAGTTGTTCCTTCTAAAGATGTTCCTCTTGACATTTGAAAATATTCCTTTTGACATTTCACTTTCCCTTTTTTTTTTTTTTTTTTTTTTTTTTTTGAGGGATAAAAAAGATTTTATTTACTTAGAGAGAATGATACAAAGCCACATGGCAGAGGTGCACCCATCCACGAATATGGGATGGGGGTAGCTACGTAGCTCCAGCTTGTACTATTCTCTTTCCTGACCTAGACCAGATTAAAATAGGTGCCCCATATTTCTTCCTTTACCTCTTCTTCACCTTTAAAAACTAGCCTAAATTTATTAAGTCTTTCAAGTACCAGGTGAAGTAGCTGTGTTGATGATATGAATACCTCCTGATCCTCAGCGAAGACTCGGGCATTCCTCCTTTTCCATATTGACCAGATCGTCCAGGCCCTTGCTATGTGAAAAGAGATCTTCTTCTTGGGACACCATTCTGGGGGGAGAATTCCTAGCAGCAATTCTTTGGTTCCTAAAGGGTATTCGAACCTATCCAGACTCCATGCCCATACTTCATGCAGCATCCCACATTCCACCAGACAATGTTCTATGGATTCTTCTTCCTCTCCACACATAGGGCAAAGTGGGCTCACGTTATTGTCCCATTTGGAGACATTTCACTTTCCTAAAAGTGTTGTTTTTGAAGTTGTAACAAATATTTGTTTCTCTCTTTTTCTAATTTTGGCCCAATTGTTTGCTTTTTCTTTAATGCACATTATATTTATTGGTTGTCTCTTTAGAAATGCTTGTATTAAATTGCAACATGTTATTTTGACAAAAAATTAAAAATCAAAATTCCAAAATAGGCTAGAATCTCATTTAAAAAAAAAGGGAATCTGCAATGGCACCATAGGTCATTAGTGCATTTGCTAGGTCACCTTGTTTGGTAGAATCGCCAAGGATGAAGAGCGTTTTGTGCAGGGATGAAGAGGGCAGGAACTAATGACTGGGTTTGTGCAAAACGCATTGCAGCGGCTTTCCATCAGATGCGATAATGTAAGTGACCAAAGTAGGAAGCGATGAATCTCCCGGCTCCAGTGATGGAAATCCGAAAGTTGGACTGGCTTCTTAGCTCCAGGATTGCTTGCATAGCAAGAATGGTCGATTGCTTGCAAAAAAGCAGACGTCATATTATTATTATTTTAGATTTTTTCTTCTTTTTTAAGCTTGCTTTTAGAATAAAGACTTCCACGTGTCTCCACCTTGTTTTTTCTTGGGGAAAAAATATTCCCTCAAACAGAAATGAGAAGTGCCTTATATATGTTGTGATAAGATTGAAGGAAAGGAGCATCTTACGGTGCGGCACACTGGCATGGTGAGACTTGCACTCACCGATGTCTCCCATTCGGCTATTTTTTTCAAAGCTATTTTGAAAGTAGTTAGGACAATATTAGTTGTTCAAGAGACATACCATATTGGATTTCCAACATGGCGACGTCTTTGTTTCCAACATGGCGACGTCAAAGACGTAGGTGAAGAGATTGCAACATACATGGATTCAATTGAGCAAGTGCATTGACAGGTTATGGGCTAAAGTAAAGACATAAAAAGATGCAAATAAAGAGATTGCAACATACATGAATTCAATTGAGTTAGTTCATTGACAGGTTCTGGGCCAAAGTTATAGACATACCCAGGCTTTTCATTTACAGGTTCCAACATTTACTAAACCCAACTGTTTCTAGTCTATTCTACCATCCTAACAAGAGCCTATTCCATATTAAAATAACTAGCCTACTCCATAATAAAATAACTTGGGAGAAAATCCAAGAGATGGACTGTGGAGGAATCTCAAAGTATTCCCTATCTAATCCAAGGCGGCCAGTCGCCAAAACGGTGTGAATGCGGCATCACAGTGTTTTGGAGAGCTTCTTGCTGATATCTTCAGATTTCTTCCACGATTGCCTTACTAATTGCCCTACTAATTCAGATTTACAAGTGGAGATCACAACAAACTTCCCTCCTTTGCTGGTATGTCCAAGTTCTTCCGCACTTCTGAAAAGTAAGACGATGGGATGACTTTTTGAAAAATAAGACGATGGGATGACTGTTTTAATTGTAAATCTAGTCTGTTAATCCGTCTGCGCAGTCTACAGCTCACAACACAAGGATTGTTTGCCCATGTTATGTATTTAAATTAAGCCACCAAATGAACCCAAGACAGATTAGATCAACTTTACGCCAGAATTATGTGGCCCTTAGAGCAAAGATTAAGTAAAAAGCATACTGATGTCTGTTCCAACAAAACAAAGTGTGTATTAAAGATAAGCGTTTTAATTACGTCCCATACAAGGAGACCAATCCTTCCCTCTAGTGGCCGTAATTTTATTTATGCTTGTCATCTCATATAATCTTCATACACAGCCGATGTTTTCTGTGTTCTATGTAATTTTTAAGAACCAACTTTGAATTGTTGGATTTGTGCTCAGGAATCAACGAAAACGCTGCAATATAACCTGTACCTTGGTTATTATCAAAGCTCTGCTGCTGAAAATGTATGCGTATGTTATTCTTTCATCTGTTCTATATTCGGTACTTTTGCACGTTTTTGTATGAACTAGGCACCACATCACTAATGATTTGGAAACAGCAGTTTACAATAGTTAACAACCAACCTCTGCAACATCTGTTGAGGAATCGACATCGAGAGGACACGACAAGAAATTCAAGAAGATGACAGGAGGTGAGGAAATGTAATTTTGTTAGATTTATTTTTGCACTACTCAGCATATCTGAAATTATGAAGAATCCAAGTGATTTTTGAGTCATTACTGTTGGCGGATGGATAAAATTAATAAAATAACACCTAATGGAAAATGAACTCATCTTATATCATTAGGAATGACTGTAAGAGAGTTTAGAGTACATGATTCTGAGGTATAATTTGTTTTAGGGTGTAGAGCAAGTTTTGGTTCATCTTCATGGAGTGAATCATAGGTAGGTTTATTCAAAGCTCTGTTTGGTTATAGAATCAATCATATTTGTTTATTGCAGGGCTGTTGCGGATAGACATTAGGGAGGTACACTTTACGGGGAAGGTATTAGGACGTGGAAGCTCCGGTGACGTGCTAGAAGCGAAATGGAGTGGCCAAGAAGAAATGGAGCGAATCAATCCGATCGGAGAAAATCGATTCGACCTGAATACAAACGTCCCAAACGTCGGCCGGCGACTCCTCCGTCCACTACAAGATCGGAATAATACAGCAGCAAAAAATACAGATGTTCAACGACTTCCATTACGAAATCGCCATCCATTACAAAATCGAGCCGAGCTGGATAGAAATGTCAATCCATTACAAAATCGGCCCCAGCTGAATACAAACGTTGATCAGCGACCTATTGGGTCAATCAGCGACTCAATTCATAGGTACTATCGTTGGGTCATTCAGCAACTCAATCCATATATGTATCACTCAAGCCAGCAACCCAGTCCAGCAACCCAGTCCAGCCACCCATAACTACAAATGCCATGCCACCTAGGTCAGCAGCCACGACAAGAAATGTAATCCACAGTCCAAGTCCAACTTTGCCACCTGGGTCAGCAGCCACGACAAGAAATGTAATCCACCGTCCAAGTCCAAGTTGGAACGATGACGACGACAACAACTATAACTACGACAAGGACAACTACGACATTCTTCCATACCACACATACATTTTATTTATCGTCCTCTTGATCTTCTTATTCTACTTACTAGTAACAGTGCCCAACGTTGCTGGGCATTAGTTGGGGACTTGTAAATGATAACAGACAGTGTCCATGTTTCTATTGATATCCATACCTACAAAAATACACATTGCAAAGCTAGAGTATAGTATAGTATAGTATAAGAGAATTATAGGACCTAAGGGGCTATTTCATCCTGTATGATCTCTTTGTAGACTATATTTGGAGTGAACCTCCTATTATTTTTGAGTAGCACTCCTTGCCCTGAGGTGTCTTGAATATATACCTTCACTCCCTGCTCAATAGAAAAAAAGGTTCAAGCTCATCATAGTTAAATTATCTACATAATAGATGTTGCCCTTTGCCTCATCATATCTACGTAATAGAAGTGGTATGGTATTTGATATTCAATAGAAAAAAATGTTCAAGCTCATCATAGTTAAATTATCTACATAATAGATGTAGCATGGTATTTGATATTCAATAGGCTAGGGTTATCTAATTTATAAATCACAACTACAAATTAATAACTCGCATAGAATTTAAAGATTTGGCATCTTTTGTCTTGTAACCAAGAGGAATTCAAAGGTTTGGCATTCCATGATTAGCCAAGAGGAATGTAAAAAATGCTTTGACCCTTGGAACATTTGTGAAATTTTATAGAAATTGACTGAACATGATTCTATTTAGAAAAGATGGCCTAGATAATAACATCAAAGATTTTCCTTAAGCCTCGAATACAAAAGTAGATCTAACATCATGAGAGGAATTATAAGAAATGATTATTATATGAATTAAATAAATGTATAATAAAAATGCCACTGTTGTGTGCAAGCATAAATGCCTAGGCAACTTACATTGCCGTCATTCTTATACACAAGGCACCCAAAATTAAAACACTACATGGTTTTTTCCATGGTTATGACTAAAAAACCATTCTAAAAAACCAATGCGTGTTTGTGGGTTAATTTCATTAAAAACCATATGTGGCTAAACTAATAGGTTCTCTTGTAAGGTTTGTTAAGGTGGTATTATGGCATGGTAATTTCAAATGGCTTCTTTGTGGAGTTTATCAAAGTGGTATTACATGTTGGTAAAGAGATGTAGTATAATATAGTATTTTAAAGGTATGGTTTGTCCATGTGGTATAACATAATGGTTCTGGATATGGTTTAATATAGTGCTCTATTCATGTGGTTTTATAATGTGGTTGATTATTGTGGTAAACTAGTATGGTTAAATCATAGTAAACGCACATGGTTTACAATATGTTTGTATTAAATGTGCATGGTTTTATTATGCATTAGCTTCATTGTTATTAGTTATAAACCAATAATGGTTAACCAATGAAAACCAATAAGGTTCTGTTGTTTGGAGCATTTCATGTTTGTAGATTAAATTGTGGGTGGTTTCTTATATTTATCAATATTTATTTGTTTTTTGAAGCATTTCAAGTTAGTAGATAAAACCATTAAGGATTGTAGATGACGGCTATGTCACTGCCAATAGCAACCAAAAATCGCGAGCAAGGGGATTTGAACCCCAACCATTTCCAAAACTCATAACCAATGATAAGTTTATTTTGAGTACATACAAAACAGATAAAATAGCAAACAAGGAGTACAAGTACAGACACAAAGTACCAACCTTGCAAGTACTTAAATAAAGTATTGACCTTGCACTTGTATTCTAATATCAGACACATATTAATACAATTTAAATTAAACCACTTCTAGTTCCCTCTGGTGATGCAACAAGGCCTTGAAATATAAACCTAGTTTCATCCTGATATGGATATCAATAATAGAAGTGCGCCTGGTGATGCAACAAGGGCCTGAAAATTACATCTACCTTCTGAATCCTGATATGCATACCCAACAATAGGGTGGTCCACTAGCCATCTAAAGTGAGAAACTCTAAACTACTCAAGGAAGCTAGAAAAGCATGGTATAGAAAATAAGAGATCTAGAGGCAAATACCTGTCAAAGCTTGGAAGAGCACCCTCCACGTAAAATTATTTTTGGCTCATTGGCAATGAGAGCACACTGTGGCAAAATTTTAGGGAAGACATCTGCTTCTTGCCATGCATATTGGCAATGAGAATAGCATAACATATCAGCAAAAAAGCTGTTAGAATGGTTAAAAAGCAAGTTCTTGTTCCCCAACTCTAAGGGGCTACATGGAGTATGGCAGTAACAGTAACGGGTCTTCTCAAAGATTTAAAAAATGCTAACCTGGAGCAAGGATGGCATTAAATAGAGGAATCAAACCCTCAATTTTAGATCGTAATGACAATGCCAGCAGCATCATCTGGAACTAATGTGTAGCCTATATGTTATGGGGGATCTGGAGGAAGTACACAAAGAAGTATCACGATCACGAAGATAACTCAATAAATATTATTTCTCACAGAAAACTAGACTTACATCATTTGAGCAGCTGTGACAATGCATAAAGTCTGGCTCTAAGAAATAAAGATCAACTTTACAATTGAGCCCAGCTTTAATCTCCAATATTCTGCAGCATAAACTTAGAGGTGAAATGGAGCCGAGCTGCCAAAGATGGTATTCCAGAAGGATCGAAGTTTGAAAATGGCTGGAATACCTCTACAGAGGGCTTCATCAAAGAAACTCTCGCTTCATTGGTGCAGTAAAGCATTTCGTCCCTCTGAAAATCTCTGTCAAATAAATGTGTCAGTGGAGTTAAGCAGCCAATAGGATTACGAAGTTAGACAAAGCGATTTACCATACATTTAGAAAACAAAGAATACAAAGAACAAAAAACTATATTAACCTTCGTCTGCATGCGGAAAAAAATCATCTATCCAGCTATATTTCGACACTGCATGCTTAACTGTGCTGTCCGCAAGTGCTGTGCTTCGAACCTTGACCTGTATGCATTTTCCCCTTTACGGCATGGCCATGGCGGATCAATCACCTTAAACACGGTAAAGAATTGGAAATCCAGGCATGTTATGACGTCCCTGTTCATATATTGATGCCTTCCTCTGCAAAAAAAAAAAGATAAGGAATAAAAGATAAGCATGCGCAAAGTATAGAAGTATGAACTGATAAAAGCATAAAGCATGAACTTGCAAAACTAGATGCAAACTAATCAAATTCCTCCAAATGCAGTCAACATAAACATAGATTGTGGCCATCCCATGAAGCAGAATGAGTGCAAAATGCCAAGAGAACATGGATTCATGCTGTAAATGCAAACCTTCCAATGGTATACCATCTTCAATGTTTCATAAAGGAACCGTCCTAATCGACCCGCCTTCATATTCTGCAAAGAACATACCATTGGTTGAAGAACCTACATATCGTATATGATAATATAAGCAAGCAACTATGATACCGAGTTAACCCATCGAACACGATGGAACTCGTGCATAGAGCATGATGAGCTATCAAAAAATACTATGGTTACCGTGGTGCACACATCTTCATGACGTCTTTGTATCAAAAATGGCAACGGAATGTCACCGTAAGAAGAAGCTTTACCTGCTATATTGTTAACAAATTGTCGCATGATCCGAGCAACAGGAGCTTTCATTGGGCCAACAAAATACAGGCCCTGCCGAGTTTGGACTACGGAGACACAAATACACATTTATGAAATGGGCATGTAAATGCCTTATGTCTAGCAGAAAAACCATCCGACAGTTAACAGAAGATCTTTTCCTACCTGAAATATGCTGAATAACAGGAAGTGTATGAGAAATTGCATGATTAACTAGAAGCATCAATCTGTAAGGCTGTGCAAGTGGATACGTACATGACTATCTGTTGCTGGTTTTGTAGAAGTTGCAGATATGCCTTTAGTAGCATCTGGAATAGATTTGGCACACTTGTTTCCTGGCAGGATTATGTTTCCTGGGCTTTTGACCCAAAAAGGCTCTTCAAGGCAAGCACTTGCTGAATTGCCTGGGACTCATTCCAAGATGGTCTTCGCATGCCTAAAGATTGTAGAACATAGTTTCAAAGTTGTAACAAAAAATCATAAAAGATGTGTTTAATCTGATAAAAATGCCATTGCACTCTATATATGCTTAAGCGAGAGTGAACCACATCTACTATCAGATGCACAGCTACAAAAGGAATTATCCTCTAATTATTTTCATTAAAACAAATAACTTCAGACGTGTTGATCTACATGCCAAATGTGCATTTTGCATTTAAAGACCGTCAATGCCAAAACAGCCAGAAGTGGTAGCAAGGGAAGAACACTACCTTTCTCCTTGAGATACCTGCGACAGTCTTCCCTAGTGAGCTGCATAATGTCGGCTTCCGAGAGCTCTTCTAAGGGCTTGATCGAAGGCAACTTCTCACTTCTGGCCGTTTCCCTTTATTGACTCGAGCTTTAAAAGGCAGGAAATACCAAATAAGTTTGCCGTAGCAGCTTATTTCTATGGGACGACACTGATGGTATATGCAAGATCCCACAAAGCTGCCGAATCCCAATATTTCTTCTGGTATAACGGACGAAGCTGTATTGATGAATCCTTGCGAGATAAGATATTCTCAGGCAACAATCAGTCGGTTTCTCATTCTTATGCTGCCACAAAGCAGCGCTCCATTGTGCGGCAAAAATCACTTAAAAAATCACGGTAAGGAAGATTTGTCAGAAGAAAATTCTTCTATCTCAATGTTACTCCGGTTACTCCATGAGCTTACCTCAAGCTCCGTCACAATTGCTGCTCCAATCGACTAAACCCTAAGGAAGGGTTTATTTCGGGCGTGAGAACAAAGGATTTCAATTTGGGGCTTTTGTTGTGGACCGTCCAGATCTGAGATGGACGGCCGGGATCAGATTATCTACATTCAATATAATTGTTGTTGTATAAGGTTTCCAAAAGATCTTTCTATGGTTTTTTTAAGGATTGGGGAAGGTTTTTAATATTGGAGGTAGTTTTGCATGGGTTTTTTTCCTGGAAATTTTAATCACACATGACCTTCTATTTTTGGTCCATCGATCTGCCTGTAACGACCAGATGGGGTTTTTGGATGTTCTAGAAGAGCCAAGGGCTCCGGATTCCTGTTCTTTTGTGTTTTTTTCTTTTAGACTTTTGTTTCTTTCGGATTTTGCACATCTGCTTCGGTTGTTTCTATTTATTTCGGGTTTCTATTTATTGGATTTTCTTGCTTGCTACGGATTCTTGTTGCTTCGAACCTTTTGTTTCTTTCTTCTATTTGTTGGATTTTCCTGCTTGCTATGGATTCT
This sequence comes from Isoetes taiwanensis, assembly GCA_021234155.1. NCBI lineage: Eukaryota > Viridiplantae > Streptophyta > Lycopodiopsida > Isoetales > Isoetaceae > Isoetes > Isoetes taiwanensis. The sequence continues at coordinate 4,728,105 of JAJEKV010000072.1, forward strand.
TCTTGCTTCGAACTTTTTGTTTCTTTGTTCAGAGTTCTACGTGCTTCGGATTTCTGTATCTTTGGGTTCTCTGCTATGAATTGGATTTCTATTTTTTCGGGTTCTTCATTGTGAAGTAGATGCTCGATTTACATGGCAACTGTTGGTTATTTCGTTTCTCTAGAGCCAGTATATTTTCATTTATTCAATGTGTATTTCTAAGATTTCAATGGTTTGTGGCCACATATGCATTCGATATATGCAATGGTTAATTAAAAAAATACAAAACCACAATATATGGGTGATATAGAAAACCACAATTCTATAATGTTTTTCTAGAGGTGCAATAACAAATTACAAATTATAAAAGACACCTAGGTACTTTCTCAAACTATATCTATATTGCTTTGATAGTGGTTAATTATGACAATTGTTTTTTGGTTGCCTTATGAGTAACGACTTTGTATAGCCACATCCGTTTAGTGATATTTATGAATAATAGTGAAACTATGCGACAAACAACAATCATTTTAAAACATATATCGTGATAATATGAAAACTAGTGCCCATCGCATTGGTGGTCTAGTGGTAAGGCCTTGGATTGGGGTGATCCTCACCAGGGTTCAAAACCCACTGGCTACCATCGGGTGGGAGACGTGGGTGGGTGCAAGTCCCACCAACCATGCCTTCAATAAAAAAAAAAAAAAGATAATATGAAAACTAGCATAACTAACCACCATGGCATTTAAATTGGTATAGAAACCACGTCTTAAACTACTCTTTGCGAGAATAGAAAATCAACATAAAGAACCATTGCCATATTTGAAGTGGTGTTGAATAGAAAATCAACATAAAGAACCATTGCCATATTTGAAGTGGTGTTGAAAAACTATACTACAAACCACTATCAATTTAATAAACCATGCTACATTAGAAAACCAACATGAGTGACTACCACTGATGCTAGAAACCATGTAACAAACCACTATCATTTTCAATAAACCACACTATACCAAAAAATCAACATAAATAACCACCTACTAGTTATGAAAACCATTATATTATGTGGCTTTTATTAAGAAATAAATTTTTAGCATAAAAAACCACATCTATAGTGGTTTTTTGGTGGTTTATTATGATGGTTAAATTTTTGGTTGCCTTGTGATATATCTCGGGCTGGATCAAGAGATCCAAGCAAGAATAGTGTGAAAAATTGGCCTGGCCATTCTTTACATACAAAATTTGGTTGGAACAAGATTGCATTTGAAACGGGAGCAAATCATTGAAATGGGAGCAAAAGGAATATTCCTTGAAGATTTCCTATTTTTCTGCAAAAAATGGCTAAAATGAGGTGTTAAAAAAAAGGGGCATAAAAATGTATTTTGACCCCCCCCCAAAATCACCAAATTTTTTCTCCAAACAGAGAATTGACTATGTCAAAGTGACACTTTTTTTAGCAATTATAATTTACCTGAATTGTCCTTTTGGAGCAAACCTCTAATTTAAGAGAACACAAATTTTAACCAGAAATCGAAGTGAAGTTTACAGCTGAAATAGTAGTATTTTCAAAATTGAAGATTAAATCTTCATATTCACATTCAAAATTTACTTCTTTTTTCCTAAGACTCAAGTTATGTGCAAAAGTGTGAGGAGTGATAAGAGAGGGATCCAAAACATCTTCATGCTCGTTTATGCCATCTTCGTCAGTTTCACTTCTTTCACTGTCACTTGAGGAAGTGCTTGAGTTATCTTCCTCATCACTATCAACAGACGGTGAAGCATTCCCAACCTCTTCTTCATCTTCTTCTTCGTAGTTACAAGCCTTCTTAAGCAAGTTGATTGTTTTCTGGCGTAAACGATTGTCTGATTTCAATTTGAAATCATAGCACAGAATACTCACTTGTCGTAAGTCTAGCTCATCCCTGCATCCAACTTTCTTGGCCTTTTTTCCCTTTCCTTGACTTCTCATTTCTAGCTCATACCTACCTTCAAAAGCATTTTCTGAACGTGTAGCAAGCCAATGAATATTGAACTTAGTCACCAGGCCTTCCTCTTTGATTGTGTCAAGTACTTTGGCTATCCAAAAAGATCTCCCCTTGTCATCCTCCTCAGTCGGAAGAGCAATCAACATACCTTTGGTAATTTCTGTGACATTACCTGTAGGCTCATTCCTGCGTCTTGGACCGAGGTACATGACCCGGTCCTCATCTTCCTGTACTGCAGCTGCTACTGCAGCAATGCTTTGACCTGCTTGGTCCTGTGGTTGGTGGAAAGCATTAGGCCACTTAAAAGGTTCTTGCAACTGCCTAGGTTCTGAATCACAGTCTTTCGTAAGAAGCCTCTCTGCCACATTTGATCTTGTTCAGTGAAGTACTTAAAACCCGTGGAAATTCCATTTTCAATGGATTTCAACGAAGTGACTGGGGTACTCTTTTGCTGCTTTGACACTTTTGGATTTTGTAGAGGAAGCTGCTCAGCACGTTCCATGGAACTAGTGTCTGGAACAGATTTAAGGAAGCGCAATCCCTCTACCGGACTCCACTCTTTAGTTATAGTGTACTTCTTTCCCTGCAAAAGGCTCTCTCCATTCTTCAAGTAGAATTTGATGTGATGTTGAAACGTAATGTCATTTTTCTTGTTCACAGCTTGTTCTCTGTTTGCACGTTGAGAGAAAACAAATTCCCTGAAGTCGGCAGTCTCCTTTAGAAGCTCAACTACTGGCATGGGAGTGTAAGAGTCTTCAATGATACGAACCAAAGTGGGAAGACAAAAAGCTTTTTTTCTTCTGAGACGCACTGAAAACCTGCTGAACATCTGATCTATTTGATCGTGTGTATGCTCTACTAGTAAGAATTCGAGCTTTATTTTTCTAAAAATCTCCAGCTCCACTAGCATGGCACAGTAAGCAACGAATGTTTGATTTTTGTTCTCCCTGGTAGTGTTGTCAAGTTGCAGGTAGAGCACTGGTGGTAACTGCTGTTGCTCACAAAGAACCTTGTTAAGAATTGTAATTGTGAGATTTGGATCACCATGCAAATTAGGATATGTTAAAAAGACTTTGCACTTTAGACTCCCATTGAAGACCATGGCCCCTACGAGGTGGACCTTGACAAAGCATTCTTCTGGCACATCTTTTGGAATGTTCAAGAAATGAGGTAGAGTCATCTTTTTCTGATCCATTCCATTAATCACAACGGACATGTACTCAAGTGGACGCTCAAGAGCTTTTTTCCTATGCTTAGCAAGCTTCTGTTGCACAATGTCTGTTGAAGGAAGAAGCACAATTTCATTAATTATGGACAATACCTGAATTTATGGATCATTTTTTAGTACACTTGCATGAATGACTCATTTTCATACACTAGTTGACATCCCCTGCGAGTGCTGCATATGCCTCAGCAGCATGCACGGGTATCTTAATAGTATTAGGTATCTTCTTCTTGTTTGATGGCTCCCAAGCGTAGTCGATAGTCTCCAGTTCTATGCGGTCACTTGCAGTCGTTGGCCTCCATCTCTTCTTCCAAAGAATTGGCATAATTAGTTGGGTAGACTTGGTTCCTCATTGGGATTGGCTCCCACCAAGTCACAAGAATAGTCTCAAAGTTCTCCTTCTTATCATCCATTTGTGGGTCCTCGGTAGCTAGGCCCACCCAAGTTGGGCACAAAGACATCATCGTATGCCATAATAAAACATACCTTTCTTCAAATCTTTGTATGGGTTGAATTCGCATGCAGTTTGTCCTTCCGAGGGTCCGACATAAGGAGGAGGATAGTAGCAATTGGCTCCACCACTACAACTACATGAGGTGGAGCTCGCGCTTGCCTAGTAACGCGGGCCGGAAGTCATTATAAGTGCCTTCGCCATCCTTGATTGATCCCGAAGTTCTTGCAAGAGTTTCATCCAATATTCAATCGTGGACGGAACTGTGCGAAGTACTTGGTTCGTTTCGAGCACCCTTGTTACTAGTTGAACAAGCAACCCAATGCAATATATGCTTGTGGATACTGTTTCGCAGCAGGCCAAGGTCCTTCACCGATTTCTTGGGAGGAAGCAGCTTAGGATATCCAACTGGCATCATGGGCTTCCCATCCTCTTTTTCTTTCCACATCTTTATTCCACCAAAGCAGCAACCAATCCAAGTAAGTGGGTCGAAGTTTTGTAATACATGACTGGCCAATCACCATTCATAGCGAATCTGAAAGTTAGAGGGGTGGTATGACCTGTCAATCTATCATCCCCATCAGGTATATAGCCTTCTATAAAACCCTTCCAATCCAGAACTTTGTCAACAACATAGGGCGCAGGTGTATTCAAGTTGCATTTGTGGAATTCATACAGTAGTTTTGGCATTGTGAGCACCTCAGCCTTCTTTAAAGATGTAGAGAAGTTACCAAACAAGGCATCGATATCATCATGTGTATGACCGGGCATCATGAACCCTAGCTCAATCTCTTCAAACACACCAAGATATACTAGGTAAGAAAGATAGGAGAAGACATACCTATTCTTGTTCTGTCCAGATGCATTGTCCAGCTGCAAATAAAGTATCTTGGGCAGAGGCTTCAATGATGATCCCTCAGCCTGTGGCAAATTAGCAGGTATGCTGTTATTGGATAGTGACAACTTTGACCCCAAGGCCGTGGTGTCTCGCAAGGAGGACACCCATTTTGGAGCAGATGATTCAGGCACTGACAGGTGGCCTCCTGCATACTCGTGCCCCATCTCTAATCTCTTCAAGATGCTATTCAAAGAACCTACATGGAAGTTAGAGTCATCTGGCCATAAGTCCAGGGCAAAGTTTCCATAGGATCCATTTCCATGACCATGAGTCAATGCACCAGTCAATGTAGTTTTGAGCTTGTCAAGTCTCCAGAGAGACTTCACAGATTGTTGCAATTTTGGAATTATTGTTTTCGCTTGATCCATTTTATCGTGAATAATACAAAGATATTGGCTGGGATACCTGTGGGAGTATAATCTCCACGATCAGTACTGTGTGCGACATGAGGCCTGCTCCAGTCTATGCGCTCTTCTTTCATCATGCAGCATCCTCCTCTCTCCTTCATCTTTGGTCTTCAGTAACTTTGTACGGATCACCTCACATGTATCGCATTTGGAGAATGCAATTTTCTTTGCGATACTGACATCCCGGAAGCTCCGCCTCCACGTTCTATGAAAACCTGTTGGTTATACCTTCTTGCCAGTCAATGCCACAACCTCTGCATTAACCTCTTCTAGAATGCTGGACTTCGTAAACATTGGAGGCAACTTCCTGACGTTCTCTCTTATCCCCTCCTCGTTTCTCCTGCTGCGATGGGGCAAGGATTCACCGTTCTCCCTCACAAACATGGAAAACATGGCCTCACATGCCAACGTCGAGGAGCGAGGCTTCAAGGTGCCACAGTTACCATGTTCGGCCTTGCGTGCACCCTCAAGAAATTGGGCCTTCCATTTCAGATACGCCGACTTTGAGATCCCGAGACCAAGGTACCACGCCCTTTCGAAAGCGAGATTCTCTTGCAAAGACTAGTCGCCCCACTCTTCGACCTTTCATGTTGTTGGCTTAACATGTCATAAACAAAAGTAACCCTATCACTTGATTTCATGGCAAGGAATTCCTTTTTCGCATGTTAACAACTTGATTAAGTAGAGAACTTGACGCAACACCTATTCTTGCAACACAAGGTCCTCCCAGAATCGAGGATAGCATTCCGAAAGTGGTGAGACGAAAGCAAGCTTTGGTGGCCTTACAACCTTCCCGGGTCAGTCGGGAATGAAAAGTGTAATGTCGTTTCTCATAATTTGGGTGCTTCGATGCTCGAGCTCCCCCATTTGGACACTATATCGCTTCTGTTATTTGCGGTCTTTGCGGTCAATATCTCTCGAGACCTTTACTCCATCAACACGGACGAGGTCATTGTTCCATCTCACGAGCATCCCCGGTTTTGGCAGCTGCAAGCAACCCTGGCAACGGATGTTCACTTCAGAAAGGGGAGGAAAACCTTCAGTTACAGATACTCCCACAAACTTGAAACCCAGAAACTGGTCACAAACTGCATCATCGGGGCCAGTGAAAGATATGAATCCCTTTCCGGCGATAATGGAGTCGCAGGAGTGCCATATCTCACAATCCTTTTCAAGAAGGGTATATCTTGTCAGCGGTTGTGTCTCCTTTCCCACCTCCCGTCACTGCCTTTTCTTTGGGGACGCCATTACCGCATCGACTCACGAGCATCTTCACTTCTCCGAGAACGAATGAGCCCCCGGCTTACGCTATTGTGTTTGCATCCGAGTTGGCCAAGGAAGGGTATGGTGGCCTTGAACACTTCCTCCACACCTACGCCACTACTCCATTCGATATTTCCTTGAAGTGGCATTGTGTCATTTTGCCCCACTCCCTTTGCTACTAGATGTTCATTAAGGAAGAGATACACAACCCCGCACAAGGATTTTTAGAGTGTTAAAATCGAGTAAGGAAGGAAGAGAAAGCAATGCAAAGGACATGGGGGGAAGGCCATTCAATGGCCAGGTTGACGGACAATGAAATTCCTCTTGTTCTTAGATTCCCCTTGTTGCAAATTGGGCGGCCGCCCAATTTGAACCGAATGAGGCACTTATATGAGGTTAGTATAGATGCAGGCAGTCTCACACTGAGCACAAATAAGGGTTCTTGCTCTGAATAAGCTATGACCGGGGACAAATTGGGCGCCCGCCCAATTTGGTCGTGATTGTAGAAGAACTATAAAGAAGGCAGAGACTCGGCGCTCGCCCAATTTAGCTGCCATAGAGAAAACACATTCGAGTGACAACTTGAGAATAGGCACAATAGGCACAACTTGAGATACAGTTTCCCCTACCAGCCAATTTCACCTATCTCGTCATCTACACAAAGGGACGAACTGGGCGGCCGCCCAATTTGTCCCTTTGTGTAGATGAGACTGAACGAGGTAGACACTAAAAGAACCCCTTTTGATTGAAGGGACGAGGGTTGGACTGCATTATTGAGCTACCAAAACAAATACAATCGAGCATTGGAAGGGCCTGACTGCAGACAAGGGTGGACTTATCAGGGTAGTTCTTGGGGACAAACAAACGACCATGGAGAAAATAGCAGGCACACAATTCCTGCACACCAATTTCAGGAAAAGGAAGGACTGCATCGAAACTTAGAGTTTATGTAAATGTGACAGTAGATGTCAAAGTCCAAACATCAAAAATGTGACCGGACTACCACCCCGGTGAATGATGAGGAGTAAATCAACAGGCGCCATCGAAAAGGCGTGAATGAAGAGGTGTGAATGAAAAGGCGTGAATGAAGAGGTGTGAATGAACAAGCATGCTTGGAGAGGTGTGAATGAACAGCCGTGAATGAAAAGGCGTGAATGATTACATCCCTTCAGATTAGATTTCCAGCAATTACACATCGAGCTATGGCGAATAAAACTAAGGAGCAGCACAAACCTTTGGAGATTTCGTGGCCATGAGTATGAAGCGCTGAAGATGTTTGCGTCTTGAAGAAAAGATAGTAGCCAAACAGAAAGCGATTGCTTAAAAAACAATAGGTTTGAAGCGCATTTACATTTAAACACAAATTCCCCCCAAAATTTGAATGTAATTTCCCCTATTTTGAAAGTTAAATGTCCCCCCTAATTTCGAAGTAATATGTCGGGCCCCTAACTTTTAAACACAACTTCCCGCCTAAAACACGTGCGACACATGCATGACTCGAATTAAATTTGGGCGGGCTTTAAATGACGGATTTGAAATTTAAAATCTCCGTGCATTTATTAATAAGGTCCACAATTAATTCCTCACACTCGAACCCATCAACGGTCCATTTTTATTTCAAAAGGCCAAACTCTCACATGCATGACACTTGTCTTCTGCTCACGAAAAGGTCCATAACCCTTTAAAAGCCCCTCATTCTCCTCGACTACAGTTTTAGAAAATTCTGTGCTTCTTTGGCGCTTTCTGCTCCGCTTAACACTGTCGTCTTCATATTTTTTACCCATGAAAGTCATTCTCATCCCTATCCTGTCGCCGCACTATACTCCCAAACCAGCTGTCGGCTTCGGATCGAGCACTTGGCGCCTTGTGTTTCTCGGCCGCTTGTCGCCATCCTGTTGGCGCCTTCCTCTGTTTATTGTCCTATCGCCTGGGAACCCCTGTACACCAAGGAATCTTAGCAGTTGATGGCATCTCGCCCCACCACAGGAGGCAAAGGTAAGCTGGACTACTATCTTAATATAAACTTGAGCGCCTGCCTGATTGAGTATGCCATATCATAAACCTCGGGGTATCCCACTTTTTCTTTGAGGAAATTGGGCTGTGGCTGACAAATTAACATCTTCTAGATGCCTCACTGGTCCCCACAAATGCATACCTGTGTGCAGAACTTCATAGGGCACCCAATTGCTTCCCTGAGGGGCTTTCATTTTGCACAACATTGGCCTTTTTCTCCAGTAGGCTACCCTTCCATCACGAGGGGTATCTTAACTACGCTCATGGGCAATAGAACGAACTTCTCCCTCACACCAAATTGGGCGGATGCCCATTTTACTCTTAAGGACACCACGACTTCCTTGGATGGTAGACTTGGGCAGGAATAAATTGGGCGGGCACCCAATTTGGTGTGCGTAGGGATCCGGCCAAATTGGGCGGGCGCCCAATTTGGCCTCTATGATGCAACCGTCTCTTCAGCCCCAAGTCTCACCATGAATTGAGCCGGAGTAAATTGGGCGGGCGACCAATTTGGTGTGCGTAGGGATCCGGCCAAATTGGGCGGGCGCCCAATTTAGCCTCTATGATGCAACCGTCTCTTCAGCCCCAAGTCTCCCAAGTACTAACACTACTTTCCGTTCTGCAGGAATTATTATGGCGCGAACAAAAGCATCGCCGGTTCCCCGGGTTCTGGTCGCACCCAAATTTGCAGAGGCTATTGCAAGAGAGGATGCAAGAACAGAAGAAGAGAAAGAACTGTTTGCTGGCATCCAGGTAGTGCCCCATGAAGTTTTGACGGTTGCTGATGAATGGTACTGGTGCATAGAGATAGGGAATATTCATCCAGGGTCCCAGACAAACCACCTCAAGGATCTTCTGCTTTTCTTTGGCAAGAGAGGGACAGGAACTCGGCGGGTATCGTCATCGACATGGAGGTCTCGCCTGAGAACAATCATGACTTCCTCATCGATGTTGAAGACACCGTAGATCGGACTTTCGTCCGTTATAAGGTTCCACTTTCTAGCTACGAGCCATGTATGATGAACGCAAGTATAAAGGAAAGCCCACAATCTTGCGCTCATAGAGGATGGGCGCTAGACTCATATGAAAGTTTAGAGCGCTCGGGCATCAAATCAAGAACTGATATCTTGGATGGCTACTACGCTGTCAGACAGTGGATATTAGAACACAAAGAGAATAGGTCGAAAGCACTTTTCACGGAGTATCAAGGCAAAAACCAACCTAAAGTATACGATACTAAGTGGCTTAAGTCTAGATACAAGAAGAGTGAGACAGCACAAGCGCAGGTGCCAGCGCCCATGGAGACCGAGACAGCAGCAAAGAAGGCGAGGACACCTGCTACAGCTATTCCCCGTAAAGCTGCCCCTAAACTTGTATTGGGTAATATGTCGAGAACAACAAGGTCGCCCCAGGTGAGTGCAGAAGAGGAACAATCGTCTGAAGAGGAACCCTCTAAGCGCAGAGGAAAACATTTAGCTGGTCCGTCCAAGAGGCGCTAAGCTGGGACATCTCACCACAGAGCCCAAATAGTTCTGGAGAGGGAGTCTTTGTCCGCTTCTTCATCATCGAAGAACGGAGACTAGCCGCGATCGTGAAGTTCACTCCATCTGCTGGCGACGTCACACAGGAGAGCAGACATGAGTTGTCACAGAGCGCCATTGCGAGCATCAAGCACAGGGAGAGAATCTACCCTCTGGGGGTGGGCTTCGAGATTGAAGTCAATGTATTCAAGATGCATAAAGCCCCCGACTTGTAGGGTCATAAGTCCAGAGCACTTGGACACTCTCTACTTAATCGTTTATCGACCATCGATGCACCCTCCCCATTGCTGATGTCGTCGCCGATTCGATCCACGATAGAGGCGAGCAATTAAGTGGAAGAAGGCAGAGGACCTCCAAAATGCAGAATTTTGGATTGTAAATGGCAACCATACGACCACGGTTGCTCAACTGCTTGTCACACAAGCTTTGGCATGGCCTCCTGAAAGGAAGCACTTGGCAGAACTGATATTCTTTTTCTATGCCAAAAGAAAATGCCGAGTCCTGGCAGGAAATCTCACAGCAATCGAGTACATTCGTGTCAGCCAGGAGAATAATGACATAACAAAGAAGACTATACACGAAGAAGTATTCTTCGAAGAAATTCAGCAGCTTCGAAACCAGTGGGCATTCTACGGGAAGATTCAGCTCAAAGATCTGCTGATCAGGAAGCCAATACAGGTGGACCACAGCACGAGTGAGCTTCCTGCAAGCACTCGCAGGTCCATCTGCTTTAGACTGGAGCCATGGATCAAGACTAACACCATTCATATAGCACTGGTTAACATCGTTGTAGCTCAAGTAGCACTTGAAGGATCGGATGTTCTCCGGACGATCTGGCAAGGAAGCCATGAGAGATGAATGCAGTGGAGTTGCTTTTATAGTGGCGAAAAATTATTGATGTCAATTATTGGCGTACATTCTAGAGCTAGTATTGACCGTATACGGTATACCTGTACAGCCACGCGAAATTGGGCGGGCGCCCAATTTCGCGTACCATTCACTATGTGCATTCAAGGGGAACCATTCTAGGGCAAAGTGGGCGGGCGCCCAATTTCACGGGACATGTTGGACAAGTTGCACATATAGAAGACAAGTTGTACTAATACTTTATCTCATAGATGATTACAGTCTGATTACAACAAGATGACAAGCCTTCATTTAGGGGGACTCTTCTGAGTCATTTTCACCGGGCACCCCAGGATCTTCTCTATCATGTACATTTGATGCTCTCTATTCCATATCAGATGGATGATAACATCGAAGGGATCAGGATAATGGCGAGGATTTAGAGCGACTGTGGTCATCCAGTCTTCCATGGGTATCTCTCGCTCGCGGCACTGCTTGAAGTTTTCGTGATTCATCTTGCAGGTGATGGAATCACGTTCAGGACCAGAATGAGACCACATGGCTAGACGAAGGCCAAATTTGATGGACTAAATTGGTTTGAGATATATTTATACCCACCATAATTATTGATGGTATTTATGCGCAAAAGATTATTGGATATACATACTACTCGTATATACACCCAATAATGCTGCTACAGTGGTCATCAATAATTCCATGGCTATAAATATAGCCGCATTCGAGGGCACAGCACATTCCTTTGCCATGTCTCGCCGTCTTCAGAGGCCCCATCTTGACATCCTCACTTGCCTTATGACCTTTGACGATCTTCATGCCTGCGAGTTGAAAGGGATCTCCCTCGATCCCTGGCTGTATGGTATAGCTACTGGTCGAAAGAAAGACTCCCCCGGCGAGTATCATGTTACTATCCATATTGTGTGGGTTCCGGAGCGCGAGGCTTTTGAGATTAATAGAATCACCAATAATTACAATCTATGAGTCATGTATTTCATAACTTTATATGATATGATGATGTAACTGTGTTGTGCATGATTCAGCTGTTATATGATATGATGATGTAACTGTGTTGTGCATGATTCAGTTGTTATATGATATGATGATGTAAATGTGTTGTGCATGATTCAGTTGAAGGAAACTGGGCGGGCGCCCAATTTCTGGGGGAGACTATTCCTGAAGTAAACTGGGCGGGCGCCCAATTTCCTCTGGAAGGAAAGTGGGCGGGCGCCCAATTTCCTCTGGAGCAGGGTAGCCCTTAAGGACGAAAGTTCGCCAAAAGGCTATTTTTTAAGGGTATCGAGAAATTTTGATGCTATGGTTTAGTAGGGCCTGTTATAGATGAAAAAAATAAAATTAGCCAACTTTTCTACAAACAAATCTCACTCCACTAGAAAATTCGCCACATCCACTAAGCGTCATAACTATGGATTCGCCTTATCCTCTACCCTCTTTCTCGAAGATTTCTTAAGGAATCGCCTAATATTCTAGGCTTTCTTCATAACCTAATCTATTCTCCATATCCATTAGAGGAAATTTGAGATCTCATTTCATCCCCATAAGAATCCTCCAATGGAATGGCTACCCTCTATTAACTGCAATTAATGCAGCACCAACAACTTCATTGCTGTCGTTTTTCCCCCCATAACTTTTGATCCACTTGTCAAAATGTTGCGGCGTTTGTTGCATTAGATGCGGAATGAAAAGATCTTTCCAATGATATATGGTTATGATGTATTTCAATATGGTCATATGCGTTAACCTTAAAAAAATATGATTTTTTGCTTATTTCTTATATATTTATATCGTAAAAGATATATGAATGGGTTATCACTAGATAGATCTTGTGAAGACGAACCCATTGCTACAAAAAGTTTTTGAATCGGAGTTCTGGATCAAAAGTTATAATGAAAAAATGATACTATAGAAGTTAGTTGCAGCTGCATTAATTACAGGCTGCCACATAATACTGGAATGAGATATACTAGAGCATTTTAAGCATCCCTTAATGGGACAAAATGTGATCTCATTTTTCCTCTAATGCATCCAGGTACATATGACAATTTTAAGAGGTGTAGCTATTGTGTTTAAAATACTTCTAAGGATGCATTGGAGAGTATTTTTTTTACAGAACTCCCTTTTAATAGATTTGTTTTATATACAAGGATAAGCCATGTTCTCATTTGCAAAGGTTAAGTTGTGGTATTGCATCATGCAAGTATAATTATAATGTGTTTGTGTCCTTGATTAAATATGGATGCCGGTGAATAAACTTTCACCATAGAAATTGCACTTGGAAAAGAAAGACTCTTAAATTTTGGCAAAATAATATTGGCCATGATTTGTGTAGATTTCTATAAAAAACATTCATGTGTAGAAAACATTCGCCAGCATAACTAATCTTGCAACTCTATTATTCGCCGGGCCTTCTAAATTATGCTTAGACAAATTTGGCCTTAAGGGCAACCCTGCTCTGGAGGCCTCGATGAAACAAGATATTACTATTCAAAAATTGCACGTCATGGGCTGTTCTCAATGTAGACAAGAACCATTCTATTCATATAGGAATGAGTACATGGATGGATTACATAGATAATAATATCAACTAAACATCATGCCTCGAAAGAGATAGTTGAACAGAAAGATAATAGATAGTAATAGATAATATTAAACATGGACGTTCAGGTCAATATCCGTTCCCACCGCAATTAGATCCCCGGATCGAACTTCGTTATGCCTTGTGCGCTATGAGATCCGGCCATCATCAATTCTCCCATTGGATAGGGAGGCCGAGGATGAGTTTAGTTACCAAACCCACACGCCCCTTTTTTTCCTTTGTAAAAGCTTCTTAAATATGGATGGAACCCGTTGTGCGGCCAAACATCGTTCATTTTCAGCAACCTCTTGAAGCTTACGCCTGTAAATATGGCGTTTCAAGGAAATCAAAGCGACCTTCAGCTCTACCCCGGCGAGGTGATCCGCTCATCACCATCCTTCATCAACTCTCCACGACAAAGGAGCTTCATCGGTTGGTGTCTCATTTCTTCATTGCCATTTTCGTTTATCTCGTTTCGCACCTCAAGCCGAATTCGATTCGCATGAGCTAATATTGGCTGGAAGATATGGCACTGCATTTCGCTCATTGTGAATCCATCGCTGCGCCTAGTTCGGACCATTCTGACTGTCCCGACTATGAATCTACAATGCAGATTTACGAATGCCGGTTGGTGCGGCGAGACCACGTCCAGTGAAGGCGCTTGGGCGGCAAACAAACTCGGATGTCACTTCTTTGGCATAGTAGATAAAAGGCCTGCCAACTCACCTACCTGCACGCATTTCGAAATTTTGCATCATTCCACCAAATAAAACCCTTATATTCTAAAAAATCGGGTCCATTTGGGAGTCATATGGACTTAGGCAAAGTCCACAATTAATGAAATTATGCTTGAAGCAGGTCAAAACAATTACATGATGCAAGTACGAGAATGAAGAACTTGAACTTACTTTTTTCAAGCTCTGTCCTTGCAGTTTCTTTTTTATTCTTCAGTTCTGCACACGTTGAGCACACAGACATTCTGTGTCTTCGAGGAATTTTTACAAGGCCAAATTCAGTTTTCCACAATCTAGTGAAATGTGAATAAGAGATATGCTGAGACTGACTGCATGTCTCTTTGTATTCTTTGAAAACATCTTTTTTTGTGATGTTATCTGTCAAGTGATACATATTGCTGTTTGGCAATTTTCCACACGTTTCTCTGAAGTATTTCTCCATCCATGCCACAGCAGCTAGGGCATGCATTGTTACAATTCTTCCAGGCCCACAGTGGTCATCAATGCTAGGGTTTTTGTCTAATCTTTTATGTATTCGAGACATTCTGGAGGAACCCAGGCGGTGCACGACCATGAAGCATTTTTGACACACTTCTTGCCGATTGATATAGTGCAAGAAGTTGTGCCTGTCTGGTCTTACATGATAAGCCAAGTATGCATTCTGTTCTGAAATTGTCATAGAACTGTAATGGTCTCTAATTGCACGAAGTTTAGCCATGTTGAATTTGCTAATGCATCCCAATGAACAGCATGTAGTTCTGAGAATTTTTCTTATTTTCTGCTCGTCCATCAGATTTCTTCTTCGTACGCAAGAACATGCTCTCAAGCTGAAATCTACTTTGAATTTCTTTGAAGATTGGTTAGAGAACATGTAATCTCGTTGTTCCTTATCATGGTCAGGGTTTCCCTTAAGGGGCGAATATTCGCTAATATGCTATAATTAAGGTTTCTGAAAAATATAGATACGAATCTTGAGTAGGTTTGGTTTAAAGAAAAAAAATTAATTTTCGCCCCGGTTTCGATGGGCTAGGCTCCCGCCCAGCTCGTGTTCGCCCTAAAGACGATGGGCAATTTCTAACTATTCGCCAGGTTCTCGATACGAGGTCTTCATATTCAAGATTGGTTCGCCTCTTAGACCTCTAGTCGCCGCTGCTGTATAAGAGTTTTAAGAAGGTGACTTTGGCTTGTAAATCTGGACACAATAAAATAGTTTTCGGTAGAGGAAGTAGATTGAGCGGCGCCTAGGGCTAGCGTATAACCACCATAAGAGAAGCGACCACCATGAGCATGAGCATGAGCATGAGCATGAGCATGTTTGGTATTCCTTGGCCTTGGCATGAGCATGGTGGCCTTTTCTGTTTCTAGGAGAGCAGCTAATCCATAAGTGGAAGTTACCAATCCGGCATTGCTGATACATTGCAGAAGGATAGAGTTGAATATATACAGTGCCAACTTCATAAGCTACCAATCCAACAGTGCTGATATATTGGATAGAGTTCATGTACAACAACTTCATATAAGGTTTGCGTTATGCTTTTTGTTTTCTGAATGAAGAAATGCCCATTTCAACATTTTATTTTGTAGCAAAGCATAGCCTAGCTTAGCTTGGGCAACTTTGAGGTCTGACAAAGAATTTGATGACAGGTAATCATGTCGGCATGTAAACCAATAGTCATTGAGTATGAGCTATTCTTCATAACCGAACATGGCAGTGGGGAATCAATGCGCATATTTGGCAGAGAGTTATGTTGCTAGAAGTATTGCACAGGTAAAAATACTAGATAATAGAGTTTAAATATCTTGTATTATGTCCTCCTTCATTTTCATATGTATTTGACAAGCAACGTCATTCTGATGTATTTCTGCTATTATCTTAAATATAATAGGTAGTACAACTAGTTCTACTAGATGGCAGATTCTGCGTTGTTTGGCACTGCACCATGTTATGTCTGCATGTCTACAGCCACCATGTTACAATTTTTTATTGAATTGCAAAGGATTTAGAGTTCTTATTAGATAACTGATCCTTATAATCTATTGCCATCTACAAAAACATGTGCATGTTTTTCTTGTGGTGCTATATTATGATGCTTAAATGACCTTATAAGTTCATTCTATTTCTCAGTTGCAGGTAGGTTTTCTGTAACATTCTACGCAGGTTTTGAGCAGAGCATTAGGAGGAGAATCTGGAAGATCTCCAGTAGGTTGGGAAATTGGTTTAAGACAAGTTGACCTAAATGATGAAATTCTTAAAAAACCATATGCAGCTCAAGTGCCTCCTCATTTGAAAGTCTTACAGAGCCATCAAGATCAGGTATTTATTATTGGTGTTGAATATTAAATATGGAAGCTTATACCTTGGTAAATGCATAATTGTTAAGGTTCTGAATCCTTCAAAGTGTATTCAGGTTCTTGTATTACCTCCTGGAGGAGTTCTGCTTGGCTCATCTCCGAGAACTCCCATTGAAATGTTTGCTATTGGGAATCATGTGCTTGGCATTTAAGGCCATCCTGAGTTCACCAGTGATGTCTTATTGGACATTATCAATGGTCATCTAGCTGCTGGGGTGCTTACGGTAATGCTTGTTAGGTCTGCTCTAGATTACTGAAAGTTTTATTTATGGTTTGATTATCACTGAAAGGTGGATAATTATGGAGGGTTGATCCAGTCATCCCTCCAATATTAAGAGTTCCAGTTTCTTATCTGACTTTGTTTTATCCTTTTTAAGTGCCATTTACTTCTCTCTAACAAGTGTCAAAACTGACCTGTAGGAGCAAGAGGCAAGTGAAGCTAGACAGACGTTGGATTCTGCTTTTTGCAACACTTGTTTGGCATTGAGCTAATTCTAGCAGTTATAATTACCGGATTTTCACTCTCGGTAGACAGCCCATGTTTGTTATTGGTCTTAAATTTTGTAAATGTGTCAACTATTAGACTAGTGGAGAAATTATTGTGTCAAAATACACAATCATTTATGATATGCAGCAAGTATTAGACTTGTGAAAATGAAAACACTTTCTTACCTTTTTAACTCTATATAAAATTTTGAATCTTTGGAAAAAATTTCGCCTTGGGTGCTATATTGTAGGTTGCAGAAGGAAAAAAATCGCCAGTATAGCTAAGCACTGAACTACAAAATTCGCCACATGTTCTAAACTTACACACTTAAAAATATTCCTTAAGGGAAACCCTGATCATGGTCTTCATCCTCTGATGAGAGTTCAACTCTAGGAGTGACCTCCTCTTCCCTTAGTGGTGTGTTCCTGGAGGAAAATAAACCACGTGACACAGTACCCGGAAAATTCGGAGGGACAGTGTTAAATGTAGGTGATGGGCCGTAGGATGATTGTGTTGACTAGGTGTCGTGTCAAACATTTCTCTTATTGCTGTTTGAAATTCTGCAAACCCATGTGTCACAACATTTATGGGAGGAGGTGGGGACCCTACAACATCGTCTTCATTTGTGCATGGTAAGAAAAGTCATGGAGAATTTCACATTCTTGTGGGCGTGTTGCAGACCTTGTACTTGTTCCTGCTACAAATAGTGGGGGCAGTCTTTTTCGAAACATCTGTTGTGCTGCAGCATCCACAACAAGAGAATGGACATTTAGCGACGTGGGCTTGCGACGTCTGAGTCACATGACGTCGCAAATAACGTGACCATGCGACGCCACGCGACCGCGTCGCAGAACACGCCGCGATGCGGCGGTGGTGCTTATCGCCCGACACCGCGGACGCGGGCGCATCCGTCCACGCCAGTGGGACGCTGCGCCCGAGGTGGGCGGCAGTGTTACGCCAGTGGACGCTATGACGTCGCGCCGCATGCGACGCGAGCGCTGATTTTGGCCCATCTGGGTGGCCCGGCGGTGGGCTTGGGCTGGACTGGTGGCGGCGCAGTGTCTCGCCAGTGGATGTTTTCTGGCGTGACGCCGCATGACGACGTCAGATATGTGACGCATGTGTGTAAAGGTGATATGACACGCCAAGATGTATATGTGACGATGTGACGATATGACACGCCAAGACGTATATGTGACGTATATGACACGTCAGTATGTA
The DNA here is from genome assembly GCA_021234155.1 of Isoetes taiwanensis. Lineage (NCBI taxonomy): Eukaryota > Viridiplantae > Streptophyta > Lycopodiopsida > Isoetales > Isoetaceae > Isoetes > Isoetes taiwanensis. The sequence continues at coordinate 4,746,118 of JAJEKV010000072.1, forward strand.
TATGTGACGTATATGACACGTCAGTACGTATATGTGACGTATGTGTGACGTAGAAGGTCGCATATGACATATATTTTTTATACACGAAGGTTAATGGTTTTTTAGGATTATAAATTTAATACCTGTCTGATTGATACTTGTCTGAAAAAGACTCTGACGACCAACCTGCAGCTTCATTTAAGCGTGTTGCCTGCGCATGCATCATCACAGTAGATGTGCTACCGCTATAAATTGTTCATTATAAAACTGACGTTGTTCTGTGTCAAAATCTAGTTGTTCCAAGTTTACAATCCTTGAAGGTAACTTGACAATAGGCTTGTTGTCAATCATTGTTGCTGAGAGAAGAACAGGATAAAGCCTTAAAATTTGTGCAAGAACATAAGAAAAATCCCACACTTTTACCTTTTGTCCGCCGAAGCATTATAGTGTTTAATATGACTTGCAGCCGCTTGTACCCCATAAGATGGTTTCTTTGGATCTGATTCCTTATTTCATTGTTAAATACAGTTCTGTCATCATAAGGATAATACCTTAAAAATCGAAAATAACTATAGAGATCGTCAATTTGGTTTTGAATTGGCGTTCCAGAAAGGCACCATCTTCGTTGTGCCCTTAAGCCCCAGCAAGCACGTGAACTTTTAGTGTGAGCATTTCTGATGGATTGAGCTTCATCCAGAATAATTCTAAGCCACCTAATGTTCGACAGTGTGCCCCTTAGCCTGGGGGGCTGCTTCTTTTCATCCTCTTCAGATGGCTTCTGCAATTCAGAACAAATGGTTCCATATGTAGTAAGCACAATGTCGTGCTTACAAAGTTCAACAGAATTTATTCTTCTCTGATCTTCATGGTATATGTACACAGATAGCTTGACAGATGGTGCTACTTTTTCCTTCAATTCATGTTCCCATTGTTTTAAAAGCGATTTAGGGCAAACAATCAAGGTGCTCCTGCATTCTTCTACATTCACAAGGCCCCCAAAAAATAATCATTACTAGTTTTTCACAACACTTTTTACATAAAACCACTAAAATAAAGTGATATTACTAAGTGGGTTAATGTGTTGAATAACCACTGCTAGTTACATACAGTGGTTCTTACTTATAGTTTATTATTCTAGTTTGTTGCCATTGTTCACCTTCATGGTTCTTTATGGTAGTTTATTTGTTTGGTTGATAATAGTGCTTTGTTTTCAATATGTGGTACCATTAATAATATAGATTATAAACCATTAGCAGAATTTGTTTTATCAAATGTGCAATCTAGTGTGGTTTCCAAAATAAGTTGTGTATATTTTTTCATAGGAATCAATGGTCTTCCATACAATGGAATGTGCCAGTTTTTTTATGTAAATATTATAGGCTAAAGGGTAATGATTTTGCCAACAAGATAGTAAGGGCTTGCATCTTTGTATTAGAACAAATCGATAGTGCTTTCGACAATGTAATTACTACTGGTTTACTGATTAAGAAGGCATACTCAGCTTGAAAAACATTGCCACTATGAATACGTCATTATTATGAGTTTTTCCATTAAACGTTTAATGTTTTGTTATGTGGAATTGTTAGTGGTTTCCATCACATATTTAATGTTTTGTTATATGGAATTGTTATTGGTTTCTATAACAAATTAAGAAAGGTTCGTTGTACATCCAACTATTGTTTTAGAAACAAAAAGACATAATGTATATGCAAGTTTAATCCACCATATCAATATCAAGACATCAAATTGTTTTTTTTTATTAAAGGAGCATACGTGTTTAAAACATTGATGATTGGTTTATTAAGTTCAAGGTGCCTAGGGATTTGAACCCTAGCATTTCCATTTTTCCCAAAGAACAAAATGACTAGTCACTTCTTTACCCTTATTACTTTTGAATAGCATACAGAAACGCATTGGAGTGTTTTAAATGAGAAAATCTTCAACCAGCCATTTCCAAATGTTGCTAAACATAGGCAGCTGCTAGAAGAGATTATAGAGCTTTCAAAGGATTGAAAATAACCGCATTAATAAGCCTTGCCATTCAACAATAGTTTGTTTAATGTCAATATCTATTTCATCTGTACTCTATATCCAAAACAGAAACTGAACTCAAAGGTTCTGCTCTCTTGGTAAGATGTATTTGAGAATTCACACTTTCATGGACGGACTGTGCCACTTTGGGTACTGTTTATGTCTGTGTATAAGCCATCAGAGTAAGCCATAATATAAGCATACCAAGGAAGAGTCTCCACCGACGTAATAGAATTTATATGCGCAGTGACCTGGGCCTAATAACACCACAGAAATAAATAAATAAAACATACCTTGTTTTATTCTGGAAAGTAGCATGCTCAAATTGGTTAATCCCCAGTATATCTAACAATGGGGCAATAACCTTCAGCTTCCCAATTATACCTACACCACAGAAATAAAAAATAAAACATATCCTTGTTTTACTCCGGAAAGCAGTGTGCCCAAATTGGTTAATCCCCAGTATATCTAACATTGGGGCAATAACCTTCAGCTTCTTGATTATATGTACACCCAGTTGAATGCGACGAATTGCACTAGTATGCACCCTTCCAGATATTACACGGCAATGTCAGAAATTCCTTTTCCTGATTGCATCCCCAGTCCAGCTGTTTTGCCATATTGTAATTGGCCAGATACCATCCATTATCCTCCAAGAGAGCAAGAGTCATTGCAGACACCACGGAACGGGTATCAACAGATTCAGTCATTATTTTGTTCATTAAGAGCCTCTTTTTCCAATGAGAGCCTGCAATAGAACCAGCTTCCTTAAACATCTAACATGCATTTCTTCACAAGGCTTTCACAAAGAAAGGCTATCCCAGACCTGTTGTCCCCCTACTGCCTCCATCTTCAAGTTCTAGCCCAACTGTGTTACTTAAAAAGCCTAACACGCATATCCAAGAAGATGCAAAAACAATTCATAACCACAGAATTTTAGCAAGCACCCATCCCATAATGTTGGCAAGATTGCATAACAGCACGTGGCAAAACAACATAAGTCACTTGTCTTCCAGGTTTGCATCATAGGACTGGACCACAACCTGAAACAATCCATTTATGAGAGACCCGTTTCACTAAATTTCAGATACTTAGAAAGAGATGCCATGCAATAAACTCTTGTTAGGAACAATTCTTGCTCTTGATTAAACCCCAATTGAGATGCAGATCCTTCACTATCTACATGTAAAAATGAAACTGGTTTCCCACATCAAAATGGCGTATATATATCAACTTATACAACACCCAAGTACAGTCTATAAGCACCAATAAGCAAAGGTACAACAAATACCCGACTACGCCTGCATCTCCGTACATCATGAAAGTGTGCAACGGCATGTGGATCAAATCCCAAAACATGCATAATCTGCAAAAATATTTTATACCAAAAAGAGAGGAAGAATCAGTTGTTACTGCCCAAATTATGAGGAACTATTTGTCAAAGATCACTTCTCAGAAATGCCATCACAGCACATCACAAAACTTACCTCATGAATCAGAATAACAGAAACCAGTGACTCGGCCTCTGGTACTGGGTAGGTTCTGCGTTTATTATTGTGCCATTGCAATCTCAAACATGGTTTTTAGTCTGTTGGATATAAGTTTAATAAATAAAAGCTACTTCACGAAAATCAAATCAGGGTTAAAACACAAGAAAAGATATACTGACATTTACGACATTGAGATGAATGTCATTGTCACTTTCAAATACTTGACAAACAAGAGGTTCATGGCCTAAAATGTCTTGCAGATTGACGTGACTATGCACAGTTCTAAAGCATGGGACACTGTATTTGCTTCATCAATGGATATGTCACTGGATCCGTTCTAGTATTATGTTACTTTGGGCAGCAAGAACTTTGTGAGGCTCAATTCTTGAGGATGTTAGAAATATTCATGTAAATGCTAGCAATAAAAGTCTCGTGTACAGAATAAGCCAAGAGTCTTACCACAAACTGTGGGAGCCAAATGCATAGATTATGCTGGTACTGTGAAGAATAACTTGGAGCAAGGCCATTTGCACTGCGCCACAATTAAAGAGCGTAATGCCCTGGGAAATGGTTTTCTGTCAAATGGCAAATACAATTAGAATGGCACATGAAATCTCGTTGTGGAAAAAAAATTCATATACAATACAATATATAACCTTTTAAGAAATTAAAAGGCTCATTCATCTCGATCTTTAAAACAGTTGCAGCCCTCGTATTGGCTTCTGCTCATCTCCACCACATCATTGGCATTATAAAAAACAAACTCTGTCGCACCACCAATTAGGCATATGTTTAAGTTAAAACAAAGCAATGTACTAAAAAATGTGCCAGAAACAGACCAAGGTTTTTAAGATTCGAAGACTTACTGAAAGTGTCGCCCACTTTGAAGATCTCGCCTGAATCCTATGCCGAGTAGTTTCAGACCAGCCAGAGATTCCTCCCACAACGTGTTCTATGCTCTGGGAGATCTGTAAAATCATATCTTTGTGGCACATTTGGAACGACGATGCACCAGGCAGAATGCCGATATAGAATAAACAGAAAGAAGGACCATGAATATCAGAATAGTAGAAATTGCCTTCATCTCCACCAGCGGCATCTGTAATGTTAAACGGTCTCCCCTGACCGGCCGCCCGCCTCCCTCCTGCCCTAATTTTTTCCTCTCAAACCGTGGCCTTCGATTCTATCTCCACCGAGACTCAATCAGCTACTTTGGCCTTTTTTGTGCATTTCCTTAGGTAAGGGAATTATTTTTTCTTGCACTATGTTGATTTTGCCGCTCCTCAATCATACAAATAAGACATGCACATGTTGTAGCGGGTAAAGCATGACCGAAAGAGATTTTGTGGCACCTCTAGATAGGCAAATTCATCTCGCTACAACGTATTCATAGGTTTATTGGTTTATTGTGGTAAAAGTACTAGGCAATGCATAGTCGGAAGAGATTCCAGCCTTTAATTTTTTTTGGTAAGAGGGAAATGAAGTGTGGGTTAAAATCTCTTTTCAGAGTGAAGAATGCGAAAAAATGTTGAGGACATGAGATTCATGCAAAATGAATGCAGCCAGTTTTAGATCCCAGACCTGGCACAAAAGGGTACACCATCTTTCTCCAAAGGAACTACATATCCTCAAGATTTCAAATTGTCAATTACTACATATATAATGTCAATAACACATATAACAGATAAGTTGGGTCACCAATTTGTCTGGCGTGTATTTTCGTGACGACATCTGTCATTCCACAATAACGTAGAATGGAAGTCAAGTGCTCCATTCCGCCAACCAGTAGATAGTCGGTAACTTAGGTTTGATTTAGAGGTTCTTGGAGTGTCGTTGTATTGCAGCTCGTTACAGCTCTCGATTATATGGAACCGAGTAAAGCAGATCTATGCAAAAATAGCATGAATATGTAGGACTGAATGGAACGACATCAAACTATGCATGGACCAGATCTGTGTGAAAAGGATAGATCTGTTTTAAAACTCGCTATATCTAAGAACCCCTAATCCACTCAAACCTGCACAAAACTCACTCCCCAACTTCCCTATTGTAGGGTAATGGCATTTGATCTATTAATCAGACGTATTTTGACCTACATCATTTACGTTCAATATACATAAATTAATCATAGTAGTACTTATCCACTATCAAGATGTAGACTTTGGAATAAAGCTTCAATGCTTATGTATAGGGGAATGGCATTTGGGGTGGCTTGGGATGCCATTTCCTATTTATTTGGTGGTTGCTGCAACTCGTGACAGCAGAGAGCAGCCCATCGGATCCTATCCCCTTTTATCTCCCCTTTTAAACACCAACACAGTGCTTAATGCTTGGTGCTCGTTGAAATGAGAAGTACTGCAGGAATAAATAACGTTCCGACTTCCATGTCTCTACTTAATAATAGCTCATATCTCTTGCTCTACTGAAGATAGTAATAAACATTAGTAGAAGAAGAAGAAGAAGAGATTTTAACGTCATGCCACAAGGTAGCGTCCTATCGGACATGTGACACTTTACAACACACCCAGATGGGTCCTGCCCCCACCACTTTACATTGCTGAAGTGGGTCCTTCCCCCACCAACTTTACATTGCATGGCCACTTTCACAACGAGGCGTTGAACCCGTGACCTTGGGTATTAGTAATATAGTGCTTTTGTGAGGCCAACTTAATACTTAAGCAGTAGAATTATTTTAACCTATGGTTTTTTGCCAAAGAAGATGCGTCAAAATTTTTGGTTTCCCATAGGTAATTCCCAGGGGGAGGAGGAGCATAAAATTTGGATCTAACACAGGGTACTGAGGCAAATGGATTCTATAATACAGAACTTGCACCTCCCAAACATTGAACAAGCAAGTAAGACCGTGTTATTGCTTCATTTTTGCAAAACTCGGCCGAAATCTCTTAAAAACGTCCTATGTATATACAATAAGTCATCGTTTGGGTCTTAACTTTGGCAGGTGATTGGCCTTGATCCTTAACACCTATTAACTGCCATGACATATGCATCCATGTTGTTGTTTGTGTTGTTAAGAAAGAACCTACATTATGATACTTTTTATCCTTGATAGCCAAAAGCCTCAGTAAAAAAAAGATGCAAATGCTAATGATCCAAAGAATATGGAAACCTGTTGAAACTATAAAGAGGGCTACAAGCCAATGTGGTCAAACTTTAAGAATTGTTGTGGAATCTTAGAATTTTGGAATCTACAGTAGTTTAGGAAAATCTAACGGAATCTTCATGGGATCTAAGAGAATCTAGGGGAATCTCAAAAGAATATTAAGGAATTGCAAGAATCTCAAGAGAATCTTTGGAAATGTATGGGAATTTAAGGGAATCTTTATAACATCTTTGAGAATCTATGGGAATATTGATTGAATCTCGAAGAATCTAGGGGAATCTTCATAGAATCTAAAGGAATCCAAGGGAACTTACATAGAAACTAGGGGAATCTTCATAGAATCTATAAGAATCCAAAGGAATCTTGGAGAATCTAGAGGAATCTTGGGATATTCTTCGGAACCTAAGGGAATTTTAGGAGAATCTTCAGGAATCTATTTGAGTCTAAAGAGAATTTTTGGAATCTAATGGAATTTTGATAATATATATGAGAATCTAATGGAATCCTTATAGAATCTTAGGGAATCTAGGGGAAGCTTTATAGAATCTACCAGAATCTAGACGAATTCTCATAAGATATTTGAGAATCTAGGGGAATCTTCATGGAATCTTTGGTAATCTAGGGGAATCTTCATAATATCTTTGAGAATCTATGAGAATCTTAAGGAAATCCTGGAGAACCTATGGGAATCCTCGTAGAATCTAAGCTAATCCAAGAGAATCTACATAAAATCTTGGGGAATCTAGAGGAATCTTGGGATAATTTTTGGGAACCTAGGGAAATCTTAAGAGAATATTAGAGAATCTATGAGAATTTTAAGAGAATCTTCTAGAATCTAGAGGAATCTAAAGAAATTTTCATAAAATCTTTAAGGGCCCAGGAGAATCTTCATGGAATCTGGGAGGATCTAGAGGAATCTTCATAGAATCGAAAGGAATCTAGGGGAATTTTCATAAAATATTTGAGAATTTAAAAGAATTTTGATGGAATCTTCATAATCTAAGGTAATCTTCATAGAATCTAAGGGAATATAGGAGAACCTACATAGAATCTTAAAGAATCTAGAGGAATCTTGGGATAATCTTTGGAAATTTAGGATAATCTTAAAAGAATCTTGGGGAACTCTTAAGAATCCTTATCGAATCTTAGGGAATTTATGGGAATCTTTGTATAATCTTATGAAATCTATGAAAAGTTTTAGAATCCTAGGGAATTCAAGACAACTGTAATGAAATTTCAAGGGAACAAGGAAATCTTGGAGAAATCCAAGTAAAATTTTGTACTGCATTATCTTTTGCAAGCCCTAAACTTAACAATTTCTTGTGTCTATATATGAATATTTTCCTCCATAAGCAAATATGTTTACATGTTACATGCTGATGAGTGTGACAAAGCAAAATTTTATTGTCAAAAACAACATCTCTTTAATCATGTGCATCAATAATAGGTGTTCTACGGTATGATCTCCACGAGCGACACACTTTTATTTTCATCTAAAAGGTTCATAAATTCATATTTTTTAAATGCATAAATTCACAAGCACCATATATCTATATCTTATGAGTATTGTACTCTATAAGCAAAATGTGTTAACATCCTACGTGTTTGTAAGTGCAACAACGCAAAATCTCATTGTCAAATAAGATCTCTTTAATTATGCATCAACATTAGATAAGCAACTGGATTTTTTATTATTGAGCTAGATGATTGTTGATACACCATGGCATAATAAATCATTAGTGATTGCAAGGATCATATTATCATCCATGGATCTTGAACACAACGTATTGATCTTCAAATCATTTCATTCATTTAAAGATCTTAAGAAACTATTACTAGCTTTAATAAACCACTACTACTTTTAGTTTGTATTGAAATGGTCTCATAAACTATGACTAGTTTTAGCAAACCACTATCTTATCAGTAATTGGCATTAATAACCATGTGGCAAACCACTATTCATTTTGATAAACCACTATAACATGTGGTTTTCTTCTATCAAATAATTTGTTGTACAAAAAACCATGTCTATCATGGTTTTTAGATTGTCTGATACTATTTTTATATGGCAGTTCATTTTTGGGCGCCTTGTGATTGTATCTTTGACGTTTTGGCGGTCTAGCCTTCAAAATCAAAGCAATTGCAGAGATTGTCTTTCCAAATCCCTGATAATTTGATAATTATAAACATATGAGTTCCCCGACAATCTGCCCTGAGTTCAGATTTCTCCATCCAAGCAAGGGCAATACGCTATATTACATCCCAACCATGTCAATTGCAGCTATAAAATATGAAATAATAATATATCTAGTCATACCTGGTGCTTCAGAAGTTCTATTGTTATCAGGTCATTGTCTAGATTTGCTTCTTCATCTCTGCGCAATTGTATTCTAATATTCTAACCAATTTATCGGTCGGTTATGAATGGCTAATATGGGATCAGGTGCACAAATGAGTCTCGACTTGTAGGCTGCGGCGAATGCATTCTTATCAAGTTCGACCACCGCAAATAATCTCGGTGGACGAAGATATTCGTAGTTTTCCGATGGGGGTTGGCAAGGAGTATAGAAAATGATCGCGTCATCTTTCGTGAGAGCTTGGATTCACATTTGATCTTGAGCCATGCGTGCCACAAAAGTTCACCTAGAGGATATTATGCTAGACACTCCACCGGATATTTACGTGGTGGATCTAGTTGGCTCTCGAGATAGTGTAGATTGGTTAGATAAGAAAGTCCTTGAGACCGGCATTTCATTTCGTGCTTGTGCAACCAAGTGGGCAGCTTGATTTGATAAGCGATTAGCGTTGGATTTTTGTTTTATTTCGTCATTCCAAAAATCAATGAAGCACATTTGCCTTATGATGGAATTGTGGAGAAAAAAAGGTAAGATGCTTACGTTTTATAGATGAAAATCAATGCATGTGGAAATTTAGATCTTGTTATTGGGATAGTTCGCAAAGTTATGTCTTCACAAAAGTTTGGGAGCGAGGTTTGTCAAGGCAAAAGAATTTGCAGGTGAATGATGTGGTTTAGTTTGAGAGAGATATCCAAGGTAAAAAAATTTTACATCACCGGCGAAGGGATCCTTCTGGCTGGTCTTTGGAAATTACGGTGATGTTGATCGAGGATGCAATGACCCTTTTGCAAGTAAAGTTTTCAGGCTGTTTGGAGTCGATATTTGGTATTGAAGCAACTTAAATTCTATCTTTTGATATAACTAATATGGTAGTTTTGAGCTCAGATTAGCTCCTGGTTGATCCAGAATTTTTTGAGCTCAGAATTTAGCTTCTGGTTGATCCAGAATTTTTGAGGCACTGCCTTATGTATATAAGCATGATGTAGAATACAAAAAACTGGATATATGATATGATATAGATTTCTGAAATCAGTTTTTCAAAATGGAATTTGAAGATAAAAATATGAAGAAGATGAATATGATCAGGATGGATATCAAGAAGATGAATGCCACGATGAATAAGGATATGAAGAAGATGAATAATTTAGCTTCTGGTTGATCCAGAGAAAGAGAAAAAAGAAGGAATTAGAAATGACATATGGATTTACCCCTAGAATTTCTACAACGAGAAGATTGGGTAGTCAAAAAGTGGGACTCCCATGTCCTCAGTCCAACATCTTTAGAGAAGCAACAAAATGCAATCTGAATGAGGAACTTGGTGTCCAGCATAGTGGGAGAACTGCTTCTGACGACTCCTTGCAAATCCAAGGCATTAATGTCCCATGTGTCAAAGCGTCTGATCAACTGCTTTGCAGCCTGTGCCTACTTCTCTTCCAGTGCGTAGTGGTCCCTGGCATTTTCTTTTCCGATTGAAGCTTTTGAATGGCTCTGAGATCCGGCGGATGTTTCCATCTATTGTGCTACCATTTGACCCTGTTGATGATCCTGCTAGTCCTGCTGGTGCTTGTGATGTGGTAGGGGTTGCAGGTGTTGATCTGGGCCAGGGATTCCTCGGTTCCCGAGGTCACAGGCGAGAGGACTCCGGGTGCGATGGAGTGGCGTTGGACGAGGTGGTGTGGTTGGGAGAGGTGGTGTGGGGACGAGGCGGGGCTTCTTGCTTGGCCATGCCTTTGATGGGGGGCTAGGGGACGTGGTGGCTCGGGGGGAGGGCTCCGGATGATTTGGTTGTGGCTAGATCGAGGACGGGGTTGTGGCGCAGGGCCGGTGATCCCCGCCGGGATGTCCCATAGCGGTATGTCTTTGAGCATGAGGTGGTGGGCAACCCGGTTGGAGGTAGAGACTAGTGTGGCCCATGACTCTATGGAGGTGCACAGGGGACTTCCAACACGCGTGTTGGAAGTGGAATATCACGAGTTGTGGCCCATGACTGCGTGGAGGTGTGCTGGGGACTTCCAACACGTGTTGGAAGTGGAATATCACGTAGAGCGGTGTGGGTCACATTGCCGTGATTAATCCTCGGCTCTAGATGCCGACTCGTGGGGTGGGCTGATGGCACAGTGGGTAGGCATGTGGGGCTGGACACTTCTCCTCCGGGATGAATAGGTCGATCCTCGGTTGGAATGTGCGGGGGTGCGGTCCCTAGTAGTAAGAGGGCCCGTATTTCTTTGGCACTTCGATTCGTAAGGCCCCGATATTATTTGCATTCAGGAGCATAAGTGTCCACCGGGGGTGATATGTCGAGCTCATGAATATGGTTGGTAGGCAGTTTGGCTTTATTGCTTCTTCTTCCGGGCGGACTAGTGGGGGTACTCTTATTGCTTGGAAGATGGATGTGCGGGTCACATACTCGCAGTGCATGTGTTTGGTCGGTGGGCAATAATTAAGTGGTTGGAGGCGGGCAAGAGTGGGGATTGTTAATGTTTATGCCCCTAATCAGCCTTCTCGTGGTGGGTGCTTTGTGGGCCACAATCCGAATAAGTTATGCAGCCCTTGGTGGGTTGCGTGTTGCTTGGTTGTTGTTAGGGGATTTCAATATGGTAGAGCGAGTAGAAGATCGCCTCGGTTCTCGCACCCGCCTTGTGCAGGGATTTGAGAGGAACCAGTGGTCTCGTTTGTTGCAGGATTTGGCCTTGGGGTGTTTTTTAATTGAGGTGTAAAAAAACGCGAAATTTCAAGACGCCATCGCACCTATATTTTGGTCCGGTTCGCCACGGTGACGGGCGTGTTGAAGTTTTGAAGTGTGCCGGGCGGGCGATTGAAGTTTTTCCGCGCCACCAAGTGTCGTACCTGGCCTCGGTGTGGTTGAAGGTAGCTTCGATTCTGGCGAAATGATCGAACATGCGATAATCATTCGAACCGGTCGTAAACTTTTAATTCCCTTACATTTTGAATTCCAAACCGCCTCCTTGCTTGCTCGGCCGATTCTTTGCTTGATCGATTCCTTGCTTGCTTGCTTGCTCGAAGCCGATGGATTCCGGAGGTCGTAAGGTGAGCTGCGGCCTGCAAGTTTGGTTTTTTTCTTTCTATTTCGTTATCCTTTTCTAATTCATGTGATCTCTCGTTGTAGGTATTTGCCGTAGCGTAATTTGAATTCGAAAAATTCGTGGTTTACCCTCTTCTCGCGTAAAAGCCAAGGCGATCAAGGCGTAAGAAGTCCCTGAATCCGACTTCTTATCCATATGGAAAGTTCCGCTTCATAACGGAAAGATCAATGTGAAGGAGATTAAACACAGCTTTAAGCAGGAATTATTGGATCTTGTGGCGAAAGTTTATCAAAAGAAGTTGCCGAATAATGAGGTGCGAACTCAATTTGCTCGGGCATTTGCTTGGCAAAGATACATCTGAGTGCATTGGCTCTAAGAAGGAGTTTAGAGTCAATTGGGCCTCCTTTGTGCCGATGCCTACCAGACTCCTTGAAGAAGAAGGCCAAAAGGACACCTCAATACTTTCGACATGAACATACTGAGTGTTCTTGCAATGTGTTAAGAAATTGGAGGAAATGAAGTTTGAAGCGTAAGGGAAGCTTTGCAATTTGGAAAATGATGCTCTTAGGTTAGAGGGCAAAGATGGCTACGCGCCAAGGCATCTTATGACGCAGCTATGATGCCATAGAAGAAAAAAGGAAGACTAGAATGGACATGACATTAACATTTGCTGATGATCCAGAAATGCAAAGGACTGCAGCTGTTATGAAGTGTGAGGAAGATGTGCTGGTAGGCTTACTGGACAAGACACTCTCTTCTATGGGAAAGGACAGATTCAAGAACATAAAAGAACAGATCAAGATGACAAAGAATGATGTAAAATCATATGAGCAAGCCATGGAATTGTGGCATGCAAGAGCAGCCCAGATTTCTTCACTGCAGAACAAGAAGGTAAACCCCATTAACATCACAATGGGTATTTACAATTTTTCTTTTAGCTCTGCCAGCACTTGTGAGATATGTGGTTTTTCCTTCAGTGATGAATATGCTATGCATATTGAACTGAAGTGCACACATAAATTCCATGTTTTTTGTTTTTCTGCTGTGCTTGAGTCCATGCATTGTATTGTTTCTGGTTGTGGTGAATCTGTGCCACATTCACTTCCTCGGTCGAGAGCTCGCCATGTGAGTGAAACGTAAGAATATTATTGATGTTGAAGAAGAGGTCAAGAAAATGTCAAGAATCTCCAAGAAGAGCCTCATTTGAAAATCGAGGAATTCAACATAATGAAAAGGAAGAAGAATGTTGAGCAATCTTCTGCAGAATCTGAATCTGAAGCAGAATTACCTGCAAGAAAAATGAGGAAGAGGATGACAAGGAGTGCTCTGAAGAAGGCTAAGGACATTGACTGTAAGTGCTTTAAAGGTGCTGTTTCTATGTTTTTTTGCTTTTATTGATGTCTTGTCTGCTATTTTGCATTGCAGATTCAGAGAATTATAAGCTGTCAAAAAGTCCCAACATTACAAAATTGCCCAAGTTTAGCACAGGTCAGGAGAATGCAAAGTTCTTACGTGATGAACTCCTGGGCTTGAATACTGAAGGTATGTTATCTAATTGGAAAGATTAAATTGTATTTGAACTCTTCCACTTTTTGCTGATTATTTGTTCTTTTATGGCAGAAGATGGCAGTCCATTGCATAGTACTTCAAAAGGTAAGGATGTCTTATTAGATCTATGGTATTTGCATGCTGAATTTATCTGAACATGAATTCCTTTCTTGGCAGGTGCTACCCCCCCTTCCAGGAAAAAACTTGATGTCAACCTAGTAGATAAATCAGCAGCATGTAAGTTTTGCAATTTCAATTAAGGAATTCATTTCAATTGCATTAATACTGTCCTTAATTTCGTTGTTGAAGAAATCGGATAGTGTTCAATTGCCCAAGGTTGTGCTTTTGATACCCGAAACCATTGTCGCTACAGTTCATGCTAGTGAGGTGTCCAATGAGTCAGATGACATAGGTGAAGAAGAAGAAGGAAATGCAGTGGAGAGGTACTTGGCCAGGAGAGTCAAGCAAGAAAAGAAATGATCTGCTGTTTATGAACTTAGAAATTTTGAACTGTTTATGAATGTTTATGAACTTAGAACTCTTGAAATGTTTATGAATGCTGTATTCGATAATATATTAAACTTTTGCAATTTTGAGTAAACTTGCAAACTTGCAATTTGAGTATTGAATTGCAATTTTGAGCAAATTTTGAGTAAACTTGCAATTTGAGTAAATTTTGAGTAAACTTGCAAACTTGCAATTTGAGTAAACTTTTGCAATTTGAGTAAATTTTGAGCAAACTTGCAATTTGAGTATTGAATTGCAATTGCAATTAGAGTATTGAATTGCAATTAGAGTATTGAATTTCAATTGTTGTAATTTAGATGTTTCTACTTTGAATTGTTGCAATAAGATAATAAGTTCACAATCATTCATATTTCCTGTTCACTGTCAAGTTTATAATCAAAATTGCATTGCTGTTTTCATGCTTTTAAATTTACATGCTTTCAAGTTTCATTCACTTGAAGTTTAAGTTCTATGAGTGATTGAATTGTGAGTCAATGTGAATGAATGAATAGTATTTCTTGCTGTTATTTACTGGTGTTTTGTTTTTGCTATTTTGGTTTTTTTTTCTCCAATGTCACCTTGTTTTTCTTCCCCGTTTTTCGCTTGGTCAATGAGCCGTTTTGCCTCCTACTTTTTTTCACACCCTGACTTTTTTGGTCCTTGCTTTTTTGGTCTTTTCTTGTTCACTAACTTCACTGACTTCAGTGAACCTTGCTTCTTTGGTGCTGGCTTACTGCTGCTTGCCTCCTCTTTTCTGCCTCCTGACTTGCTAACTAACTGTTGCTTGCTCTTTGGTTCTGGCTTACTGTTGCTTGCAACATCACATTGAGCAAGGACAGTAGATTGTGTTTGTAGACTTTCAAGAATATGTTCATGCACATCGGGTTTTCCAACTCAAAAAATGTTGCCACCTAAGTCTTTCATGTCAAAATTACATGCCACTACTAAATGGTCAGACACACTACAACTGTTCAAACCTAAGAAGTTCATACCTGCTCGTTTCTATATATTTATAAAACTTACCAACCACAACCACCTCCCTCCTTCCAAACTTTTGGCCCCAAGGATCTTTGTAAGCCTTCTCAATTACATGTTTAACTTCAGACATCTCAAGATATAGAAATCCACTTTCTCCTTGTTATCTTTGGAGCAACCACCAAAGTTCTCTCCAACATCTATGATATCTCGATTTCCATTCCGTGATCCCCTTCATACACCGCCCATCTACGTGTTCCTCTTCATCAACACTGGCCTTAATTTGAAAAAAAATCCAAGTGCCTATCCTGCCTTTGTTCATGCATTTATCAGACTTACCCTACCAAAAAAGAGTGGCAAAAAGCATGAATAATTCATATGTGCAACCGGGTGGGATCCTTGCAATTCAATCGGTCCGATGCTATGGAACTTACTTGACCTCGTAAGTGTTGCACAATCAAACATCTCATCTCGCAAACTTCATATTTTCCAATTTCCCAAAAATATCTCATCAAAATAGAAAACAAGAAGCTATTTTAGAAAGAACAAAGACTAAATCAAAGACCAAGTCAAGACCATTACACAATTTCAAGACTGCATTTCTCGGAATCTTTGAAGTGTTCTCTATGTAACATAACAACATCATGAGTGTCTCTTAATGATTTAGAATTTCTTTTTAACATCTCATGAGTGAGTGCTCTCTTTAGAACAAAGACAAAGACCATCATGCTCACCTACATAATAAACATGCCCAATAAGTTGGTGCTGTTCAAACAAGAATATCTAATATTAAAGAAAGTCGGTATGTACCTTTTCCATGGTAAGAACCAAAATAGTTCCAATGGATAGGAATCCCCATATTTTTATAAAATCGCCAAGAAAGAAAAAAGTTCTTGCACCTTTGAATTGACGGCACATCCATCAGACCACATAACATGATTGTTATATTTAAAACCTTTGTCGGCTAGTAGATCAAAGATGCTTCTTAAGGCAATGTTGCACAAACAAAGTGTCATGCTCTCTATCATCCGAAATATAAAAATGTGTCTCTTTGATAATATGTCTTTCAAAGATTGCTACAATCAAATTTTTCGCCCTCACCCACAACCTCTTCTCGAGTAGCATGCTCAGATGATATATGCACCAATATGGTGCATTGGTCATTTCTCCAATGTAAACTTTGAATCTCCCGCCAGATCTTGAATGTGTAGTTCTCAAAGAAAGTCAATAACTCGACACTATGGTGTCTTCGGGAAAAGTGGCTAAGCACCGCTTAAACCGTAGTAGCCTCGCCACCTAGCCTCATAGTTATGGGGGATGAACTCTTTCAGACTTGCTTGGCATTTGTTAAAACATCCGGCTGTTGAAGTTGACTTGTACACAAGCTTCACAATGTGTTTTGGTGTCACTATGAAACCACCTTTTGCCATCAGGTTCATTTAATGATTCATAAACCCGCAAAAGAAAAATAGGTAAGCAATTAACATTTCAAACATAAAAAAGGCATAAAAGACACTCATCAGATCAAAAGTCTTCCAATCAATCATGTGCCTTAAACCCCCCGCTAGTTCTTTTGGACACACGGTAAATTTGATGGGCCACACCGACATGACAATAGCAGTGCATTTATGGTCATGCCACTCATCTGCAATATCTTTAGTACAAACCAATGACCTCCACATGTCGCTTGTAGATTTATATGTCATATCACGTGCTTGACATGTTGGTCCAGGACCACATACAACACATGTACAAGTGCATTCAGCACCATGGATTTTTGCATCTAACCTTATCTTGTTCAGTGCTTGTCTAACCAAGTCTAGTCTCATGTGGTACACACAACAACATGTTTCCCTGTCCTTCACTTTCCTCACAAATGGAGGCTTCAATGCATGGAAAGCTGAGAATGAGATCTCGAATTTTGGATTTTCCCTTCTAAACCTTTCATAGAATGCACACTGATGTAAAAAAAAAAAAAAAATGCAATCAATACCTTTTTAAGCAATAACAAAGCAACTAGAAAATCAAATCACACCTCAGTTTCTTCCAAAAAATGTAGAGGATGCAGGTACTTTTTACCTGGGGCTTCCCAAATCTTTATCACATGCTTCTTGCATGGTGAAACTCGAGAGTGAATTGTCCAGAAATCTGTAACTACTGCTTGTTCCTTCCTACTAAGCTTATCAAACCTGCTTTTCCTCTTGAACATTGACCAGGGTCCATCTCCAATTTCAGCTGCTACTCTCCTACGTACTGCTGTTGCCACATACCTTCTATTTAAGTTCAAACATTTGGAAGTTCCCAAGCAGTTTGTCCCACTGTCAACAGCAAACACTATGGCAGAGTTCCTTGCTCTAAGCACATCCGTGGATCTGTCTGCTTATGTTTGGACAAGGAATTCCTCAAATTATCTACTATCCGAGTCATTGTTGCTACTTCCTTTAATTTTAAAACTTCCCACTCGTAATGAAATTTTAGCAAAGACTCAAGCACCTCTTTTCCTATTTTTTCTCGAAGTTCCTATGACATACCTCATTAGCATAGTTAGCAATCTTCTTAGACAATTGTTGTTTTCTTCTTTTAGTCAATCCATTATGGTTCGTCATTTTCGACAATGGTTTTGATACTTGATACTCTCAGATTCTCGTGATCGCCTTCCCTTGCCCCTTTCGTGCTCTTTTGTTGTTTTCTTTTAGTGCACCGATATTCCTATAGATCGTTAGTAAATCTTCTTTTGCAAGAAGTATGCTGATCCGCATGATATGTACAAGTAACACCGATTTAGAATATTACACCGTGATAGCATGACAACCAAGAAAAGCCAAGTAACCTTTTTCAAGAGTGCTTTGCACTCGCTCATGTTGGACTTGAAGCTCACATTGTGCACAATGGCAAAGCAAAAAATAAAAAGAAAATTATGAAGTCTATTCTTTTTCAATATGGATTCAAGCAAACAATAGAAAAGAACTCCATACCAAGAACGGATTGAGTGTTTGTATTTTCTTTTGAAGCACCTACATTATATGCATAATCAGCACCAAAATAATGAAGATCATCTTCGCCTAATTAAAGTCATAAGGTTCATTTCCTTTGAACTCAGATTTACGGGATCCACCGCCCTATGAACCTCAAAAGCATCCTAAAAAGTGAGAATAAAGCAAGCACATTAGAAAAATAGTATAAGACATTAATGAATTGGGCATGCAAACCTTGCATGCCATGGAGATGAATGCTTCCTTCATATTCTCCAACAATTTCTTCGAATCGCGCATCGTAGTAGGCTGTTAAAATGAATTGTTCTCGCTATGCGAGAACATAACGCAGTAAACCGGCCGGGATTGTTCTTGAAAATAGTGCAAACCGGATAGCAGATCTTTAGGATCAAAGCTAGAACCAAGCTTTGAAATGGAAGAAACAAAAGCGCCTTCCCAATCCATTCGAAGTTTGAAAACATCCGAAAAGAATCGTAAAGCAATTCAAACAAGAAAAAGGAAAATAAGGCCGCCAATTCCAAATTGAAAAAGTAATCAAGCACCAAAGATAATCGGGATTGATGACATGGCTAGCAAATCGACCGCACCTCAAAGAAGAAATTGATGATCAACCGTTCCGAAGCTCGGATCCATGGCGGGTGAAAATTTGGGTGAGGGAAATTGGGTGAAGGGCACGCGTGAAGGGCAAGAGAAGGGTAATCAAGACCGATCAGCACCCCATGTCGCGACATCATGACGCGTGCTCAATTGTACACCTCGATAAAAAACACCCTTTGGTTGAGGTCCCGGGACTTGTCTTTCACCTATTGTAATAGGCAGATTGGTGGGCGGGCGTATGCTAGGCATGACGGTGCTATGCTTCCCCATGCGCATTGGATGGTGTGCTCTCTTTGCGCCGGAGTAACATTCTCGTCTACCTCCATTTCTGATCATTACCCTCGGGTTTTGTCCGGTCGGGGATGCGGTTGCCTCTCGGCCTTCTGGACGGTGTTCCGTTTTGAACACCCTACCGGCCGATCGCGGATTTCGGCCAAAGGCCGGGGAGTTGTGGCTTGATACCTTTTCATCTCGGGAAGGGTATGTCCGGTATGGTGACCGGCGTTGGCGAGGTGAAGCGTTTTGCTAAGGTCTTTGGTAGGCGGCGTGTGTGCGCAGGGGCGGCGGGATTTGCATAGTCTTTATCGGGGAGTTGGAGAAGATTCGGTAGCGACCTTCGATGGCATTAGGAGAATGCGGTGTTGCAGCGCGTATTGTTGCTTTGGAGCGGGTTAAAGTGCATGAGGCGCGTGAAGGAAGGCAGCCCTTACGGGTTGAAGGAGGGGATACAAGTTCGCCGGTGTTCTTTGAGAGCAGCCTAGGCAATGGGCGATCAGCGTAAAAGATCTATGGCGTCCCTTGCTTTGCCTGATGGCCGGACTTTGGAGGATCCCGCTGAGTTGCAGAGGTATGTGCATGCTCATTTCTCAAGGTTTTTTGCGCAGCGCACTCTTCCCTATGAGCAGGAGATGCAGGAGCTTGTTTTGGGGGCTGTTAAGCCATCTATTTTGCCTCACCAACGTGAGAGCTTGGAGCAGGAGCTCTCCAGAGAGGATTTAGCGGAGGCATGTATGTGCATGGCCAAGGATAAATGTCCTGGGCTGGATGGCATCCCTGTGGAGTTCTTTCAGACTTATTGGGAGTGGGCTGGTGAGTCTGTGGTACCAGGTGTATCTTGAGTTGCTGCAGTCTTCTCACATGGATAGGATCTTGAAATCGTGATGCATTTCCTTGATTCCTAAGGTTAAGCAGCCTTCTACTATTAATGAT
The DNA here is from genome assembly GCA_021234155.1 of Isoetes taiwanensis. Lineage (NCBI taxonomy): Eukaryota > Viridiplantae > Streptophyta > Lycopodiopsida > Isoetales > Isoetaceae > Isoetes > Isoetes taiwanensis. The sequence continues at coordinate 4,765,969 of JAJEKV010000072.1, forward strand.
TGGAGGCCTATATCCTTGTTGTCCTCTGTGTACAAGATTATTGCGAAAGCCCTGGCCGAGAAGTTGAAGCCGGTGTTGACTTCTTCCATTAGTAAGGTGCAGTCTGGGTTTGTTCCTGGGAGGAACATTTTGACTAATGTTGCCGCAGCTTATGAGGGCCTTTATTGGGCCGAGGAGAATGTGTCAAGGCATTGCCTATCTTAAGCTTGACTTTGCCAAAGCTTATGATAGTGTCCGTTGGGGAGTTCTTTGTCGCCATGATGTTAGCGTTGGACTGCGGGTCCACGCTTTACGTGAAACGATCATGAAGCCGCATAGGTCGCCGACGGGCTACTGGTGGTGTGCGGGGTGAACCCTCCGCCTTTTTCTCCTTAGGCGAGTGCGTCGGGGGTGCCCTTTGGCACCATTTTTGTTTCGACAGGGCGGGACGACCGCTCCCGCTTGTTTTTGGTTTGCAGCGGGGGGGGGGTGGTGGATGGGCTTCGGATGCGTGATGGTAGTCGCCAGATTATTAACCGGCCGATGACACTTTTCTCTTCTTGGTGGCGTAAGAGAGGAATTTATGAATGTGAAGGGTTCTTTGGATACTTTCTCCTTGGCCTCGGCATTCTTCTGAATTGGGGCAAATGCTCCGCATTATGGGCCCAGTTGACTCCGCCTCCCCTTGTTTGGCTCTATTCCCTTGGAAGGTGCTTCGGGTAATGTGTGTACTAATTTGTTGGGTATTCCCTTTGGAGGGATGTTTCCATGGGGAGGGTGTGGGATGAGATTAAACGGGGGTTGTTGAAACACCTCAATTGGTGGAAGGGTAGCAAGTTGTCCATGGCGGGTAGGATCACTATTGCCAAGTCGACTTTGTAGCACTCATGTGTATACAAAGATCTGCGATGTTAGCCCGAGGGAGGGTAAGATACGGGCTTTGGATAAGATTGTTCAAATTTTGTGTGGGTGGGGATGATGAAGGGGCGGTTGTTAAAGTGGCTTGGTGGAAGTGTCTCCGCCAGGGAGGATGGGGGCTTGGCCATTCGGATTTGGCTTTGCATAGTAAGGTGTTGGTCTCTAAGTTTATTTGGAGCATTCTCGCAGGATGGAGCATCTTCTCCTCAGTGCGGCACTATTGTGGCAATCTCTTCGCCATTGTGTGGCATTTGGAAAGTAAATGCATTGCATGTAGAGTTGCCACAGGCCTTTGTTGTATGGTCTCTCGCCTTTCCCACATGCATCCCCTTTTCTCACGGGGGGTGTTGCGGGCTTGGGATCACGTCGTGTGCTCTTTCCGTTAGGTTATGCCTCGATTTATCACCACTCTTCTCCTTTCTTGTGGGTTCCTCTACCCCCTGCGTACTTGCCCTTTGGCGCCAGCATGCATGCTGGGACCTTGAGCCCGCTTGGAGGGGAAGCCGGCCAGTGCTCACCTTGGAGGATTGGTATTGGGATGGTCGGCTAGCTTCGTGGGAGTTCTTTCGAGCTCGCTTTACGCTGAAGGACGATGGACCAGGGCTATCCGGGAACAAGTGGAGGGAGTATTCGCTACACATACCTATAGTCCCTCGTGGTGATGTGGTGGTGCGAGGTTTGGAAGGTTCATCCGGATGTTGTATCTTCTTGTTTTGTGCGGTCTTGTTACCGGGTGTTGGCTATTCATGACACTCTGCCCCTTCGGGCAAGTGGTCTCTGCGCCTTCAGGGTTCTCGATGGCTCGGTTTGGGCGTGGACATGGAGCTCACTTCCCCACCAGAAGGTTCGGGGTGCTTCGTGGCGGTGGTGCACCATTTGTATCGGGGTGAATGTCCTTGTGAGTCGGGTTTAGGCGGGTGTGAGCCCTCTTTGCCCCTTGTTGTGGCCTTCATCGCGGGAGATCGTGGAGCATTTATGCGGTTTTATGCCCTCACTTGTAGGTTGCCGGGATTGGGTCGGGGCTGCTTTTGGTGAGATTGAATAGCCAACAATTGCCGCTTCATGTATATCACGGTGCTTGGCAGCTCGGCGGCGACAAGCCTTGCATCCAGGGCGTGGCTTGGTTGGTGTGGTTGATTTGGAAGCGGCGGTTGTGGATCTTTCGGGGGATTGGAAGAACTGCTGCCTCTCTCGATTCCTCGACTCGGTACAAGCTATTTCAAAGCTTTTTGGTGTTCCCGGGATTAGTAGAGCGGAAGTTTTCCATTTGGCGGGACTTCTTGGGTGTGGTAGATGGTGATGGCCAGTTTGTACAGCAGTAGAGTTGCAGTTGTTGTGGAGTGTCGAGGTATCACTGTCTCTTTGGGGCAGTTCTCCTTCCTCCTCACTTGCTTTGTAACATTACCATTCTTTTAATATATTGCTGACACAGTTCTTCAAAAAAAAAATTTGCCTAAAAAACGCCATCGCCCACCTGGCATCGTCACGACAAATGTCACGACAAATGTCAGACCTGTCACGACGCCCATGAATCTGAATCTGGAGAAGATGAATGTAAAGAATGGGGATGTGACGATGAATTTGAAGATAAATATATGAAGAAGATGAATATGATCAGGATGGATATCAAGAAGATGAATGCCACGATGAATAAGGATATGACAATAATATTGCTTGTTTTAATTTATATAGGCCTATTTGTGCTATGGGTATTTTGAAAAAGCAGATGAATTTAGTGATGGACATGGACTTGGAGATGGAGGAGCTTATGTATGAACAAGGTAAAGAATCGGGTTTTGGGTTTCTGATTGCTCTAATCGTTGCGCATCTTGCATACCTCTTTTTCCATAGCAAGTTTCATTTTCTGGTGACGATTTCTGTTTTAAGATATATGTGTATTTGAGAAGTTAAAAGATCAAATTTTGTGTTCCATCAGAAACGTTGTTAGTTTCGGGGGTAATGAATATAAAGTTTCCACGAGGTTTCCCTATCTGACCATATTTTTTGCATATCATTTCTGTACTCTAAAAAGCTTCACGGATTTGCTTCGGTAGACTTGTTTTGTGGCACGAATTTGGCTTAACTTTTGAAAAGCTGCTTGGCTTTGGTTAATGCAATTTGCTCTGTGATGCAGCTAATCAAGCTATGTTCAAGTGTTTTGAGGTATGCAGATTTTAGGTTGTTACACAAAACTTGCTCAGATTTTAGGTTGCTCAGAACAGCATAGGTATACATAAATTTCATAACCGATGAGAACCTACGTGGTTTTGAGTGAGTAGAAATGCTCATAAAGCATATCTTCACCTGGCATCGTCACGACAAATGTCACGACAAATGTCAGACCTGTCACGACAAATGTCACGACAGGTGGATGTCGCATGCGACGTATAGTGACTCGCTATATCTGTCACGCCAGGTGGACTCATGGGCGTGGCGCCGCATGCACGCCACGTGACATTCTGCTGAACATAAGACACGCCAAGACGTATTTGCTAACGCGTTGCCGCCGTGTCGCATGTGACCTGGAATTTGACCGTTGACTATACGTCGCATGCGGCGTGGACGTCTGTAACCCGGAGACACGCGTCGATTACATATTTGCCGCGTAATGCACGCCAAGTCGTAGGTGACCTGGCAGGTGACCGTTGACAATTCTGATTCGCTATGTCTATTGGTCTTCGTGTGCAATAAAAACCCATTCAATTCAATTCTTTTTTTCTCCCCCCCCCCCTCCCCCCCTTTTGGTATACATTATATCGGAGGAATAAAGAACGGGTGGAACATGGGCTCAAAGAAGCCACATAGGCTCAAGCATTGCCTCTAGACTAGAACATGCCACCTAGGCTCCAATAGAAGATCAAATATATGCCACATAAAGTAGAGAAAAAAATACAACACATGACGTCACAATGACATGTTGCCACAATGACATGGAGGCCAGCAAACAGTTTGCACAAGCACTCAAATCTTTGGTAGGGATTTGGATTTCAACTCGTCCAAAGAGTCTTCAATGGTATCTTAGTTACTTCCGATTTTCTCTAACCTTAAACCAGTGCCACCACCAAGTTAACCTGATCATTGCTTAATTTGATGCTATCCACTTGCTTTCTGTTGTGGATCACTGCTCTACCTTTCAAACAGATAATAATAATGGTATTTTGTAGGGTGAACAAGTCCAAATACATAGAGTGAAGCACGTTGAACGTGTAGGCGTTGCATTTCCCTTAGGGTCGAACATGCCACCTAGGTTCAAACAAGCCTCTTAGGCTCAAGCATTGTCTAGGCTCAAACATGCCCCAGTATCAAACATGTACACAACAAAAATAAAAATAGTTTAAACGACGTCACTATAACAAAATACGTCGCATACGACATCGCAGCTTCTGGTGATGGTACAAAAGGAGGTGGTAGCCTACTGTGTACAGGTGGAGATGGAACGAAGGGAGGAGGCAACCTACTCTTGAAAGGGCTCGGGGAGGGTTGGAAAGGTGGTGGAAGTCTACTATGTGATGGACTTGGAGAATCGTCAAGGAGTAACAAGGATGTTGTAGAGGCAGGAGATGAGGAAGCCTGGGCACCAGGCAAAAACACATGCTCATCGGGCGTTTCCTCTGAAGTAGAGAAACTCGGTGCAACAAAAGGTGGTGGAAGTCTGTTCTGGATGCGATTAACCATCTTCAAAAACTTCAACTAGTAGAGATACGGAAGCAACTTTTGCACATTTGCTATTCGAGAATAAGTGTCAAGCCAAGGAGAAGTCTGCTATTCCGGAATACATGTTAGCACACATTTTGAACCAAACGTATTCCGGTATACATAGAAATGAACATGTGTCTGAAGGAGACCTTTAAAAAGAAAATTTATGGCGCTCAGTTGTGTATTCCGCATTCTTCGCTCCAACCGCTCCGATTTAGCGCCTTCGGATACTTCTGCTCGATCTTATTCCGTTTTACATAGCACGCAGCATGGAGAGGTAAGCGGTAAAAGTACAATGTACGGGCATATTTTAGAAATGTTGTTTAGGCAGAGGCCAAAGTGTATTCCGGAATACACTTTGGCCTAGCGCCGGAGGCCAAAGTGTATTCCGGAATACACTTTGGCCTTCAGTTCGAAATAGTTTTGCTACAAAAACATTAAATTCAGTGCATTTTTAAAGCACTTTAGCAGTAGAATTTAGACATTGTTATTCCGGAATACACTTTCTAGTTCACTTTGCTTTAACTAAAAAAGTTTGTTACTGTGATGTTGCAGGCAGGAACATGGTGTCCAAAAACCCAAAAGAAGCTTCAAGCTCTCGACCAGGAAACCCGCGCCAGAAAAGGAACAAGAGACCACTGAGCCACAAATATACGAGAACTTTCAGACGCAGTGGTACGTCACAAGAGGTTTCGCAGGAAAGTACAGCAATGTTACTTTCCTGTATGTCTGTCGCAGCCCAGGGCAAAAACGATACGATGAGTCTGTGTTTGTGTGCATGGGATCCATACAGCACGTGGAATCAGTTGCTGGGCAGGCCAAACAACAGCCAAGAGATATCTTTTGTGCGTTTTGATTTACAACTAAGTTTTAAGTATATAAAGCAATCACATAGGTGCAATAATAGATAGATACTATTAATAGATAGATAGATAGATAGATAATAGATAGATAGGTGCAATGTAAATTTCCAAACCTGAATGCCAGGATATGTGCAATCATGATGGTCCTTTGTTGCGACGTACAACCTACCTACCCACACAAATGCATAATAATCTAAAGGAAGGCTTGCTTATGAAGGGCATGTGTCAATGAACCTAAGAGCTTCAAAGAAAATAACAAAGAACTCATACGCAATTTTAATCTACTCTAACATTAGAAGAAAATCTGCAAGAATTCTAAACAATATGAATGTTTTAAAGCCAACAAATGCATATCAAAACCAAATTAAGTTCATGGTACCACCTTTTAACAGTGGAATACTACCAACAACCTCCCATAGGTGTTGACCCTGCCAATAATCCAACTGCCCCTCAACTCAATTTCATCGATATAACTCCTCTTTCTCCCCAATATATTAGAAGTACTTGATTTCTAGATCTCTTCATAGATGCAGGAATTCATCATGTCTATCAAGAGGCAAGTGTTGGAGAAGGCTAAGCTCGATGACTTATGGTTTGTCAAGTTGCTAGAGGTTTTTAAATAGTGTCCCATGTTGAAAGCTTTTAGAGTTAACAGTTCTATGCTTGCATGCGAGCATCTAACAAGTATATTAGGGATCTTGTCTAACTGTAGACATGATTATTCATGGGAGTGTAATTATTACAGCAAAGTAGAGGGAAGGGAATAATCTTAGTTAACTGTACTGCAAAGTTTTAAGACGATTTGCAATATATAAGAGCGCTAAGACTTTTTTTTTCTGTGTAATAAGTTTGGGCCCCTAGAATGGTTATATTTTCTAAGCTTGGTTTTTGACACTGCATGCCCAAGTTTACATTTACCTGGTAATCAATAAAAAAACATCTCCTTATTTTTATAAGCCTTATCTATATCACTTCTATAATTCACAGGGGTTTTAATATCAAAGCTCGCAATTTGGCTTCCATCACTGTGCATTTTAAGTACAGCAACCATACACATTAAAGAGCATTAAACAAACAGAGCCTCATGCTAATATACGTGTAGACTTTGAAGGTAAAAGAAAGCAATGTAATCTCATTAAAACGCAGCAATCAATGTTCTAAATTCAGATCTCTGCCATAGTTTTCAAGTTACAATGGAACAAAGGCAACGTCTGGGGGGAAGGGACTATATTAAACGTGGCTACGGGGAGGGTATGTACCCAACAATTGGAGTAATATGTGGCACTGCATTCTAACCCATTGTTCGAAACCATTAACTGTTTTGAAGATGAAGCAATATCACAGTCTGATTGCCGGGAGTGCAATAAGGAGAGAAGAATTTTCCTAGTTAGTTATAGCTCAGAGATGCTTTATACATGTAAACCAACAGATCTACACATAAGGAGAGAAGAATTTTCCTAGTTAGTTATAGCTCAGAGATGCTTTATACATGTAAACCAACAGATCTGTGTAGAAACAAAAGGCATTTACATGCTGCTAATGCATATTGTCTCTCTCATATGGACATTGTAATGTGATACTTTGCATGCTATATGGTTATGGATTGTATTGGGCTCCTGGTACTAGCCTTTAGGTTTATGGACAATAGTCTTAGACTCAAGTAATGCAGTTGAAAATTCCCTACACTATGGAAGAATGGCAATAGATCTAGACTATGAAACTAAACTCAATGTCATTCAAGCTCATTTACGTTAGATGCATACTCTAAGATGTTGCATCAATAATCTGATGTGCATGAGCAGACCTTGGAGACTTGAATTCTAGATTGCAAGAACTTTGTACAATTTCAGGATGATTATATTAAATAAACATACTACGGTTTCTATTACTCACAAAAGATTACTTTAGGTGGTCAAATAACTGATACACATTAAGCAAATCACTAGACTTGCTAGCAATCATGCTGTAAACTACTTGGTTCTTCCTTGCATTTTCTTGTATGCTTGTATGCTTGTTTGTATGTGTTAGAACTTATCTAAAGAACATGGATAAGATCGAGAGTATTTGAACAACACATTCCTGTTACAAGCACAAAATTTTTCACAAGAAAAACCCTTGCCTGCATTGCTACGCCAGTCAGAAGTTCAGAACCGCCCACACCGTGGATCCCTGATCCCCCACACTGATCTTATTGGCTTGCTACTGTATAAAGTTCCCACAGAAGCCCGGATTCCTTCGGAGAATCCCTCCGGGGTAAGCACCAACCAGTTGCTCAACCCAAATCGATCCTTGGCAGTAGCAATCTGCCTTGGGATCACAGACACAGCCTTGGGCTACAAATCCGACCCTATGGGTCAAGCCTTGATCCGGCTCCTGGCAGCAACAATCTGCCTTGGAGCCACACCTACAATCTCGGAATCCGAATCCGAGCTCCAGGCCCAGCTCTTGAATCCAACAGCAATCTCTTTTAGCAGAATCGGCCCTTCTTTTCTCAAGACCCAATTTTCCCCCTCTGCTCGAATTCTTCCTGTAGGCTTTATAATCCTTCATCTTGAGTTCACTGGCAGTCTCAGATGCCCAAAACTGGCCAGCTCATGCTTTCATTCGATCTGATTCCATGCTCTATAGCTTAACTTCAAGATCTGGCAGCCGGATCCCTTCCACGATTTCGTCTTCTGATACAAATCAGGTTTATAAGACCCATCCAACTGTTTGCTGCCACGTGTACCTTTAATGTATTATTTTAAACCATAGCTAACTTATTTATCATTCATGTTAATAACATTGGCCCCTAGTGCCTATGCCACTTACATTAACATTAATATACTAATGTTAACCATGCAACCATATAGGTCTACTGCCTCGGCAAACTCTGCTAGCTCTTGCCGCGCTAATATTTAGTAGTATTAGCGCCCCCTAGCGAGCCATTAACCGCCGCTAGGCATTACTACCTCTTATTCCGCATTCCGTCACCATAGACTGGTTACAGCCTATTAAATCACAACTGCCCTGCAATCACGACCAATAGTACCCCCGTGCTCATGGACGTCCGTCAAGGGCCCGATTCCGGCTATGCCCTTGGGAGCACCTGTAACAATTTCCGTCAATAGTATATCCTTATTTCCAGATAAGCATTTACCTTATGAGGTATAAAAAAGCCAAGTTTTCTATGCATCATAAAACAGGTGTTTTAACTCTAGTTGAAACCACTATTATTTCAAGTTTGGTATGGACTGCCAGCCAAATATGCATGCAGCATGTGACTCTCTTTATATTTTAGCATCCTTCTTGATCCATCATGGAACGACACAGATCTTGATAGCCAACAAAGCATGTATCTAGCAAAAATTGAACATAGGCATTTTTAAGCAATTTAGCAGTAATCTACTGTCCAGGCACAATTAAAATGCTTATCAAAATCAAAAGCCCTGAACTATCAGATATAAAGCATTAAGAGTTATAGCACTTTCCAAATAACCTATCATCATGTCAATGTTATAAAAATAGCTTTCAATATCTAGTAAGAGATAAATTACCAAGAGACACGCCTCCACTGGAATTCATAGGAGCAATAGTCGACCATTTCCTTATACCTTCCAAATTGCATGGAGGTGCAACCTGCCACCATCCCCATCCATCTCCCCACAAGTGCAAGAAATAACTCAACTCGATCCAATCCAAAGAAGAAATGTCTCCAAAACCATACCCCCATCAAACTCCATTCTTATCTCTGGTTTTGTGTTATCAAAAATCTCTGACGGCGATCAAATAACTCCAAAACTTAGGCAAACCAATTTGAGCAAAAAATCCATAAAGTTATTGGCATGCCGGAAAAACTAAATCTAAACAATAGATAGATATAGGTGGCAGTGAGAAAACTTCTAGGATAGGGTATGGTCGCCATGTTTCGCGCACTTAAGAGGCAAACTAAAAAATGGAGGTAAGGTCAAAGTCAAAATTGGTTATAAACATGTTTTTTGGATACCTAATGTGTTTGCGTTTCTAATGAAAAAAAAATCGCATTCTGACATATCTACAAAAAGTTAGAGTAGGCGGAAGAGGCGGGGATCTAATGGCCCCCTCTGTGAGGCGGGTCCCCTTCCTAGCGTGCAGGGGTTTCCATCCACTTCTTTGAAAAATCGCCTGATTCTGACATATCTACAAAAAGTTAGAGTAGGCGGAAGAGGAGGGGATCTAATGGCCCCCTCTGTGAAGGCAGGTCCCCTTTCAAGAGATTTAAGAGGCAAACATTATGTCTACATCCTTAGAAAGCTCTTTCAAATAGCTTTCAAATGCACGTGTGCATGTGCTAAACAGAGATGTGAAAGAGAAGTTATGACACTTTTAGTGAGGAGCCCATAAATCGTGGGGGATGGGCCAATAACCATGGTGGATCAAATCTTAGCCATTGATTTTTTATTTTAACGGCCTGCAACATATGTTCAAAGGGAGGGGGGTGAGCGATGATGGGTCTATGCGCGAAGGAAGGCAACCATACCCTAGAGTTTTTTTTTTTCGTTAAGGCCCAGATTCCACTACATTGGAAGTCTATGCCGAGCATTGTGCCCAAAGCTTAGATTTGATAATACAACACCAAGTTCTTCTTGAAATCTGCTAAGGACTTGGCTATAGGTCCTTGGGTTCTACCATTATGGATATTTGATAATTGAATTGAATTTAGTGCTTTCCAGCTTGCCCGCAATTGGATGAATGTGTCCCAGCACAGTGTGGAAGGAAATTCCACTCCCAAATATTTGTAAGTGGACGTCACCTCCATGATTTGCCCTAGGCAGGTGAATGAAGGGGGCCTTGGGTGGCGTGAGGATAAGATGAGGACCACCTTTGGTGCAAGTGGTCCTTATAAGTTGCTAAAGGGCTTGACTTGTTGTTCGTTGAACTATTTAACAGAACAAATGTCATCATGGCAAACTCATGCTTTTGTTTTGTTAAGATACCATAAGTTTGTCAAATTTCATAAAGAAGGCCTACATTGCATCTTGTCAATGTCCACCCATTTATGATGCTCAAAGTTTGACTTCCTTTTTGGCATTTGACCTGGAAAAGAAGGCCAGCACTATGGGGTCACTATAGAATTCAGATTGGAATGAAGGAAAACGGGATAAGTGACAAAAACAGGCTTGGCTTTATTCCAAAAATCAAGGCATGTGCAAGGCATAAAGGGCTAGATTGTACGGATATGGCAAAAATTTGCCAAGGGAATAATAATATATCTTAAGGATGACAAAAGGCATGACAAATTACACGACAAAATGACAAGTAAGTGGCTGGTTTCACCTGCGGACCCGAGAAAACGAAGGGGATGGTTTTTGTGAGGCTTTATGTGTTACAGTTTTCGAACCAAGCAATTACAAGAACAAATATTATGACTGAGAAAGCGCCATCGCTATCCCGTAGTGTAAGGTGAAGACTTTAGGAACTGGCAGAAGCGGTCAAGGTCGTGATTCCAAAGTCTACATCCACCTAAAAAGCGATGGACCAGGGGGGGAGCAAATCTGCACCATCTAATGCTACCAGGCAGTACAAAGGAAGCCAATCGGCACGGTTGAAACAAGCTAGGCATTTTCCAGGAACATAGAGGAGAAGCCATAGCCAAATAATAGAGCCACAGGAGCGGATTTGCGTGAAGCATGAAGAAGGGCCTAAACGAATTGAATTGAATTGAGTTTGCGAGGAGGCGGCAGAAGGATTGAATTGGTTGAATAAGCAGAATCAGAATAGAATAGAATAGATTTTTTAGCGTCCACGGAAGGATTGGGTTGGATATGGCAGACTGCGGGGCGGATGCAATCCAGGAAGACAGAAGGGGCCTCAATAATCTAAAAGTGGCTGCTCTGTTCGCCATACTGGTGGCCTCTGTGGCGGGCGTCTGCCTCCCCATCATAGCTGGTAAGGCCAGCAAGAGCGGGCTCTTCTTCGCCGGAAAATGCTTCGCCGCCGGCGTGGTTTTGGCCACCGGATTTGTCCACATGCTGCCCGACGCTTTCGATTCCTTGGGTAGCTCTTGCCTTCCCGAACGCTGGACGCAGTACCCTTACGCTGCCGTCATTGCCATGGTGGCATCCATTGCCACGTTGCTTGCTGACGCCACTGCCATGTCATTCTACTCCATTCGTCACGCCTCCAAAGCCTCCCTCCCAATGGAAGACAGTGCTCATAATTTCCATGGCCGCCTTTCCGACTCCTCCCAAACCTTGCGTCAAAAAGTCGTTGCCCAGGTATGCTTTGTTTTAATCTATTCTATTCTATTCTATTCTCTTTTTACCTACAATACTATATTGTATTCTACTCCATCGTATTATACCTCATCTCTGGTCTGCAGCAATGCAATTCTACTCAAACGTATTATACATGATCTAAGGTTTACAATTGACTAACTTGAATTCTAAGTATACAAACAAGGCTGTAGATTTCTAAATAACTCACATTTCACTTATATTGACACAATTAAAGGGGTTTGTGAAACTTTGAGAGGACTGGTATCACAAGAATGTGCAAGCTTTCCGGTTATTTTCACATGCATTATGAACCTTATTCATTCTTTCTTCTCAGGTGTTGGAGCTTGGCATCTTGGCACACTCTGTCATTATTGGAATCTCTCTTGGTACTTCGAATCAATCAAAGACTATTAAGCCATTGATGGGCGCTCTTACATTTCATCAATTTTTCGAAGGTGTTGCACTAGGGGGGTGTCTTTCCCTAGTAAGTAACATGTCGCCTTGTATTCCACCTTGGTTTTCTTTTTTAACACTAATGTTTCAAATAATATTTATAGGCTGGATTTAAACGCGTCTCTATGACCTTAATGGCACTATTTTTTAGCATCACAACTCCCCTCGGAGTTGCAATTGGTATAGGAATATCTTCAACTTACAATGAGAACTCTCCTAGAGCACTTATTGTAGAAGGCATATTTGATTCTCTGTCTGCGGGGATATTAATCTACATGGCTTTAGTTGACCTTATTGCACATAATTTTTTGAATGATGAAGAATTCTTGCTTCAACCCATGCGACAAGTTCGAGGCTATATATTTCTGATAGCTGGAGCAGCTGCAATGGCGGTAATAGCTATTTGGGCGTAAAAATAAGGTTACTCAGTTATCGAAGATAATGTTCCACATAGTATAAAGCAATTTTTGAATTGTAACTTCAAGTAAAGAATGATCAAAATATTTTCCTAAATCTTGAGAAATATACTCTGGTGCAAAAAATTCTATAACATTTTCATGATGAATTAGTTGTTCTTAAAAAACATGTCCTCACTTTGAAATAATAGATGAAACAGTCTATAAGTTTTTGATGCATATATAAACGATTCTCCAATTCAATCTATCAGGTCGAAGGTTGAAGTGGTCAAGTTGTGTAGTATGGGCTCTTCCAAGTAGTTTTGAATGACTTTGAAATAAATTGCTTAAAAATTACCATCTGTATGTTCCTCCTAACTCAAATATTTAAATTTTATAATCCAAGGCAACAAGCTTCGGGGGAGGGGGAAAAAAAAGTACGCATCGCTTTCTTTGTGAGAAGACGCCGATAAGGGTGAAGGGAGGAAGATGCATATAAATAGTCTCGTCTCTCCCCAGAATGGCGATCCGACGGTGTCGAATCGGCCGGGCATTGAGGGGTGAGAGACTCTCGATCTAAGGGGGAAAACCGGCCGATCCAAAGTGAACTTCCCTCTCAAAGACCCAGATGGTGTGAGAGGGAGAGTTGTTGGTGCAAGTTGGGTGTGACATAACGAGCATGAGCCGGGCGTAACGCCAACGTCCGTGAGAGTGCGCGCAATCTCATTGTCAACACCACGGTAGCCGCCACCGCGAAGCCCCTCGGCGACTGCGTGAGTGCCATAGACCGGAAGGGTCTGGCCGATTGCCATCAAACAATGCCGCCACCACCGCCAAGCAGCGGTAATAAGAGAGAGGACGGCGAAGAAGGAAAAGATCTAAAAAAGAGGGCCACCGGTCGGGTCCGATAAATGGAATGCGCCACAAAAAAATCGACGCCAGATGATGGAAGCCTAGATGGAAGAGCGAACGATCTAATAGCCTCTAGCGTGACCGATCTCGTTTAGAGTGACGAATGAAGATGGACGCGAGAAGGTTCAAAAGTAATATCATGCCAATTTAGGCCAAAGCTTCGAGATCTGCAAAAGGTCGCGAAAAGATAGCGTGATCAATGCGGCTTTTGAAAGGTCCGTAAAAGAGGATGATGGGGCAGAAAACGGAGACAATGGACCGCATATGGTCGTGGAGCAAAGGTAGATGAGGACGAGACGGGGGCATGCCGGTCTAATAACGGACCGACGAACTAAAAAGAGGTAGCGGCGAGGAGACGGGGAAGGTAGGTTGAGGAGTTGGTGAAAAAGGCAATGGTCACGGAGGCAAAAAAGGAGGTGGATGAGGAGGATTGGGGTTCTGGAGGGATGTAAAAGGCAAAGAATAGTAATAGGAGATGGAGAGAAGGAACGAATACATACGAAAGCATTGTGGTGCCCGGAAAAATGGCGTAATCACGCACGAAAGTGTGGCGGGAGGAAGAGAGCGTAAAACGCGGCAGAAGGTAGAAAAATAGAGGTGCACTCAATCGGAGGGTACAAGTCGAAAAATGGCTGAAAACAACAAAAAGATATATCGTCAGGACATTGCTAGAAAATACAACGAAGAGCAAAGACTGCAACATGTCGATGACAACCAGCAAAAGAAGCAGAAAGATGAGGAAGAATGGCCTGGGAGAACTCATCAAAAAACATAGAATCACGTACAAAGGGAGCCCAGGAGGAGCCTATCCACAAAAGAGGCCATCAAGGAGCAGAAGGCCAGAATAAAACAATAAGGGTGATACGAGCATGGCAAGCAGCGGCATGGGCCAAAACTCGAGGAACTAAAGGTGGGGGAGGGAAACAATAATTATTAAAGATGTGCCAATCATAAGTGAACGCGTCTGGAGGAATGCGAGGCATATCTTTCATCACAGCAGTATATACAACGTTTTGGAATATCCAAGTGGGGTAGCCGACCATAGGAACCTTATCGGACTACCCCTGAAAAAAGCACAAGGAACCAAGTTCATGTAGCATATGGAGGCGGTCTTTTGCAAGGAGAAGGGCCAAAAGAGGCCCGTCGCGGCTTATCATCGGGATAAAAACCCGCCCTTTCGGTCTTGGGAAAACCTAATGAAAAACCCTTGGGGGCTCCAAAAACCCGGACCGCCAACCTTATGTAGAGAAGATGCAGCGTCAAAAATTCCTCGACTCACAGTAATGGAGTGAGCCTGCAAAGTAAAAAAACTCAAAAAAGAACCCGTTAAGTGTGAGAGACAAAAAGGATGACTTGATACCTGGAAAAGTGTTAACAAGAAAGTTATAACAAGAGAACAAATACCATATAAAAAGGCCTCCCCAAAGAAAAACGGGGAGGAGGCTGGTCACGCGTGCCACGCGAAACAAAAAACCTTCCAATGTGGAGGGGTTGTTCATGCGAGCCACGCAACAAGACCTCGCAAGGAGGGGCTGTTCACGCGTGCCACGAGAAAAAACAAATCCTCCCACCCGGAGGGGTTGGTCACACGCACCACGCGATAGCAAAAAGCTGAAAAAGAAACCATTATTGAAAATGTATACGTGGGAACAAGAGATGGAGGAGGGAGGGGGGGGAGGGAAAAAGGGCGACGTGATTAATCGCGTGAGAAGACGCCGATAAGGGTGAAGGGAGGAAGATGCATATAAATAGTCTCGTCTCTCCCCAGAATGGCGATCCGACGGTGTCGAATCGCTGGCATTGTACCAATATGGATGGCTATGGCATTGATCCACACGTATAGGATCAACATAGGACGATGACATTTATATCACTTTTTTAAATGGTTGCATTCTGTGTTCTTTACAAAACAACGCATTTGTCATTGTTGGAGTTACCCTTCCCCTTTGCTCTAATCTTCTCCTTCCCCTTTGCTCTAATCTTCTCTCTTCTCATATCACTCAGATTTGGCTAGATCTCCATGCAACTTCTTTCCTTGGCCTTGGCCTTCGCTTTGCATTTATGTTGCATTACTGAAAATTAGGCAGAGATTACAATCACCTGTTTATTTTCTTACCCAATCTCTTTACATATAGAAAACTAAAAAGTACTACATCTACCTTTCGTACTTGCTTCCAGAACCTGTACCAACCGTCATGCAATCCAGATTTCGTATCTAACACCTGAACACATTATGATACCATTGATTCCAATCCTAGAAGCTGCACCTGAAAATATTAGACTTCAAACCAAGCTATTATCTTGCAAACAATTAGGGCAGGGCCGAGCTGTGTAAGGTTTAAGGGGTATTTGGGTGAAACTTTATTCTTTAAGATTTCTAGTATGAAGAGACTTTCGTGTCCCTTTTTTGTAGGATGGTTTTTGCTACGCTGTATATTCTATTTTTTGGATGTCCATTTGGAAGAGACCTTGAATTAGATGATCATGAATCGTGGAAACTGTTGGTAGTTTCTATTTCAGGTTTGCTCTTATCCTTCTCTATCTGTTTTTGCTTGTTCTAGGTTTGGAGCGGTGGGCTTGGGTTGTTGAATGCTACCTTTGAGTTGAGCTTTGAGATAATTTTTTTGGTTTTCTGCGATGCATGATCCTTGTGTTATCAATTATCAATATGTGAAAAGCTGCTAGGACAGCTTCTCAGATTGTTGTCAATGTTTCCTGACTCTTTTAAGAATGTGTTTGGCTCTTCTAAGGGCAAGAAGAAGGGTAAGGGTAAATTGCTCCAGCCTGGAAAGGGAAGGTTCATTTTGAGAGAAGGTATATGGCTATGTGGTAAGTGTAGAAAGGGCCTCAGAAGTTAATAATCTGTATTTGCAATGTGTGTTGCGGATTGCGGTTAAGAATGCTTGTGCTGTCTAATTTTCTTGATTGGCAGGGTATACCAGTTGACTATATGTTGATCTATAAGATTTTAAAGGATTCTAAGTTACACTGTGTTAAAGGGATGGTTGCTTACTATCTTAAAGACATTGAAAAGCCTCATCACAAGCATGCTTTTCCATAACATCACTCATGATGATGTTAATGAAGGAAAGCATCTTTATGCAATGTATGGTGCTAAGGATCTGAAGAAGAATGTCATCCTTGACATAAGAATTTGATTGCAAGGTCAATGCACTTGAGAAACTACCAGGTAAATGGTAGATTGAACCTTGGTTGATGTCCATTGTTATAAAAATGATTAGAACAGAGAACTTTTCTCTCTCGACTGCTTGGATGATTCCAAGCAATTCCGTGTACATCTAGAAGAACCGCATGCATGATGCTTGGAGAATTGCTTACAAAACTCATCTTGCTACTGCCAAAGATGTAGTTTGCATCATTTACAATTCTGGTGACGGGATTAAACTAATTGATAGGAGTTGGGAAAAGAAGACGTAAGTATTAGGATTGGGAACACAGAGAATGAGACGGAAGCCTCATTTGATGGTGATGTTCCTATAGACATCTTTAGGCCAAATCCTCATGTAGTTTTCCATGCAGAATACATCCCCTAAACGTGGATGGCTATACCATTGATCTTCGTTAATTCTATGATTCCATTATTCCCTTTTTTATTTCTTTTTTTTTTAGTGTTAGATATCAACCTTAGTAATAATGACTTTAAGCAAATGAGTGCATAACAAATGTTTCTTTTCAATTGTCCTGAACTCCACAATGCAAAAATTCAATATTAACTTAATGAACCAACCATTGATGTTACTGTAGCAAAAAATAACAATAATCCAAGTCACTCTTCAATCAAACGAGTCTTGACGTTAAAATCTCTTCTTCTTCTTCTTCTTAATGCAAACTCCAGATTCCATACATATGAATGAATCAGTCTCCCCCTAAAATACTATGTTATCTCAGTGTAGCAATCGGTGGATCAGTTCGGCAAGGCATTCTTTCAGGAATTTCTTTTCACGTTCGTTTTGCCCCCAAAAAAATATCCCACATACAATTTACAAATATTTATCCCGCCTCAACCATTGCTTAACCTATTCTAAAAGACAATTGAGAAAATGTCTTTGGTCATAATTTTTTTTTTTTTTTTTTTTTTCTGTGTCTTATCAGGAATTTTCCAAATCAAGCGAAATTATGGCAAGACAAAGGTTTGATTAGAATCTCAGATCTGTTTGATGCTAACGGTCGTATTCCTTTCGATTCTTCCATTATTAGATATGAAGATGAAAGTAACAGATTTCTCAACTATATTGCTCAAGCAGATTGGAACAACAGTGACATCACTTGGCAGCTTAAAGGGAGACTCCTCTTCAAAGTCAAGGATGCCTACAAGTACTTAATGAGAGATCAAACAATGAGTATCCACCTTAAATGGGGGCTATCTTATGAGCGCTGCAGATCCAATCTCAAACACCTCTGGAAGTCTCCAATTAATCCAAAAATCAAAGCCTTCATCTGGCAATTGTGGCATAAAAGTTTAGCCACTAATTGCAAGCGCTTTAACTGCAACTTTTCAAATACTAACATTTGTCCGAGATGCCTCACTTATGCAGAAAATGAAGACCATTTATTCAGATCATGTTTCTGGTCCCAATGGACAATTGAAATCTCATCCGAAGCTCTTCAACTCAATCTATCTTTGGACAGTTCTGAAGCCGACTTCTTTATACCAGTCTCCCCTAGACACTGGAGCTTTTACATTCTTCTTTGGAGAATATGGAAAGGCAGAAACAAGCTGGTGTTCTGCAATGAAATAATATGGCCACAAGTCATTCTCTCTCAAACCAACTATGATGTATCTTGGATTTACAAAATTAACTCATAAGTTCTTCTATCTTGTAGGAAAATTCTTTCTCATGAGCAGACGGATCACTTTCCCAAACAAGAAATATGAAGACATTCAGAAATGGGCTGCTGATTTTCTGACAGGCTGCTCCCTTCATCACTTTGAGGAAGATTGTGACTATACCTGATGTCAGGCCACGGATGCAGCTGGGAAATACAATTTTGCCAAATCAAGAATCTGCCCATGTCTCTACTGCAAGATGACCATAATCACAAGGGGACCGGATCCCTTGGACGAAGCTGGCTTCTCTTCTGATTAACCTTTGGAAAACCCGACAAGACGATGAAGATAACTCAAAATTTTGTTAATCTCTATCACCTATGCGCAGAGGTTTTAACTCCTGTTTTCAGTTCTAGAACTTCTCTTTTTAACAGTTGAACAATTTTAAAACTATGCCCACTTACCATATGGCATTTTCAGCCTTGGTAATGGTATATCTAGTTTTTAAGCCTTTTAGTATGAGGGCTAGTTTGGGTGGACACTCCCCATTTAAGTAGTCAATTTTGTTCTCCTTTTTAAAATATAAATATAATACCATCCTCCAACCAAAAAAACATAATTTTTTTTATTTTATTTTTTTTGAAGGCAAGGTGGGTTTTGTATTCATTTTACATGGAATACATCATGTCAGGCTCTTCTATACTTGGAAGATATATCTGTGTCTCAAACACTATTGTCCTTCCTTTGTGAAAAAACATAAGAAAGGAGATAAGCCATATAGGCTGCATACAGAAATATTAAATCAGAAAAACAGAAATTAGATATGCTAGTAGACAAATCTAGCTTCATGCTAATGTCACTGGTTGGCTTCGAGCACATCTTGCATAGTAAGATCAGCCACAGCAGATCTGCCAAAAATATTCAAGAGCTCATCTAGCTCCTCCACAGTGAAAGTGGTGTAGTCCATCAACATAAGCACTCGAGCCTCCCTTTTCTGCTGCCACTTGTGAAATGGAGCTTGGAAAAAAGGCTTCAAGCTATTATACCTCCAAACTTCAGGTCGATCCAACAGCTTCTTGATTGCCATGGAGTGAATCATTTCCTTTTTCAACAGAACGAAGTGTTGTTCGAGCTCCACCCTGGGAATGTAGAGGTCTTCATCCTCATTATTGCTTAGCCATCTGATAGGGGCTCCCCGATTCTTCAGCCTCCTCTGCTGCTCTGTGTAGCACACCATCAAAATCAATTAGTATTAAAGAGAAGAAATTGTAAGTGTCCTTAAACCTCCCAATTCGATCCCATCCTTTATCATATTTGGCTCCTCGGAGAGCCTTGTGAGCTGAGGCTGTTTGCTGAATAATGGTAAGCAGATTAGACTTAATCCATACAATATCAGGTCCTTTCCCCTCCATACAGACCCTATTCCTGTGCCTCCATACAGTCCAGCAAGTAAGAGTTCTACATGTATTAGTAAGCCTTGACCCTGTGTTCAAGAAATGGAAAATATTACTTGGAGTTCCTAAATTTAGTTGGAAAGTCCATGTCCAAATTTCCTCTATAATTGGGCACAGGAATATGTGATTGGAATCCTCATTCATCCCACATCCCAAAGGGCATAAACTGGAGGTACCAGGGTCATACTTGGCTCTCTTGGCATTAGAATGAAGGCTTTGATGCAGAGTTGGCCATCTGAAAAGGGTAATTTTTGGTGCACCATAGTTCTTCCATCCCCTTGCACAGTTTTTGGCCAAAGCTTCCTCCTCACGATTCCATAATCCACATGCTCTGGAAGGTCTTTGTTGAATGAGAGCAGAGTAGATGTCTTTGACTATATAACAATCTTTTTTGTTTTGTGGCCAAGCATTTGAATTAGAGGCTAATTCCTGCAGGGGGGCCACTTTTTCCATCACCTTCTTAAAGATTTCCCGGTCTAGAGCTGAGCCTTTCAGCCTCGGTTCTATCTCTTGCAAAGCAATTTTGGCAGAGAGGAAATTATTTATACCATTCAATTCAACACTTTCAAACAAGCATTTGGTTCGCAGCTGTGTGGTAGATCACCTAACATAGGAGTGACGGCAATTGCATGCAATTGAAGGGTTATACTTGATTCTGGGCCTTTGTAAGTTAGGAAACACTTCAAAAGGTGGGAAGCAGATTTGGTGGAGAATAAAACAATGCCCATTTCAATGCTTTCAGACAAGCATCTGTAAGGTGGCAGAGGGTCACCAATAGATTGTTTAGAGCTCTATGGCATGCCACCCAAAAAATATAAGTGCTTTTTGTCCAAATAACTTTAGACGAGTGTTCGAATTGCATTGACACCTGACTCCAGTAAAATCCCCCCTACATGCACTTTCCCCTCTCTAGCCCTTTTGTCCCATTCACACTCTTCTATCTTGCTTCCACAACTGCAGCCTCGACATGTCAATTCCAATTTCCACACCAAATCCATAGATGTACCCATAGATGGAAAAGTCTTTAAAACCACAGGTAAATATTGTATCCAAGCTTATACTATGGGGTATAATAGATCCCATCGCCATACCACATAGGCAAGGCTGACAAGTCATGCAAAAGAAGGCAAGGGCAAGGGTGGAGGCAATATGCTACTAGGCAGGCCTATGGCTAGCACACAAACCTAGCAACAAGTCATTCTCAAACAAGTCCAAGCTAGGCATTTGAAGAGCCCTAGAGATAGGTCCACTTAACAACTAAGTTCACATGTCTTGCTGAGCAGCTAGAGACTTCAATGCATGCATTATTTAAAAAGTAACTAGCCATAAAGAAGCAATGTATTTCCCATGTGGAGATGCACATGCATCAGATTAAGGATTGCCTTCGACTAACATAGTTTGAAAGGCGGCAGGATAAGCAAACATCAATGACCTCCGGGCTTATCTGGCAAAGATGTCAGCACGAATAGATACCATATTCTAGGAGATGGAGCGTTTTGAGCAAGATATTTAGGTAATTATGCCACGGCCACAAACAAGTCATGGAGATAACCATCAGAGTCCAAAAAACTGTTCATACAACCATCACAGAAAGTAAAATCCAACAATGATATCTTTTGGCCCTACAAGATAGGATCACCATCCTAGAAATGGAAAAATCTGCCGAGCACGCAGGGAAGATCTCCAGACCTTAGAGATTGGAAGAAAGCTCCTCCAATTGCGATCATGGTATACTGGAGCTATGCAAGACAATTGCTCTGCAAGGTAAGAGACTTTATGATGATGCTCTCATGAGCAGCTGCACCACAACATGTAGGAATTGGAGTATGCACTGCTCTCCAAACTATCTTGGCAGCTAAGGCTTGGGCCTGGATGAAAAGGTCTTTGCATCCAAGGCCACTCTGTTTCCTGGATTTGGTCAGATCAGACCAAGCAACCTTGTGGGTTCCCTGCCAGATAAACCTTCCAATGGCAGCCTCAATCAGCTTATAAGAAGCTTTATCTGCAACAATGGCAGAAGAGAAGAAGACATGTGTGCTTGCTATCACAGCATTGGCAATTCTGATTCTGCCTGCTAAAGATAAGGTGGGAGGATACAATTGAAGCTTTCTCTTAATTCTAGATACAATTCGATCCCAAAGACCATGGATGGTGCTATTTATAGCCAGTGGGATCCCTAGAATTTTCGTTGCAGCAGACCTCCCAATAACATTTATGCCCAAGATCTCTTTATCTTGAAAATCCATGATGATTGCACACTTTGTTTGAGGCAAACCCCTGAGACTTTTCCAAATCTATCCATTGCCTCCAGAAAATTGGTCAAACTGTTATCCCCATGCTTGAGGAATACAAAGGTGTCATCAGCATACTGCATGATGACAAAATTGCCCATATCCTTGGGAAGAGCCAGGCAATTTATCATTTTCTAGGTTTGGAGGTGCAGGGCCAACCTGGTTACAATCTCAGCAACAATGAGGAACAGATATGGTGCCAAAGGGCACCCCTGCCTTACCCCCCTTTGACATTGGAAGAGTTTAGTGGGGGCGCCATTAATGATCAAGGCAGATGAGGCAGAATTATTGAAACTCATTATCTTGTCAAAAAGTGTCCCTGGAAAACCCAAATGGTGTAGGGCCTTTTGCAGAAACCTCTAGCTAATGGTGTCGTAAGCTCTCTTGAAGTCTAATTTCAGAAGCATACATCCTTGGCCAGAGAGCGTGTTCCAGTGTAAAGCCTCTGCAGCTCCAAGATAATTATCCAAGATACTCCTGCTGTAGAGGAAAGCTGACTGGCAGGGATTAATTATTTCTTGCAACCTTATCTTCAGCCTGTTCGCCAAGATCTTGGCAAGCACTTTATAGATGGTATTTGTCAGTGAGATAGGCCTCCAGTCTCCTAAAGATTCTGGGTTATCCACTTTAGGAATAAGCACTATCTGGCCAGCATTAATTGCTGGGTTAATTTTACTTGTCTTCCAAGCCCCTTGGAAGAAAATAGTGAGGTCCTCCTTCATTATTTCCCAAAATTCCACAAAGAATTCAGGGGGAAAGCCAGCCGGGCCTAGGCTTTTACCATGTGCCATGGACTTTAATGTGTTTCCAACACGTCTTGCATAAAATTTTAATGCCATCGATCCGAGCCATCGGATCGATATCTCAAATAGGCGAGCATGCATCCCTTGCATGCATTTTTCTAGGGTTCTGGTTCATTTGGGGATCGCTATTTCTTGCAGGCCCTTCATCGACTTTTCATCGGCGTTTTCTCCTCTCTCAGCAGTTCCGTTGACTCCCCTTTTTTTTATACTAGGCAAGGGAGGGACTTTTCCCTGCTTGGTTTGACAGTTTGACTTCTTTTTCCATGTTTGAACATGTTCTTCCTCGACCTTGTCCTTTTTTTGGCCATCCTTCAACCTTCGACCTCGATCCCGTTTTGATAAGGAAGTTCTCTCTTTGTCGGGAGCTTTTGTCTATTTTCATGCGAGCCCTTATTCGAGAATGCCATCGATCCGAGCCATCGGATCGGTATTCACGAATGGGCGAGCATGCATTGCATGCATTTTCTGGGGTTCTCGTTCATTTGGGGATCACTATTTCTTGCGGGTTCTTCATTGACTTCTCATGGGGGTTTCCCCCTCTCTCAACAGTTCCCTTGACTCCTACCCACCCTCCCTTAATGTGTATATTATTGTAAATGTTATTTTTTGTCGCGTGGCATGCGTGATCAGCCCCTCGCTTCTTCGAGGTTGTTTTTTTATCGTGTGGCACGCGTGAACAGCCCCTCGCTTTTCGAGGTTGTTGTTTTCTTATCTTTGTGTTCTAGTTTGTTGATGTGCAGATACAGTGGGATGCACGACTCCATCTTCTTCAGGCTTCGTGGGTTTCTTTGTGGGAGCATTTTTTTGCAGCCTTTTGTTGTGTCCAAGCCCCTTGTTGAGGGCTTATCACTAGGCTTTCTCCTCGAAAACCCGAAAGGGCGGGGTTTTTAAATCCCGGTGATAAGCTCTCGGCAGGTACACGTAACTGACATCTGTAGAATTGTTTTGGGGTCCAGATGATAAAACTTGATATTCCCTGTGTTCTTTCATTGTGGGTAGCTTGCAAATGTGCAATTACTCACTCTCAACCATTGTAGAATTCTGCTGAGATGAATGAAAAGCCAAGAGCTTTTGTCTGATTTCATGCGAGCCCTTATTCGAGAATTCATTTCCAAGGAAAATAGTACAAAAGTGACTTTGTAGCCTAAATCAACTAGTTGGCTAATAGATATGAGATTTTTAATGGGTATTGGTACACACAACACATTTTCAATATCTACTACACGTCCTTGAAGATCTAATAACTGTAACAACCCGTTCCTTTCAAATGATTGAAATTCTCCATTTTCTACTTGAGTATTCTTTGAGCAAGTTCCTCCTAAGTTCTTGAGTAGATTAATAGTTTGAACTACTGAGCTACTGATCTTTCAGCTCCACTATCAACTACAAGAACATTTGATCTAGAGTTTTATCAAGAATAGATAGAGCAATACCTCTGCTTCATCCTCAGATTCTCCATCATTTTTATCTTCTTCCTTGGTTACAAAAGTGCCAGCTGGTCTTCTTCCACCTCGTCCTCTACTTGAATTTCCTCTTCCTCCTCTACTAGTACTTAACTTGAAAGCCACACCCACCCTTTGTATACTTCCACAGTACTTAGCAAGCTAGCTCCAAATCTACTTGACATGGTTGTGTATGATGTTAGATATCAACCTTAGTAATGATGACTTTAAGCAAATGATTGTATAGCAAATGTTTCTTTTCAAGTGTCTTGAACTCCACAATGCAAAAATTCAATATTAACTTATAATAAACCAATCATTGATGTTAGCAAAAAACAACAATAATCCAAGTTATTTTTCAATCAAACAAGTCTTCAGAAAATAGATGAAAGTTTCTAGCTTATTTCTCCTTAATGCAAACTCCAGATCCCATACATATGAATGAATCAGTCCTCTAAAATATTGTATTATCTCGGTGGATCAATTCGGCAAGGAGTTCTTTCAATTTCTTTTCACGTTCGTTTTGCCTCCAAAAAAATATCCCATATACAATTTACAAATATTTATCCAGTCTCAACCATTGCTTAACCATTTCTAAAAGGCAACTAAGAAAATATCTTTGGTCATAATTTAACCTAAGTTGTACTCTCTGATACACCTTTAGGTTAAACTCTCATCTTCAGGCTAGTTATTCTGTAGTGCAACACCTGTGATTTCCATCATGTAAATCTAACTATATATGTGATGCTTATGAATATTCCCAACATTAACATGGCAAATTGTATTTCCTAAGCTTGTTTTCTGCTGCAAAAGGCAGGTTCTTGTCATTTGAGCCTGTTATATCTTTTAACAAATTAATATAGTTTATACAATATTTTAAGAGAGGATTTGCAGTAGAAGGGTGCGGGATGCAGTCAACAACCTCTTCGGTATGATTTTAGTTGTATTTGGGTTTGATTGTCGATGAACAAAGGTTCATGTGCGTTTTTATGTGTGTTTTTGTATGTATAAGAAGTTTGCAGGTTCAAATGCTATTAATAGTTTATGAGATACCTCCCCTTTTTTTTCTTTCTGTGGTCGTTGGTTAATAATATATAAATCATATCAATAAAACGTATGCATAGTGCGACTCTGGACGGTCTCTGGGTGGTTACAACTAGATCAACGACCTGTCCAGGCACAATGAAAATCCAGTATGTTCTTCTAAGATGTCTGGTTTCCAGTTCTAGAAAGCATGTCCCATGTACATGCGATATGTGCATATCTCATGGATACATATGTGTATGTCGCATGTGCAAGCCAGTGTTGTCAGGTATGTTCGGTATGGTATGGGTATTACACGTACTTAACGTATTAATACCATACGCGTACTTTTCATTTAAAAGGTACATTAAATACAATTTTCAGAAGTATAAAATACTTATTAAATACGTAAAATATATATTTTACGCACAGTATGTTATGTACTTCCTATAATTTTTTAAAACTATTATTTTTGTGTTACAGTTGAAATAGTTGCAATAATGATTAACAGAAAAAGAACTTCAAGTTTTAAATAATGAACCAGAATATATTACTCTAGAAAATAAAAAATTTCTCAAAGTTTTCAGTCCAAAATATGTCTACTTAAGAATTATTTCTCATATTCCAGCTTCAGTTCTAATGCAAAATAAAGAACATATTAGAGTTTTACAACATCAAGATCTAGCAAATAAAAACCATGAATGTGCTTGCGACCCATTTGTGAAATCCGAGGTTAGGCAATTTCAGACTGCTTCAAGCCTTGAAAGAATGTGCCCCTTGGAAATTTGATCCATTTTGCAAGTATTTCTCTTATTCCTTTGAAGAAGTTCTTGACTATAGACCTGATATGCCACAAAGCACTCACATTGCAAAGGTTGTTTTCCTAGTATTATATAGTGAGGGAAGTGCTTACCATAGGTTACAGTAAAGGGCCAGAAAAGAAAGCGATTTGCAGATGTCATGAAGTGTTGCAAAAACAGGGTTCTCACTTGCATGGATTCATTTGCATGGCAAAGTATGCACCCAAACACAAGATAGGTATAGAAAATTGTGTCAAATATGAATTAAGCTCTTTTTGAATTAAGTTATTTTTAAAAAATCAAGGCTTTGGGACGAGATGTGGCATTCATTTAGTTGTCTACAAGCATCAAAATGTAGCCATAGCTATGATATTTGAAGCAACATAGCTGATACCAAAAACCTTATATTTAAAGTCGTGTTTTTTTTTTTCGAAGAACTGTGTCATCAATATATTAAAAGAATGGTAATGTAAAGCAAGTGAGGAGGAAGAAGAACTGCCCCAAAGAGACAGCGATACCTCGACACTCCACAACAAACTCACAGAAAAACTGCAACTTTACTGCTGTACAAACCGACCATCACCATCTACAACACCCAAGAAGTCCCGCGAAATGGCAAATTTCCGCTCTACTAATCCCGGGAACACCAGAAAGCTTTGAAATAGCTTGTACCCGAGTCGAGGAATCGAGGAGAGGCCGCATTCTTTGAACCCCCTGAAAAGATCCACAACCGCCGCCTTCCAAATCAGCCACACCAACCAAGCCACACACGGATGCAAGGTTTCTTCAAGAAGCGGCCAAACACCAGGATACACATGAAGCGCAAAGAATGTTGGCTAGTCAATCTCACAAAGCAGAGCCCTAAGCCAATCCCAGGCAGCCTGCAAGTGAGGGCATAAAACCAGACAATGCTCCACGGTCTCACGATGAAGGCCACAACAAGGGCAGAGAGGGCTCACACCCGGCCTAAACTTACTCACAAGGGCATTCACCTTGATACAGCGATGCACCACCTGCCACAGAAGCACCATAGCCTTCGGTGGGGAAAGTGAGCTCCATGTCCACGTCCACGTCCAAACCAAGCGCCATCGAGAACCCGGAAGCTGCAGAGACCACTTGCCTGAAGGAGGCAGTGTGTCATGAATAGCCAGCACGCGGTAACAAGACTGCACAAAACAAGAAGACACAACATCCGGATGAACCTTCCAAACCTGCACCACCACATCATCCTGAGGGACTATAGGTATGTGTAGTGGAATACTCCCCGCCACTTGTTCCTAGATAGCCCAGTCACTGCCCCTCAAGCGAAAGCGAGCTCGAAAGAACTCCCACGAAGCTAACTGACCACCCCAATACTAATCCTCCAAGGTGAGCACAGCAGTTCGCCTCCAACGGGCCTGCGTCTGAGCATGCACGGTGGCAGCCAAGGGCAAGTGCGCAGGGGGTAGAGGAACCCACAAGAAAGGAGAAGAGTGGTGATAAACTGAGGCATAATCTAGCTGGAAGAGCACACGCGACATGATCCCAAGCCCGCAACACCCCTGCGGAGAAAAGGGGATGCATGTGGGAAAGGCCGAGACCATACAACAAATGCCCATGGCAACTCCACATGCACAGACGGCTTCCCAAACGCCACACAATGGCGAAGAGACTGCACCAACAACGCCGCACCAGGAGAAGATGCTCCATCCCCCGAATGCTCCAAACAAACTTGAAACCAACACCTTACTATGCGGTGCCAAATCCGAATGGCCAAGCCCCAACCTCCGGGGCGGAGACACTTCCACCAAGCCACTTTAACAACCGCCCCTTCATCATCCCGCCCACACAAAATTTCGAACAATCTTATCCAAAGCCCGCATCTTACCCTCGGGAGCTAACATCGCAGATCTTTGTATACACATGAGTGCTACAAAGTCGACTTGGCAATAGTGATCCTACCGGCATGGACAACTTGCTACCCTTCCACCAATTGAGGTGTTTACGAACCCCCGCAAAATCTCATCCCACACCCTCCCCATGGAAACATCCCCTCCAAATGGAATACCCAATGACTTAGTACACACATTACCGGAAGCACCTTCCAAGGGAATAGAGCCAAACAAGGGGAGGCGGAGTCGGTGGGCCCATAATGCGGAGACATTTACCCCAATTGGAGAAGAATGCCCGAGGCCAAGGAGAAAGTATCTAGCAAACTCTTCACATTCCGCAAATTCCTCTCTTACGCCACCAAGAAGAGGAAAGTATCATCGAACCGGTTAATAATCTCTGTTTGGCTACCATCCCCGCATCCGAAAGCCCATCCACCACCCCCTCCTCCATGCAGCAAAAACAAGCGAGACAATGCCTCCGTCCACAATCATAAACAAAAGGGGCCAAAGGGCACCCCGGCGACACCCTCGCGCCTAAGGAGAAAAAGTGAGGAGGGTTCACCCCCGCACACCACCGTAGAGTCTTGCGACCTATCTTGGACAAGTAGTGGTGTTTTAAATGATGTGTGTGTGTGTGTGTGTGTGTGTGTGTGTGTGTGTGTGTGTGTGTGTGTTTTTTTTTTTTTTGAGGGTAAGAAATTTTTATTGATATATAAATGGTACATAAGCCATTATTCACCCATTTAGTGAAGAGCACATAAAGATACACAACCAGCTAATGCAGTACTTTATTGGAGCTCTCTCAACCTCTTCCTTGCTCATTAGTACTATGGGGGCCACCACTTTTCCAGAAAGTACTATAGCAATGGCCACAGCCTCTTCCCAACAACCAAGTACTATGGAAGATAATTCCTCAATTTCCTACAATCAGCTACTTATGTAACCACCATCATCCCCCACTAACCTAAAAAAAAACCGGCCCTAAGCTATTGCACTGTAAGTCCAAACTCTATGAAACAATTCCAATCACCACTGGCAGCAGAACAGCCTTGACAAGCCATCAATTCTGACTCATGATCCTGATGAAGCTTCTCCCCGGAAATAGCAGCTTCAAGTGATAGCCAGGTACATGTTACAGGATTGCTGCATTATATTGTTCTTCCTAAAGTCGTAGTACTGGTGCAAGCTGCTAAATATTAAGAAGAAGGTTTGCTTTGTCTCTTGCCATGGCAAAACAAGGAATTACAAGTTACTTAACAATATGCTAAAACAAACAAAAATGAGAACCTAGAAAGAGAGGCAGCCAGAGCACTTGTAGCCTACCTTATTTGCAAAAAGAAATAGCAAAAAGGAGAGATTGCATCTCCATCTCCATTCCGGCAGCTAGGGCAAGGAGAAAGAGGGGGAAAATGCAGGCAGAAGGAAAAAAAAAAAAATTGCATGAGATTTTGGTTATTTCTTTTGTTCTAATTCCATAATTTTGTATTTTTCCAAATGATCTAATGTCATTTAGGTCATTTGGACTCCCCCTTTTTTTTAATACCTATTAGACATACTTTACGTATTAGCACGTTTAGTATGATATTAATAGAAAAGAGCACAATTCAACCTGTCGACTTATAGGTATAGTATGTATAGTACTATGAGGAATGTATGGGACCATTTGTTTGATATAAAATTACTCCATTATCTTTTAGGAAGAAGCTTTTATAATTTGCTGAAATAGCTGATGTACCTGTTGAGAGTTTGCATCGATGTCAAAAACTTTGGTAGGACTGCTTTCTACCCATTCCCTCTTCTCCTCAAGAGTAAGGCTTTCCATAAGGCCCTCATTTATATGTATTTCAGGCTCATATTGGAAGGCAACTGTAGCAGCAGGGGACCATTTGGCGTGGTCTTTCCCAATACCCTTCAGTATGCCTTTTCGGCTTCGCCGTCTTTTTAGCCAAAAATAAAAATAAAAATAAAAAAACAAAATAAAAATAAAAATAAAAAGGATCATCCCCTGGGCCTTTATTAACCATCATGTATTCCAGGTTTAGCTTTTAGGTTTTTTGTTGTATATTATATGACCCACATTTCATATTTGTGGCAGTCATCTCAAGGTTGAAATTTCATCCCATGCACCAATGGAAAACAATCTCTCTTATAAACCTTTCTTGTTTCCAGCCTCTAGCAAATTTAGCCTATTTTCATGTCTATAAGTGTGTGTCTTTAATATATTCTCTTGGTCTTTTCATTGACATATTATATTATGTAAGGCAATTGTCATCATATATATATTCATAATACATTTTTCTGTATTTTGCTATTTCCTTTTTGCTAATACATTTTTCTATATTTTGCTATTTCCTCTTTGTCGTTTCCAGGACAAGGCACCTATTGGTACTCTCCTCTCTTCTTTGTTCCTTTTGCTATCTATGGACTCTGGCCAACATGACTTCTTGTTTTGGGTTCGTGAATCTCAAAGTTTGTATTTTCGTCCCTTCTTTTAGTTTCTCCTCCTTTCAATTGGGTTCGTGCAGGTCCACCTTCGCTATATTGCTGGCTATATTAGAAGAAGGAGCACGATAGTTTTCTATCAACCTGGCTTTCTAGTGCTAAGAACTAGTTGCAATTGTAGGAGTGCAATTGTACGCTCTTCCCTCTTTTTGTGAAATTAAGTGAGATTTCAATATAAACGGGAGTGAGATGTTTCTCAAACTAAGAATAGAATAGAATAGAATAGAATAGAATAGAATAGAATAGAATAGAATAGAATAGAATAGAATAGAATAGAATAGAATAGAATAGAATAGAATCGAATCGAATAGAATAGAATATATTTTTAGCGTCCACGGAGACCAATTGGCCTATGGGACCCAAACAAAAAGAGAGCAGCAAGCGTATTACTGATAGGATTAAAAACCCCCGCCCCAAAGGGTTTTCGAGGGAAAAACCTTAGCAGTAATAAGTATGTTGGCACGCTGTACAATTGTATAGGACAGTTCAATACCGTCCCGTAGGACACAAATGAGTCCGTGCATCCATAACCTCCTGGATGTATGACCCCAACAAACCCACTGACGCCGTAGTCAATAACTGATGCAACGGCTGGCCAGGCACTAGTAATCGAATATATCGCTCTCGGATATGGGCAAATGCTGGGCAGATCTGGAGGGCATGACATTCATCCTCAATGGCGCCCTGGTGGCAACACTGGCAAAGCCTTTGCTCTCGTGCTTCCCGAGCCCAACGCCCTGTTTCAATGCGGAGGTGATGTGCACCCGTGCGAATGGAAGCTATAAGTCTGCGCTTCTTCATGGGCAGCTGGGTGTACAAGTACTGGTGTGGGCCTCTTGTGAGCCTGGGATTGACTTGCTGCTGATAGTGTGCCAGCTTAACGTGCGTCAGAGCCTCTGCATCCCAGAGCTTGTGAAGGAAAGTGGCATCTAGGTACAGCTTAAGTGCCTTGCGATCTTTTCTTTGTCCTGACCTGGACGCATCTGTTTGCCTGCACACCCCAGCGTGAGAACCACTGAGCTTGCTTGTCTTTCCAGCAGGATTTCAGGCGTTGGAGACCCATCGCCATGGCCAAAGCAAGGTGGGGCAAGCGTGTATCAGCCATAGCGACCACCTTTTGGAAGTAAACGATATGACTAATGCATAAGAATTTTGCACTTTCATCGTCGTTACAAAAATTAATTCTGTAGGTGACGCTCTTTGCAAGGATATATATGTAATGTTGTTTCTTGTTTGCAGGTTAAAGTGAATCCAACAAAACTTATATATATTGAAGGCTAGAAAACAACAAGTGGATTGAGGAAGAAAGTCTGATTGATCCACTTATAAAACGTAATTCTAATATGTGCCTTTAATATGTTCTCTCTTTTGGTTGACACATTTTTAAATCACTTGTAAAAGTTAAATCTAGTTGTTTTCGATCTATGACTGCTTAATCTTCTTATCTTCCTTTACAACAAATATTGAAGAAGTTACACTACTACTACTCGCTTCTCAAATAACTAGTTAACAAATCCCACTAGTATGAAAATGCTCTAAAATTTGGACAACTTTTACCCTTAAGTACCCTTCATGGATGGATGCATATATTCTATTCTATTCTATTCTATTCTATTCTATTCTATTCTATTCTATTCTATTCTATTCTATCACTTCATGTATAAAACATTCCTTTCTAATGTGGCATGACGTAAAAATACTATCTATCTATCTAGTTGATTATATTGCAATGTTGCAATGTTGCTATATCTATCCCTTGATGAGTTTTTAAGCAAACCAATTGTGCTACATATTGCAGCTTTGCCAGATCTTTAACAGGGAGAAGATCTCCTTAAGGCTTCTATTCTCGAGCACGACATCCTTCTGGCAAGCTGAAAGAGAGAGATTCTATTTCAAGGAATGATCCTGAGCCTTAGATTTCGTTGCTTTGAATTTCTTTTACACGTTGAAGTGCAGAGTGGAGTTGGTAAGGCACACTGGAGTTTGGAACCACTACGAACCATTTTGCAGTAGGTTACTAGCCATCATAAAATATTTTAGGTAGCCATCTAGAAGATGATGAACATTAGAACACATAGTAGATGAAGAAGCCTCTATCTACAACACAGTTGCATGGGCAACCCACAGTGGGTTGCCACGTTTTTTTATCCTAATAAACTACTGAGCTGCCTGTAGGATGCTTAGCATGCTTGTATTGTGTAGACTTGGAGGACTTAGATGTAAGATGGAGCTATCCAGATATGTATTCTTTTTGTGCTTATTGGATAGCTAGGGGGCAAGTAACTATTACGTATTCTTCTTCAATAATTCTAGGTTAAAAATAAATTCATTCTCAGTCTGTACATAATTTCAATAGGCAGACTTTATGGCTCCTAAGCCAAATGCAAGATATTTGGGTAAAGATCCACTATCAATGACCGAAGATCCATCAGATTGCGTTTGACATTTCATAAGATAATAGCAAAGGAAATGGCAAAGAAAATGAAGCCTACACTGGTAGGAACTATCTCCACGTTCAATTAGGATTCCTCCCTAGAAGAAACATCTACATACAAGAATAACCATTAGTCCCGTTTTTATTTAACATAGCAGCAAAAGCATTCTCACAGTTATTTTTGCATGCCTCGAGAGATGATCTATTAGAATGTCTTCACATGAGGGATGGATTTCAATAGTTATGTAATCAGTATGTGGATAACACTTTTCTATTTCTAGTAGCAGAGGAGAGCAATCTAAAGATTGTTTGTTAGATGTTAGATGTGTTGTGCACAATGGGCCAGGGAAGGGCCATGCCCTAGTTATTTAAAGCACTTCCTATGAAAAAACATTCCAAAGGGGTATATTCTCCCAGTGGAAATTAATGTACCCACATCAGAAGTATGAAATGAGATGACATTTAGGATTAAAAGGGCATCTGAATTGGTGGAAAGTCGCAAAACTATCAATGGCTGGAAGGATTGTAGTAGTGAAACATTTGTTGTGCATTACATAGACATCTACATTTCATCGCTTCTTATAGCTCCATTGGATCAGAAAGTAAAGAAATGGAAGGGATAATCGGGAACTTCTTGTAGGGAGGCAATAAAGGAGCATGTGTGAAAATAGCATGGTGAGAATATAAAAGAGGTAAAGGGTAATTAGACATGATTGGGTTAGCCTTACAAAGCAGATATAGCTAAATTTTTGTGGAATATTCTAGAGGAGAAAACAAGTTTACCAGACATTCAAATCATAATGCATGTCATACTATTTTGAGATTTGTGGATGACTCATTTCTACGTGGAATGTGGTGAAAAGGCTGTTCATATTGTGTTAGCGGCTGCCGTTTCGTATGACCAGAAGCAAGAAGGCTGTGTCTCCTGCCCGGGGAGAACCTAGCGACGTTGATGAGGTACATCAGATGTTGAAGGAGATTAGGGCGGAAATGGCCCAACTAAGAACTTTGGTGATGGATCTGAGTACGCAGAACAGGGAATTGCAATCCCAAAACCTTGAACTCAAGACTCTACTGTTGAGACCTCCTCCACAACCAGAACTGCATTCCAAATTGCAGGACACAATTGAAGATTTGCAGATTAAATTGGCTGACTTGGTGGCTGAAACCACCAAGGAGCAAATGACCTTGCATCAAGACAGATTATCCTCTGAAAAACTGGAAAGAGAAGCCAGGGCCAGAAATCTTAAGATATCAGACCTAGAAGAAATTGAAGGCGAGGATACATCAGACATAATTGAGCAATTTTTCAAGGACACCATGCATTTGCATGAGCCTCAATTTGTGCACTGCAGACGAATTGGCAAGGGCCACAAAAGGCCAATTCTGGTAAAGTTTAGGATGGAAGAAGCCAAGAACAGAGTGCTGCAAAACCGTGGCACCCTAAAGGGACATGCTATTTGGCTGGATCAGGATTTAACTCCTGCACAGCAGGAAGTTAGGAAGCGGGAATGGAGTAAGGTAAAGGAAACAAGGGCAAATGGAATAGTGGCATTCCTGGATAGCACAGGGAAGGCTGTTATCACCAAACGGCGAAAAGAATAGGGACTTCGGACCTTGAAGGCAATTGCATGGAATGTCCGAGGGTTATCGAGAGAGAAGATGGAAGCATCAATACAGATTTGGCAAGGTATGGACTTGGTGTTATTATCTGAAACTTGGGAGCATCAAGCACGATCTCTTCCAGATCTGTATGGTTTTCAGAATGTAGGGAGCGTATGGAATGAGAAAGACCCGGGTGTTGGAAGAGGGTATGGCGGGGTTGCTGTCTATGCTAGATCAGAGATTGCTCACAATGTAAGCATCCATTCCAAACATGCACATAACCAGTATTTATGGGTCTGCATAAAACATTTAGGCCGAAGTACATACATAGCCCTGTGCTATTTTGCTCCGTTGAGCATGCATATCTATGATCATATGGAATCAGACCGGACAAATCCGTTCCATGATCTCTGCAAGGATGTACTGCAAATTCGAGATCTAGGAGAGGTTCTCCTAGTTGGCGACTTTAATGCAAGGACTAAGACCTCACAGACAACATCATTTGTTGGCAATCTGAGTGACATTCGGCTGCTTGAAGATGAAGATCTGCCCTTCCAAAGACAATCAGTTGATCACACAAAGAATAGTATGGGGGACCTTTTTCTGGAACTGGGGACAATTTGCAACTTGAAAATATTGAATGGCACTGTAAGCTTTCCAAACTCCGGTAAAAACACTTGCTTCAGTCACTTGGGATCCAGCACAGTCGATTATTTACTAGCAAATAAACACCATTTTGTACATGATTTCTATGTGATGGATAAGCTGCCGGAATCAGACCACGCACCATTATACTTTGAGCTAACAGGATATGTCTCTATCAAGCATGGTCAAGCGAGCTTTACTCCTAGACTGAAATTAGATTACAGGAAGAGCAGCCAATATGCTAGTCATATGAAAGAGTTAATCTCTGGTGTTACTTGGACAGGAGATGTTGAAGCAGACACAACACGGTTCTCTGCACTATTACATGCAGCAGCCACAGATATATTTGGATGCACAAAAAAGAGAAGAACATGTAGCAATGGATGGTGGGACACAGAATGCAGCTTAGCCAGAGCAAAACTGCCAGCAGGGTGTTTGTACAAACCGAAGTGGTACAAGAGTCTGATCAAGAGAAAGAAAAGAACATACTTTAAGAACAGACAAGACAATGGTTTTGTCTCCATCCCAAGACCTTCTGGAGACAAATGTCATCAATGCCAAAGCAAGCGGATCTAGATCCCACGGAGTTGTTAGATATGGTCAAGAGCTCTATTCACAAAACTCTGAAGGTATGCCAGTACAAGAAGTAACCGAAGATTTGTTTACAGCATGTGAGGTGAATGCCGCGCTTAAGGACATGCAAAATGGAAAGGCAGCTGATCTGCAAGGTCTTAGTGGAACTGTTGAAATGGTGTGGAGAGGAGACTATAGATGTTGTGACTAATCTGCTGAACCAAGCCGTTAGGCAAGGGCTGCCACATAACTGGAAGGCGAACATAGTTTCCCCTATCCATAAATCTGGTGATAAAAACAATGTCAGGAACTACCGGACCATCCTGATTGGCGATATGTTTCTCGAACCGGCTGGCTTCTTGTCAAAAAAAGAACTTCACTCATGGGGCGAGATATTTGGGAAGAGGGCTAAATGCCAAGCAGGTTTTTGGAAGCATCATTGCACACTTGACCATGCTCTTAGCCTGCGCGTGTTGTTCGAAAATGCA
Source organism: Isoetes taiwanensis (assembly GCA_021234155.1). Classification (NCBI taxonomy): domain Eukaryota; kingdom Viridiplantae; phylum Streptophyta; class Lycopodiopsida; order Isoetales; family Isoetaceae; genus Isoetes; species Isoetes taiwanensis. The sequence continues at coordinate 4,802,141 of JAJEKV010000072.1, forward strand.
AAAAAACCCAGGCAAGCTCTGTATTTAGCATTCATAGATTTTGCAAAAGCCTTTGATACCGTTCCTCGGAGGGATTTAGGGCAGAGGATGGAGCAGATTGGAGTTCCAAAGCAAATCCGAGGCGCCATATCTCAGCTATACTCAGAGGTAATTGTCAAGTTATCAGCCAATCTTCCTGAGGAAGTCAGAAGCACTATTGGTGTTCGTCAGGGGTGCCCGCTGTCTCCGACACTGTTTTGCCTGTACATTGACGAGCTTGAAGAGTGGTTAGCCACCAAAGGTCTCTCTGGTTCCAGGTTGGGTATCCTTGTGCAACTTCTCCTTTATGCTGATGATGTAGTTCTGATAGCAGACAAACCAGAAGGCCTACAGTCCCATCTCGACCACCTGGCTACTTTCTGTGAATTAAAGCACATGAAGGTCAATCTGTGCAAGAACTGTAAATCGACCAATTTTCACATACAAGGGGGACATTCTGGAAATAGTAGACAGTTACAAATACTTAGGGCTGGAATTCTCGGCCAAGTACAGCTGGGCAGAATGTATCAGGAAAAGGATTCAAGGAGGCAAGGCAGCCCTATACAAACATGTTATCCGGATACGACCGCCTGCCTCTCACGCATTGGGGTCTCAAAAAGATTCTGTTCAAGACATTAGTGAAGACTGTGATCCTCTATGGTGCACCTGTTTGGGGGCCTAGCACCACACTACGGCAGTGGACTCAATTGGAAGGGGTACTGAAAATATTTCTCCGTGAAGAACTGGGAATCAAGCCCCAAATCCCATATGCTATACTATTGGCGGAAGCTGGCATGCTCCCTCTTGAAGCTGAGGCTTTGTACCAGACTATAAATTTTGTTATCAGAATCCATAAACAACCAGATGGGCGATTATCTAAAATAGCTCTATCTCAGTCAACAGCATCAGGATGGTATCGAGATGTCCATATATGGGCGGAGAGATGGGGGGTCTCCCCCGCATCAATTATTATTAATCGATATTGGTGCTCGAGACCTAGTGCAGACCCGAGTTGTGGAGAAGCTTTGGGCAGAACAAGGCTCACGTATGGTCACATACATCTCAGAAGTTAATCCTCTATTGGTATATGCGGAACAGGACTACTTGAAAGCTCGAATCCCCGGATATCTGAAGCAGTATATAGCAAGATATAGAACGAGCTCCCACCGGTTACAGGTGGAAACAGGCAGATGGTCAAAAACTCCAAAGGAAGAGAGATTTTGCAAGGTATGTGCATTGAACATGGTTGAAGATGAAGCTCATACTTTCTTGTATTGCTCAGCATACAAGGAGATTCGAGTTAGGTTCGGCATAACAGATCTATCCTTTTCTTCTTTGTTAGAACGGGATCCAATGGTACTTGGTATATATTTTAAAACTGTAGAAACACACCGCTCTTTATTACTGAAACTGTAAACACAATTGTATGCTTTCGCTCCATGACCTTCAAGGTCCAAAGTGGGCGTGATTAATTCATATTATTATTATTATTATTATTATTATTATTATTATTATTATTATTATTATTATTATTATTATTATTATTATTATTATTATTATTATTATTATTATTATTATTATATTAAATATATCCATAACTATTTTGCGATTAATAACTCTTTTCACGGTGAGACATATAGGCACCCATGTCTCCCACCCAGTTGTAGTCAGTGGAATTTGAACCTGTGGCCGGATAATGCCAAATCAAAGGTCTAACCACTAGACCATTACACGATGGGCCCTGACAGATATATCAATAAGTGTTCTGCGAGTATTACACGTGATGAACTCCAGTGAATTACTGTAACAAGGATGGACCTTTATCTCAATTGGCTGACTTTAGAGTCAGAAGGTGGATCAACTGTGGCAGAGGTTCATGTGCAAGGTGGTCAATTAACAGAATGGATAGTCTTCCAGCATGATTTTGGCCTTCAAAACAAGGACAAAACAATCGGAAAATGTATTAATACGGGGACTCGAAACTCTACAAAAAGTAATTCAATTTTTTGATAAGACATTAACCAATACAACCAATATGTTAACTTGATTTTTTTTTTTTTTTTTTTTCTTTTTTCTTTTTTCTTTTTTCTTTTTTCTTTTTTCTTTTTTCTTTTTTCTTTTTTCTTTTTTCTTTTTTCTTTTTCTTTTTTTTTTTTTTTTTTTTTTTTTTTTTTTTTTTTTTTTTTTTTTTCTTTTTTCTTTTTCTTTTTTCTTTTTCTTTTTTTTTTTTTCTTTTTCTTTTTTTTTTTTTTTTTTTTTTTTTTTTTTTTTTTTTTTTCTTTTTTTCTTTTTTCTTTTTTTTTTTCTTTTTTTTTTTTTTTTTTTTTTTTTTTATTTTTTTTTTTTTTTTTTTTTTTTTTTTTTTTTTATTTTTTTTTTTTTTTTTTTTATTTTTTTTTTTTTCTTTTTTCTTTTTTTTTTTTTCTTTTTTCTTTTTTCTTTTTTCTTTTTTCTTTTTTCTTTTTTCTTTTTTCTTACCCATTCAATTTTTTTAAGGGTAGTCTACGGTTTCAGAATGGTCATTTAGACATCCATATCAAATACCCGGGGAACCCCATGTTATTGTGCTACATATTGCAGCTTCACCAGATAAAGGGAGAAGATCTCCTTAAGGCTTCTAATCTTGAGCACAACATCCATCTGGCATGTGAAAGAGAGAGAGAGAGAGATTCTGTTTCAAGGGATGACCATGAGGCATAGATTTCTTTGCTATGAAATTCTTTTCCACGCTGAAGTGCAGAGTGGAGTTGGGGACGCACATTGGAGTTTGGAACCACTACGAACCATTTTGCAGTAGGTTACTAGCCATCAAGATATTATAGGTAACCATCTAGGACATTATGAGAATATAGACCATATAGTAGATGAAGGAGCCTCTATCTACAACATAGTTGCATGGGCAACCCAAAGTGTGTTAACACATTTTTTAACCTAGAAACCCCTGAGCTGCTTGTAGGATGCTTAGCATGATTGTATTGTGTAGATTTGGAGGACTTAGATGTAAGATGGAACTATCCAGGTATGTATTGTTTTTGTGCCAATTGGATATGCCTAGGGGGCAAGCAACTATTATGTATTCTTCAAGAATTCTAGGATTTTCATGTATTTTGTATGCTTGGCATTTTGCTTTTTGCCTATTGGATGTGCCTAGGCTCAAATCCTAGCTGGGGGCAATAAACTTGCAATATTTGAGTTTTTTATTGTGGGAGGAGCTTCTCGCAATGGTTTGGACTAAGGTTTTTGGGGCCGTATAGTATCAGAGTTCGTATTTTTGAAGGGATTTGAGCAGCTTAAAGGCGTTTAGATGTCAAGGAAGGAAAGTATATGATTTTTTTTTGGGATATCGAATGTCTGGATATGGAAATTCTGATAATTCACATGATCGGGCTACCTTGGAAGACAACGGCCTGTTGCATGCCGATTGAAACGGCAAGGGAGTCTGCTGTCACCAATCTCATCCTGCGGGAATGATGAATCCAGCTAGGACCTTCGATGCCATGTCTGGTTTGTTTGCTGTTATGGTTTAGTATATATCAGGGCTATTCGTTTTGTTTTTTATTTGCTAGAGTCTGCTCCAAAACTCTTGAATGGATGGCATTTGTTTTGGCCTGTGCTCTGCTCTATGGCTTGCAGGTTTGATGCAGCTCATGTAAATGGCTGATCATGCCTTGGTGCTCTGAGGCCGCTGCCATCTGTATTTTCTTCTTATAGAGGTAGCCGATACTGGCTGGCTGGTCTGAAATGGTTGCCATCTTTGCTTGCTTTGCCCTCTCTTGTTAGAGGTATGGGTATGCGTAGGGCAGCCAGATTGAAAGTGAAAGTACACAAGATGGTTGTGCCCATCATCATTTTAGATGAATCTGTGTGCCTACGGTAGAGGCAGTGATGGGAAGCCATTGCAGCATTGTCTCGATGTGCAGGGTAGGATGCCTGAGAGTAGTAAAGATGGTAGGCTGAGGAATAAGAGAGATGGATCTGCATTTGGGGAGGTTAGTTGGGGTGGGGCAGAGCCTAGATCTTTCAGTGTCTTAGTTGGTGGATAGGGTAGATATGATAGTGGGAACAACTTCAGTTTAGGTTCAGAGTGTTGTGATGCTGGTGGATTGCCTGACAATGGGCGGAAGGCCAGCTCTGTAAGCAGGGAATTACCAGTGATCTATGAGGATCGTGGTCCATTTCTCTTTCCACAGCCTGCAGTAGAGAAATGCAGGATGCAACGTGGTAGAGGTGGAGGGGGCAAGTCTATTGTTGGAGGGAGCGCATGTGGGCAAGGCAGGGGCTCACGTGGGAGAGGGAAACATGTAAGAATTTGTGAGACGGGTGATGAGGGTTTGTAGGAGGATCATGTAGAAGAAGCTGAGGGGGAGGGAATCATATATATCACGAGGGGTGGAGGTGCAAAACAAGGGCGAGGGAGAGGAAGGAGGAGTCACGGTATGCTTGAAGAGCACCTGGGTGCAGACATTGCAGGAGGGGTGGGAGAAGAGGTTGTGGACATCCCTTCAGTTTTGGATGTGTCGGTCACAATTGTGTTCGGAGGTGCGGATGTACCCGTTTCATTGTATGACCGAGTTGTAGATTTTATGAAGCAAAACTGTAAAGCTGGTGTTGTAGCACTCGAGAGAGGATCTTCTTTAGATCATTTGCATGTGCAAGCAATGTTTCGATTGCATAAACAAACACCAGCGAGTGTAAATCAGGATCAAGAATTTTCTTGGTTGGAATCATAGTAGACCTGCGGGAGCCATGATTTATATAAAGCCCTCACAGGAAGTAGGCTCCATTGTTTCGAAGGAGTAATTGGCTCTGGCTTGAAAGATCTGGGCAAACTGCATTTTAAAGTGCATTTGCAAAATATAAGTCCCGAGCAGGTTAAGATCGGCAAAGAATTATATGTTCTGCACGGGGCTGGAGATGTAAAGAATTTGGTGATTTTTTATAATAGAAACATCATGGCACGAGCATTTCATTATCTGTTGTACCATGCTGGTAGGTTTCGGACCGCCTCGTTTATCCATACAATTAAATGCATGTTGCAAACTGCAAAGTTCAGACTGGCAAGTTCGTGGGTGCTGCCAAACAATTCAGCTTATGTATCATTGGAACGGGTGCAAGCAGCATGGCGAATAATGCTTGCACCTGAGCGATGTGCTTACAAGGACGTGAGGATGGCTTTGTTTGGCAGCCAACCAGGAATTGTAGCAGTTGAGAAATTTGGCAAAAGGAGGAAGCGTATGTGGGATAGGCCGGGGACATTCGAGGATGGGGAGGAGGACGAAGAAGGTGGGAGTAGTGCAGATGATTTTGTTTGTGCAGACAGTGGAGTAGACCTCCCATCTCCAGAGATTCCACTTGCTGATTCTGAATTTATTCCTTTGGATATGAATGATTGGAATTTCGATGTTGCGTGACCTAATAGTGTGTGTTTGATAGCAATCTTTCCTGCATATTACTAATTGTTGTATTCTTTGTAAGTAGGTGCAAGCAATGAAACGTTCGTTGATGGTGGAGCTGTTGAAAAGGAGTCCATTAGGGAGGTGTGTGAGGCTGTGGGAAAGCTCTGATTCGCGCTTGCAGAAACTTTAGATCGTATTCAAGCTAGCTTGGAACTTGTAGAGAGACGTGGAGTGAATTCTATCATATTAGAGGGTGGTTTGTTACGCCCATATTTGAACCTGTGTAGAGGGCTTTTGCTCAAGGAGTTTCGTGAACTTGATGCACTTAGGCGCATGCACGATCCTAGTATTGGGTGCTCCAAGAAAAGGAATGTGGCGAAATAGGAAGCTTCTAGAAGCTTGTATATATTCTTGTGTATGCTGCCTTTTTTCTGTTGTAATCCGTTGTGTTGGAATGTGAATAGCTATGTGATACTGATGTATAGAGGTTTTAATATGAATATGATGATGATGTGCAAGGGTTTGGAATTTAATGAATGCTAAAATTTCATGTACAGATGTTTGAAAGTGACCTTAGAAAGTGGCAAAGCATTTTTTTTTGCAAAAAGATATTAGTCGTTGATTTGGCATCATGCCCGGGATATGCTGAGATCAACGATTCATATTGAATCCTAAAAATGAAACCCATAAACAAGCATTAGCTCGCATTAGCTCTAGCAGTCTGATATCCTAGTTGGGGGCAAGTAACTATTATGTATTCTTCTTCAAGAATTCTAGGTTTTTCATGTATTTTGTATGCTTGGTTATTCGATTTTAGGGTTCCCATCTTGAGGGTGGATATTTCGTGCCACCGAGAATATTGTAGATTGGTCCTAGCCCAAAGGGCCACGATTTGGCGATAATGTGGATTTGACAAAGATACGTTTATAGAAAAAAAAAAGAGATTGACCTCAATCTTATGCCACACTGCAAGTGGACTTTCGATACTTTCTTTTCTTTTCTTTTTCTTTTGGTCGATGGAACCTTAGGGATTCAAAAAGGAATAAGGTTTAATTGGTGTATGGACCAGCTACACCAGCCTGGATCCTTTTTTACCTGAACTTTTATGTCCTGATCTGATTTCAAAACCCATGCCTCATGATACTTAGCATTATTGACACGTGGAAATTCCAGTAAAACTTTATCATAAACACGTCATGGCATGGCAAAAGATTTTATGCTCCTAGGCCCAAATAGCAAGCAATGCCATGGCGAAAGCTCCAGTGAGTAAGGAGGCATAGCCAAGAACCTGGCGAGAGATTTTCTGGACAAATTCGCCAGTAAGGAACTCGGCAGCAATAAGATCCACCAACGCCATATACACTAGGATGCCGGCCGATAAGGAATCAAAAATGCCTTCTATGATAAGAGCTTTTGAGCTATTTTCATTATAGCTACTTGAAATTCCAATGCCAATGGCAACTCCTATTGGTGTAGTTAAGGAAAAACAAAGTGCCATTGACAATGTTGTTAAGCGTGAAAATCCACCCTGAGCCACAAGATACTTTAGTACATAGAATATAGAATAGAATTTTTACGTCCATGAAATATAAGAAATGAGAGTATAGAATAGAATTTTTACGTCCACAAGGTATAGGAAATGAGAGTATGATTAACGTATGTATAGCACATACCATAACTATACAACCTCCCAACGCTAACCCTTCAAAGAACTGATGGAAAGAAAGAGCTGCAACAAGTGGCCTGATAGTACAGGGACTTTCAGACGCGCCCATTGAAATCCCTATAATCACAGAGTGTGTTATGATTCCAAGTTCTAGCACCTGCACAAGAGCAAATAGTTCAATACACCATCATAAAAGATGCAAGCACACATAGTACATAGTTCAATACAACATCATAAAGGATGCAAGATTATCAAAGCAAACAAGAATTCTGGTGAAGTGATAGGATGCAAGAATATCAAAGCAAACAAGAACTCTGTGAAGTGATAGTATACCTGTGCTATGACTCTACTTCTCAAACTAAGCTCCATGCTTGCACCAGCACCACCATGGTGATGGCCATGGCTATGAGAATCATGATCATGATCATGAATATGTATGTCATGATGCTGCGTAGGCACGGGCACGGCACTCTCGATATCTCCAGTCTCATTAATTTTCTCAGATTTTGCACCTTCTATGTCACTTGCTTTTTCAGATTTTTTTGCAGATGCTTGGCGCTGGTAAAAACTTGTGGCAGCAGAATCAACCACTAGTGTGCCTAGGGCACCTAACATGGCAATGAAACCTGAGAAGGGGAAATCACTCCAAGGATGCTTGGCCAGGCATGGATTAGCAAAGGAGTCATAGGCATTTGGTAAAATATGCACAAATCCAGTTGCTAATATCACACCTGCTGCAAAGCATTTGCCCATGAAGAACAGCTTACTTCTAGTGAATCCTTTAGCCAGAATTGGAACTACTACTCCTAAAGTAGAAGCTGCCAAGATCGCTACAAGTCCTCCAATCTTAAGACGCAAGGCCACATTCCTATTTCTGCAGACCAAATCCTGGATACATGCATCTGCCATTTCTCTGTAAATGTACATATAAATCCTTCAGTTTTCTAGGAATTTCCCTCTAACAAAAAGGAATCTTTTAGAAATAGAAAAGAAGTCGTCATTTTCATAGGAAATCTATCTAAACCTAATTAAAAAGGAACATCAAGGATATGCTAGTACAAACCTGTTGAAGAAATTGAAGCCCCTTAGCGGATCAAACGTATTCTTCGCTTAATGTTGCATGAACATGCATACAAAAACAGAAAGAACCGACATGGTTGGAGTGGCAGCAACACGGGGCATCTAAATGGATGAGCTCAAAGACATCTTCTCCAATAAAGCCCACAAAATCAAGCAGTGGATCCTCGAGTGGGGCCAAAACTTTGTCAGGCCAGATGCATTTGACACAAGCAAAGCTCTGCAGGTGCAATTTATCCTCCGAAAGGCTGATATTCGCAGTGCCGGATCGGACAAACAGTGACGCAAATTGATCGGCCATAGCTGATGCTTTAGCTTAGAAACAGGGTTTATGTTGACATCTCTAAGGAGACGAATCGTGTTTCGAGCCATCGGAAATATGGACGGTTTCGATTTGTGGCTTCCTTTTGTCGAACGGCTGGGATGGGATAGACCGTCTTCTACGTGCTAGTTTGTACATTAGGTTTAGCTGGATGTCCTCATGTAGTCAACAAATGTTAAATATATAATTTTCTAGTACAGATGTTATAAAATATAAAATTTCTCCTACTAGAAAGGCATCTTTTAAAGGATGGACCTTATATTAAGCCTGGCACCTCCCACTTCATATTTTTACTCCACCATTCTAGTTTTTACCTACTCCACTATTCTAGTTACTCCGTTGTCTCCACCTCCAGGCGACGTGACTACACTACCTGGACTAAGCTCTCTGCGCAATTATCACCCAAGGTGTCTCTATCGCATTTCTGCCAGCTTATTCTCTCTCCCCTCTTATTACCTGCATGCATCTTGCACTTCATGCATCTATCCTGCCACTTGCGGGCGCTTAATATTAACTCAGATGTTAATATCACCTCCGTGCTCAAAATCTTAAGCCAACTCAGTGTTGGGGAAAGTTTGGAATGTTTCCCTAAATTGTCAAACATTTCAATATGTTTCACGTTTCCTATCAAGAATTAGTATAATCCTTATAGAAATATGCATCAAAATCTTGAAACAAAAATTCCTGCCATGCATAGTTCTTTACCCCCCGAGTTTTCTCAACACTGAGCCGCCAGCTCATTGAGGTCTTTGGTTGGTGCACTTACTATAGTTAGTGCATTATTTAGTGTCTACAATCTCAAACGCAAAAATTCTGGAATCGGGTTTCTAGTGGGGGCTGTTATCTCTATCTAAAACTAAAGTTGAACCTCTCTAGTTTATTTTCAGCCCTCTCTAGTGCCCAAATGCTTTATGTTCTTTTCATGTGCATTTATATTAGAATTATTGGATGTCGAGACCTTTTTTCCAAGTGGACACTAACAAAGGCAACCTATCATATTTGTAGAACATATGACGTTTATAAAAGAAGACTTTGGGCTATTAAGTGTCTCTATTTTCAAGGCTTGCATTCTTTATATCGTTGAACAAGGGCATCAACAAACTTCTCTCATTTATGAAGTCAAGCACATGTGCTCATTCATGTCCAACATCTTTTGCCATCTTTTGGTAGTAAAATGGGTATAAGCATGCTAGGGTGCAAAGTATTATTAGACGTACCCAAAAAAGTAGCCACCACTAAGCACTAGGTAGTGGTGCATGATGTCTCAAGAAGTAACAAAATTAAGCATTGGAACACTCATTTTAGTCTCTAATAAGTATTGTTATTAATTTAATATCAAATAATAACGTGCTCTTCACTTTGATTTTGATTTTTTTTCCTTTACTTTTGTTGGAAAAAAAAAAGTATTAGTTCTAGAACTACCTAATGCATATACTTTTGAGGTTCTATATGTGGTACACCATAGCATCAACTAGACTAAACTTAGTTTACAGGACTAGATTACCCTTCGACTAGCCAGTCTTCTTATCCTACATAGAAGACAAAATTCCTTCACAACCAACAAATAAAGAGAGCACATTCTAGACAGAATTTCTACCATGTTGGGGACCATCACAGATAGAATCCCTAGCCGCACCTAACAAGACAATGTGTTTGGTAGAATGGGAAGTCACATATCCCATTTCTGTTCTAGCCAAAGTGCGCTTAAGTTGAGATAAGTTGTGATGTCTTTACCAACTTCCCTCGCTTCCACTGGGCAAAACTTTTGTGATACATTTCATCTATTCAATTCAAATCAATTCAATTCAATTTCCTCTCCCTCTCTCATTCTCCCTTTATCTCTTCATTCTCTTGTGTTATATGCTCTCTCTTCGCTTTGATTATTTTTCCTCTCTTTTCTTTATATTCTCTACTCTCTTTCTTCTTCGATAGATTGACTCCAAGATTATAGCTGTCATGAACGTACGAACAAAAATACAAGAACACGTTATAAATACTCAAGAAGAATGAATACACTATATATCATACATTGTGACGTTCCACGTATTTATATGGTATACGTATAAATATACTGACACGTCACATAGTAGGGATACGCCACCATAGGGTATGTTAACCTAGGGGGTTGACCTAAAAGGGATTAATTAAGCTATGCTAAATTAATAAAAGATAATTAAGTGTATTTTTGTCTTAATTAACCTAATTAGCTTAATTAATTAATTAATGACATGCCACCTGGCCCAAATCGATTGGGCAAGGCAGCAATTGGGACACCCAAATTAGGGCTTTTGGGCCCCAATTCGGATTAGGAGCAGTTGGAGATGGAGGAGGAGAAGCAGCAGCCAGGCACCCTTCAGCTAGTCGAGATGGAGCAGCCCAAGACCGATTTGACGGTTAGTCAGTAGGTTACTTTGTTGATCTATAGCATAGCGCCTCTCTGTGGTGTGTTCTCTCTCTGTTTTTCTCTGTGGTTTACCTGTTAGGCTAACCCTTGATCGATATGGTGAGTATTCTTATCTCTAGTCTCTGTATGTGCTTTGGTTGATGGTTTAGTAGTTCTTTGCTTAGTTAGCACTCCGGAGATGGGGGATTACGGGGGGTAGAGACCTCTGAACCCATGTATTGTAGTATGCTCCTAGATAGAGCCCTGTATTATTCCCAGTAGATGCGGCCTGTGCACAAGATTCCACTGAGCTGTGGAATCTATGGCATCATTGAAGCACCAGATAAGGGACCGTAGTGATGAAGTGCGGGGTGGGGTCTCGCCTGAGCATAAAAGGCTACGGGGACTCCTATAGTGAGCTAGGCCTAATCGTCGGTCACGTAGAGGGCTGGGTATGGGTCTGACACTCCCTGGGTACAGAGGTGTGACCCGTATGGGGCATCTTGTACTTTGATGATAAAGTTAGGGGAGTAAGTCGGGTACGGAAGGAGATGCTGATGGATCTCCTCCTCTAGCTCACCCATGGATTCACTGCGACTCTGGAAGGGGACACATCTCTGACCTGCATCATCGGACCGGGGAGATGTAACCCGGAGTAGTCCCGAAGGGTGATTCCTTGGGATTGCATCTCTGGAAGGCTACAGTGACGCCATAGCTTGATTCAGCTCATCTGCAAAGTGTGCACAGAAGGGGCGGATGGAGTGGACAACCCTAGCCACTGTTCTATGCCAGCCAACGCCAGGTTATACCTCGGTCTGCTGATCTCTTGAGACCGATCCGTCAGTCCATCCTCACAGGAGTTTGAGCCGGGGTAGAACCTGGGGTTTGGGGTGTTTTTCTTAGGACTAGATGCATCTTCTTTGCCATTAGTACTTGGATGGATGTGCCACCCTTCGTGGTGGTTATTTATGTATGATTTATGCTGTATGCTAACATGTATTCACGCTTCCGCGACTTAGGAGTCCCATTGAAGGCGTGGGCCGAATGACACCTCCGTGTCCTTCACCCGGGCATCTTTCTATGGATGGTCCGAGTTAGACGGAGGGCCCTGCTCATGGTGAGCTGATTGCCATGGGAGGGGGAAGGCCCTCTATGTATATGTCCAGAGCGCCATATATATTCAGGGAGCGTCACATACATGAATATGTACAAGTGCCATGAATGGCACAAAAGATATTGAAACATGGAAAGGCTCACAAGTGGAGTTGAACCGGAATGTCGAACCCCATGTTAAAGGCTCCCTTATATACTAGCTAGGGGCTGATTCCACAAGTTTCTAGAAGTTTGCTCCTGGAACTTTATGGAACTCTAGAAAATATTCAGAAAGGTTCTAGAGGAATACTCCTGGAACTTTTTGAAAGGTTTCTAGAATACTCATTAGGAATATTCTTGATTTTCAAGAATTCTAGAGAACATTCCAAAAAGTTCTAGAGGAATATTCGTAGCATTAGGCGGATTTGGGGTCTCAAAATGACATCCTATCAGCCATTCCACGTCATATCTCCGCTCCTTTTTTCCCATGCCACCTAGGATACCAAACTCTCATAATTACAGATTTGCTTGGAATATTCTCCCGGAATAAGGGGGATCGCACATTTATGGCGCCATATGTATTTAATTCTGTTGGTTGTCAGACAGACTCATGCAACACGTGGCGCTTCTAAAAAGCCACTTGCATTATAGCATACCGACAACTCATGACGGTGTCTCTTGGTTTGTCAGATACCAAGCATGCGCATCACCGATCCTTGTCTTGTGCTATTTTAATTTAGAGGCCATGGCCATACAAGCTTCCCGCCTTCTACATTTCAAAATTTGAATGTGTAGGTTGAAGCTTTGTATCAGACTTTCATTTCGAGGCGCTGCCATTGCGCCTTAATAGTTCGTAAACCGGGATCTTTACTTCATCCCAATACAGGCTTCCCGCCCCCCTACAATTCGAATTTTGAATTTGCTTAATGTATAAAAGCATGAATTGTAGGAGAATGGACTTTTCGATTTCCATATGCACGTTGCAAATTTCAAAAACGAGGTTAGTAATGCGGGACGCTCGCTCATAATGGCTTAATTGTCTTTGGGGCATACAAATTGTACACCTTCATTTTCGGCCGCGGCGATCCACGCAGATATGGAATCTCCAAATGATGTGTGGATAAGGATCCAACCCGACTACATTAATATGCTCCGGTCTTCAATCGCAAAAAGGAGGTCTAAAAATAAGAACTTAGACCTCGGCGTGTTGCGCCTTGGCGTGCTCAAAAGTGTCGACATCCGGGCGGATGGCGGTTTATATCCATTGATCCGTTGAGTGGCAAGAAACCGCCATTTCGGGACGTTTCAAGTTTAGTCCGATTTTGTGGTGACGGTGAACTCGGCCTCCTGGGATATTGTGAGAGATTGAGAGAGGATGAAGGCATTCGAATCGAATACTACAGTTCCTTGAGATGAGTCGCCCGATTGTCACAAGAGAATTATAACTTAAAAACCAGCCTTTTTTTTCTCTCGCTTCATTACTCCAATCAGAATGAAGGAAAGGAATGATGGCTTGGGGAGAGAAACTTCTTTAAGATACGAAGTGGACAAGTCCAAATTGGTGATAGGGCAGCTGCAAGAAAAGATCCAAGAGCTCGAAAGAGCAAACTTTGGGCTTCAATATAGGTTAAAGAATTTGAAGAAAACACCCTTGGCTTTAAGTAGAAAGGAAGAAGCACTTTTGACCGATAGAGGAACTGAAGTTTGGATCAGGTGCATTCAGACGTTAGGTCACGGCCACAAGGTCCGTTTACAACACTAGCAAAGGCCAATTAAGATCTGGGAAAACTAGAAGCAATCTTGGTTACGTAGTGAAGAACCTAGCGACAAACAGGGAGATAGTGGACATGATTTGCAGCCCTACAACTCTTCTCTCAAGAAGATGGTATTGGTAATGGTACTAGGAGAGATCTACAAGAAGCTAGAAGAAGATGTACTGATCGCTTGTGATGATGTGGGCATCAAGAGGGCTTTGGTTACCGTTCTCTATTCAAGCCATTCCACCACGCGTTGAAAAGAATGGGCACAAAAAAAGTATTCGGCTCCACGCCCACAAATTGTCGAGAATACAAGGGTTACTAGGACAAAAGATGGTGTATGCCATATTAGGAGAGATGGACCACGTTGAATGTGCCGGGTCCCGCCATAGCCATAAAAGATAAGAATGGCAAGGATTGTTGTGATATAGTTGGAATGAATGAACGCTAATAATCTTTGGGTTGACTCGGTTACTCTCTTACAATTCCTTGTCAAATATTATGACTTAATAGTGCGTAGAAACTAATGGTGAGATTGAAGTTTGCATAAAATTGGATGAAATGGAACCGACCAAGTTTGAGAAGTATGAGAGGGTATCCGTTGTCATCATGAATAGAGCAATTGAGAATGCAATTGCACATGCTAAATCAAAGAGCAACAAGAATAATAAAAAAAGATGTAGAGGACGGACGACGAGGAGAAGAAGCGTGTCGAAAAATGGTTCTTATGTCAATCAAGATGACACCGGTGGTTAGGTCTCTTTAAAGTTAGAAACCCACGAGGTATTGAAATGGGTGTTCAATCAAACCCGACATCCCGAGTCTAATATCTAGATTCGAGGGAGGGAAAAATTGCAAGTAGATCACTATGGATCTTACAAAGTAATTTTTCACTTGGCGCCCCGATTTAAAAAAAAAACCGAGAAAGCAATGTACAACATAAGTGGAGGAGGACAAGGAACATGCAAAAGTTGTCTCAGATCGCAATCATGCAAGGAAATCAAGTAATCGGGAAGACTTGTTTCAACCTTGTCCCTTAACCAAGCAAATGCTCCTAATAGAGGAGAAGAAGATCCCAAGTTCCATGGCATTTTCCCCATTCCATTAGAGAGGGTTCATATCCGCACTTTTGCGGCTTTGTGAGAATCATCGACAAGATGATATTTTTGAGCCGCAGATTCGTGTGGAACATTTCGCACAAGAAGAGAAGAGAGGAAGGAATTAGTAGAGTTGAACATGTTCTATCGTATGTGTTTGCATGATGGCAATGTAAGATTAGAGCTCGATGAGAAACGGGCAGGAAGAACAAGTGTGCCTCGTAAGGTGTCAATTGGAGGGGTGAAAGCTTGACGCTTCATAAAGAATCATAGAGAGGCTCTGAACGAAAACCAGATGGGAGAAAAGGTCTATGAATTTGGAAAATTGCTGGTTGATGCGGAGCAGGACCGCACAGATGGCGTTTGTGACGTTTCCAAAGACAAAGATATCGCTCCCCGTGACGTATATTGTAACCGCCCGCCACGCCAGCATTACGCCACCCCGACTGACGTGTACGCCAACGTGTAGCCAAGTGGGTAGCCCCTAGGGGGCAACTTGCTAAGAATATGCATTAGTATTAATGTGCACATTTTCCAATGTACACATTAATGTGGGCACACATTTCCATGTGGCCACTTGATGCCAAGTGGGCCATACCCATAGGTGCAATTAATGTGCACATTTTCCAATGTACACATTCATTAATGTGCACACATTTCCATGTGAGCACATTTGGGTGCACACATTTCCATGTGGGCACATTTGGCCACCTAGCCCTTAAAGGCAAGTGGGCCCTTTTCCCAATTATCCCACATGCCTAAAGGGGATAATTGGAAACCCTAGCCAACCCCCTTGTCTATTTAAGTAGGAGAACCCTAACTTGCCCATTTTCGTTTCTAGGGTTTTAGAACTTCTGTTTTGGGCTGCCTCAACGGCCAAAACCGCCCTCCCGCACTCGGGCCTGAGAGGATTGCAACGTTAGTTTCCCTTGATTCAAGCGTTCAGCCAGGATGGTCGAGCTCGTGTCGAGGATGAACTCAAGGATGGGGTATTTAGGTAAATTTAGTAGTCTAAACCCCATTTCACCCATCGAATCAAGAGGGTTTAGCCTCTTAAATTGCCCATAGCAGCCCTCTAGATCTCTAGATAGCAGATTCTAACTAAAGAACCTAACTCTATGATGTAGATTAGATCTAGTTCTTTAGTTCTCTGTGAAGTATATGTATGATGTATCTCTATGAACTCCTTGTATTGGGAAGGGGGGTAGAGACCCAAAGCTTTGTAGTTGATGCTCCTAGAGTAGCCTCTCTAGCACACTGTGAGATGCGGCTTTGTGCACAAGAGCCACACAGGTTGTGGGTGAAGGGGCGGGACCGGCTTATAAGGAGATTCGTGTTCGACTCGAAGGCGATCCCTATGGTGTGTTAGTCTTTGCTTAGGGATCATTGTGACTAGGTCTAATGGCTTGCCCGCTGCGTGTGGGCAAGGCATGGGCTCGACACTGCGTGAGGTAGTGGATATGACCTTCCATTGAGTTCAAGTCAGAATAAGGCAAAGGCCCTCTAGTCACCTTGAGTCAAGATGTAGATCTCGGAGGGAGTGATCCCTACCCGCCCCATCGGAACCGGGAGATGAAACCGTGAATAGCCCTTTGGCTATGCATCCCGCTGGCTACTGATCGGAGTCCCAACACTTTTCAGCCTACCGCAAAAGTGTGCACGGGAGGGGCGGATGGAGTGGACAACCCTAAGCCATGTTCTTATGCCGCCCAAATCCATTGCCATGAATTCCGCCCGCAATGAACTGAGACCCAAGCCGCCGGCCCTCCCTTTGAGTCCGAGCCTTGGGTAGGATTTCCTCTATGCATTGTGCCGATCATTGTCTTTGTGTGATGTGATGTGCCACCCGTAAGGGTGGGTATATGTGTTGCTCTTATATACCCGACATGTATGTTTACGCCAAGCAGCTGTTAGGTAGGCCCCGAGGGAGACGGGGTACAATGACCCTTTCACTCTTCCCACCGAACCCGGCCACGGTTGCGGTGTTATGTGAAGGGCCCTCAGATTCGGCATGGAGCTGGTATGGGGAAGAACTCCTCATTTTGTATCACGGTGAGTGCACCGTGATGCGAGTAGGGGACGCCACAATGGTATCGTGAGCAATGTTCTTGGAGACCAAGAGCAAAGCACCGACCATGCTCCCAGAGTACTAACTTGATAGGATCCTCAAACCTCGAGTAGCGGGAAATTTTTTTCTGGGGTAGAGCTAGTAATTATCTAAGATTAGGATAATTAGAGAACATAGGCACTTAAGAGATCCTACTAAATTTCAGGCACTCTTAATAATGACTCCAAGAGTGCGCCAGAGCATGTTAGGTTCAGACCTAATGGCCCTCTCAAAGCACTCTTAGAGTAGTCACCCCATATGAACCCTAGAACTTGGCCTTAGGAACTCCAAATGGTAAAATAAAAGATGAAATCCCAATCAAAAAGCTTCGAAATAGCTAGAATTATATGTTAAAAACATCTAAAAACATTATACAAGTCACTTTTTGAACACGATTTCCAAGAGTGCGCCAGAGTATAGTTAGGTCCCGACCTACCCTCCTCACAAGACTCTTAGAGTCATCCCTAAAAAGTGACCTCAAAAATTGATCATAACTTACTCAAATGGTAAAGGTAATAATAGAATCTTGTTTATAATGATTAAATTAGTGGGAAACGCATGTTAAATTGTGTAAAGGGATAAGTTTAGAGCGAAAGGGACAACACCTCTAAGGGTGCGCCAGGCATAGTTAGGTTCTGATCTAATACCCTCCTCAAGATGCTTAGAGGGGTTCGAGAGAAAATAGTTGAAGAAGACCTAGCCCGATTCGAGATATGGAGGATTTCATCAACAAACCAAGAAATTAAGCAAGGCGTAGATGGAGGTCGCGGGCAACACTTGAAGACTCATTGCGCGCACGCTCCCGCTTAAAAGACACCGAGAGACATGAGACCGGGCGTAAGTACATCAAGAGGACAGATAAATAGAACACAAGCCGCTTTTTGTAACTAACGTGTTTATATGTGATGTATGAAAATTTAATAATAAAGATATATAGTCGATTTAAAATGTGTATTCATTAGGTACAAAGAGACGAGCAAATGCGATATTTTTGATCAACGATTCCAAGAGTGCGCTTGAGCATAGTTAGGTCCCAACCTAACCCCCTCCTCACAAGACTCTTAGAGTCATCCACCAACCGGGGCCTTGATTAGCCCCTACTTGCTCCAAACGTAGTAATAAACAAAGAAACTTGCATTTAGGAAGAAAACTAATAGGAATTTACCCTCCCAAAGGGATTCTTGGCATCCATTAGGCGTAGATAGGCCAATGATTCCAAGAGTGCGCCAGAGGCCACTTAGGTCCCAACCTAACACCCCCCGCGCACTCTTAGAGACGTCCCAATTTTTCAAACCCCATAACTTGAGCTACAGAGCTCCAAATCGCTTGAAATTTGTTGCAATAGGACCGTTAGACAGCCTAGAATCCATTTATGACCTCAAATTAGGCTAGAAATGTCAAACTTTAGCTCAAAATGACCAAAATTGCTCAAACCCTTGAATTGTTTTTCCAAACTATGGTTTGTTTGTAAATAGAAGCATACCCCATTAGTACCACAAGTATTGCTCGCCCAAAGCTGATGCCTTACTCCAAGGTAGAAGTGCCCAAGAACACCCCTTTGTTATAGTCATCTAAACCTCAAAGATAGCAAATCAAGTCCAACTGTTGGTACATCACCTCTGCCATGCCAAAAGCATAAACATTGACCTAATTTTGTGTCCTTCTAATAGAGTTTGACCTATACATACCGCCACATTCACACTCCCTATTGCCGGGATACCTAGAAAGGAGCTAGAGTCTAGAGCTGCCCAAGTCACTCTCGGTGTGTAGAGATTGGACCCCCCAAACCAACTTTGCTAGGACCTTAGAGTATGCCTCAAACATCGTGGAGGTCCCTGCAAAACAAACCCTCATTTCATGCCATACCACACGCCTAATGTCCATAGACTTGTAGATTAAAGAGATGTCTCCAATAATGCCGCCGAGCCATCTTGCTTGCTTATAGAGCCCAAAAAAGGTAGGAGAGCCCTTCAAGTAGACCCTTAGACTCTAGGATATACGAGAGTTGCTTTCAAGTACAGGCCGAGCCACGAGGACGAGCGAGAGGCTTAACTTCTTGAAGACATCAAGGTCCCAAACCATGTACAAACAGATAAGAAGAGGAGACCGAAAAGGCACCCAAGAGAGGGAAGCACAACGACAAACACCTCAACCGACAAACGAGTAGAACAGACACCACCGACCTGTCATCAATCTCCATCAAATGGGAAGAATATTGGTAACCAACGGCACCAAGAATGTTCTAGATGTCAACCTCCGCTACCACGCCCACGAGCTCACATCGAAAAAAGAGGATCTCAACGCCTTCACCAACTCGACGCGCACATGAGTTTCAAATGGAAGAACGCGAGACAACAAAATACGTGCGGTGAAGATGTTAGGCATCGATGTCGCTAGCATCACGAGCTAGGGCCGAGGGCATAATCTTCCGCCGAGGAGACAACTCATGGCGCTTACACAGTTTATAGAAACCGGAGGGAAGATCACCACGACCTTGCAGCCCAAAGCAAAGCCGCCAACGCCAACAAAAGGAGTAACCAAGCTAGGCAACCACAAAGCACCTAAGGCTGACCAAGATGAGCCTCCAGCCCCTTGCACCAGCCAGGAGAACTTTCATCGGTTCCAAAAGGTAGGAGACCATGAGAGGGAGGAGACGATATCAAGGAACATTTCGACTCAAGGCCCTCAGACAAGACTAGGGGCAAGACCAAGAAGGAGAATATTCTCGCTCAAACAGAATTCCGGACCCGGGAACACCTAGAAACCAAAAAGGAAGGATTGGCTTTACCACGCCAGCCAAGGAGTGCGTGACTCGAATGGAATGGTTAGGACCCAAGGGACGGAGGGAGACGACCTAGCCGCCAGGTAGAAATCACGCAAAGGCTTACCGTATGAGCTACGGTAAGTGCAATGGAGATGACCACACTTCCAGCACGTGAGAGCCACCCCTAATGAAGCAAAGCCCAAGCAACAGAGTCGCGACTCGGAAATTCAACTGCGGGGGAATGACAATGCCCGCCCTCACCACGACATCTCGTGAGCTCTCAAGACATTCAAGAATGCCCGACAGCAACAGCCAGTGACCCTACTCAAGCTCGACCAATGGCACCGCTCTAATAAGCAATCTTGCAACAACACACCGCATGTAGGGACGTGAGCGGTTACCGCATTCCTCGCGACGAACATACACAACAAGGAGGAGCATCTTTTTCAAGGGATCACATCGACGAACACTCTTCGCAACTTGAGGTGATCAGCTCGGATCAGACATAAAGCTCAACAATAGTAGCAAGATCTCAAGGAATCCCTGAGTCAACCCCGAATCTAAGAAGATGCAGCAAAACCAAGAATCAAATGCGATAGGAGGAAGGGAAACCTAGAGGAGTATAAATAATTAGGTAGATCTTCGAAGTTGTTTTGCAAAAGTGGATGAATTAAAATCCCAATGTAAATGCGTATATGTCTATTGTATATCTAGGATGTCCACATATATAGTGGAGAAACATGGGTTTAAAGTCATGTTTTACTTGATTGAAGCGCTTAGATCGAAGCTCCTTCACTCGACTACCAAAGGAGGAAGCAAGGAGGCACAACTATAGCCCAAGATCAAAATGGAAGAGCAACTACGAGGGAGAAACGACGAGAGGCCAAGCAAACCTTCAACTCCAAACACTTCGAAATGCCCTCAGCGTAAGACCGCCGGCCACCCAATGTTAGAATAAGAGACAACACCCATCATGTCAAGATCATCAACGCTGGGCACTGTGACATCGTCGGCTAACACTACCTCTTGTAGCGATTGGCAAAGACTTGACTAACTTATGACATGAGTGGCCTCAACAATGGAAGGAGGAACACCCCACATCAACGCGAGCCAACTAAGAAGGCAACATCTCGACGACCATAATCCCACCTTGTGGTAATATAGGGTGATGCGCTATGACACGCGGTATTAGATGGAGATGCACGCATTTAAAGGCACCGCGATGAGGAGACATGCCTCCAACAACTAGGTGACGGCTTCCGCCGTACTCCTACCAAGAATTAGAAGAGAAGAAGCCGACCATATCTCCGACATGTGGCACGCCAAACGCCCAAGGTAGAAGCATTCTAATAACCTTAACGACAAGGCGATAGCAACTGAAGCACCTTCTCGCAAAAAGAGAGTTCAAGATAATAGCCAAGCTATTCAACGACAAGAGTATATCTAAAGCGTGTACTTCTTCAACTCAAGGGTCAAGTTGCAAGAGATATAAGGATCCATCATCCCGACAATATAGCCAGCAGGAGGAGAGCCATGATGCTTTACTTGCCGGAGAGACCTATATGCATGCATAGAGGGACAAAGGTCGTGAACCGAAGCTGGAGAAGTGCTAGCAACCGACTTCTTCCACGAGCTCCCTAGAGGCAATGGGAGGACCAAACCTGAAGAGCACAATCAAAGCCACCGGAGGGTACCTCAAGGCAAGAAGACGGATAGCACCGCGGGAACGCGGTTAACGCCAAGCCATGCGATCGAGGGATCAAACGAGGAAGTTTGGAAGCTCGATGGAGAACCAACTAGGTGAGGCGAAAGCCGATGACTTGCACGCCGCCTTGCATGCAACTTGGTGAACCCAAGGATGAACGATTCAAAGAACAATCTGTAGAAGAGAACAACTCCGAGGAGTATAGCCAAAGGAATCGCCAAGACGGCCTCAAGAGATTTCCAAATAGCTTCAAGTATCATGAAGGGGGGGAACAATTATTGCCCGAGAACGGGATCAAGAAGCGCACTGAAATGTCCGGAGCATCAACGACAAGCACACCTTAGTTAGAATGTGATGCAAAGCGGTTGTGCCATACCGACAAACGCCTAAGGCCCAAGTATTTCAACAAGTTACCCGGGGTATGAGTGACGCATACAAATAGGAGGATATAGATCGTCAACACCATTGCACCGGGAGGAACACCGATGACATTGCCAAGGAGTAGGTGCGCAACTTCGGAAGGGAGGCACAAGGGAGACCTAATAGCTCTAGTAGTATAATTGTAATTATGTAAGCTATATGTTTTGCATGTATAGTTCCCTTGTTATTCCTTCCCCTCCCATAGCGTAACAGATCAAAGGAAGAGATGTTATGCAAGTTGCGGTGGGTGAAGCAATCAACATCGCCAACACTCTTCGGCAACTCGACGTATGAGGCATCGATGGAGTTTAAGAAACAATATCGATAATCGAGTCGCCCCTTAGCCGCCAAGACAAAGAGTTCAAGATGAAAGATCTCTTTCAACGGGCGCCACCTTCAGCTTTTGAAAAGCGGCATGGAAGATTTCAAGTGATCAACTACGCCATCAAAGCCACCAGCAATGAGAGGCTCCTAGCTTAACAACGCCAACCTCTACTTCAAAGAGCAGCCACCGCCAAGGAGACCAAGTATCGGCGACTTAAGAACGTTACCTTGCTCCTTCAAGCAAAGTAACGAGCCGGATGAGCTTCTAGCAAGCTCAAAGATCTAAGGCCACGGGGCCTAGTAGGTTAAATGTATGGATGGTAACATCCATATTGGGATTAGAAGGCATTTCGGATGATATTCTCACGAAAGGATTTGCCCCAATATTGAGCTAAGCGCCAAGATTGGGAAGGAAATGCATAGGAGTAACTATAATTATACACGATTGTTAACAGACATCCAATGTATTGAAACCACTTGGTGAGATTGATCTCTCACTAAGAAGGAATCATTACTAGGATAATTGTTGACCATGTATAAATCTAGTATCTCCTAAAGAATAATCCAAGCGAAAGAAAAGAAGTAATCTAACAAGTCCGCCAACTTGTTACGATGACATCAATTGGATTGGTAGGAATATTCCAAGAGTTTAAATAACTAAGAAAGGGGAATCTCTAAAATAATAAAATAATAGTACATGCAAGGTACATCTAAAATAAGAATTATAGTAATCAAATAGTCTTTTGAGACAAAAGGAATTGTCATGATGACAAAACCTTGTGGTTTAGAATCGTTCTAACTAAGTAGGTAACCCATGTAAATAATAAAGCGTATAACCTCTTAAGGGGAGAGAATAGATATGACGTTGTGTACAACGTCATTGAAGGGGTTGAGGACCAATTTCTTTTCAAGAAAGTGGGAGGGCTCAATCTTATGATTGAACGCATTTGTATCGAATTGACCGTAGAATAGAGTTCACTCCCGGCAATGGCCGTTTAATAGAGCGTAAAATAGATAGATACCTTAGGCTCGGGAGGCCTTCAACGCGTCGAGGCCCGACGTAGTAGCTAACTACACCAATGAAGTGGAGCAAAACTATGGGAGCAATGCAACGACCAAGTCATCTCCAAAGTACTCAACGCTTGACTCAATGGGTGGATCGTTCTAGCCTTAGGTAAGGTGTGCGCATGTATTATAAGCTTTAATGTGTCTTATTGATAAGTTAAATATAGATCCTAATAAGTTGCATAGAAATTGTTGCATGTATATGTATCATAGGGAAATAAGTTAAATAACAACGATAATGTGAGGTAGCATGTTAATTGATCCTTCGCAGGGACGCTAATTCCTTCCAAGGATAGCTATATGACCTCGGGGTCCTTATAAATATAGATAGAAAATAGAATTCGGATATACTTAAGTATATCTTAGGGATATATTTCCAAGGGTAATGCAGGACCCAAGGAAGAGAATAAGAAGCACATCTAATTCTTGTGTATGATAATTAAAACCTTGTCTATGTAACAATAGGTCTAAGTAGGGTTAGTGTTTAAATAATCACATCTAAAAGTCGTTAAATATTGCAAAGCTTAGAGTAAATTTAATTGTGCTATCGGAAGTAATATATCCAATACTATGATAATGTTAATTCATAAATATTACCTTAGGGTAATTATGTTAATCACATGCATTAAGGGAGCCAGAAAAAAAAAATTGGCCGTGCATGTCGATTTGTGTTTAGATTAGTTTCATGTGTAGTTAAGATTAATCTGCGCATGCAACCTATGCTTGGTATGGATTGCATGCGTTGTTACCGATGATGAGACCACTACGGTGATCTCTAGGGCGTGGTGTAATGTCAATGTAGGCATGACCGCGTTTCCGCCTGGACGAGTGGAAGGTAGATTAGAAAGTCTACTTCTGTCCCACGGAAGTAGATGACCTCGAGAGAAAGGAGGTCATTAAGGAATGCATTGATAGGAAAGGCACCTTTAGCCCCATATATGCTTTGATAGGAGGAATCTATCCTTCACGCCCCCACGGGAAGGATATCCTCCACTGGGCAACTAGAGGTGTAGGCATGAGCGGCATATAGGCATATAGGCCGTCTCCACGGGCCATAATGGAAGATCCACCCTCTTCCCACGCAGGAGATTAGCCATGCATCCATGTAGATAGGTGGGGTGGTCACCATATAACCAAAATTTTTTGTAATAATTAATAATAGGTAGTGTCGACTGCCGCAGCCAATAGAGCTCAGGGAGGGCAAGGAGGTCGACCATTTAAGGCTTGCAACACAAATTTTGTTATAATGTGTTGCAAGGGATGAAGGGTACCTTAGAAGTGTAAATTTTGTATGAAATTAATAAACTTTGATAAACTTAAATGTTGTATTAAGTAAGGTTAATAATTACCTTATGTGGATTAAGTTATTATGTGATAAGTTAATAGGATAACTAAATAGTAATGTCTTAAACATTACCTTAGAGTAATTCTAATAATTAAGATAGTAAGTATGTAATTATAGATATTGTAAAATTAATGCAGGATTTTAAGGTGCGAAGACCGCAACACAAATTTTGTTGGAATGTGTTGCAAAGGAATGAAGAGTACCTTAAATAATAATTGTATATGAAAGTGTTAAATTGTGATAAACTAAATGTTGTGATAATAGAAACTAATAAGTACCTTATTTTAGTAGAAGTTCTGAATTGACAACTTATTTGATAATGTAATGGCGTAATAATGATTTAAAAATATTATCTTAAGGTAATCGTAATAAATGTGTAAGTATTATAGTAGTATATCGTATGCATCGGGTTGATTGCGTGTTAGGAAGATTCCAAGGTGGGGAGAACCCCGATGTTTGCGGACAAACATCATTTCAAGGTGGGGAGAATGTGACATTCCAAAGACAAAGATAATGCTCCTAGGACGTATATTGTATCGCCACCGCCACGCCGCACACGCCACCCCGACCGACGATGTAACGCCAACGTGTAAGTGGGTAGCCCCTAGGGGCAACTTGCTAAGAATGTGTATTAGTATTAATGTGCACATTTTCCAATGTACACATTAATGTGGGCACACATTTCCATGTGGGCCACTTGATGCCAAGTGGGCCATACCCATAGGTGCAATTAATGTGCACATTTTCCAATGTACACATTCATTAATGTGCACACATTTCCATGTGAGCACATTTGGGTGCACACATTTCCATGTGGGCACATTTGGCCACCTAGCCCTTAAAGGCAAGTGGGCCCTTTTCCCAATTATCCCACATGCCTAAAGGGGATAATTGGAAACCCTAGCCAACCCCTTGTCTATTTAAGTAGGAGAACCCTAACTTGCCCATTTTAGTTTTCTAGGGTTTTAGAACTCATACGCTTTGGCTGCCTCAATACCAAAAAACCGCCTCCCAGAACTCCGAGAGGATTGCAACGTTAGTTTCCCTTGATTCAAGCGTTTCAACAGGATGGTCGAGCTCAGTCGAGGAGGAACTCAAGGATGGGTATTTAGGCAATTTAGTAGTCTAAACCCCATTTGACCATCAATCAAGAGGGTTTAGCCTCTTAAATTGCCCATAGCAGCCCTCTAGATCTCTAGATAGCAAGATTCTAACCAAAGAACCTAACTCTATGATGTAGATTAGATCTAGTTCTTTAGTTCTCCGTGAAGTATATGTATGATGTATCTCTATGAACTCCTTGTATTGGGAAGGGGGTAGAGACCTAAAGCTTTGTAGTTGATGCTCCTAGAGTAGCCTCTCTAGCACAATCTTGTAGATGCGGCCTCAGGTGCACAAGAGCCACACCGGGTTGTGGGTGAAGGGGCGGACGGGCTTATAAGGAGATTCGTGTTCGACTCTTGAACCATCCCTATGGTGTGTTAGTCTTTGCAGGGATCATTGTGACTAGGTCTAATGGCTTGCCCGCTGCGTGTGGGCAAGGCATGGGCTCCGACACTCGTGAGGTAGTGGATATGACCTTCCATTGAGTTCAAGTCAATCTGAGGGCAAAGGGCCCTCTAGTCACCTTGAGTCAAGATGTAGATCTCCGGAGGGAGTGATCCCTACCGCCCCCATCGGAATCGGGAGATGAAACCCGTGAATAGCCCTTTGGCTATGCATCCTACGGCTCTGCAAGCCAGGTCCCAACACTTTTCAGCCTACTCGCAAAGTGTGCAATGTGAGGGGCGGATGGAGTGGACAACCCTAAGCCATGTTCTTATGCCGCCCAAATCCATTGCCATGAATTCGGCCCCGCAATGAACTCGAGACCCAAGCCAGCCACCCTCCCTTTGAGTCCGAGCCTTGGGTAGGATTTCCTCTATGCATTGTGTTGATCATTGTCTTTTGCAGATGTGATGTGCCACCCAGAAGGGTGGGTATATGTGTTGCTCTTATATACTGACATGTATGTTTACGCTTCCGCAGCTAGGTAGGCCCTGAGGGAGACGGGGTACAATGACCCTTTCACTCTTCCCACTGGAACCCGTCACGGTTGCAGTGTTATGTGAAGGGCCCTGTATCGGCATGGAGCTGGTATGGGGGAAGAACTCCTGTTTGTATACGGTGAGTGCACCGTATGCGAGTAGGGGACGTCACAGCGTTCGTTCGGCATTGAGGAAAAAAAAAGCATGGGATGCATTGTTTGAATTGTTCCCATACATTCAGAGAATGGACCTCACAAGAGAAGATGCAGAAATGTTCGTGCAAGCGAATAACAAATTTATTAGAGCTTTCATAGACGCATGGGGAGAGAGTGAAGTCACGCACTACTTGCACATCTTTTGGGCTCATGCACCTTGGTTTTTTATGAAGTATGGAAGCCTAGCAGTGTGGAGTGCACAAGGAATGGAGAAGTCGCATAAACAAGCTAAAATAGCCTTTCATCGTAACACTCAAAGAGGGGGTGGAAATGTGGGAACCAACCCTCTAAGACAGATGACAGAGTGGTTTTATAGAAGGGCGATGGCTAAATACGACAAGAAGGTCGCTTTAAGGAGCAACCCAGAAGTCGTAAACACCATTGGCATAATGCTGAAGAGACAACGGAAAGTTGCTTGGCAAAATTCTAGGGCCCCACTAGCATCTAAGAGACAAAGAATCGGTAAAGTATACTTGTAATGTGTAGCATGTTCACACGACGCGAAGTGCTTGCCTCCAACCTTGTTTGCACAACTCAGACCCGGCGTCGCGTGATCTTATTTGTATCATACTGACCTTGAGCAAAGGAGTTCGCTATTGCTTGCATTTATGTGGCTTCGCGTCGTGTGAAGCTTTACAAGATAATAATAAAAAAAGGTTACTTTTGATTAAAGTTGTGAAAAATGTTACATTGAAAAACAAAATACAACGACTCATTGTTGCTCTAGTGCGAGCTCTTCTTCATTATCTTCATCATCATCATCAGCTCCGTCCTCGTCTTCGTCTTCATCTCTTCTCCTCAAGCGAGCAATCACCCTATCCAAACGTTCCTCCAATCTGTCCACCATCTCTTTGTACATGTCCCGCCTCCCCGTCCCAATAGCACAATGTGTTCTTCGCTTTCAATTAGCAACCTTGTTACCGGCATAACCACCTCGGTCAGCTTGTTGGGCATCCCCTCCGTCTGCCTTCTATTCAACCGCCCGATTTGCCTCTCCTTGGCTAATTAAGTATGAGAAGGTTGAATTCATCTCTTCTTCTTCTTTACGCTGAATTGTAACGGCGTTTTCCTTTAGAAGATCATCTTGCTCCTTCAACCTCTTCATTAGAACACCCAACACTATGTCGAAGGGAGTTCTATCCTCCGGGCGTTTTTCCCTTATCGGCGGTTGAGGATGTGGAGGCCATAGATGACAAATGGGAGGGATGTTAAGATTATAGAAGTGAGGAGCAAAGACTCTAACCGGCGGAAGGAGCACAATGCAAGGACCTCAATTTATACATATTAGCGCTTGAACATATTAAACACAATTCGGTCAGCCGCCGCGACGTGTCGGCCGGATTCGTTGGTTGTCCGCTAGAACACATTAATGGTACTGTCTGCCGGAGACACATTAATAACTATTCTAACTACACTGTATCACACCACGCGAAATCTACACACGCGCTTTAAAACCCTATGAAGGGTTTCGCTTCGTGTGATCTATCTTGTCATTCTCTCTACCACGGATATTGAAAATTAAAAATAGGAAACGTAATATTCGGCACATTTGTCAAAAACTTTTCCCATTGAGAAACAAAATAATTACAAACATTAAAAAAAAAACGGGCCCCTCTAGGAGGAGCCCGATGCCTATGATTGTCGGCCAAGCTCTTCCTGGAGGGCAGTGATAATGTTTTTCTGCTCCTCCAACATGATTGCCTGCCCCGCAACCACGTTCTCATACTCTGCAACCTTATCTTCCCCGCCATCGAAGTTGAGCTCGAGGCAGCCTCGCCTCGATTGGACAGGCCCTAAGCCTCTTTGGAGGTTAGATCTCGTGGGCGCCGCACTGGCGGTCTATGGCAGCCCGTGATCAAGCGCACTAAAATCACCTCCCTATAGAAGGAGGCCTTGTCCCTCGCCGCTTGGCGACGTCTTCATCATTCTTTTCTTTCAAAAGGCAGATCACGTTCCTCCGCTAAAAGCACGTAATGTTCTTAATTTCCTTGACCGTAACTTGAGACAAGATCTCGGGGAGGATGGAACCTGAGCTGGAGGCCATTGAAAGTGATGGGAGAACGGAGAGATGGTCGAGGGTGATGTGGTAGAACAGTAGATGGCGGATAAAAGAAGACAAAGGCCTCCGACGTTTTATATAGAAACTAGAGATACGTTGGAATCTACGGTTGCGAGTAGATAAAAGTTGTGTAATAATCCCACGAGGTTAAATTATAGCATGCAATCAGGCAACGGTAGCCTATGTTCGCATCATGGGATCCGTCATATCCTAGCCGTACTGTATGCAGGCTGTACAAAAGATAGTGTTATTGTGGCAGCGCATGCCACGTCCTTGGCATGACGTTGTCATCCACATGCCACGTATGTGAGTAGACGTTGTCATCCACATGCCACGTGCTTTGGGTGCTGGCGCTTGCCAATCCTAGATATGACTAATTCGCATTTACATCTAGCTAGATATTTGTGTTACATATAGTTTTCCATTAATAAATTAGGAATTTGTACATACAACGAGGTGTGCGTTATGGAGATCATACGACGCGAAATCCATTGATTCATGGCATTTCGCGTCGTGTGATCTTTTAATAAAACAAAACAAGAGAACAGATAGAAGCAAGAAATAGAGAAAACTTTTCTTTGAAACAAAAAATATATAGATACAATGGCTAGGGATCTTCATGATCCCAGAGTCGATTTTGATGATCCCCAGAGTCGCCGTCAAAACCTGCGTTCTCATCCTCCGCATGACTCAAAGCTTCTTCTCCATATCTTCTAACGCCAAGGAATATTGTGGGCGCTTAAAACTCCGCCGACCCTACGGCATTGGCCCTCGATACACGGTGAATGTTGCCTTGAGCTCAATGTTCCGCCATGCTCAAGCAGCCGCCCCTCGTGAATTTAATTGCCGACCACCGATCTTCTCGGCGACGAGACGGCCGTTTTCATCGTGAATCTCCTTGAATCTCTTCATCACCACCGCAAGGGTGATGTCCGGGCGCTTCCGGGCGATTGGCCGCTTGCTAGAGGAAGATGAAGATGCCATCGGAGCAGAAGGCGGAAGGCAAAAGTAGAAGATGAGCAGAAGGCGGAAGGCAGAAGAGGATCGGAGGTCGAAGGCAAGATAGAAGGTCTTCTATTTATAACATAGATTTTGTAGTAGCTTGAGTCACACGACGTGAAGGATGCCGTCGGTCAGGAAAATGGACCGTTACTTCTCGCGTCGTGTGAGGAAAAAGGACCGTTACTTCTTCTCGCGTCTTTTCTTCCAGTGATAATTTTTATTGATAATTTCGGTGATACAATCTATACATAAGTAATTGTACTGATACATAACTAAAGATAGAACTTCTCATTGAAGCAAAATAGAACGGGATGGAGATCACACGACGTGAAATCCATTGATTGCTACCTAATTGCAAGCAAGGCATTTTGCGTCGTGTGATCTTTTAATAAAACAGAACATACATTGGAAGAAGAGGATAGATAGAAGCAAAAAATAGAGAAAACTTTTCTTTGAAGCAAAAAATAGATAGATACAACGGCTAGGGATCTTCATGATCCTCTAGCTGATTTTCATCATCGTCTAGCTGAATTTCATGGTCCTGCAGCTGAAGCCGTAAGCCTGCATTCTCATCCTCCGCAGCTCGGAGCTTCTTCTCCATATCTTCTAAGGCCCATGAAATCTTTGTGGAGCGGTTTCAACTACCTTTGGCCCTGCATGCTCGTCGCCTCTTGGTACATGGCGAATGTTTCCATGAGCTCAATGTCTCGGCTCATGCGGCAGCGCCCGCGTGAAAGGCTAATGGTCAATCCGCCTCCATATTCGGCGGCGACAGACAAATTGCTTTTCATCATGGATCTCCTTGAATCTCTTCATCACCACCGCAAGGGTGATGTCCTGGCCGCAGCTGGTATTTGGGGAGTGCTATCTTGGCGTGGTCGCTTGCTAGAGGAAGATGAAGATGCCATCGGGAGCAGAAGGTGGAAGGCGGAAGCCGAAGTAGAAGAAGGCGTATGTAAGGCGAAGGCGTCGGAGGTCGAGTGGACATAGGTCTTCTATTTATAACATAGATTTCGAGGTAGCTTGAGTCACACGACGCCGAAGGATGCCGTCGGTCGGGAAAATGGACCGCAAGCTCGCAGGGCCGTATGAGGAATAAAGAAATTAATTGTTTTTTCTAATAATATTTCATTTCTTCGAGAGAAATATCACACTACGTAAAAAACCTAGATATGACGAAAATCGTGACCGATGTATTTCGCGTGATGTGAATAAATACAAATAAAATAATTTTTATTAGTAATTTCGGTAATACAATCTATACATAAATAATTTTACCGATACAAGTTGGAAAATATATAACTTCCAATTTTTCAAGCTTCGTCGTCAATTTCATGCTCTTTCAATCCCCTGCCGCACTGATCCAACAAGGCAATGACTTCCATGTTATCGACCCGACTTCCAACCTTGGGTGAGTCAAGCCAAAGAAACTAAAAATTTAACATATTGCTCGCCCGCAGACCGGCTTGGTCGTCAAAATATTGTAACACAACATCCCGCCGAATTGCTATCACCCTTTCAGTGTTTGATGCCAATTGGGAATGGTTCCCGAACATGCATAATGCACGGATGTAATAGACAAACTCTGCACCTTTTGGGAAAGTTCTCACGAAGACGATTATCTCCCCATTAACGAATCTTGAGATATATCGTAACAATGTAGAGTCCTTCAATCTTTCCCCGCCCCCGTGCATGTCGGCAAGAAAAATCATCTACTTCCCACAAATAAGAACCCTCAAGCTTATCTTCTTCACATTTCTCCTCATCTATGAGGCTTATCCGCCCATTGACCGGAAGGACCCGCCAAACCTATAGATCCCGTTGGCGACTTTGCACTGAGACGCTGGAATTCTTCTTCCGTTGGTAGATTCGGGCCTCCTCTTGAGCAAATCGAGACTCCGACCTCTCATAGGCTTCTTTAAGCTTTATAACATTGCGGTATAAGAAGACACTTCAAACATCTCTTTGTCCAAATCCTCTTCAAAATCTAGGCCTAGGTTTACCCATTCGCCAAGGTGTCTCGATAAGCTCGTCTTCCCTAGCACACATTTGTAACAAAGACGGGTTCCTCAGTATATCACTTAGCAATAGGTATTCTTTGCCTTCCACTAAAATTGGCGTTATGTCAGACAACTTCTTTTCATCCTCATCCTCATCCTCATCCTCATCCTCATCCTCATCCTCATCCTCATCCTTCACCTTCAGAATCATCTTCCTCCTCTGGTTCACCCAAGGCCAGTGCGTCGAAGCTAAAACTCCTATATTCTTGCTCTTCTTCTTGTAGATCTATCTCCATTTCTACGTCATAGTCAGCATCATCACACATAACTGACCCCCCTTGGCTTAAAGATTTCATTGTTTCCAGTGTATCTTCGGTTTGGCCAAGCAGAATGCAATAACTAGCAAATGCAAACACTACCACCCCAATTCTGGGTCCACACCTAAAAACAACAGTAACAAAAAGACCACATGTTGTTGTTCCAAAAAATCTACATGTGGTTAAGTGGAGGTGTAGTTTATTAAGGAGGCGGTGTAGTTTTTTTTATGGAGCTATAGTTTTTTTTTTTTTGAAGGTGTGGTCTTTTTTTGAGGTTAAAAGAAGTGTTGCTTATTTTTTTGAGGGGGTGTTGTTTTTAAGAAGGTGTTGTTCTTTGAGGTGTAGTTTATAACTAAGTGTAGTTTTTAAGTAGTCGTTTTTATGGAAGTATAGTTTTTTGAAGTGTGGTTTATAAGGAGGTATAGTTTTTAAGTGGTTGTTTTTTAAGGAAGTATGGTTTTCTGAAGTGGTATGATTTTTTTTAATCGAGGTGTTGTTTTTTGAGGTAGTTTTTAAATAGCTGTTTTTTAAAGAAGTATGGTTTTTTGAAGTGTGGTTTATAAGCGGGTGTAGTTTTTAAGTGGCTGTTTTTTAATGAAGTATGGTTTTCTGAAGTGGTGTAGTTTATAACTAGGTGTAGTGTTTGAGAAGCTATTTTTAAGGAAATATGATTTTTTTTGGTGTGGTTTATATAACTAGGTATAGTTTTTACGTAGCTATTTTTTAAAGTAAGTATAGTTTTTTGAGGTGTGGTTTTTAAGTAGGTGTAGTTTTTAAGTGGTTGTTTTTTTTACAGAAGTGTGGTTTTCTGAAGTGGCGTAGCTTTTACGCAGCTATTTCTTAAGGAAATATGTTTTTTTTAGGCTATTTCTTAAGCAAAGCACCACCACCTGGAATATTATTTGTGTGCTCAACTTTGGGAATGTATCGTATTGTTTTACATTCGTGAAAAATAACTTCAACGGTTAGATCCAACCACTACAAGAGAATGAGCATTTTTGTCGAAAAAATCGCCGATCGTTTCTAGAGAGATTTTTGCCCGACGATGCTGACGAACGCGTCGACGATTACTATTTTGATGCTTTTCCCCGACGATACTACGCCGGACATATAAATCACATAAATCGTCAGAAGCCTTCGTCAGGTTAAGCGTCACATTAATCGTCAGAATATACGTCAAATATGTATCGTCAGAATTTGCGTCAGAATATGCGTCAGAAAATGCGTCAGATATAACGTCAGATATATCATCAGATTTTGCATCAGCTAATCGGCAGATGGTGCTTTTCTAGGCGCTATTACAATTTTAGTTATAACATTTGATTGAACAATATATTTTAGATGAAATTTGATGTTTCACAAAGCTCCTCGATTTGTCTAATGATGTGTTATTTATTAAGCTTGATTTAGTTCCGGGAGGGGGGGGGATTAATTTCCATCCATAGCCTTCTTTGCCGTAATCTAATGAAAGCCCATGTAAAGCATCAATTTCCTTACACATCTCACCGCGGTATTTACAATGTTGACCCAAGGAGCATCCACGGACATGCCCAATTCATCTCAAGAATCATCACATAATCCCAGATTCGGTTGAACATGTGTTTCACACAAAATTTCTTCACAAACTGGCTCATCGGATACCGAATCATCTTCCTCATAAGTCTTGGCTAATAAATAAAGCGATGGCAACAATGCAATATCTTCATTCTGACTTACCAAAAGGGTTACCTTTCCTTTTGCTGCGGATTGTGAATTGCATTGGTTGTCTTTATGACATTCAGTTATGCCAAGGTGATTTTCAACACAATCTGTTTCCTCTGATGCTTGGGTTTTCTCTTCCATTTTCATCTCATAACTTCCATGACTCATTTTGCATGCCGTATCATCTAATGTTTTTGACATCTTAGTGATCTCCATATTGCTCATGGGATTTCCATGGTCCACTTTCACATGCCATTTTGTCTACTAAATGAATTTCCTGTTCCATGTCAATTGTGGACTTTCCTTGACCCACTCCAGAACTCTCAAACGAATGCGCGATGGCAGATGCGCGTAAAAGGCTTTGTTTCTGGATAGAATTGATAAGTTAGCTGTTTAGGAAATGTATATGGGTGTACCACATGGCATACATTACTGGAGTCGAGGAAAAAACTGTAAGTCTTTTTCCTATACTCTTTGCCTTTGCTATCCATCTACTCACGTTAATATCTTTCACTCTCCCACAGCAATTTGGCCAAGATCATTTTGTATTAGCTTGCAGCAAAATGGAGCATTATTTGCCACTAAGAACTGCCCTGTCATAAATCTAGATTCGGGGTTTAAAGTATTGTATGTGGTACAAAATCAAGGCAGAGTGGGAAGCTATGGCAGACACGGTAATATTATCCTTGCATCTTTTGGAATCAGATTGAAGCCAGATGGCAGGGGCCCCAGACCCCAAAGGGCGAGATATTACTAGGTCACTCTCAATACCTTTGCCTTTATGTTGTCATTGCAAGCTGGCTTTGCCTCGCCTTGATCAATCTTGCTACATTCACATGGTAAGGTATTGTTCTTTTGTACACGGGGTTACAAATATGGTATCCTTACCTTTTATTTTGTCTCAGGTTCAAGCAAGACTATTACGCTCTTGCACTTGGTGGAATTATGCTTTCAATGGGGCTGCAACTTTCCTTGGCAGATTTTTCTCTCATTTTCAAAAAGTAGGTATGCTACAGATATTAATCTCTTCTATTTGTTTGCTTCTTACATGTCTGTGAAAGTGAAATTTCAGGCCTTTGCCACTGTTGGTGGACTACATTGCTCAATATATATTGAAGCCTATATTAGGCTTTTTTGTGGTGAATTTGATATTGTACATCATTAAATGAGAAGTAAGTTTAAGACTAATGGAAGCATGCATCATACTGTATTCAACCTAATATCCAGATACCTATTGCAATGATAATGCGCTGTCCTCACAAACTTATGGTTTCTTTAAACTATATGTAGTTCAATACACGGTTTTACGCCACTCCATCTAAAATAAAGGCAATGTCCTATGTGTTGTACGCCCAAAGTACTCCTCCCATGTCAATTTCAAACCCTACTTTCAAACATAAACTATACTAACAAATAATTTATATATCATGCCACCATCCGATTTCATGATTTATTGAGCTCAAATTTAAGATTCGTTCTTTCTTCACAACATTAGCTAATATCGTTTTGTTGCAATCCACACTCAACTGGGACAACCACATACATTTTACATCACAAGCTTACCCTTCAACTTTAACTCATTCAATCTATCAAGCATCACCTTATGGCAGGTTATACTCTTGCCACACAGAATATGCCTTGCAACGTCGCATATGTAGAGACCTATTGTTACTCCTTTTTTTTTTTCGAATATTTACTTATTTCAACATATAAATATCCCACTATGGCAACATCGCATAGGACGTTACTTTAAGGAATCAAATGTTCTTAGTCCCAATACTGTTATGGAGCCCAAAATTCTATAACCCTTACCTATTTCATCTACAATGCTACTTCAATACATCTTGCAAACCTGTTTGTAGTTGAAATGGTCGAGAACATAGGTTTGAGTGACTTGGTTGCATTTTACTGGACTGATAAGAATCTCATTTTACAAAAGAAAATGAAATGTTTCCTTCAATACGAGAAACATGTGCACAATCAAGTCCAGAGCTTAGGTTTAGAGTGACTTCGGTTACATTTAGTTGGGAATAGGTATTAACGCTTAAATTAGCCAGTTAGTTTACAATAATTTCCATGGTCCTTGGGACGTGCATGAGATTGTTTTGCATGGTCCTTGGAACTCATAGTTGGGTTAATCTTGGCTACTAATGTGGCCTTGATTGATGTTGGTAATTTGAGATGTAAGTTGTTAAAGGGCTAATATCTATAATAAGAGTTGCGCCTTGGCTACTGCTTGAATGCTGCTAATATTCTGATTGCAGGCAATAAAACAACACAGCCAATAATTATTGATGGGCTTGGAGCACCTGACTAAGGTCAGATTCGCTAATCCTCTTGGATATTCATGAAACATTGGTACATAAATGATATTCATTTTAGGGCCTGAATCTAAATTCCTTTTACTTGATTACACTTTCTAGGCATTATGATGGGGGAAGGAAGATTAGGATTCTATGTATACATGCTCTAAATCATTTATCAAAAGAATAAAGTTTTATCCACATGTATCTAAGAGATACATTTGCAACAAGATTTGCAATTTATTGTTAGTCTTTTGACATGGTATAGGATTGTGCTAAGTGCCAAACAATTATGAATTGGCAGCATTACAAGTTTGAACATAAGTTTCAATTTGCTGTAGAATCCAGGTTAATTCTATTTCTTTAATGATGAAATGGTGAGATGGGTTAAGTTTCTATTTTGTGTTCATAGAGAAGGGTATCTTAAGTTTGCCTAGAACTCTTTGGGATAGGTTCTTCATGATGTGGATCCATTGAGGCTGATGAACATAAACCCTATCATTTCAGATTGCACCAAAAGCATTTTGTGGTTGTATGTAGAGCCAACATATTTGTTTAATATATTGTTTGAAGGCAATTTGTTGATATATTTGGTAATTGTTGGACCAAGAACCAGATGGCATACAAATTATTTCATATTATGATCACACTTCAAAGGCAAAGTTTGTTCTCTATCGGTGTGCCTATTGCACCTTTGTCGTATTCAGTACAAGCCTAAACTATCACTCACATCAATCAATCCCGTAACAGTAGACATTCCATTATCTATCCATTTCCATCCACACTATGAATTCCATTATTCAATCCATTCCATGCACCTCCACGACTAAATCTACCCATTCCAAACGTCCACGATTAATGCCCGGCATCGCCGGGCACACGTTTCTAGTTCCTTATATAACTTGATCCGCCAAATCTAAATTGGCATGTGGGATATATCATCGAAAATTTATAAGAATCCTAAACCTGTGAATGCCAAGATCCAGTCGATTCGGCCAAACTAACTGTGCAATCATGTTCCAAACCTGTCGAATAACCTTGTTTAATGCCAAGAATGCATCAGAGAAAAGGGGTGTTGAGGCAATAGATGCACGGGGAGCTTGCCAACGGAGATGGCAAGGGTGCATCGGGCAGGCCTTCCTGGCAGTGCTCCTCTGGGAGGCGGTATGCTAATGCCTTCCCTCTTGGAGCTTGGTTTCCCTATCCAACAGTTGAATCCTCCATTGAAGGACCTTGCTTCGCGCAGGTTCAAAAAAATCCAAGATCGGCCTGAGAGAATTTATCAAACCGTGAAGCATCATGCAGGCAACCATGTAGAAACCCAAGTGTTTCGTCATTCGGGTAACTTTCAAGATCACTTACGAGCGTGTTTAGCATTTATAATCATATAAAGAATTTTCAAGTGCCTGGGCCTTCAAGAACCTCTCTAACCAGTTCCCCTGATGTATAGTTTCTTAGTTTGTAATTTCCAGTAGGTTCGAACTTCATTTTAGCATCTTTGTGTTTTTTTTTTTTGGGGGTCCATGACTAGATAGGTTGCAAAGTGGCAATGACGAGCGAAAAAGTCATGATTTAAGCCAAATTCCAAGTTTTAGGGTTCATGGGCTTCTCCTTCACGTATTTCTTCTGCGTATTTTTGTCATATAGTTGTATTTACGACATTTAACAATGCTCCCCAAGGTTTTTAAGTAAGGAACTAAGGAAGTCCTTACAGACTTAATGATCTACCATCATGGGAATTCCATCTACAAGTTTGTGCCTAGAAAATTCCGATGGATCTTCAAGATTTTTCTACAAGGCCTTGGCTATGGGGCTTTAATCCAAGGTATGACTTCCTTTTAATGAAGCAAGGGATCAACATAAGATATGCATGAAAGACATAGTAGAAAATA
Organism: Isoetes taiwanensis; assembly: GCA_021234155.1. Classification (NCBI taxonomy): domain Eukaryota; kingdom Viridiplantae; phylum Streptophyta; class Lycopodiopsida; order Isoetales; family Isoetaceae; genus Isoetes; species Isoetes taiwanensis. Next base: position 4,840,195 of record JAJEKV010000072.1, read on the forward strand.
GTGAAAATAGTAAGGCAATGGAAGATGATGTAGATAGCGTTGTAAAAGTTAACTCGTGATATATTTAATAATTAAATTTTTATCCCCGGCTCATGGTTTAAAATTAGGGGGTTTCACCCTGGAAAATTTGGCCATCCTTAAAAAATTTCGATGAGGTAAAATTAAGTCCGAAGTTTTTTAAGCAACTTTTGCAAAATGAATTTAGAAAATAGGCCTAAAAAAGGGGTGATATGATTTTGTATATACAGTAACATAAAAACAAAGGCAGCATTTTTCCCAGCCGGGTGGCCCACTACCTAATATGTCAGTGTTTGTAATATTATTTCATCAGTGACAATGTATTGTTAAAGGTAAATGTCTAGGCATGATATTTGTGTTTGGTTTTAAAAAATTGATGGTTGTTGAGATAAAATAATGAAGGGCTCAGATTGCGATCCAAGTCCCTCAATCTTATTGGTTGCTTTTCTTTGTGGTTTTGGTGGAACAGAGAGGCGGGAACGAACTAATATGGCGGGAGGTCGAGTAGAGAGGTCGCTTGCCGGATTTTCTAGCCTATTTGAAGCAGAGAACTATGCTTGCAAGGCTTCCATTCGTCCAAAACTGCTCGGCCCACAGCTCTGAGAATAGCAGCTCTCATCCGGACTGTTGCCAGAATGGATTTTGAATCACAGACATCACATAGTGCTAGCTCTTCTCGTCACTGAAGTGAATTTGCAAATGCCGCAGCAGATCTTCGCCATCTTTGCAGTGGGTATGCTCTGGTCTTGAGAAATAAACGAGAGTCTTGAAGGTAGGGCCTCTGCGCTCCTGCTACTGGCTAATGTACCAAGCAGATTTATGGAATGGGTCTCCATTATTGCACCAAGCATTGAAATCGGGCTACCAGTCTGCTATTGCCAACACACATGCTGGAGTTGCAAAAATGCTGGAGTGCTTTAGCCTTTCTTCGGCTCCCAGCGTTGGAGATGAAGCAGTACAAATGCTGAGCCATCGCAGTGGGCATGCAAACCTGTTCCATAAAATATTTGGCCAAAATTGCCAACTATTCTCTCTGTACGAAGTTTGGGGCATTTCTGCAAAATAGCAGAAGGGGTTCTCCGCAAGATCCAGGTATTTGCTGGCCCAAAATATTTCTGTTCAAGGTTTAGACTTTGCTGGTGATGCCATTTTGGTGCTGCATAAAGCCAAAATGGGTGTTTGTTTGTGTTCCAGAAAATAAGACCGAGGTGTAAGTTCTTCTTGAGGAATTTATAATGAGCTGTAAGTTTATCCTTTATCCTTTCAACTTATTCTGAGAACTATAGGAGCTTCACAGATTCTTCTTTAGAGGCATTGCTCAAATTTGGTTTTCTTTTTCTTATTTTCTAACCACACATGCCCTTTTTTGTCTTCCAAGTTCCTTCTCGAGTTTGGGTCCATTCCTTCAAATGCCCCACTGCTTCATTTTCTTCTCTGATCCAACTGGCTCCATCAAATTCAAGCTTTTCTGCAGGTAAGATCTTATTCTACTGTACTGCTGTACCATGTTTTTTTCCCAGAAAAATCTGTCTAAAATTGGTTCAAAATATCATTTTTTCCTGTTTGCTTTTATCTTGTTACTCACATTTCTTTTTAAACAGGGGTCTTTTCCACTACAAGGTCTTTTTGTAGTTTTCAGATATTATACCTGGCTAATGCTCCAAAGGAAAATCTGAAGTAAAAAAAAAAAAAGGAGTTGCAATGCTTGTAGTATGCTCTGAAAAGGTTGCAGCAGGACTCCAGCAGTTCAGGGCAGAGGAAAAGGCATAAATGGTGTCATGCAAGTATGGCTTAAGGAAATACTACTAAATTGGATGCTTGTCATCTTTTGTTTCTTTAGTTAGTAATTGTTTTTCTCTAGCTTACTATGCCTAGAATAGAAACATTGAAAGCAGGAACTCTATGCATTAATAACTACAAATAAGAACAAACATAAAAGTAAGACTATGGAAGGCACAACTCATGCTTTAAGAACTACCATATGCCTAATGGATTTTTTTGGGTTCGATTCCCGAAAGGCATTTTTTAAAAGAGAACTCAAGAACAACACTACTTTTTTTTTATTTTTTCTGCAAAAACAACACAAAAACAACACGTGAAACAACCACTACTTTTAAGGAATGACGTGTTAGTTTTTTTATAACTACACCTGAAAGTATTTATTTCTATAAAACTATATGTGGATTTTATGTAAAACAATACTAAAAAACAACACCTATTTTTGAATAACCACATTTTTTTCTTAAAACCACATATCATTTTTTTGGGGAAACCAACAATTGAAAACAATATAGAAAAAAAAAAAAAAAAATAGAGACAACTACATATAGTTTCTAGCAATGTCGGACAAAATTCTATACGTAGTTTTTCCGTGTAGTTTTTTTTGGAAACAACAGTTAAAAACATGTGGACTTTTTAAGTTTTATTAACAACCACATGTATTTTTTTCACGAAAACAACACCTGAAAACTACAACTACTTTAAAAAAGCAACATGTCGAAACACATGTAATTCCTACGTGTAGATAATTTTGACAAAATTCTACACGTAGAGTTTTTACAAAAAAACTACACGTATAAAAGTTTGACTAAAAACTACACGTTGTTTCTAGCAAATCCGGACAAAAAACAACACGTAGTTTTTTTGTGTTGTTTTTTAGTAAAAAAGACACTGAAAAACAACATGTGGACCCAGTTTTGGGGTGGTAGTGAAACGGCAAAGAGAAATAAGTTACCTTCTTAAGTACAAGGACGCAGCCAGGAGGAGCCCGTTGCACAACATTCTTGAAAAACATCTTCGCTGCTTGCAAATGGGAAGCCGCCTCCTCTAGAGCTGGTTTTGGAATCCACGAGCCAGGGAACATCTGCAAAGGATGTGCGCTGAGACCAAGCGGTCCGGGTGAAAGCTAAAGCAACCTCGCGATAGCATCCAAGCTCGCTACTGTTTGCCTGCCATGATGTCCAACTCCTTGCAATAGAATGGATAAATTGCAGTCGGCGCAACTTCCTCGTTGTCATGTGGGGCAGATGCATACCATTCCAGGAACTTCACATAACAATCCATGGCGAAGCAGACGACGAAAGCAAGAAGATGTTTAGGAGCGGTAAGGCGCCACGCCGAACTCAAGTAGCCATTGTCGATTATGAAAGGGACCTGACCTTTGTGGGGAGATTTGTCCGTACATTTTAGGGTTAGGGTTAGGGTTGGATCACACGACGCGAAAACTACTATGTGCAACAAAAAAGCACAATGCTTGCTGCGCGTCGTGTGATCCTCACGTATAACATTAAAAAAAAAAATACAAAGTGCGAACCTAGGCTTCTAAGAAAGAAATGGACTAAGAGATTAAGCTTATAAAGCCATTACATTAAAGAATATTATACATATGAAAAAAACACAAAGGCACTTCACGGCCTTTTTTTCCGGGAAGTCTTTCTTCTTGTTGTATTCACCATAAAATTTTGACCATAGTACTCGGGATCCCTTTATCGTGAAGACGCGCATGTCCTGGGCATGATCACCCGCTTGGCATGTATTGCCGCAAGTCTGCGAGTCCTCGAGCAGGCATCGACACCAACCGCTTCGAAGCCATGTGAAGAGCATTTAAGGCGCTTGCTTGACCCCACAGAATCGGTATGATGTATCGCGACCACACTCTTTGCAGAACCTCTTTCACGAAAGCCGGCAAATGGGAGACTTGGAATGACCATCTCGATTGCTCTTCCGATACTTTTAATCTCGCTGCTTTTTAATGCTAGGCTTAGGTGTTCCGGCTTCCGGCCACTACCCTCACCCACCCCAAAGATTTTGGAGGTTGTTGCTCACCGACTCTTCCGGCCGCCTCCTCACCCCAAGCATTTGCGGTGTTGCTGTTCTACCGACTCTTCCTACGGCCGTCTGCTCACATTACGGTCGCCTTCCCCTTTTCGGCGTTGGGCCTCCTCCTTTGATTTGAAGGTCCCGGGCGCCTCCACGTGGAGGAGCGCAGGAAGAGCAAGAAGAGGCGGCTGCCCAATAATTAATCCGGCGTCATATTCTGCTCGCCGGTCTCTCACATTTTCATCCTCCATCTCCGAACCGGAGTGCACCTCCCTACTTACTCCCGAGCTGCTTCTCCCACCGTCTGTCATGCGGATTTCTTTTCTGGATCTTCTGTTAGGCATGGTCGGAGGAGGAGAATCTCTATCAGAGACTTCAGGTTCAGATCAAGGAGGCGGACCAATGTAATCACCTGGCCTTACACCCCCTGGATGGATCCTTGCGGGTTGCTTAGTTCTTGCCATGGCTTCTCAGCGGATGGCGCTTTATACTACGAACACTAACAAAAATAGACAACTGGCAAGAGATAAATAGTAAAAAACAGAAGTTAAAGTAAAATATGATGGTAACTTTTTTAAATAACTGTACGGAACTCTAAAAAAATATCAAAAAAACATCGGACAAAAACACAAATAAAAAACCGAGATTCAAAGCGCTAGGCGATAGACAATTTCTTGTTGATCGCGAACTCACTAAACTTTACATTTCCCTCTTGCCTGTAACCAACCCTAATGCCACCAATGAAATAATGGAAGTCGTTAGCAATCTCCTCTGTCTCCATTAGCACTCTTAGCTCTGATAATGGCCATTCGATTTCCATGGTGGCTGTGTAAATGACTTTCTCCCCTCGCCATACTCGAATATCCACCGCATCGGAGTGTCTGCTATGGTCCTCAAACGGCTCCCAAAAAGTTGTGCAGCCTCTCTTTTTCCGTTTCCTTCGTTCTAGTTGACAATTAACGTATAAATATTGTTTTGGAAGAAAGTATCTGAACTTAAAGGAGGACTTAACTACGCGGCACTCTGTTAGTTGACCGGATGATTCGTGGAATCGAACATCCCAGGTCGGAACCAAAAATAAGCCATCCACGGCAGGGGGGAGAAAGCACGTATATGTCTTCGGAGCTTTTCGAACTTCCTGCGCCATCTGGAATATGTTAGCAAATACCTCAAATGGTGTGAAGATTTGGAAACTCATCCTCACGCCTCCATTTTCAGACATTCCTGCTTGCACCTCGTCAGCCAGGCATTTCTTCATTGCAATTACATTGTTCTCATTAGTCTGTGGCTTACAAAGTTCACTTAAAGGGGGCAATTCAACCGGCCTCAAGCTCGGTTTCCGACCTTTACGTTATAATCATGCCTCAGAAAACCGGATGCCTATACCCCGCAAGGTCACGGCATCCATACCTTGAAAAGGACAATTCCGATGTCTATGTGATACACGACAAGTACACTACTAATACTTTCGATCGGAATGACATCCACGACGCCCGATAAACATAAACCCGCACAATAAATTTGTTTGTAAACACGTGTCAACGAAAAGAAATGAAAAATAGGAGATCACACGACGCCGAAACTATCTCACGCAGGTTAAGTAGTCGATGATAGCTTCAAGGCGTCGGTGATCCGATTAAGGTGGTTACCATTTGCGGGCAATTTTGGGAAGCTGTTTTTGTGGAGATTAGCTCTTTGGCCATATCGGAAGGGGTATATGCATGTCGTATTGTTATACTTTCCACTTTCCGCCGCTAGAATTCAACTTGAACTCTTTTATCCTACCTATCCAATGTGTCCAAGACGCCCTGATCGCTTTTTTCGCTTAACTCTATGCTCACCCTCGTTGATGGCAGCATACTCACCCACCTAATCTATTGAGACAAAACCTCCCACTTCTTCACCTTGGGAGTTCTGTAGAATGGGGCAAGAACACGTAAATTACAGGAGACATGGATTGCGATGAGGAGGAAGGCGGAGAGGATGCACGTGAGAGGGCCGAGTGACAAGATTTAAGTTTGGCGCCAAAATTTGACAAGGGAGTTGGTGACGCTGACAGTAGGCGGTCAAAGTCACCATTATTTTGGGCGGCGAAGCGACTCCCGAAAAATACGGGCCATAAAAATGGTTGCAATAAAAGCGCATGCATCCCCTATGAAAATATGCCATGTGGATGCCAAGTAAGCCTGCTCATCCTTCTACCTGCCAAGTAATACTGACTTTTGTAAAAAAGGCGCAAACCTGATTGGTCCTGGCGAATCTGACGTGGAAATCTTTAACCCAAGATATGGGCCATTTTGAGACCCCAAATCCGCCCTAATGAAAGTTCTTGGAATATTTCATAGGTCCGATATATGACTTATCACCAGCTAAATTGAAGGTTCTGCATACATATATTGAGAAGAACCTAGTCGACATTATCAGTCGTCGATTGGAGCACAAATCATTTTTATGAAGAAGAAAGATAACTCTCTATATCTTGTTGTTGTCTATCATAGTCTCAACAAGATCATAGTGCCAAATTAGTATCCCCTGCTTTTGATCCCTGAGCTGCTCGAATACCTACAAAGTGCAAGCAATTTTACCAAGATTGATCTCTCTAGGTCTCATAATCTTATTCGGATTCATGAAGACAATGAATGGGCGATAACTTTTCGTACTCTGTATGATCATTTCGAGTATATTGTCATATCATATTTTTTAGCTTTCCAGCATATAGTAAATGATGTCTTTAGAGAACATTTGAATCTTTTCATCATTATATATCTAGATGATATTCTTAAATTCTCGAGGAGCATGAGAGACATGTTCGACACGTTCTTTTGAAGCTTCGTAAACATGAGCTATATGCCAAGCTTAAGGTGCCAGTCTGATCAAGATGGAGTTTCTTGGCTATTGCATCACTCCTCAGGGAGTTTCTATGGACCCAGCTAAAATCAACACTATTCTGTATTGGCAAATACCTTCTTCAGTCTGAAATGTTCAGTGCGTTTTTGAATTTGCCAAACGTACCGACGATTATTCTAGAATATTCAGAGATTACACTTCCTTTGACACATCTCACTGCAAGCTGAAACATCTTGCATTATCTTGAAGAATATGTAGCGCAATAACAGAGGGTTCCAGGGGGATTTAATATAGATGCATAAATCACTATCCCTTTGCATTTTTTTTCTGGCGACAGGTACCTTTTTAGGGTGCATCTACTCTGTTCAAAATTGTAAGTTAATATTTTCTTCTGGTCAATGCAATAAGAGTTGACTAGAGAACCTTCAAGTTTATCTTGAAAGGGACCATCTAAGAAAATGGTGTTCCCCTTGTTCCGAGTATCCATTTTTGAATTACATATTTCAAAATGCAACATAGATAGCTTTCACCAATCCCTCCCCTTATAAGAAGTAGCAAATATCTTAAAAGAAGCCAGTGAAGTTGATGTATCCACACACATACATCATATACTATTAGACCTTGGAGCGGACCACCTTGTAGTGAATTTGAATTTTTGACCAGAATGTACATGTTCTCCCATTTTGTGCTCTTCAAGCATGTAGCCTCAATTTTCAGTATACAGAACACTACTTGCGAGCACCTCTGGAATATAAGATGACAACAATGACTCACTTTCTTGTAGTAGTGTGTAGAATTTGAGCTGATAATAACATTCAAAAAGGACATCATTACGAATGAAAATGAAGCAAGCTAGTTCCAGATTAGGGGAAGTGTCATACCTCAGATCCAACTTCCCCTAGAGAAATTTCAAGATCTTCACATAGATAAAACTTGATAGCATAGGCACCAACAAGGTACACCTGCACGATAGCATTTTCTGCTCAACAAACCAGGTGCTCGAAAACGAGTTCTCCAAATTACTCAAAAGTAACTAACTCACTGGACTGCTGCTATTACCAACATGCAAATGCGTCTCCAGGAAAAGAAAACTTCAAAAGGTTACAGATGCAAGTAAGCCTTTTCAGCCAAGCATTTGCATCAAGGATCATATCTGCACACTAAAGGAAAGTCAAAACTCATTAGTGAAAGGTAAAATGAAGTAAAGTTTCATGTAAGTTGTTAATGATTACAATAAATAAAGCATATGGGCAGCAAAGATGTTAATAAGCATTCATATGTTCCAAATACACTCTTCAAGATCTTTCTTTGTAATCCATAGCTTAGGAAGCCAATCACGCACGTGTGACCTGCTCAAACACCCCTTTTCACTAGTGGCTGATAGAAAATGATCTGGATGGTCTTTGAGGTGTTCCACCAAGTTTTCTACTGCAAAGTTAGCTTGTGTGGTAATATCATTATCAGGTTTGTTTTTTGACCCTTCCCCAGTTGCAGCGACTATACATCTTTCTTAGGGCCTGTTCTTCACAACATATGGTATTATTTGGATGGTGAAGATCAAGTTTAAAAAAGCTCTTCGTTTACATTTACGTGTTATGAGACATGTGCAATCGCTCTGTCAGCATGGTCGATTGAAGGAAGCATTGCAGATCTTGGATCACATGGAACAAGCTCAGCCAAAGATACTTAGAGAGTCGTGGTATGTTTTCTACGAGGGGTGTACCAGAAGCGAAAGCTTTAGGCGAAGGACCGGAAAGGGCATGCCGGACTTACGAAAAGGGCCGTTGGTACCAAATACATTTATGTTCAATACAGCTTATCAATATGTATGCTAAATGTGGGAGCATGGAGGATGCACGCTTAGTGTTTGATAGTATGCACGAGAAGAATGTGTTCACATGGACCATGATCATTGTTGCCCTGTGCTCAACATGGAAATGGGTGGGAAGCCCTTCGATTCTTCCACCGATCTTCGCTTCAAAATGTGGAGCCTAACTTTGTGACTTTCGTTGGTATTTCAATGCATGCACCGGCATTTCAGCTCTTGCTCATGGCAAAAAATTCATGCTACCATGGTAAAAGCCAATGCAATCTTAATAAGTTTGCAGTGAAAGTGCCATTATTGATATGTATGCAAAATGTGGATGCATTGTGGATGCTCGAAGGGCATTTGATACATTAGCTTCACTAGGTATGGTTTCGTGGAACATAATGATTGTAGGATATATAGAGAATAACGGCGAGAATGAAGCAATTCAATTCTATGGAAAAATGCGACAAGAAGGTGAAGAACCAGATAAGGTGTCATTTTCACTGCTCGAATGGATGTGCCTCTTTAACAATATTAGGGATGGGGAAACATGTCCATGCTAGCATTCTGAAATGTAAGTGTAAAATAGACATCTATGTAGGTAATTCTCTCATAGACATGTATTTGAAATGTGCATCCCTTAAAGATGCACAGCAAGTGTTCGAGACCATGGTTGTGAGGGATGTTGTGTCATGGAATACAATGCTTGTGGGGTTAGAAAACATGGAACCGATGTTCTTCGTTATTTGGGAAAATGCAGCTTGAGGGTGTGGATCCGCACAAGATTACGATTTGAATATCTTAAGCTCAAGGTCATTGGAAGTGGGGAAGTACATGCATGCTAGTACTTTGAAAACTGAATGTGAGTTGGATATAACCTGTTGGAAAAAGATTCTTGGAATGTATGCCAAACATAAGGGTCCGGATTGTGCCTCTGTATTATTTGACAGCTGCCCATTCGAAAGGTTTTGACGTGGACAACAATGGTTGCAGGATATGCTCAAAGATGGGGATGGCAAAGGAGCTCAAACTCTTCAACAAAATGCAAGATGAAGCAGTTCAAGCAAATGAGGTAACTTATGTTAATCTTTTGAATGCATGTGCTAGTATTCGTTCTCGAGCAGGAAAATATATTCATGCCTTTATTTTGAGATATGGGTCCGAATCCAACATTTCTCTTGGAACTAATCTCATAGATTTCTACGCCAAGTGTGGCAGTTTAATTTGTGCCTATCAACTTTTTGATAGGTTGTCACCGAGGGACACGGCATCATGGAGCGACTCATTGGAGGATATGCTATATGTGGACATTTGAAGGAAATCTTTCAACCTGTTTGGGCAAATGAAGAAAGAGAATACAAGGGCGCATAATATAACTTTCATTAGTCCGTTAGGTGCCCTCAGAGTCTTTAAAGATCCCTTGCATTGGGCAAATGGGTGCATGCTTACATAATCCATTTCGGGGATGAAGTGAATGTTATTGCAGAAACACTCTTATTGACATGTACGCCAAATGTAGTTTTCTAGGGGTTGCTCACCAAGTATTTAGCACTTTGCCCTTAAGTAAAATGCCGCTTCTTGGAATGCACTTATTGTAGGATATAAGCGCCATCGGTGTGGCGAGAAGCTTTCCGCCTTTACAAAAGTATGGATGATAATGTACAAGACCTGATAAAGTTACCTTTGTAAATATTCTGAATGAGAACATGAACTTATATCAGGTAAAACATATTCATGCTTTGGTATTTTAAAAAGTGGATATGCAAAGGATTGTTCATCGGGAACACTCTTGTTAACATTTATGCAAAATTGCTAGCTTTTGTGCGATGCCCGTCAAGTCTTTTGACCCACCCGCGGCGAGATGTTATTTCTTGGAGCCAAGTGATTCTTTGACTTGTAGAGTTTGGCAACAATACAAAAGCTCTCGCAGCTTTCGAGAAAATGCAATTAGAGTTTGTGCAACCCGACAAGATTACATATGTTTCCATTTTGAGAGTATGCGCTTCTATGACAACGTCGAGAAATGGGAAAAAACGTTGCTCATGCGTAAGTCCTCGTAATGGGATATGACACCGACATGTTTGTGGCCGGTGTAAACCTGTTGATATGTATGCCAAGTGTGGAATGCCGGATAATGCGTGTAATGTGTTTAATATATTGGTCGCACATGATGCGGTGTTGTGGAATGCAGTTATCATGACATATGCCCAACATGGTCGGGCCAAAGAGGCAATATCACTGTCTTATGGAATGCAAATGGAAGGAATAAGACTAGATGAAGTTGCTTTCACTTCTCTTCTGTTTGCATGCAGCCACGCATGTTTGGTGGATGAAGGTTCATACTTGTTGCTATTAATTACTGAATATGGCTTGACACCTATTGTACAACATTATACCTGTTTCATTGATGTTATTCATAGAGCAGGAAACATTGGTGTGGCTGAAGACATCATGAAAACTATGCCTTTTGATGTTACATGGATGCCCTTCTCTAGCGATTTGCAAATCATTGCTTACATCTCAAATTCTCGCATCTCATCAAGGTAAGCCGTTGCTCTCACCATCATCATCATCAAGTTGAATATGCTGATCCTTATGCTGAAAGCTCTGCGCCGTCATCAATTTTGAATATGCTGATCACTGGCTGGAAACTCTTGCATCATATCCCTAAAGTACGTATCATTAAGGCACGAAATTGTGTCTAATTAATCTATAGTTACTCAGATGAATGGGTATTCAATGTCTTTGCTAATGTATGCTGCCACCAGGTGTTAACCGGCTCGATTGTATTGGGGCACAATAGATTTATATAGAGGGCCCTAGATTTATAAAGGTCCCTGGCTGAAGAGTGCATGAATGTTGTGCAAATATCCTCATCTTCATAAGACCTTCAGCTACTGATTAGCATTGGAGAACTTTTTGTGCAGAAGAGTGCTGCGAGCTGTAATTTTGAGATCCCATCTTCATAAGGTGCAAAGGTTTACAAAAGGTTTCACTGGCCGACCATGCTAGCAAAAACGTGCTTTCAGACTGGTTTACAAGATGTCATAGCAAAGCTCCTCCTTCAATGCCTTGGTTGAACCAGCCATGCTTTGAAAGATGGAAAGATGGAATTGTGCACTGAGATCAGCCTTATTTTTGGCAAGATATAAATTTGGAGTGAGGAATGTACTACACATATATATATGCCAAAAGTTATATCTTCTTGGCACTGACTCCTCGCCAAAGTCGGCTTGGACAAATGCAGGCACATATACATTATTCACATGCATGCATGCATGCTTACTTACACCTACTTCCAAAGTATCTTCGAAGAGCCTACTCATATCTATTACTACCATGCATGCCTATACATGCACACATATTTACCAATTTTTTGGGCTTTACCCATGGTAATCAATAACTACATGTTCATATCTATGTTACACAACATTCATTGCGGGCTCTTCGGCACTAATTCCTCGACTTTGGCTTGGATAAATGCATGTCCATGAAAGCACACATATATTATTCACATGCATACATGCATACATGCTCACTTACACCTACTTCCAATTCTACTTCCAATTCTAAAGTATCGCCTATAAGGAGCCTACTCATACCTACTACCATGCACCAATTTCTTGGGCTTTACTCATGTTAATCAACAATAATATGTTCATACCCATGTTATTAAACTTTCATTGGCCAATCTACGAGGGTGCCATCTACTACTATTTCTTAAGCGAGGAGATTACTCACACTTACTACCAACTCTAATATATCACCCATGAAGAGCCTACTTATATTTACGACTATATGTATGCTAGGCAACACTTATATGTTCAAGGGACCCATCCTTGAGGAACTTACTCGCATCTGTTACCAATTCTAAAGCATCACCCATAAGGAGTTTACTCATATATACTACCAACACCTACTGCCCATTCCAAAGCATCACACACCAGAAGCTTACTTGCATCTACCATCAACTTCAAAGTATCATCCATGAGGAGCACTTCTATTGTAATATTTTAAAAAACTTTCTATTCATGGACTTAGGTTCTTACTGATGAGCATTTGGAACATTCTAGAATATTCTAAAATTTTCTATTTTGACTATCTAGAAATTAAAAAAAAAAAAATTCCTACTTTTGGACTGAGATGCTTACACATGAGCATCTGAAACAGTCTAGAACATTGCAAAACATTCTATTTTGACTGTTTGCAAAATTTCAAAAAACATTCTTTTTTACACTCAGGTGCTCACACTGAGCATCTGGAACATTCTATTTTAACTATTTGCAAAGTTTGAAAAAACTTTTTATCTTAAACTGGGGTGCCTACTGCGAGAACCTGGAACATTCTAACATTCTATTTTGACCGATTGCAAAGTTTCAAAAAACTTACTACATTTTCTCCCCTTTACCCCCCTCCTTTTTTTGGAAGAAAAGGGAATTTTTATATTTTTTATAAAAAGTATTTGGGAAAATGCAGCTTGAGGGTGTGGATCCAGACAAGATTACGTATTTGAATATCTTAAGCTCTGCGTCGTCATTGGAAGTGGGGAAGTACATGCATGCTAGTACTTTGAAAACCGAATGTGAGTTGGATATAACTGTTGGAAACAGTATTCTTGGAATGTATGCCAAACATAAGGGTCCGGATTGTGCCTCTCATTATTTGACAGGCTGCCCATTGAAAGGTTTTGACGTGGACAACAATGGTTGCGAGGGATATGCTCGGCATGGGGATGGCAAAGGAGCTCAAACTCTTCAAAGAAAAATGCAAGATGAAGCAGTTCAAGCAAATGAGGTAACTTATGTTAATCTTTTGAATGCATGTGCTAGTATTACGTTCCCGGAGCAGGGAAAATATATTCATGCCTTTATTTTTGAGATATGGGTCCGAATCCAACATTTCTCTTGGAACTAATCTCATAGATTTCTCGTCAAGTGTGGCGGTTTAATTTGTGCCTATCAACTTTTTGATAGGTTGCCGCCGAGGGACACGGCATCATGGAACGCACTCATTGGAGGATATGCTATATGTGGACATTTGAAGGAAATCTTTTCATTTGTTTGGGCAAATGAAGAAAGAGAATACAAGGGCGCACAATATAACTTTCATTAGTCCGTTAGGTGCCCTCAGTAGTGCTAAAGATCCCTTGCATTGGGCAAATGGGTGCATGCTTACATAATCCATTTAAGGGATGAAGTGAATGTTATTGCAGAAACACTCTTATTGACATATGCGTCAAATGTAGTTTTCTAGGGGTTGCTCACCAAGTATTTAGCACTTTGTCCTTGCAGAAATCTTTGCTTCTTGGAATGCACTTATTGTAGGATATAAGCCAACCGGTGTGGCGTAGAAGCTTTCCGCCTTTACAAAAGTATGGATGATACGGGTACAAGACCGATAAAGTTACCTTTGTAAATATTCGAATGAGAACATGAACTTATATCGGGTAAAAACATATTCATGCCGGTATTTTAAAAAGTGGATATGCAAAGGATTGTTTGGTCGGGAACACTCTTGTTAACATTTATGCAAAATTGCTAGCTTTTGTGCGATGCACAATCCAAGTCTTTGATGACTACCCCGTATGAGATGTTATTTCTTGGAGCCAAGTGATTGCTGCACTTGTAGAGTTTGGCAACAATACAAAAGCTCTGCGGGCTTCGAAAAAATGCAATTAGAGTTTGTGCAACCCGACAAATTATTACATATGTTTCCATTTTGAGAGTAAGGCGCTTCTATGACAACGTCGAATTGGGAAAAACGCTGTTCATGCGAGAAGTCCCTCGAGCGAGGGATATGACACCGACATGTTTGTGGCCGCAACTGTTGATATGTATGCCAAGTGTGGAATCTTTGGATACCGCGTGTAATGTGTTTAATATATTGGTCGCACATGATGCGGTGTTGTGGAATGCGTTATCATGACATATGCCCAACATGGTCGGGCCAAAGAGGCAATATCAACTGTCTTATGGAATGCAAATGGAAGGAATAAGACTAGATGAAGTTGCTTTCACTTCTCTTTCGTTTGCATGCAGCCACGCATGTTTGGTGGATGAAGGTTCATACTTGTTGCTATTAATTACTGAATATGGCTTGACACCTATTGTACAACATTATACCTGTTTCATTGATGTTATTCATAGAGCAGGAAACATTGGTGTGGCTGAAGACATCATGAAAACTATGCCTTTTGATGTTACATGGATGCCCTTCTCTAGCGATTTGCAAATCATTGCTTACATCTCAAATTCTCGCATCTCATCAAGGTAAGCCGTTGCTCTCACCATCATCATCATCAAGTTGAATATCTTTGATCCTTATCGAAAAGCTCTGCTACCGTCATCAATTTTGAATATGCTGATCACTGGCTGGAAACTCTTGCATCATATCCCTAAAGTACGTATCATTAAGGCACGAAATTGTGTCTAATTAATCTATAGTTACTCAGATGAATGGGTATTCAATGTCTTTGCTAATGTATGCTGCCACCAGGTGTTAACAGGCTCGATTGTATTGGGGCACAATAGATTTATATAGAGGGCCCTAGATTTATAAAGGGCCCTGGCTGAAGAGTGCATGAATGTTGTGCAAATATCCTCATCTTCATAAGACCTTCAGCTACTGATTAGCATTGGAGAACTTTTTGTGCAGAAGAGTGCTGCGAGCTGTAATTTTGAGATCCCATCTTCATAAGGTGCAAAGGTTTACAAAAGGTTTCACTGGCCGACCATGCTAGCAAAAACGTGCTTTCAGACTGGTTTACAAGATGTCATAGCAAAGCTCCTCCTTCAATGCCTTGGTTGAACCAGCCATGCTTTAATTTGAAAGATGGAAAGATGGAATTGTGCACTGAGATCAGCCTTATTTTTGGCAAGATATAAATTTGGAGTGAGGAATGTACTACACATATATATATGCCAAAAGTTATATCTTCTTGGCACTGACTCCTCGCCAAAGTCGGCTTGGACAAATGCAGGCACATATACATTATTCACATGCATGCATGCATGCTTACTTACACCTACTTCCAAAGTATCTTCGAAGAGCCTACTCATATCTATTACTACCATGCATGCCTATACATGCACACATATTTACCAATTTTTTGGGCTTTACCCATGGTAATCAATAACTACATGTTCATATCTATGTTACACAACATTCATTGCGGGCTCTTCGGCACTAATTCCTCGACTTTGGCTTGGATAAATGCATGTCCATGAAAGCACACATATATTATTCACATGCATACATGCATACATGCTCACTTACACCTACTTCCAATTCTACTTCCAATTCTAAAGTATCGCCTATAAGGAGCCTACTCATACCTACTACCATGCACCAATTTCTTGGGCTTTACTCATGTTAATCAACAATAATATGTTCATACCCATGTTATTAAACTTTCATTGGCCAATCTACGAGGGTGCCATCTACTACTATTTCTTAAGCGAGGAGATTACTCACACTTACTACCAACTCTAATATATCACCCATGAAGAGCCTACTTATATTTACGACTATATGTATGCTAGGCAACACTTATATGTTCAAGGGACCCATCCTTGAGGAACTTACTCGTATCTGTTACCAATTCTAAAGCATCACCCATAAGGAGTTTACTCATATATACTACCAACACCTACTGCCCATTCCAAAGCATTACACACCAGAAGCTTACTTGCATCTACCATCAACTTCAAAGTATCATCCATGAGGAGCACTTCTATTGTAATATTTTAAAAAACTTTCTATTCATGGACTTAGGTTCTTACTGATGAGCATCTGGAACATTCTAGAATATTCTAAAATTTTCTATTTTGACTATCTAGAAATTAAAAAAAAAAAAAATTCCTACTTTTGGACTGAGATGCTTACACATGAGCATCTGAAACAGTCTAGAACATTGCAAAACATTCTATTTTGACTGTTTGCAAAATTTCAAAAAACATTCCTTTTTACACTCAGGTGCTCACACTGAGCATCTGGAACATTCTATTTTAACTATTTGCAAAGTTTGAAAAAACTTTTTATCTTAAACTGGGGTGCTTACTGCGAGAACCTGGAACATTCTAACATTCTATTTTGTTTTTTTTTTTTTTGGAGGTAAGTATAACATTCTATTTTGACCGATTGCAAAGTTTCAAAAAACTTACTACATTTTCTCCCCTCCCCCCCTTTTTTTTTTTTTTGGAAGAAAAGGGAATTTTTATATTTTTTATAAAAAGTATAGAGTGCAATGTTTTAAACTTCACAGAGGGCTATCGCAAGAGTATCCATCTTCATCCTCCATGAACTAAAACTTACTCAATTGAGTAGCAACAAAACAAAAAAAAGTATAAGATAGATACCAATACTTAAACCTGATTCTCAAAATGTTGTGACTGAGGTGCATAGTGGAGTGTTGCATTGTTGAGGTCACAAAAGCCTAAAGCTAGCTAGACTTAACAAGCCTAGCCTTCAAACTTTCTATTTTTAGACTAAGGTGCGCATCTGGAACATTCTAGCACGTTCTATTTTGGCTGCAAAATTTCAAAAACTTCTTATTTTCAGACTTTGTTTATCCATGTGCATCTAGGACATTCTGAACATTTTATTTTGACTCTTTACAAAATTTTAAAAAACTTGTAATTTTTAGACTACAGTGCTTACCTAATGAGCACCATCTAGAATATTCTAAAACTATCTAGCTAAAACTATCTTGAAAGTTTCTAG
Organism: Isoetes taiwanensis; assembly: GCA_021234155.1. NCBI lineage: Eukaryota > Viridiplantae > Streptophyta > Lycopodiopsida > Isoetales > Isoetaceae > Isoetes > Isoetes taiwanensis. The sequence continues at coordinate 4,857,410 of JAJEKV010000072.1, forward strand.
GATATTCTAGAACATTCTATAACATTCTAGAACTTTCACAGACATTCTGGATCTAGAACTTTCTAGATTTCTAGAACTCGAAGGCAGCACTTGGCGGCCTCCTAGCTGTCGATTGGACTTGGAAGACTCACTTATTCACATACTCACTTTTTTTTTTTCCATGATAAGTATTGGCACCTTCCAGATAATGGAAAAGAAGCAGATATGGTAAGTATCTAGCTAATGTGATTGTATGATAAGTTCAGCAAAAACATGACTAACTATAGTATACACATGAGATATCTTGGCTTCAAGCTGGTTAATTATTGACTTGCCAAGTTTATTTGTGCTAAAATCGTGTTTCATATTTGTTGTAATGCCTCATGCTCAAGGAGGCATCTGGAGGCGATATTTATTCAAACTGATGTTGTTTCATATGGTGGCTTTGGCAAATCACGCTTATGATTATTGCAACCTATGGAGGATGAAATATCTTTGGATATTATATGGACCAGGATCTTGAGTTGTATAATTCCCACCCTAGGAGATATTTCTCAAGGCAAAATTGGGCTTCCAATATTTATACGAAATGGCGAAAATGTCTAGGTAAGCTCTACATTTCCATTGGCTAAATATCTAGGTTTAAGGGTTTCTGAAAACCCTAATGTTTGTGCTGCCGCTACGCAGTACTACTAGCGGCCTGTTCTTGTTTTTTGCATGTGGCCCACAAGACTTGCTGCCTGCAAGCACGAATGCATCAAACTTGATTTGTTTCTGCAAGAAAAGGGTCTCTTACCCAATTTCGAACTATTTGCCAGCTTTAGTTTGTGTCTGCAAGCACAAATGCATCAAAATGATTTCTTGTGCTAGATATGGACCTCTTCTCCAATTTCGAATTTTGTTTCATGGAGTACTTATGGTAATATGTCCATTTTGTTTGTTACTTGGCATAAAAGGGTTCTTTCTTTGATTAGAAAAACCTACTATATGGCCCATTCAAACTGTGAAGAAGCGGATTTGTGAAACAAAGGGCTACAATCTAGATCTACAACCCAGGTCTGTATATATATTTAAACAGGTCTCTAAATGTTTCGTTTGTGAGATATAATAATAGGCCAATAAGATATGTTATCTGATACCTACAGGTCAATATGACATGCTAGTTGTACTTTTCTCGCTAAATATCCTCAGAAAAATCTATTGTGATGTTTAACAGTGATATCTAATTCATAAACGAGGTGCACCCTGAACTACCACAATCATGGATTCGTATCCTACGATCCATATCTAATTCATAAACGAGGTGCATCCTGAACTACCACAATCATCGGATTCGTATCCTACGATCCAGATCGTAAGTTGGGGCCTCTGGGCACCTCTCATTTTGCTTATAGTCATTTATGATTGGAGGTGCCTATGATTTTAAAATATGAAATACGATTTCGCCTAAGGTTTTGAGGGAATATCGAACCTCTATTTTAGAATATGAAATACGGGGACTCGAACCTCTACCAAAATAACTCAATGTCCTAATAAAGCTACTTTAACCAATGTACCAGTGAGCTAATATGATTATTTTTTATCTTGAATCTATATTTTTTTTTATAACGACACATTAAATTGTTTTAGGGATATATGGTCTATGGTTTCAGGAATTGTTATTTTAACATCCATATCAAATCCTCCTGGAACCCCACGTTATTTTGCTATATATTGAACTGCTATGTTATCTGAACCATACATTCTTAGTAGGCTCTCATTTATCAAGAGCAAAGGGTACATTGGGTGAAGGGCGAAGAGCCAAGAATCACCTGATGTACCTTTTGGCCCTTGTGTCATTACCGAATCTATCGCTAACGTATGCATGGTTGGCTGCAGATACGTGGTGATTCTTCTCCCAATGCATTTGCTTTGTTGTTATGGTGATTGATTGCTCGGAACGGATGTATGGTCTTGGATACAAATGCTTAAAGATATGCTGGGTATAAAATTGAAATGAACTTGGGTTTGAGAAAAATATGAATTTTGAATTTGCTATAGGCAAAACTTAATACTAGGGTAAGTGCATTTGCTGTTACGCATAATAAGATATAGTATACATGTTTTGTTTGAGCAAAGAACTGGCTCAGAACAAAAAGACAAGTTGGATCATGTATATGTGATCATGCATGTATCAGATACTATTATTGCTGTTATAAGATCATGTTTTCGAATATATGGAATTTTTGGTACTCCCGGATTCACGTGGTTGTATGATTCCTATGGTGGTAAATACTTTGATCTGTTTAAATAGTCTATTCATGCAATTCCATATGGAAATGTCATTGGAGATCATTTATTATTGTCACAATTATATGATGGCATAAAACCTTAAATATAGGTGGTTGGCTTTAAAAAAAATAAAGTAGGAATGGATATTGTTCAAACTAGAGAGATGGAGAACCTTAGAGACAACGGATCTAGCTAGGATACCGGTTAGTGGGTAGATTGCTTGAGTTTCTAGCTAGGATTAACCCTTGTATGAGTAGATGTATGGTTAATCTTCTACTGTTGCTTAAGTTGAGGTTATGTATGGATTTATGTATTGTGGTAGTTCGATTGCTGCACCTTGTGCTTGTAGGATTGTTGTGGGGGTGGGGTTAAGAGACCTAAAGGATATAGTAGAAGTAGAGATGTTTCTAGCTAGAATCCTATAAATCCTAATATATGCGGCATGTGCACAAGAATCCGCCTGATTGTAGATGCTATGCCAAGATTAGGCACTATATAATGGACACAATGGTGAAGTGGAGGTGGAGCCTTGCTGAGCGTGGCTACTGGTGCTCCTATAGTGTGCTAGGCTTATAGTCGGTCGGTCACTGCGTGTATGGATCAGACACTCTCTAAGTCGCAAGTGTCATCCTGAAAGGATGTCCTGGGGACTCGATAGATGTAGGTTAGCCTGACCTATGGATTTTGGGAGGTTTCTAGGGTCTATTCACACCCATGGTTAAATTTAATTTAGTTAAAATTTACCGTTAAGTTAATTAGACTGGATGATTACCTTCACACCAAAGCTAGTTAAATAATTTAGTTAGGTAACTTAACAGAAAACCATTTCGCACTCGTTTGGTCAAAAAAATTCGTTAAAAAAAAACTTAACTAGCTAACTAAATGCTTTTGAACATGTCTTGTTAAGTTAGCCAAAGGCATAAAAAATTTTAATCACGTTTAACTGAACTTAAAGTGACCTCTAGGGGTGATTTAACTTTTCGTGCTAATTTATAATTTAGTTGACTTTTAGTTAATTTTGTTAATTTGGTGCGAAGACAAGTTTAGTTAGTGTTTTTGCTAACTTAACTAGTAGTGGAAATGTAAATTTTGTTAAAGACCATAATTTAACTTAACTTAATGGTGGGTAAGAATGTATCCTAAGTTAGGTACGGAATCATGCGTGATGTCAGTAATGACCCTCTAGCCACCCTTGGAACCTTCGGACCGAGGAGATACAACCTGAAGTAGTCTCATTTTGTGACTCCATGAGATTATGTCTCCGGAAGGTTACAATCATGCCATAGCATGTTTCAGCCTATCTGCAAAGTGTGCAACGGAGAGGTGGATGGAGTGGACTACCCTAGCCATGCTCCTATGTCAGTCAATACCATTGTCATGATTCTGTCTATTGTTCTCCGGAGACCCTGACTGTCAGTCAACCCCCTTAAGTCGGAGCCTGAAGTAGAACCCTCATTTATGATGTATTATACATGTTATATTGGTATTATATGATGTTGTCTTGATGATGGATGGGCCACGCTTCGAGGTGGCATATTATTTATGTGTATTGTTGCTAGTGCGAAGATGTATGTATGTTTCCGCCATATAGGATATCCCAGAGAAGGCATGGGATGAATGACACCTTCGCGTCCTTTCCTCGGACACGGCCATCATAAGTACTCCCAATCAAACGGAGGGCCTTTCCTTGGTGATCGAGTTGCCATGGAAGGGGAGCATCATATAGATTCGGGAGCATTACAATTAGATAAATAGAGCATAAAGGGTTCTATCATATGTTTGTGAATAAATAGTAGCTGCAAGCATCCACATAACCATCAGAATATTTAGTACGACCTTGGCTTTTAATCATAATAGCGTGGCTTTAAAAACACATTTGTTAATGCAGGTCGAGTAACTCCTTACCTAAAATTAAGGAAAAACAAAACATCTAGTAATGCAAAGCTTCTTATTACAAATCGATTTGACCCCTGCCAATTGGTGCAATGAGATCAAGGTAGAACCCTGATCTAAATCCAGATGGAGCAACGAAAGAGAATTATCACCTGATGCAATAGGTTTCAATGGAGTAAAGATCAAACTGAAACTCAAAAACCTAAAACTGCAAATATTTATTCCTTCTACACGTAGTTTCTCCAGTGTCAACTACATAAGAAAAGAGAGATTTGTAAGATAAAAGAAGAAATGCAGCCATCTGACGTTCGTCGATTCCATGCAATCGCCTCAAGACATCCCACGTTTGATGAACTCAGAAACATGGTGATACAAATTCGGATCTGCCCATTTGAAGAAGAAAACCAAATGCAAAATTAGAAAACTTATCCATATGGCCAACATGCATGCTTCAACAGCCGTAGCAGGAAGAGATAAGGCATCCGTCGAATCCTCGCAATGGATAACGCAAAGTTTGAAAATCAGGAACAGGGCTGCAGGAGTCTTATGCAGCTGGGTTTTCCATTCTTTCGTTCCCTCTTGTGCTACTAATCAGGAAAGTCTCCTTCCTTATCTTTCAGCTTCTAATCCAGGGGCTTCTGTGTTGCTTGGCAAGGACAGCATACCTGGTTTTCTGTTACATATTTCTGCATCTTCCACAAGATTTCCGGTCAGGGGAGCTGTGCCTCAGGTTAGTGGTCAAGTTTGTGGGGAGAAGCTCTATTTAAGATATGTCCTTTCTTGGTTACTTCTAGTATGCCGGCTAGGAGAAGGGATACATGTTTTAGGAAAAAAATGCAAGCAGAGCTATAGTATTCATAGCCTGAGGAAGAAGGAGAGCATTGCTTAGTACAGAAACCTTTGCCAGAACATTTTTCGGAAGGGATCTTTAAGGCTGGGCAAAAGGCAGGCTGGAAAGAATTGATGCTATCCTGTAGTACTATGGTAAGGAAGAAGAAGACGATGCTTTCATTACTAGTACTAGGCTGTAAACTTTCTTTGAGCAGATGCCAGGGGTTCGCAAGAATAAGATATATTGAGTGGAGCAACTCCTCATAATCTGTCTGCATTTATTTAGAAGATTTTGTGGTAGTTTGCTTAACATGTAGCAGGGCCTGCGCTCCCCTTTCCCAGCAAGGGGTGGCTTGTGTACTGGCAGTCAGGAAGTACGGGGCAGATTGGGAGCCATGGGCTTCTAGTAGGCGGGAGACCCTAGAAATGTCTCACTCTTGGTTTTGCAGGAAGACAAGGCCTGCATAGCTAGATGCAGATGGGCTTGGCATGATTCAGGATTCTAGCGGTGGTGCCCCTGCTGGTCCGCTTAGTGAGAAGAAGGTTGAGTGCTGCTCACACCGGAGCACTCCCTATAGTACTGCTACAGCTTCTAGCCTGATCACCACTATATTCGGGAGGAGCGTACAGAGGATCCTAAATTCTTGCTTAGTGGTAGATCAGTGCACTTGGCTGCTCCGTTCTTCTGTGGCTCTCTAACTCAAGTCTGGTTTCTTCTGTTTATCTTAGGGCCAACTTTTTTGAAGCTATGATGCAATTGGGGCATAGGGAAAGACAAGAGCTGTGCTCCCATAGTATCTGTCTGGAGAAGAGGCCGGGTAGCTCTTGTCCAGTAGCTGGCCCTTGTTGCATCACTAGGGTCTAGAAACTTAGTCCTCCTCTCCTGTAGTATCCCATGGAGAAGAAGTTGAGAGGGTTCTAAGAGTACTAGGCTTAGAGTATGGACTTCTATTCATGGATCGGAGAAGTGGTAGTAGTTCCATACTCAACTGTATATACATAAACGTTTTATCATTCGAATAAAATACAAATTCTTGCCTTCAAAAAAAAAAAAAAAAAGTTTGAAAATCCTATCAATAAATACATTCTCGATTTTTGGAAATCGAGATTTTCCCCAGCATCTAAAATCCCCAATAAAGCTTCCAAAATCTTAGTAAATCTGGCCAAAGAAAGATCCAAAATGTTTTCCTCCAAACCAGAAAATCCAAATTTAAATAATAGATTCAAGTCTCTGGATGAACTATTGCAGCCATTGTGTTCAACCATTTAGAAATGAAAATTTTTCCAACAGGCATGATAGTATACCATGCTTAAATTAAATAATAAAAAACATAACAAAAGTTAAATAACAAAAACTAAATATCAGGAACTAAATTACTGAAAATTCATAAAACAGAAAAAAGTAAAATACTTACATTTTTTTTTATAACGAGGAATAGGCTACAAGAGGAAAAGGCGCGACTCTTTCTCAGTTTCCTTGACAGTCAGGCAGCAGCAATTCCAGCAGGAGCTGAGCTTCCAACCTTAGAAAGTAGAGGCCGCAGCAAAGGCCACGACAGTCCACACTGGCTGATGAAAGTAGCGATCATCGTATTTAGTAACAGTAGGATTATAGATTTTACTTAACCTTTCTTCATACTTCACTAATTGCCCAACCCCGTGTTTCACAATCCTTAACATTATGTAACTCTTTATCTCCCCCGATACAAAAATGCATTAACATGTAACACATGAGCCTTTTAATACACCATGTAGGGTGTGTAATTTGATGATCTAAATCATCAAGAATATCCTTCTCAATGGTGGCCTTTTTCTTAGGCTTATCATAATTGCCGTCTAATCTAAGCTTTTTTTATCATGCAAACAAATGCCTCTCGGGTCTTGGAGAATATGGGATCAGTCAAAATATTGAAAGGAAGTCATCAAAAATCAAAATACCCAAACATGATTCTAAAGTATTGGTGTCGTGCACGTGGCTCTACCAAATTGCTTGCAATACCAGAACAAAATGCGGCCTTATATAATTTGTGGTGGTTGGACTATAATTTCTAGGTAAATACCTAAAAAAGCCCATTATGAGAAAAGAAGAGTTATTTGCTTGGAAATGATGTAGTTCTATGTTGTATAAGGGAACGCCCATTTGGGCAACATTCTGGGTCTGTCAGCCATGTCACAGACCCAGAATGTTGCCCAAAAGGGCATTCTCGTTATGTGGAGGAGGGTTAGTGCAATTCAGTGCTACGTGTCAACACTAGGCTATCATGTTCAGAATTGTTAACAAAATGTAAAGTAGGATGTAAGTAAAACTAGAATGTTAAGTAAATGTCAATAAAACTAGAATGTTAAGTAAATGTCAATTCAGGTAAAGAAAAGTTGACACATGGCAATTTTTGATTCGCAGTTAGGGCTGAATTGCACCTAACCCTCCCTTACGCTAGTGCCTCCTAAAAGTAACAAGGTGCTGCGCACGGAGGGTTGCCCTCTATGGCCAGAGAGTGAAGTGGACTGCATCTTTTAAAACCAATATTGAGCATTAGCTCTATCCAACTTTTCCACATTCTTGAAATAGATTTGCAGATTAGACATTCTTCCAAACTGCACCACTCCTTTTCTTGCTTGTCTTGAATCAGGGAATCACTCTTGATGCTTGTTCTTAGGTACGTGGCTCTGATACCATGTGACAAATCAGAGTAGGCTAGAAACGGTAGGAAAAAGAAGCAAAAATATGGACGACAAAGAAGCCCCTATATTCTCTTGAATATCAATATATATACAATCATACAATATCATGTACCATTGTAGTTAAAACCTTGCCAGGGAATAAACATAAAGGCTAGACTAACTACCTTTATGATCCGAATATACATTATGTTCATCACCTTCGCCATGAGATCTCTGTCAAAATTGCCGGAAAGGATCATTATCAAACACTACGTGCAACTGTTTAATTCCATTTCATCAATTTTCGTGGATTTCACTTCAACATTCCAAATTTTCCAAAGAATTTCACTTCAAATTTCAACTTTTTCAAAGATGCTACGCGCTTGCATTCCTAGAAGCATGGTCAAAACTTGCTCTATTTTCTGGACAGTTTTCCAGCTAGCAGGCCCAAAATGGAAACCTTAAGTTTACAAAAATGAAACCTCTTTAACCATGTACTTTTTTCAAACAAGTACATTGTATAGCAAACATGGAATTAACTTAGTTGGAAAGAAGCATTTTCAGAAACCAGTCAGGCTGCTGGTACTTCAATAAATAAAGTTCTGACATGTTTAGTATTGGAAAGAAGCATTTTTAGAAACCAGTCAGGCTGCTGGTACTTCAATAAATAAAGTTCTGACATGTTTAGTATTGCAACTTACCTCATGTTGGGAGGTCCTTGGACGCAATGCCAACTAAAGAATCATTTTCAAACAGAAAGAAAAGGTCCATATCGAATGACAGATAATAGAATGCTTGGATGAAAAGAAAAGATATGATGTGCATAGACATCAGACGCCAAAGTAAGCCAGAAACTAATCAACACATGAGATGTGCAGAGATATCAGATTCTAAAGTAGGTCCTAGTCTAACTGATAAAGATACTTTCAGGCTGTGCAAAAATTCCATTCTAAATTCAGGGTATACTCATCAAACAAGGCTAGATTTGTTTGACCATGGTAATCACTTTCCGAAAGATGCCCTCGGAGTTGAGAAAGCCTTGTTTCCTCTGGGGAATGTTTGAATTGAACAGGGTTGATATCTTTCGAGACCCTATAGGTGGGGAACAACAAAGATTACCCTATCTTTGCCGCAAGTATCATCTGCGAATAATCAGCATACATATTTGACATGAGCACATATCCACCTACACAGCCAGAGGAATCCATAGTGGCTATATGACAGAAGCAACGCCTTCCTACTTCCACATTCCCATGCATTCTACAGGCACTAAGCAAACTTGTCCATCCAACAATGTTCTCTTGCCTGGAAAATAAGAGGAGATTTTCTGCTTCTACAAAACATCCAGCACGCCCAAGGATATCGACCAGGCAGGCATAATGAGAAGGGGATGGTGCAATTTGATGGCATGCTTGCATCGACCTCAAGTACCAACGGCCTTCATCTCCTAGCCCTGCTCGGCTACATGTGACAAGAATGTTAGTAAATGTTGTCTCATCTGGCTGTATTCTTTCTTGTTGCATCCTTTCAAAACATTCAAGAGCCAAAAGGCAGTTGCCATGCTGGCCGTATGCAGCAATAATTGCACTCCATGATACTAGATTTCGGTTTGGCAAACTTAAAAACACTTTTCCTGCCTCCTCCAAATTTCCAAATTTAGCATACATGTCAGGTACACCCCATGACAATATCTATCTCAGGCCCTCCTTTGCTAACTTTATCATGAACAAGCATGCCCTGTTCTATTGCTCCTACACTGGCACAGGCTTTCAAGACATTTAACAATGCAACATCATCCTCCTTTATGCCTTCCTCTTGCATCTGCTCAAAGCATTTCAGTGCTAGAAGACCTTTTCCTTGTTGCGCATATCCTGCAATCATTGCTGCCCAGGAAACAACATTTTTGCCTGGTAGTTTATGGAATACTGTATCTGCTTCCTTTAAACTACCACACTTGGCATACATATCAACTAGTGTGTTAGCGATGGTATGAGATTGCAGTCCACTTTCAATGGCTTTGTCATGGTTGACCCTACCTTGTTCTATTGCTCCAAGGCTTGCACAGGCTTTCAATATGCCAAATAAAGACACCTCGTCTGGATTGATTCCTTCCAATTGCATCTTCTCAGAGCACTGGAGAGCCAAGCGACCTTCTCCATGCATTGTGTACGCTCCAATAATTGCAGCCCATGAGACGACATTCTGGTATGTAATTCCCGAAAAGATTTTGTAGGCCTCCTCCAGGCTTCCGCATTTGGCATACATGTCAATCAAACTATTTGACATGGTGACATCAGATTGAAGTCCCATTGTACAGATTTCATGATGGATGAGCCTACCGTGTTCTATGGCAGCCATTCTTGCACATGCCTTTAAGATGCTCAAATATGTAGCTTTGCTTGAATTTATACCTTCTTGCTGCATCTTATCAAACCATTGGAGTGCCATAGTACCCTCCCTATTTTCAGCATATCCTGCAATTATGGCATTCCAAGATACCACATTTTGATTTTGCAAATAATTAAAGACATTTTCTGCCTCTTCTAAACTTCTGCATTTTGCATACATATTAGCCAAGCTGCTCCCTAGGACAACACACAATTCAAATCCATGTTCAATAACCTGCTCGTGAATGAGCCTTCCATGCTCTACCAAATTTATGCAGGCACATGCCCTCAGAGCGCTCAAAAATGAGATCTTGGTTGGCCCTATTTTTTCATGCTGCATGTTATAGAAACATTCTAGGGCCAAAACTTCCTCACCTTGTTGAGTATAACCTGCAATCATTGCCCCTCATGTAACTTCATCCCGATTTGGCTACCACATCTAGATTCTGGAGGTTGTCAAATACACTTTGAGCTTCCTTCAAGCTCCCACATTTGGCATACATATGAAAAATTGTACTTCCCACCACAATGTCAGATTGAAGACCACTTTGAATAATTTGCTCATAAATTCTCCTACCCTGTTCTACATAGTCCAATGCTGGAACATGCTTTTAAAATGCCTGGAAACGTAAATTTATCTGCTTTCTTACCTGATTCCTCCATCCGTTTATATAAATGGAGCACTGTTCCACAATCTCCAAGTTTGGCATGCGCCTCAATAATTGCATTCCATGTACACTGACTTGGTCGTAAAACCTTGATGGAGGCTTGAATTGCTTGATCCAAACTTTCGCAAGAAGTAAACAGACGAATAAAGTGATCAGAGAGACATGCATTTGAAGCAAGCCCACCTAGTCCTATCAAAAACTTGGTCTCCTAACTTGGTGCATTCTTGAACGAGCACGTAAGCAGCTTCTCGGGAGATAGATATGCCTTGCATCTTCTGACTATTTTCCGTGAAATGAAAAGCCTCATTCAAGTGTGTGGAATGCTTGAACTACATTCTTTGCACGCACAGAAAACAGAGGGTCCCTTTTCTAGAATCCGGTTAGCCGGTTTCTAAATCGATCCCTAAGAACAACCACGACCGCCAATTTACACCCTACAGCAAGTTTTTAGCAGTGATTGGCATATTCTTGGCATATACTAGCATATACTTAGAATATGCTATAAACCCACATAAACAAGGGCTTGCCCCCCTAGGGGCAACCCAAAAAAATTGGAGATGCCTAAAACCTGTAGAATAAGGTAATCATAGCTAGGGTTGAATTGCACCTAACCCTCCTTCACGTTTTGTAAAAAATTTGGAGATGCCCAAAACCTCTACGTATCTTGACGTCGTGGAAAGGAAAAGGGTCAATTATTCTTGCCCAACCCCCTGACCTGTAGAATCCAGGAGCGCCTCGCCCCCTTCCCGTTCCACATCGCGTATACTCAAATGCCACGTGGAGAAACAACTTTTAAAAGGATTCGTATTAAAATTAACGGTAGAATCTCTGTCAGAACACAAGCTTTCCATGCCATGTGCTCTTGGTGTGTTTTGAGATTAAACATCCCCATTTTTCTCCAACTGGAGCTATCAGACTCCAGTCATGCATTTGTTTTTTGTATAAGGTGCTTGCCTTATAAGCTGAAGGCGTTGGTCCCAATATTACGGTGGCCATTTCTCTTCATATCACATGTGAGCTGGAGAATTTGAAAAGATGGATCCGGTTTCTTGCATTCCTGAAGGGTGGGATTTCTCTAAGACTGGTAACAATCTATTGCATAAGCTCGTTCTGGAAAATGAGAAGAAATGTTTGACAGCTTTGGTAATGCGAAATCCCTGGACGTTCTGCAAAACCATTTCTATCAAATTACCCGTTATAAGACCCTCTCAAAGCCATGTACGGTGCAGTTTCAAACCCCTGGAGGATTTAAAGGCCTCTTGGGAAACTCAATGGTGGAGTGATAGCATTCATGGATCTGCGCAGGCTTCATCACAGGTAATCCAGTTCCCTGAATCAGATATGGAGATACGTAGTACATTACTTTTATTTTGGATATTTCGCTTAATTACTGATCTGATGCCTGTTGTCAATGTAAAGAAGAGGGAAAATATGAAACTTCTAGTCCAAAGGTTCTGGATAGTTGTTCTGCCCTACTGGAAGTCTGAAGATAATGTGCAGGCATTGTTGCGCGTTTTTGGAATTCTTATTGTCACCTTTGCTTCAGCTGCCCTCAATGTCCATACAAGCTTTTTGGGAAGAAATTTCATCAATGCACTCGCAAGTAAGTACCATCATTTAAGACTGCTTGATTAATGAGAAATCACCTCTTCAATGGATTACGTTTGTGACTGTAGGCAAAAATAAGGAACTGTTTATAAGGCAACTAGTCAATTACCTGGCAGCCATTGTTGTGATTGTTCCAGTGAGTCAAAGCATATTCACAGGATCAACTAGCATTGCATTACTTTTGTTTTCCTTGCTTCAACTGTAGGATTTACTGGATTTCCTCTTATGCAACCTATTGGCTGTAGGTTTTTGTTCTGAAGAATTATACTAGGCGGGAGTTCGCACTACAGTGGAGAGCATGGATGTCAAAGTATTACTTGCAGCTATATTTGAAAAATAGAGCGTTTTATAGCATCAAACTTCAGCCCTTCATTGACAATCCTGACCAAAGAATTGTTGACGATCTTGAATCATTTGCAGCAACCACTATTACTTTTGCATTGTCTGTGGTTGATGCATTAATGGATGTCATATCCTTCAGTGCTATACTATATAGCATATATCCACCTTTATTTGCAGTACTGATAGTGTATTCAGTTGGTGGTACCGCAATAAGTATAAAATTAGGAAAGGTTAGGAAGGATTTTATATTTTGCACATTGTATCTGTGCATGGACTATGATTAAATTGGAGCTTGCTTTTGACAGAGACTAGTTCAACTCAATCAGATGCAAGAAAAATGGGAGGCAGATTGCCGGTATGGATTGATGCGAATACGAGAAAACGCAGAATCCATTGCATTCTATGCGGGGGAATTTATCGAGATGAATGTCCTTTTGGGTTTTTTCAGCCAAGCTTTCCAAAACTCCATGGTATGATACCTTCCATCTCTGAATGCTTGCAGATGTATGCAAGATTGCTTGTGTGTGTTAGTCTTTGAATCATCGATGGAACTTTATCCATTGGTCACGACACTTATTTTCAATCCATATACTCTGTCAGTTTCATATTTATTCTGAGGTTACTATTCTCCTTCCCTATGTTGTGTTTTCACCTGTTAGTCACTGTCTTTGTTCCCTGATCAAAGCTCTCGAATGTTGGACCCGGCTTTTAATAAAACTTTAAAATTTGTGTAAGTTTTGAAAGCACAGATGACAGGCCTGGAGTACTTCTGGTCAAGGTTGCGATTTTGAAGATAGACTAGAAGTCAGAGTAAACTATTTTAGTTGACCGAAATAGAAAAGAAAAAAGGAAAAAAAAACCTTAATTAGATAGACATTGAATCAGTACCTCTTTGATATATACAAAAATGTCTGTCTTTTCTTCGTCCTGTAGATCGTGATTACCCAACTGAAGAAAATAATAATAGAAACAACTTCCTGGTGCAAGTTGGGGTGGTTGTAATTGATTCTTGTATATTTGTTACTTGTTTTCCGACTATTTTCTCATTTGCTTACTATATTGAAGGTTCTAACAAGTACTGATTTGGTTTGGCTTCCTGCCAGAAAAGAATTATGGCTGAAACTAAGTTGAAGATATTTAAAGTGCCCTTTGGTGCAATAATTTCTCTTGTGCCATCAGCTGTGGTTGCTCCTTTATATTTTGCTGGCAAGATTGAGATGGGTGTCATTACTCAAAGTGAGCTTGCGTTTCAAAGTGTCTATAGAGCATTCAACATAGTTGTCAGAGACTTCGAATATTTGTGCAGCTTCTCGGCAGTAATTCATAGATTGGGTAATGTATTTTCTTATGAATCATTTACTCTTAAATCGTTCTTTAAATTTGAAGTGGCCATGCAGAAAATTCTTGCTTCTTTTGTCCAAGATTACATACCAAGAGCAAACAACTCTGCCATATCTACATGGTTAATGCATCTATGTCAGTACCTCTACTACCCCCCTTTAAAACAACAGTATACAAGATATATAAACCTAGTCCTTGCAGGCCTGCTAAGAGGTGAGGTAAAATCCTTGAGCACTTTTTGGACAGACTCCACTATCTTCATTGTCATTGGAATCGATCAGGATAACAATCTCAATAAGTTAAAGTGGCAGTTGTGGGTTGTCCTCATTTTTCAGCAAGTGCACTGGTTATCGTATATTTTACATTCACATACTGCATCCCTGCCTGTAAGGCGGGATAACCATTATGCCATATCTATGATCTTTCTCTGTTTAATAACTCTTGTTAGGTGGGATGTCATACAGATTGCAAAATATAAAAGCATAATTTAAGTTGTATTTACTAATTGTTCTTTTTAAATTTACAGGTGAATTTTTTGAGGCACTCCAGGAACACTCTACAGCTATTCCACTATCATTGAAGAGTGGCATAACTGATGATGAACAGACTCATATTTTATATGATACAGAATATTCATTTCATTTAGATGGTAATGTGCCTCTTCTGCAGGTGGAGAATTTAAGTGTGGAGACTCCATGTCGGGGTCTACCATTGATCAGAAACTTATCTTTTGTGGTACACAAAGGTGATCATATGCTGGTGGGTTCTTTTTGACGTGAGCTTGAAATGAGTATTCTGTTATCATTTCTTATCTGTTGGCATATGCAGATAACTGGAATAAGTGGATGTGGTAAAACATCACTTCTTAGAGCAATAGCGGGTCTTTGGCACTATGGAAAAGGCACCATTCAAAGATATTTTGATTATACAGATGCCAAACAGATATTCTTTTGCCCTCAAAAACCTTACATGGTTCTTGGGACACTAAGGCAGCAGCTTTTGTATCCTGTATGGAATGTGGACAGCGTGTTAATCAAATCTCATAAGCAAGGTATGTGTTCCTCTCATGAGAGCTGTTATTGATTTGAGAATATTAGTGAGATACCTTACCTATCTATGCAATGGCAAAGATATGTGTTGCCAGCCAACAGATATGGAATTGATCGATATTCTCCACAAACTTAATCTACAAAGTGTAACGGCTCGATACAGTCTAGACTCTACAGCTGACTGGTCTAGTGTACTGTCACTTGGTGAACAACAACGGATTGCATTTGCAAGGATACTGTTGTGCCAACCAATACTCGTTCTTCTAGATGAAGCTACAAGTGCAGTAGATGAAGAGAACGAGGTAATAAATAAATGAAATACGTTTCGTTAGACTCTGCAGTATAACCTAATCATATTTGTTTAACTGTTGGAACTCGCAGGCGTTTCTATATAGGCAACTCCAGAGTGCGGGAATTTCCATTATTAGTGTGGGTCATAGGACAAGCCTCCGAGGTTTGCACACCAGCCAGTTGAGACTCCATGGGGATGGCACTAACTGGGATATAATACTTCTTTAAACAGGACAATTCCAATTAATAGTGTGATCCACAAGTACATGATCAAAATATTTAAAACCAAACGAAGAGTGTAGAAATGATTTTTATACAAAATGGCTTTATAAGCTTGGATTAAATCAAGCTCTTCTTATATGTTGACAATGGTATTTATGGGCGGAATTGTGGAATTGACATCCTCTTTTACACAACTTACCACTTTCCTTTATCCTACTATACGTGGACAATTAGTTAGCAGCCCTAATCCATGCAGCTCAGTTTATACTTTCTGTTTCTCAAGGATAAGCTTATATTTATTAAATATCTTGTGTGGATGCACTTATGTTGTTTCAGCTCCAGTTTAATACTATATAGTTGTGACAACGGGCTGGCGACATATCCGCTAACCCATCGGGTCATGTGCCACGTATGGTCTATGGTTGGGGTACAATTCAAGGTCCATAACAGCACTCAAAATTGTCCACGTACTAGTTCCCCTCTATACTTTGTTGGGGACAGCTTGATTGTCCAAGAAGTGATCTGACTTGAGCGGCAACCCTGGGTGAACAATATGTCAAAAATTAACTACTGAAATTTGGGATCCAAGTTATAAAAGTTAACTACAAATGAGAAACAACAAAATTTCAACCGTCAGAAGAGCGGATTTGAAGACTTACCTAGTTATCCAGTTTGAAAACTGATCTGCTTGCAAATGCTACTAAACACCAAGGCAGTACAGCGCTACATCCGCTACATTCTTCAAGAATACAGAATATGAAAATGAAGGCTGTCTACTCAGTACATCATGTATACAAGCTACAAGGTGTTACCCAGCGCCCTAAATCAAAGAACCTCAGTAGGTATTCCTCGTGTTTCAACCGGTAAATTGGTTGTAATACCCATCTATGCAGGTTTACATGAATTGGGCATAGATTTCTTTCTTAAGCTTATTAAAACCTTCAATACTCAATATGCTGCAACCAGGGTTGTTTCATATGAATAAAGGTTGGTATCAATGTCATTCCTCCAACCAGTACCAGCTATTATGCTATGTCTATTGCTTGCTGCTCAATTTATGTTCTGTAAACTTGCATTTCTGATCTTCCTGCATCCCAGCATCAGCAAAGATGTTTGACATGAGTATATATCCAGCAGCGCAACAAAAGTCCAGACTGACTACTTGGTCAAAACAATGCCTACCTGTCTCTATGTTCCCATGCATTCTGCAAGCATTAAGCAGAGATGTCCAACCGACAATATTGGGTTGCAAAGAATCCCTAAGTAAAATGTTAGCCTCATTTAGACACCCCGAACGACCCAAAAGATCAGCCATGGAGGTGAAATGAGGAATGCCTGGTGTAATCTCATGAGCTTCTTGCATTGATATAAAATAATGGCGGCCTTCATCCACTAGACCTCCATGACTGCACGCAATGAGTATATTAGTAAATATAATCTCATCAGGACATAAACCCTTCTGTTGCATCATCTCAAAGCACTTTGACACAAGTACAACTTCACCATGCTGAGCATATCCCGCAGTGATTGCACCCCATAAGACCAAAGTTTCAGAGTGCAACTCATTGAAGATCCTGCATGCCTCATCTAGGCTCCCACATTTTGCATACATATCTATCAGTGAGCTTCTCAGAGTTGCATCTAGTTGAAGTCCACTTTCAGCAATTTGTTCATGGATGTGCCTTCCCTTCACTATGGATCCTATGCTTGCACATGCTTTTAGAGCTGTAGAAAGAGAACCTGCATCTGGATTTATTCCATTCTCTCTCATCTTGTCAAAATATTTCAGGGCAACATCACCTCTATGCTGTAAATATCCTGTAATTACTGCATTCCACGAGCCCACATAAGTGTTTGGCAACATATCGAAGACTCTACATGCATCTTCCATCCTGCCACATTTAACATACATGTCAACAAGAGAGCATCCCACAACAGGATCCAATTCCAATCCGCTGTCCATAACCTGGTCATGGATCAACCTCCCTTCCTCTAAGGCCTTTAAACCTGCACATGCCTTCAAGACTCCTGAAAATACAACATTGCTTGGCTTTATATCCTCCTCTTGCATTTTTTCAAAAACTCTGAGAGCAAGGCTGCATTCAGAGTGATCTGCATATCCCCCAATCATTATGCCGAACGAGACCACATCCTGGTTTGGCAGCTTATCAAATAGTTTACATGCCTCCTCCAAATTGCCGCATTTAATATACATATCAACTATGGTGTTTTGGACAACAACATTAGATCCAAGCCCACAATCAATAATGTGGCAATGGAGAATCCTGCCCTCTTGTATGGCTCTTAGAGTGGCATATAATTTCAAGGCACTTAAAAATGTGATCCTGTCTGGTTTAAGACCACTCTCTTGCATTTTCTCATAGTATGCTAAAGCAATTTGACCTTCACCATTATGAACAAGCCCCTCAATTAGCACTCCCCAAGTTACCACATCTAGGGCTGGAATTTTATCAAATACCTTGAAAGCTTCCTCTAGGCTTCCACATTTAGCATATGCATCAATGAGAGTGCTTCCCATGACAATATCTGATTTGAGCCCATCTTCAATGACCTGCACATGAACAACCCTGCACCGGCTTATTGCTCTCATACTCATACATGCTTTCAAGAGACCTAAAAACATAGCCCTTGTTGGACTTACATCCTCTTCCTGCATTTTCTCATAATACTGCAATGCAAGGAGCCCTTCCCCATGTTGAGCACATCCTGCAATGATGGCCCCCCATGAAACCACATCTGGACTAGAGAGATTATCAAAAACTTTACATGCTTCTTCAAGGCTCCCACATTTTGCATACATATCAATAAGGGTGGTCCTAACAACATCTGATCGAATCCCGCTTTCGATAATTTGGCTGTGGATGAGCCTCCCATGCAGAAGGCCACATGTTGCTGCACATCCCTTAATTGCAGCGACATAAACATGGTTATCATTCCTCACACCTGACCATTGCATTCTGTGGTGCAATTCATTTGCGTTCTTACCTTGCCCAAGATTGGCATTTGCAGATATAATAGCAGTCCAACTATGCGCACCTGGTTTCGTTATTTTCGTGAAGACCCAGTTTGATTCAAGTAGCCTTTCATGGTGAGAAAATAGGCGGATCAAATGGTCCCCCAAAGCAGCAATTGAATCCAACCCACTGTGCGTTAGACGAATTTGCAGTTTCCTGAAACATTGCAGGTCTTTTATTTTCTCACATCCCTGCAGAATGTCGTAGGCATCATCCCTTGATAAGGGAATTCCATCCATGTCCATGAGCTCGGCCGTTTTGAGTGCCTCATCGATCTGTCCAGCATGGCGAAATCTTCTGAGATGTGTAGAGTTTCTACTAATCATCCAGTAAGAGTTTCAAACAGGAAATTGAAGGGATAATCGACCAAGACATTCCAGAGTTACTCCAATCTCTGCATTCCAGCCATAAATTTTACGTTATCATCTTGTATCTTCCAGTTCGTAGTGAAATCTTCAAGACTCTAGCATATTGGTCTATTCCTGCTTCTAACGATGGCTACAAGGCAGTTATCTCTTTCCTTAACACACTGCCCCTCAAGTTTATAGTGATCCAACGGCTCAGATCAATCTTGATCAGTGTGTTACTGGAGCTATAACACACTGCTACTCCATAACACCCTAGGATGTTATGAAATGGACGGATCCAGATCGATTTTGATAATGACGGATGGCCCAAAAAGGCGGTGTGTTAAGGCGATAGCCCTCGGTGTTACTTCAAAAAATTTTCGGGCCTCACCTGGCGACACCCTCGCCATTTTGATGGCCCTCAAATTTTTTCAAGAACACCACCGCCGGCGTTATCTACTCCACCAGTAAGTTTTATAGTTGAGATCGAGCTCACCGTTGGTAAACATTTTGTTGATAACACATTGAAAAGCCATAAACATTTTGTTTGTTCTTACGCATAAACACCTAGCGTGTTATAAAAACACAACACAAAAAAAAAAACAACACAAAACAATGAAGTGGCCCTTCATGGCCGGAGGGTGAAGTGGCTTGAATCATAGTTCAAAGTTTTTAACAATCAATTCAAAACTATAATCCTAAACATTTGGAAGCCTTCTCTGGCTATATCTGTTCTGTCTGTACATAAAGAATTCGGGGACTCATTTTCTGGCTATACAGATAGAAATCGTAAATGCTTATGTTGCAAGTAATAATAAAGAATCTCAGCTCAAAACAAGTTGCTTCTTGGCGTCCGTTTCTACTCTATGGTACATTTTCTGTGGCCCTTCCGCCATAAGATTAGTTGACCTCTGGATTCATTTGATTGTCTAAGCTCAATTTTCCTTGTTCGTCGGCTCACAATACAGAATTTAAGTGGTGAAGAGCGTACATTTTTTATCTTGTCGATGTTTTGTTGCTCCATTCCTCCATCCTCTATCTTGTGCAACTTCTTACTATTCTAGGGCATATACTAATATGCAGCCACATCTACAATGATACCAACAACCATTGAAACATTCTATATTGGCACACAATCCCCCATGCGCCGGCTAGCCGCCCTAATTTTCTTGTCCTATTATCTACTTTGTTAATTTGGGATTATCCGGTATGGCAAAAAAGGTTTTTGGAATTTTTTTTAACTTAATTTCATATGATTTTGGGATTTCTGAACTCCGGAAAAACTTACCGATTTCCAAAAATCGTGTGAGTTTTTCTATGATTTTTTGCTCTTCGATTTCCACCACAGAGACGATGATATCAGAGGAATTTGCGCATCTTATTTTGGTAAAATCGTGGTGCATGCTTACAGGTGGCGTCCAGGTCCACTTCGGGATGGATTGTCGACCGCCATAAGAGAGCTTTGGATTTATGAACTCTGTGGCATGTTCTACTGCAAGTTTCTATCCTCTCTTCTTTTTTTCTTTCAGGCTAATTGCTGAATACTGCAGCTGCTTCCAGGGTTTTCAAGCATTGTGGTTGCCCGAGGATGATTCTGGCAGTATTAGGCATGGTGTGATGCATAACAGACTTACTTAATTTTTCCTTTTTTCTTTGTTCACGTAAATAAGAGGGTATTGGAGTACATGAATCAGATGATGCATGTTGTGGAATGGTTTTGGGGTGTGGTTGCATACCGGGTCATGGATTTGATGCCTCAAACTAACTTTGCTTCTTCTTTGGGGTATGGTTGCATACTGGGTCATGGATTTCATGCCGCAGACTAAGTTTGCTTCCAGTAGAGGCTGCCATAATTTTCTCTGTCTATTGCAAAGTTGCCTGGAACCGCAGTGACTCTAACTTTATTGTTTTCTTCATCTTTCACTTGCCTGCATGTTTTCAATTTCTGTCAAGCCTTCATTTAGAGTTCGAGAGCATATCTATAGTTCTTTTATGAAACTCTTGCTGGTCTGGAAATCAGATATATCTTTTGCAGGTGTTGTCCAACTATGATTAGTTCTGTACTCACAGTGGCTATTGCAAGTTCTGATAAGTACATCGTTAGGTCTAGGGTATCAGGGATACGTGCGGCAGAGTTCGGGTCCTGTGGCCAAAGCCAGGTAGATCACATTTATATTTGAATAAAGAGATTGCATTTCACACCGTCTATGTTGAAAGAAAAAGCTTTGCATATGGGCAGGAACAACCTGTGTCGCTGGAGCGCTTCCATGATCACCATCATTGACTCTCACATGTTATGAAGAACCCACATTGTTCCTGGAACAAAATATGACGACAAACAGCAATCAGGTATTGTTGATCATTCAAGATTATTTGTTTAAGCATCTCGGTTGTGCAAGTTTCATCTAGCTTTAATTTCAAGGCCCTGTTTGCCAAGCTATCTTGCCTTCACTATACACATGGATCTCCTAGAGGAGATTACGTAATTTAAGCATTTGATGTGGTATTAACGTATGTGCTTCAGTTCAGGCCATGCCAGGGTAATCCGACTACTGCTTAATAACAGGTTTCTCTGCCGAAGCCAACAAAAGCTCCCTCTCTTCAGAATGCTCATACCATTTGCCCTGTCATTTTTTCGCTCTTAAAAGTCCTGCATGTTATACAATGATTATTCCAGTATTCAAAAAATTGGGCCAGGTTAGTCTGTTCAGCTTTGAGATTTCGAAATTAAGATCTTGGGTCCAGTTTATTAGGGCCTTTGGGGACTTCATACGGTTATTATCTCTTTGGTACGGTATTGAGAGTTCAAAAGCATGTTCAATGTTCAGTATTCTTTGTTCGAATAAAAAAAATAGAACTATTTACTTCTATTCTTAAGCCAAATATTTTTTTTGTGACAGTAGTTTCTTCTGAATCCAGCATGACTCTGCAGATTACTCTTAATGATCAGGTATGATCTTCATCCTACATGGTGTCGCTAAGATGGATCACAACATTTATGATGTTTGCCTATCTTTGGAATCCTTTGCCAAACTTTCTGCAATAATTGAATCATGGATATCCACATTGTGAAACCACATTGCTTCGAATCCCTGATAATAGCTCTCTTTGCTTTTCTATAAACTCTGGACAGGCAACAAATTGTAAACTTTTCTTCAAGTCGAGAGATAGACTTAATGGCATTTCTAGAGGAGGTAGACATTTGCTTATGTGGCAGATTTGTTTAACTTGGATTAAATTTACAGGTCATAACAAAGGTTCATATGTAATAGGATCTTTCCATTTCATTTCTTCACTTCCAACAACCGTGTTGCTGGCATTCTAAAGGAGGTATTAATATTTAAAGTGGAGTTATTAAGATGTGCACTGATATCTATGTTCCAATGCAGGACTAAGGATTTCCAACCAGAATTTGAAGCATAGCACTGGACGTTCCAAGCAACAATTTTGTTGTAGCATCTCTATTATATCTTTTTTTGTAAATTATACACATGAAATGTAGAGGGCTTTCTATGTTTACAGTGCACTTATTAGATGTAGTTTATATTAGATCTGATACATACACCTTATGTATCTTATTCTACAAAGTCATTAAACGCAGTATAGATGCATAAAGACATGTTATGGAAAAATGGCGCTTTGGTAGTGCTTTTCTTGCCATGTATCATGCTTACAAACATCAAGCATGCAATAAACTACATCTCTGCTCTATGGTTGTGGCGCTTTGGTAGTGCTTTTCTTGCCATGTATCATGCTTACAAACATCAAGCATGCAATAAGCTACATCTCTGCTCTATGGTTGCACATGTGTAAAAGCATTTGAACTTTTTTTATGGAAGCATTTGAGGCTATTTAGCTAGATCGTCTATTCAGTTTTATAAGGTTTCTTAAATCGATGAATCCAAATTGCAAGCTCAAGATCTTTTAAACATCAAGCTCAAGACCCTTAAACAGGGCACTTATAGGATAGGATTGACAACATCCTGAGCCATGCTTTTAATTGAGTATAAACTAGGGGATATTGTTATGAATTTGAGTATAAACTAGGCGACATTGTTATGAATGTTATGAATTTTTTCAAAGGTGTTATGTCTTTGTTTAATCACAGCATTAGAGTGCATCAAATCTTCCAAGTGAGAAGCCATTGACTAGCTATACATTCTACCAGTGCTAAACATGTTGCTTTCATCTGTTCCAAAGTTATTTCATCAACAATTAGTAATTGTTCAAATGTTGATCGTGTGCCGGGAAAGAATGAGCCCATACCCGCCATGTGGGCATCTATGGACATCTATAGGGTGCAACATGGCATCCCTGCAATGCAACATGGCATCATTGCAATGTAACAACATCCTTTTTAAATGCCATTGCCAAGCCTAATGATGATTTACAAATTCATTGGTTCTTTAGTCCAAAGTTCAAATGACAGAGAATAAGCTTGAAAAAACCCAATGTATTTTTTATGTTGAACAAACATATAGTCCCTATGCGCCAAATTATGAATGACACATTTCATTCACATCGCCACGTTGCATTGACAAACTAATCCTCACCTTTTCCTCACATAACTAACAAACAAATTAAGGAAATACACCTTTTGCTATTTATACACCCAAGCACTCCAAGCACACATAGCATGTTCTAGCTAAAGCCCGGCATATTTTCATGCTCCAAATCTTCTTTTGTTACTAAACAACCGTCTTTCAAATCGTTACTAGGCCCGGCAACGCCGGGCACTATAACTAGTATATATAGACAAGTCTTTGTACTCTGCAGGGCCTATACGAGTTGAATGTATTTATTCTGAGGATTTTAGACGGATTGTATGAAGTCGACCATGCAAAACGAACCCAGTATGAAAGATTCCCCTAGATTCTTAAGATTTTACAAAGATATCTCTGGACTCCCAGAAATTATTCCAAGATTCCTCTAGATTTCCCAAGATTTTATGTGGATTCTCCTAGATTCCATTAGATTCTATAAAGATTCCTCTAGATTCTCTTAGATTCTATCAAGATTATCCTAGATTCTCAAATATTTTATGAAGATTCCCCCATAGATCCCTAATATTCTCTTGTGATTCCCCTAGATCCTCAAAGATTGTCTCAAGATTCCTCTTGATTTTCCAAGATTCTACATAAATTCTTCTAGATACCCTTAGATTCTATACAGATTCCCCTAAATTCTCCAAGATTCCATCAACATTCCCTTAGATTCTCAAAGATTTCATAAAGATTCCTTTAGATTCCCCAAGATTCTATGTATATTTTCCTAGATTTTCTAAGATTCTATAAAGATTCGCCTGGATTCCTCAATATTCTATGACCATTCACAAAAACTTCCCTAAGATTCTCCTTGATACCCTTCATATTTTCCTATATCCCCTAAGGTTCCACAAGCGTTCCTCAAGATTCTCATAAGATTCCTGAGATCAAACCACCCCTTTGATCCTCAAAGATTCTGTCAAGATTTTCTAAGCTTCTCTAGTGCGGTCCCACAACCACGAAACGACAATTTCTTAAGGTTCTCTAGCGCGGGCCCCACAACCACAAAACGACAAATCTTAAATTTTTTAACGAAGGTAGAAAACAAAACTGTATAAAGTTGCCTTTTTTATACAATCCCATAATCCCATGTAGATGTCTCTATTAATTTGCATATTGAGCATAACATCCATGTTGTGATTGAAGCGCACAAAGATGCCATTCTAAATGTTCTCGTACCAAGGGGACAATATTATTTCATTTATTTTATCAATTCTATTATTGAAGTGTACAAAAAAAGCCATTGTAAATGTTCTCAAGTACTTTACCAAAAGAAAAATATATTTCCTCTATTGTATTTGAGAGTAAGTACCTAGGAAGTTTTGAGCTCATTAAAGCTAAATAATTGTTGAGGTACCATTTACATGTTTCTATATTGGGTATAAGCGCATTTTGCATTCCTTTCTAAAGGTTTTAGTAGTGAAAAAAATTAAATTAAAAAAATACAGTGGCAGAGCTTTGGAAACTCTCATCACAATATGGAACACAATGGGTCCATCACTATCATACTGTTTGTTTTTGCATTTTATGTACTTGACCAAGAATCTTTTTACGACACCTTAGCTTAAACAGAAGTTCCTGTCTCATCATTAGTTATAATAATCTGCTAAGTATCATCTACAGACCTTCAACATTGTGCAGTTTTTTTATAATAGTA
The DNA here is from genome assembly GCA_021234155.1 of Isoetes taiwanensis. Lineage (NCBI taxonomy): Eukaryota > Viridiplantae > Streptophyta > Lycopodiopsida > Isoetales > Isoetaceae > Isoetes > Isoetes taiwanensis. Next base: position 4,882,536 of record JAJEKV010000072.1, read on the forward strand.
CCTCATACATCATCGAATCTTCTTACTGCCTTGCTACACTGCTAAATTATCAGCTTCCAGAGATGATTTTCGTAGACTTCTAAGAATCTGGCACTCTATATATGTACCATACATCAGTATCTAATCCGCATTCAATCTACCTACAACTTAAACATCCAACATATCCTCAGCTGAGAAAAAAAAAAAACCCAACTGACACAAGAGAGAAATAAAATGAAGAAACAAATGCACTGTATGTATAAAAGTCAGAATGTGGGGGGTTGAGCAGCACCATCACATGGGCTTATCCAAAAGTATATACCTATCTAGCTTATCTTGTAAGTAAGAATGATTTCGATAAGATCAACAACAGAGTAAGGATTAAACCTGAGAATACGCTCAACCACCTTTCTGCAGCTTACAGCATTGTTAATTTGAATAAAATAGAGTTTCTGTCTTTCATAGCTGTTTGATAAGATATGTTTGACATACACAGTTCCTTCCACTGCTTCACAGTAAAGCAATGCAGAACAGTTCTGCAGAAAAAAAGGAATAAAGACAATCTTAGATTCTGGAACTCTGCTTTAATTAAACATGTTCGAACTACTTTCTGTTAATCCCGAACAAAAAATACATAATTTCTTCCAGCCTCATCCTTTTCCAGTTGTAAGACATGGTGGTTAATTACACCATATCCTTCTCAAGTTGTTTAAACAGGCTTGTAAGTGGCAAGAAATTCGTGCAGGAAAAAAGCACGAGTTCTCTAACTGAGTAGTGTCTTATTTGGCCTGCACACTTTGATCTCGGACTTTGATCTTTTCTTGCTGCATAGCTGAACCTCAAAACCGATCTCTGTTTTTCGTTTTTGAGTTGGGCTTGAGCATCTTATTCATCAAATCTACAAGCCACTTGTAGCGCTTATCGATCTGAAATCTTCTTCCAGCATAAATTTACTTGCAAATATTGCATCACAACATTTGTGTTGTGCAGAAGCAACTCCAGAAAGGCAGAAAAAAATGAGAGGGGAGAGAGAGAAGGTTCACAATCCTTAGGAATATCCTGGCAGAACTAGTAGTAAAGTAGATAAGTTTGCATAAGCAATACTTTAGAAACAAATCATAAGCTTACTTTTGCATCACAACATTTGTTTTGCACTGAAGCAACTCCAGGAAGGCAGAAAAAAATGAGAGGGAAGAGAGAGAAAAATGAGAGGGGATGAGAAGTCACCTTGGCGGGCCAAAAAGCTAGAGGTGAATCCAGTGGCAGTCGCTAAGAGAGAGACCACCTGCCCAAGAAGAATTAACAAAAAGTTGCGAGCCCATCGACTCTTTGGTAGCCCCTTAATAAACACAAGATATTGAGAAGATTGGCATGGTGCTATCTATAAATATTACATAGGCCTACCATAGGGTTACTTGCAAATGCCTAGAATCAACTCCTTTAGGATTTGCAAAACCTGTATTTTAAAATAAAAGAAAGAAGGAATGATGAACCTTGCAACTCTGTCAATCTTCCCTCTTCTTGCTAGGGAAGAGGTCTTGTAGGAGCAGCTATGAGGAGGAGCTGCTATGAGGACTGCCTGAAGATGAAATTCCCCGTCATCCCTCTTCCAGTGAGAACTTGATGCTTGTCCTGCATTTAAAAGCCTGAATTCAGGATCTGTCTTTACTCATAACCCTTAAGTCTAGCAATGAACTTTACTTGATGAGATATTGCTATCCATGCTAGGTCCGCATCCATCTTCGTTAATCTCACCCCCAATGTTCATCTTGTAGTCTAATTTGGATCTCCTTGCAGGTGATGATCCACCATGGTTATAGAAACACCTTTATCAACTGATCCACCATGGTGATAGGAACAAAGAGCCAATTGTAAAAAAAAATGGAGGATTAATCTTCTTAAACTTATAACATGTTTACCTGCATTCTCTAAGTTTGGTAGCTTAAAGTTGTAGTCATCTTTGCAGCTTCTCATATTCAAGACTCGCAAATGACCAGCACAAGTCTCCATTTTTTCTGACCACGGGTCCTCATCCCTGGCCATTTTCTTGCCCTTAAAATGGCCGTCCAGTTTCTTCTTCAAATTAGGGCAAGAACTTCCGACACAACACTGTTTCTTTGAACTTCCATTTTCCAGAAGACAAAATGAACCTCTTTGAGAGAATTTACAAACGGTTTCTTGCCCTTAAAATGGCCGTCCAGTTTCTTCTTCAAATTAGGGCAAGAACTTTCGACACAGCACTGTTTCTTTGAACTTCCATTTTCCAAAAGACATGGACAAAATGAAGGTCTTTGGGAGAATTTACAAACGGAGGAGTCGTCGTACCCTGCTCTTTCCATTTGGTTATCACAGGGCATAAGAACTTGGCGATGGCGAGTCCGAAACCCCAAATATTTGAATCGAATCAACCAGACTCAGAGGCAGCAATAGGGCTGACCGCCAGTTTACTGGCAGTAGCCAATTTGGAGCAGTCACCAGCATATCTTAGGCATATGCTGGCATATACTTGGATATACCCACAAACCCACATAAACGAGGGTTTGCCCCCCTAAGGGCAACCCAAAAACCACCATAAAACTCTCGGCCTTAGTTTTTGGGTTCCCCGTAGGGCATTCCTTGGGGAGTGTGGGGAGGGACAGATAGAGGGCCATGATTTAAGAATATTGTGGTATATTCTTTGTCTACGGCTATGTACTTTTGGGATTTGAAGGACACCTGAGGCCCAAATCACATTGGAGCTAAACCCAAAAAATAATATTCAATTTACAAATAAAAGAATGCCAAGTGGATATTTTAGGCACCCACTCTATTACACCATCGTGCCTAATTGCTGACTCATCGATTAGGCACCCTTCACATTTTGGGCGGGCGAAAGTGCATGTCCCAAGTTTTGGCAGTGGCCACATCGACAAATTTATCCATATACGCCTATCTTCTTGGCGCCAAAAACACAAAAGAATTGATAACGCGCTAGTTCTATTCTCTGTCTGCCAGAATCGAACAAGCTTCTCCATCAGTTTCTACTGCAATTTCGACAGGTATGACTTTTGGAACATCAATTGATGAAGTAGAAGATCTCAAATTTGCTAGTTTTTAATGCTTTATTATGTTTTGTTTTTGCATTCCGTTCTTTCATTTTTTTTTTTCAAATATGCTGCTCGAATTTGTCCATCTACTGTTCTTTCTCTGTGAAGGTCAAAAGTATGAGATGCTAAAAGATTCAGATGAAGTTGCAGGTGACCTGAAATTTTCTCATTTTTCTCTTCTATAATAACTTTCGTTGCCTTATTCCATTTATTTATTTTATTAAAGTTAAGTTCTCAGTAAAATTGGAGGATGGCAGAGATGTCTTCACGTCCTCTGAAAATATGTGAAGGATGGTATGCGAGTTCAGTGTGCTGCCAATTTTGGCACTAAAAGCCGCTAACTCTTAAGCTTGCTTGGTTATACAATTGTTCAAAATGCATGTTGGTGTAATAGTAAGAACTTTATCCCATGTGACAGGATTTTTCTGCCCATCAATTGCAAAAGTAGTGACCATGAAAAAAGGGGAGAAAACCGCATGTATTGTGAAGTCAAAATGTAAGAGGTCGATATTGTTGATGTCTTCATTTGGCAATTTTATGATATTTAGGTTGCTTTTGCAGATGGGTTTGAAGAGCAAGGTCACAAGGCTGATGCTGTATGTGCAGTTGTACTTCTAAATGGAACAAAGCTTATAATTCTTGAATTATTATCTTCAAAAGTATTTGAAGTTACAGATGACAGAAGGTTATTAAGAAAGTCTCAAAGCAATGAGAAGAATATGAAAAGCCCAGTGATGACACTGTCGTGACAAGTCTGTAGTTTCATAGAGCTCAAGTATTGTAAGGAAGGAGCTGATTGGCAATTTGGTTGGACTGTGTTTGAAAAGAAAGGTTATGAAGATGAACTATATGAGTTCAGGATTGACGAAGGTGTTTAGCCATGTGTCAATGGAAAATCATTTAGTTCATACAGATATGAGAAAATGAGGTTTTTGTTAACTTCTCAAATTCTTTTCTCTAAAAATGTGTTTGAACTAACCAGTTATGTCACCTGCTAGGCTGGAAAATATGTGGAATGTGAGCATTCATTTTCATCCAAAGAAGCAAGCAAGAGTTTTGATGGTGAGTTGCAAGTTGAATATGTTACTTGTATGCTGAAGTTGAAGAATTATACAGATGTTGTCAAGCTATGCACAAAGGTACTTATAACTAGTCTTGAAGATAACAATTTTAAACCTGGCATTGATGATAACCCAAGCATGTAGTTGGCTTTTCTTATGAATTTGTGGTACTTGCATTTGTTTCAAGAAACAACGACATATTCCAATCTTAAGGAAGGAAACGGACAACTTATAGTATATACTGACTAATGGAATTGAGAGAACGGGTGGCCTTGGATCATACAAATTATACACGTATGTGCAATTTTAAATTCAGTGAACTTGGGATCAATTTGACCAAGTATTATTTGCTGACAACAAATATATCAGACCATTTTGGATGCTTGTGCCCAGAACTATACCTGCAATTTGGCATCATGGATATTCAGGGACACTCTTGGATATTGCGAAATTGGTAAGTCATCTTATGGTATAAGCATAATAGCAGGAGCAGCATCCCTTATTACAAAGTTACAAGGGAACCATTTATTGATATTGCTGGGAAGTTCTGAAAGCTTTTATACCTCACATGCCAGGCAACACTTTAATGGCTGAGCTAAGTACATCAAACATTAGTAATGGTAGGTTCTATTACTCTATAACTTGTTATCAAGAATTGATTAGCATACCATATTTATTAAGCATTCTTGTAAGTGCATGTGCTGGGAGTGTATAAATACACCTTCATTGAATCTTTGTTGTTTCTTAGTACCATCTCCTTTCCTCGGTTCTTTTGTTTTATAGTTCTTGTTTGAAATAAGGGCATAAGTTGTTTATGACAAGGATGGGAATAGTCTGATGGGTGTTTTGATCTTTCATTCCATGTTCAGAGGTTTGTCATCTGTACAATTCATCTTAACAAATTCATGGAATAGGACAAACCACTATGCATTAAGCAAGTCATAACAAAATCTAGATAATCATTTTGTGTATCAGTCTGTTAGATGTAAAATGACTGGTTATAGAATGGTGCAAGAGCGTAAGGAAATAAGAATGCTAGTTTCAAACATGAGAGATGCTTGCACTGGAGATGGCCCTCAAACGCAGACGATAAGCCATTTCCACTTGGCTATGACGTGTCACTTATTTGATTGGGGCGGATCATATAGTGTGATACGGGAAGACCGCCTAAAGCTGTTTTATTGGAATAACGGGTGCCTGAATGTGCCACGTATTTTTTTTTTGTTAGCGCTAGTGTGATTTCGCCCTGAGGACATATAGACGGTGGGGATTTTATGGAGTCTGGGTGGAAGGTGGGGATGCGATCTCAGCTTCCTGTACCGACGTAGAGGGGAACTTTGTCCTCCTGCGGCGACTAAGGGCAAGGGCATGGGCATGACAAAAGGGGCAATCAGAAGATGGACACCGGAACTACAGTATGGGCATGTTCTCTTGTTCTTTAGCAGGGTTGCCTAACCTGAGCTGCCCACTTTCCTGAAATTCTAGCTATGCCATGTGTCCTGCCACATCACCTGAAATCATTTTGAACCATCCGATTCTCGTACTTCGAATCCTAGGGCCAGAGAAATTAGAAAAGCCAAGTAATTCTCTGCCGGAGTTTGGCTCCTCGAAGTTTGGCGATCCTTCCACCGCACACCTCTGACCTCGGCCTCTCCGTTATTTCGATCTCGTTCTTTCCGACTTCACTGCCGTTCTAATCTCCACCTTCCGTGTTCTCTTCTATTTCGCCATGGCCAAGCCATCTGAAGCAAGAAGGAAAAATGAAACCCTAATGGCCAAAAAGGGGTTTCATACTTTTTGGCACGTTTCCCAAAATTATTATTCAAATTATTATTTACTTAATAATCTATTTCCGAAAAAAATTACTTTTATATTCACAACCCAAAAGTGGGACTAGTACACGGGTAAGTTACAAAAATTTTTACAACAGAAAAAGACGGCCGTTTAATCACCTAAAATCCCCTCGGATCCTTCGTGCCAGCTGGAGGTCCTTGGGCATGATGGTGACCTGCTTTGCGTGTATGGCGTAAAGGTTGGCGTCACTGAAAAGCTCGACGAGGTAAGCCTCGGTAGCCTCCTGGAGGGCGAGGATCGCAAAAGCTTGGAACCTTAGGTCGGTTTTAAATTCCTGAGCGATCTCCCGTACAAGCCGCTGGAAGGGGAGCCGACGAATCAATGGCTCGGTAGACTTCTGATACTTACGTATCTCCCGAAGTGCTACCGTGCCCGGCCGATACCTATGGGGCTTCCGCGGCTTAAGGGTCGCCTTAAGCGACGGAATGGATTTCCCGCCGGTTGAAGGATGCTTTGTCCGCTGAACGATCTGCTCCCGTCTCTGAGCCGATGTCTTCTTGGCAATGGTTGCATCCTGCTGCAGTCGGGTCTTATAGTGCACCCCACTCTTAACAGGTCTGGACTTCGTTCTCTTCAATCTCCGATTACCCCAGCTCGTGCGCTGCTGTGGGTCTTAGGCGGTTCCGTCGGCGGGGTTTTCACGAGGGTTAACGTTTTGGGCAACACCTAGGTCTGTTGGTCAACTGCTTTGGTGATCTTCCGCCCCCCCCTCTTGATTTCCGCTCTGGCTGGCTATGAAGGTCCTCCCCTTCCTCTTGGAGCCGCTCTGGCTCTTCATCCCTAGCCTCTTTGTCCGGGGGCGCATTTATATGCGCAAGAGGAGCAATCTCGATATATGGTACTGTCCGTCCCGTGCTTTCTCATGTCCTCTGCTGCGGATTCGGTGGCCTTGACTAAACCTTGGCGGAACATTTTCAAAGATGAAGCTGTTAAGGTCTTCATTCCAAGAGAAGGTAGGAAGATTAAAGTATTCTCGGTACGTAAGTATACGACCTTTCCCCAAGTAATAAAAACGGTCCATTCTTATGTGCGGTGGAGCACGGGCTATCCGGTGCAAGTCTTCCACTCTCGCCAAGATGCATGATCCTCCGGGCTTCATTCGAACAAGCTCGGCGGGGGGTCGTCATCTGGTCCTGGCGAGGGGTAAAACTTAACCACAGCCCATGCACGGTCCGGCTGCTCCACGAGGGTATAGGCCTGATCGGCTTCATTCAGCTTGATAAGAAAGCGCTCGTTGAAGTGGAAGATAGGGTAGGGAACTCTTCGGCCCTCGACAAAGTGCTTGACGAAAAGACCAAGGATGGTGTCTATCATAGGGTCTTCGTCGGCAAGATGCTCGACTAGCGCGGCAAATAGCTGGAATACGCTTAACTTCTTCAGGTCCACGGTTAGCTTGAAGCGCGGCATGGTTATACTAGCAGAGAACGGCAAGGGAGGAGGAAGGTGAGGCGCTCAAGGGAGGACGGGTGGCGCTAAAGGGTAAGCAAGGGCGCTGAGGCGTAGGGCGGATGCAAGGGAGGCGTGGAGGTCAGCTATGGCGAGTTTGGAGCTCAAGTCCGGCGGCTATGGCGGAAAAGGGCGCTCAGAGAAAGCACACGTCCGAAAATATGATTCAAAATTCAAATTTTAACTTTTAACTTTTTATAAAAATTTTCAAAAAAATAATAATTTTTTTATAAAAAATTTTAAACGGACGCGTATAAAAATACGCGCGACCGTATGGGGCGCTGCGTTGCTTATACGGCTTTTATTTTTCAAAAGAAACACCTCTGAGTATAGCAGCGCCCCTTTTCATTTTTCGGCAGCCTGCTGCCTTGTTTACCTCGGGAGACGTGCCCCCTAGGGTATTTGGGAGGTGCCCGATCCATTGGAGCCATTTTCGCCTTCATCCGAGCTACCTACAAAAAGTTATAGCTCTTCGAAACTTGGGTCTTCCAGTCGCCCTAAACTTCTTAAAACTTATATCCTATTACCTTAACCTAGCACAAAACCAAACATCAGAGAGCCAAACAATCACTCTAGCTTAAACTCTCTCTCCTGACTACCGAACTAGCGAGTTAGGGTTTGGTCAGTGCTATGATTTCGAGTAACCGAAATCACGGCTCTGATACCACTGTGACGCTCCCTGAACATATACGACCCGCGGCCGTATACATACGGGGACTTTCCCCTCCCATGGCGACCAACTCGCCATGAGCAGGGCCCTCCGTCTATTTCGGGCCATCTATAATATGATGCCCGAAAGAAGGACACGAAGGGGTCATTCGGCCCACGCCTTCAATGGGGCTCCTACGTCGCGGAAGCGTGAATACAAGGGTTAGCACACAGCATAAATCACATATAAATAACCACCACGAAGGGTGGAGCATCCATCCAAATACCAACGGCAAAGAATATACATCTAAACCTAAGAAAAACACCCCAAACCCATGGTTCTACCGCTCGGACTCGGTGAGGATCGACCGGCGGCTAGGTCTCAAGAGATCAGCGGGCCCGAATCTTGACATGGCGTTGGCTGGCATAGAACATTGGCTAGGGTTGTCCACTCCATCCGCCCCTCACATTGCACACTTTGCGGATGGGTCAAATCACGCTATGGCCGCTATAGCCTTGGGGGAGACGGGCTCGAGGTATCACCCTGGCTGAGCCTACTCCGGGGTTCATGACACCCGGTCCGATGAGGCAGGTCAGGGAAGCGTCCCCTTCCAGGATCACAGTGGTTCCATGGGTGAGCTAGAGAATACGTGCCACATCAGCGACCCCCGCATCCATACCCAACTTACTCACCCTAAATCTACTCAAAGTGCATGGTGCCCCATCAAGGTCACACCACTACACCTGGGGAGTGTCGGACCCATACCCGCCCCCACGTGACCGGCTATCAGGCCTAGCCCACTGTAGGAGTCTCAGGAGCCTTTTATGTTCGTGCAAGACCCCACCCCCACTTCACCACTGTGTCCCTTCTCTGGTGCTAAGCCAGACCATAGCATCTACGACCCGGTGGTCTCTTGTACACAGGCCGCAACTATTGGGATAATACAGGGCTCTATCTAGGAGCATACTACAATATATGGGCTCAGAGGTCTCTACCCCCCGTAATCCCCCATCTCTGGAGTGCTAACTAAGCAAAGAACTATCACTCCATCCTTTGAGAGCAAAACCAGAATAAAAAATATAAAGAGACTTACCTTTACAACCAAGGGTTAGTTCCTACCACCAAAACACAGAGAGAGTAGACAAGACACACACACAAGTGCCCAAAAGGGGCGCTACCCTAGAATTCTCAACTACACTAACCACCCACCTGTATTCCTGCTCGACCCGTTATCGTTTGGTGCCTCCATCCTTCTCAAACTCGATGCTCAGCTCTGATCACACAGGTGCAAGTACTTGGGCAAGTTGGCGCTCAGCTCAATCACAAGGTAGGCGCTCAGCTCAGGTCGATTATGGTGGATATGGGGGTGGTGATCCACCTTATTGGTCCAAAATAGCATTCACCATGCTGGCCAATCGGGTTTGGCCAGGTGGCGCCTTCCCAAGGGGTATTTAGCTTAATTATCCTTTGTTAATAATAATCCCTTAAATGTAGGTTATTATCTTTAACAATTAAATTAGCATAGCTAATTTAATTCTTTTTAGGTCAACCCCCTAGGTTACCATACCCCATGGTAGCGTATCTATACTGGGTGACGTGTCAATATATTTATACGTATACCGTATAAATACTTGGAACGTCACAGTTGGCATAGTATATGATGCAGAAGATTTAAACTTGAAGTCATATTGTGATGCAGATTGGTGTGGAGACCTTGATGAACGAAAATCAACATCTGGATATATACTCATGCTAGGTGAAGGACCTATCAGTTGGAGAAGCAAAAAGGAATCTTCTATTGCACTATCAAATGCAGAATCAGAATATGCAGCAACCACATTTGCTGCCAAGGAGATTGTGTGGACAAGAAGATTTTTAAACGAGATTGGAGTTGCTCAATCAGAAGGCACAATCCTTTTCTGTGATAATTTCAGTTGTATAGCAATGACAAAAAATCCTATCTGTCATGAGAGGACAAAACACATTGAGATGGAAATGCATTTTATCAAAGATATGGTTGAAAAGCAGTTGATACATATGCAATATATTAGGTCAGAAGGGCAGTTAGCAGATCTGCTAACAAAGGGGCTGAGCACCAACAGGTTCAGTAAATTAGCAGATGAGATAAATTGCAAAAGAATTTTCTTCATTCAAGACTCTATACTCTCCATACATTTACTTATCTATTGCAGATTGCCACACTCTACATGTTTTGAGACCATGGTTCTAGTACTATAAAGCTCTATGCTGGTTTTAAATTTATATCTTGGTATGCTTTTCTAGCAAAAAGCATAAACTTTGCTATGTACTTCAGATTTTATAATTAATGATAAAACCGTCTCTTACTCTCAAAAAAAAAAAAAAAAAAAATTGCAAGAGAATTACAACACTATGATATGAAAGGGGAATGTGAGAAATGTTCATATCATAAGTGTTGCATATTTTTATTATTATCAGAAGGAGATATTATTAAGTACAATTGATGAAGGTTGGATGTGATGTTTAAGCAAGCACATAAATTATGATTGATAAATTTGCCCTAGGCAAAACATGGCAGAACTTGTTCTTAATCAAGGGAACTTGATCTTAGCCATTGAGAAAAGGATGGTGAAAAATATTAAACAGGAATTTACTTATATAGTAACCCAGATATCGGGACCTCAGTCAAATAAGAATAGGCCAAGCTATATTCGAAGGAGAAGACTACTACACAGACTTTGGATCTGGAAACTACGACGGTTCCAGGACCGCCGGAACTCTGCAAATATAATTGAAAGAAGTATGCATTGTTTGTTTATCCTAAGCTTCTTGCAAGAAGACGACATTGGAGTAAGAAATCTACCGTCAAACCTGCTACAGTAAGTGGGTCAATACCATATGAGCAGTGATTCAATGGTTTAATGGGTTATATGATAATATATATTGATATTTCATGGTGATCATTTGCTGATAATGGACTTGGATAAATTAGCATGATAGTTGTAAGATCTATCATACTATGGTGGAGATTGAGTAAGAAAGATATATTGAATACATGTTGTTCATGATTGTTTGAAGCTAACATATTATTGAAATTATTCAAGCATTGTAAAAACAACTTTGCTAGACATAATATTAAATCAAAGATTGATATTGAGCAATTTGACATTACAAGTTCCAACCTATATAGGCATTGCTCTGAAAAGGCGCCTGTACGTTCGGAAGCGGCATGGGGAAGATATGCGGAGGCCAGAAGGGTTCAGAAATCTGGTGCAGGAATTAACCGAAGCACGGTCTTCTTCGTCTTCGGCAAAAAATAGGGCTCATCCTGCCATAGCCGCTTCTTCAACAAGAACCCCTAATCTTCGTCTTCAGAAAATAGTGCCTCCGCCGCTGCTACCTCCGTCGCCCATGCGTCCAGACTTCTCATATGGGTTAAATAATTCACAAGCAGAGGTATTGGCTTCCCCCTCAATGGCCATAGCTCCGGTGCCATTGTCGTTGTGACGTTCCAAGTATTTATACGGTATACGTATAAATATATTGACACGTCACCCAGTATAGATACGCTACCATGGGGTATGGTAACCTAGGGGGTTGACCTAAAAAGAATTAAATTAGCTATGCTAATTTAATTGTTAAAGATAATAACCTACATTTAAGGGATTATTATTAACAAAGGATAATTAAGCTAAATACCCCTTGGGAAGGCGCCACCTGGCCAAACCCGATTGGCCAGCATGGTGAATGCTATTTGGACCAATAAGGTGGATCACCACCCCCATATCCACCATAATCGACCTGAGCTGAGCGCCTACCTTGTGATTGAGCTGAGCGCCAACTTGCCCAAGTACTTGCACCTGTGTGATCAGAGCTGAGCATCGAGTTTGAGAAGGATGGAGGCACCAAACGATAACGGGTCGAGCAGGAATACAGGTGGGTGGTTAGTGTAGTTGAGAATTCTAGGGTAGCGCCCCTTTTGGGCACTTGTGTGTGTGTCTTGTCTGCTCTCTCTGTGTTTTGGTGGTAGGAACTAACCCTTGGTTGTAAAGGTAAGTCTCTTTATATTTTTTATTCTGGTTTTGCTCTCAAAGGATGGAGTGATAGTTCTTTGCTTAGTTAGCACTCCAGAGATGGGGGATTACGGGGGGTAGAGACCTCTGAGCCCATATATTGTAGTATGCTCCTAGATAGAGCCCTGTATTATCCCAATAGTTGCGGCCTGTGTACAAGAGACCACCGGGTCGTAGATGCTATGGTCTGGCTTAGCACCAGAGAAGGGACACAGTGGTGAAGTGGGGGTGGGGTCTTGCACGAACATAAAAGGCTCCTGAGACTCTTACAGTGGGCTAGGCCTGATAGCCGGTCACGTAGAGGACCGGGTATGGGTCTGACACTCCCTGGGTGTAGTGGTGTGACCCGTATGGGGCACCATGCACTTTGAGTAGATTTAGGGTGAGTAAGTTGGGTATGGATGCGGGGGTCGCTGATGTGGCACGTATTCTCTAGCTCACCCATGGAACCACTGTGATCCTGGAAGGGGACGCTTCCCTGACCTGCCTCATCGGACCGGGGTGTCATGAACCCTGGAGTAGGCTCAGCAGGGTGATACCCGAGCCCTGCGTTCTCCCGGAAGGCTATAGCGAAGCCATAGCGTGATTCGACCCATCTGCAAAGTGTGCACAGGAGGGGCGGATGGAGTGGACAACCCTAGCCAATGTTCTATGCCAGCCAACGCCATGTCAAGATTCGGTCTGCTGATCTCTTGAGACCTAGCCGTCAGTCGATCCTCACTGGAGTCTGAGCCAGGGTAGAACCATGGGTTTGGGGTGTTTTTCTTAGGTTTAGATGTATATTCTTTGCCGTTGGTATTTGGATGGATGCTCCACCCTTCGTGGTGGTTATTTATATGTGATTTATGCTGTGTGCTAACCCTTGTATTCACGCTTCCGCGACGTAGGAGCCCCATTGAAGGTGGGCGAATGACCCTTTCAGTGTCCTTCTTTAGGGCATCATATTATAGATGGCCGAAATAGACGGAGGGTTCTGCTCATGGCGAAGTTGGTCGCCATGGAGGGGAAAGTCCTCGTGATGTATACTACCGCTGGTCATATATGTTCGTGGAGGCGCCACAGTTGGTATCAGAGCCGTGATTTCGGTTACTCGAAATCATAGCACTGACCAAACCCTAACTCGCTAGTTTGGTAGTCAGGAGAGAGAGTTTAAGCTAGAGTGATTGTTTGGCTCTCTGATGTTTGGTTTTGTGCTAGGTTAAGGTAATAGGATATAAGTTTTAAGAAGTTTAGATTTAATTGGAAGACCCAAGTTTCAAGAGCTATAACTTTTGTAGGTAGCTCGGATGAAGGCGAAAATGGCTCCAATGGATCGGGCACCTCCCAAATACCCTAGGGGGCACGTCTCCCGAGGTAAACAAGGCAGCAGGCTGCCGAAAAATGAAAAGGGGCGCTGCTATACTCAGAGGTGTTTCTTTTGAAAAATAAAAGTCAGATAAGCAACGCGCTCCCATACTGGTCGTGGCGTATTTTTATATCTGCGTCCGCTTAAAATTTTTATAAAAAATTATTATTTTTTGAAAATTTTTATAAAAAGTTAAAAGTTAAAATTTGAATTTTGAATCATATTTTCGGACGTGTGCTTTCTCTGAGCGCCCTTTTCCGCCATAGCCGCCGGACTTGAGCTCCAAACTCGCCATAGCTGACCTCCACGCCTCCCTTGCATCCGCCCTACGCCTCGGCGCCCTTGCTTACTTTTAGCGCCACCCGTCCTCCCTTTGTGCCTCACCTTCCTCCTCCCTTGCCGTTCTCGCTAGTATAACCATGCCGGCTTCAAGCTAACCGTGGACTCAAGAAGTTGTTTATTCCGGCTATTTTGCCGGCTAGTCGAAAGCATCTTGCCGACGAAGACCCTATGATAGACACCATCCTTGATCTTTTCATCAAGCACTTTGTCGAGGGCCGAAGAGTTCCCTACCCTATCTTCCACTTCAACGAGCGCTTTCTTATCAAGCTGAATGAAGCCGATCAGGCCTATACCCTCGTGGAGCAGCCGGACCGTGCATGGGCTGTGGTTAAGTTTTACCCCTCGCCAGGACTAGATGACGACCCTGCCGAGCTTGTTCGGAATGAAGCCCAGAGGATCATGCATCTTGCGAGAGTGGAAGACTTGCACCAGATAGCCAGTGCTCCACCAGACATAAGAATGGACCGTTTTTATTACTTGGGGAAAGGTCGTATACTTACGTACCGAGAATACTTTAATCTTCCTACCTTCTCTTGGAATGAAGACCTTAACAGCTTCATCTTTGAAAATGTTCCGCCAAGGTTTAGTCAAGGCCACGGAATCTGCGGGGAGGACATGAAGCACCTACGGTGTACCATATCGAGATTGCTCTACGCGATACAAATGCGCCTGGACAAAGAGGCTAGGGATGAAGAGCGAGAGCGGCTCCAAGAGGAAGGGGAGGACCTTCATAGCCAGCAGAGCGGAAATCAAGAGGGGGGCCAGCAAGATCACCAGCAGGTTGACTAGCAGGACCTAGGTGTTGCCCAAAACATTAACCCCCCGTGAAAACCCCCCGCCGACGTGGAACCGCCGGCAGTAATCCACGCCACACTGAGCAGACGAGCCGGGTAATCGGAGATTGAAGAGAACTAAGTCCGCACTGTTAAGAGTGGGGGTGCACTATAAGACCCGACCGGGCAGCCAGGATGCAACCATCGCCAAGAGGACATCGGGCTCGTAGGACGGAGCAGATCGCTCAAATGGACAAAGCATCCTTCAACCGGCGGAATCCATTCGGCAATTTTAAGCCGCTGAAGCCCCATAGGTATCGGGCCGGCACGGTAGAGCACCGGGAGATACGTAAGTATCAGAAGTCTACCGAGCCATTGATTCGTCGGCTCCCCTTCCAGCGGCTTGTACGGGAGATCGCCCAGGAATTTAAAACCGACCTAAGGTTCCAAGCTTTTGCGATCCTCGCCCTCCAGGAGGCTACCGAGGCTTACCTCGTCGAGCTTTTCAGTGACGCCAACCTTTGCACCATACACGAAAAGCGGGTCACCATCATGCCCAAGGACCTCCAGCTGGCACGAAGGATCCGAGGGGATTTTAGGTGATTAAACGACCGTCTTTTTCTGTTGTAAAAATTTTTGTAACTTACCCGTGTACTAGTCCCACTTTTGGGTTGTGAATATAAAAGTAATTTTTTTCGGAAATAGATTATTAAGTAAATAATAATTTTAATAATAATTTTGGGAAACGTGCCAAAAAGTGAAACCCCTTTTTGGCCATTAGGGTTTCATTTTTCCTTCTTGCTTCAGCATCTCCTTTCCTCCTCCTTCGCGCCTTCAACCCTCATGGCTCGCCCAACCTTGCAGCAGTGGTATTTGGACGGAGAGCATTGGGACCCTGCGGTTCCCTTTGATCTTCTTCACCCCTACCTGCTCCAGCAGGTAGATCTTATCTCCAACATGCAGGGCCATCCAGATTATGCCGCTTTTCTTCAGTTTTATTGTGAGGAGATTGTATCGGCATGCGTTTACAACGACGACGATGAGCAGCTCTACCTTGACTTCCATACCCTGCACCAGATGTTAGGGGGTGATGAGCATGGCCGCAATGTCATCAAAGGCATCAGAAGGCGAGGGACCGACCTCCCTATTGTCACAATAGATCGGGAAACTTGTTTTGAGGCCCGATTCGCACTGGCCATCATTATGGACCAGTACGTAGAGGATGAGGAGATTCCTGTTGAGCATTTTTCTACGCCTCTACCTCCTGACCCAGAAGATGACGAAGTCGTCAACGAGCAGGATTTTGTAAGGTGGAAGGAACTTGCCACAGAAGCCCCTGCTAGCCGACAGAAAGTCCTCAAGCTCGAAGGGTTAAACCTTCTTCCCACCGTACTCTTAAATGACCAAGAGTACCTGATTTTTGAGGATATCATGTGGGCCTACCGCGTTCTTACGGGGATCCGCCGCAAGAAGATAGAGATTCTCTATGATCTTGTGGAATATTGCCAAGATGACTTCATCGACTTCACCACACCGGTGGTGCAACCCGCACAAGTAGAGAACCTATTGGCATATCAGGCTGAAGAGCAAGAGCCCGTTGAAACTCTTTTGTCACTTCGCCAGTTCTTGTTAAGTGACACACCCCAGCCTCCCGAAGAGCATTTTGCGGCCCGGACACGGCCTACTCTTTCGGACCCGCCTTTGCAAATCACCATGGGAGAGGTGGATCAAGACGAGGAAGACCTTTGCGACACCAAGGTCAGCCTTAAGGATGACAAGGAAGAGGAAGAGGAGGAGAAGCTTCCCATCACCTTGGAGAAAGAAGCGGAGACCTCCACCGACCCTCAGGTTAGGGCAATGGGGAACCATGTGGCCCGATTCTTTCTCTCGGCCTTCCGCCAAGGAGAGGTGCTATTTTTCTCCAAGAACCTAGGGCCTTCCTCTGAAGCTTCTTGGTGGGCGCTCCGGGCCATATCCACTTCAGCGGGCCATAAGAAGATTGACTATCACGTCACCACCATTACTTTGGTCCGTAAGGATTTGGCTATAGCAGCATTGGGGGACGTGGCGGGCTGCGCTAACATGCGCCTCCTTGTAGCGGCACCTTTGGCTACTTGCTTGCCACCAGAGGCAGCAGCTCGAGCCGCCCTCTCTGCTAGCCCCAGCGCCACTTTGATGCGCTACCGTCCACCTCCTCAGCCAATGGACGAAGACGAGGGACCCAGCTCCTAGATGATTGTATTATGTTTGCATTCTGAAATAGCTGTAAAATTTTCATTGGCAATGTCTTAAGCCATGGTTATCACTCGTGATGTGTTATCCTTTATGATTACTGTCTATTGTATCAATCAATACGTAATGCCAATATAATTCTGAATGGATCTCGTCCATGATGCGTCATTATATCTCTTGGAATTCTTTGGTACTATATACTCATTTCGCCGTCTTGCAGAAGAAACACTAGAGGAGTACGAAGAGAGGATCACAGACCAGATATTGAGGGATGACCAAGGACCTCCTGAACAAGATTACGGTCAAAGGTACGGCGAGTATCCGGAGCGAGAAAGTGGAGATGAGATGGCGGAATCTGCAGAGCCAGAAGAACCATATGATCCGGACAAGGGGATGGCGATAGTTACCCTCCTCCGGGAGCGGGCCTTTGATGATCTGAAATGGACCCTTTGCCGCACATGGGACTACTGGAATATCTCCAGACATGAAGCTTTCGAGGATGCCAATGACCACCTCTGGCAAATCTACTACGCACTAAGGAGGCTTTTTAATCTCCTCATTATTAGCCCTACTTGGGATTATCAACCCGTTATCATCCAGGCTTGGGCACGTTACAAGCTCGTCCGAGCTGTGCGTGAGAGTGTGCGCTATTCCGTCATGTATCCCTTTGCAAACCCCTAAGCCGGATCCTCCAGTTTGTGTTCCTATGTTTCAGTATGGCTAAGGAAATGGCCTGTATCAGGTCCACTTATGTATTGTATAACTATAAGTTTATAACTACTTCCAGTATGAACTTCTTTAATGTAACCGTTACTTCGCTTGTAATCAAAATCTTCCGTCCTTTTTCGTGTTCACTTTGTCTTCTCGACATTACCTAAAATGACCTTGTTGTGACACTTACTGTTACTGTATTTTTTTTCCTTACATCATCTTATGTTTAATATAGACGGTGCACGCAATGCCGCCTGGCAGACACCCTCAAACGCCAGTCGGTTAACACCCGAACAAGAATTGATGCTAATGAAAAGACAGCTAGGCGAGTTACAGGCCTATGTGTTGCATGCTAACCCACCACAAAGATGTACAAGAAGACGGACCGGAGCTACCTCCGTTTGCCGCCTAGTCCACCTACATGCCACCGCCCCCACCACAAACCAGCCATGTACACCGCTACGAAGAGGCCCCGGCCTAAACGCCGACGAGTTCTCTAGAGACAAAAGTGCCACCTCCCTCAAAGTCCGCCACTTCAAGTCACATCCGAATCGCCCGCATCATCCGGTGGCCATGCAACGCCGAGATAAGGAGTACCGCAAGACGGTTGATACAGCCTATAACTAGTATATGGAAGAATAGGAAATTGGCCCAGCTTTGATGGGAAATCTAGAGGCGGATTGAATGCAACTCGGGTTGGACGAAATGAAGGAGTTCGGGAGGTCCTATGGCATGACAGAGAAGGATACGTGAAAGGTTGCCACCACAAACCTTACCGTGAGCTGCCCAGATTTGGTGGAAGGGCTATGCGAGCCAAACATCCGGACAGGAGTAGATGCAACTTCGTAAAAGTTTGCCAAGGCCTTCAAATCGCATTATGTGCCCCGTGCACATAAATGCCAACAGATCCAGCACTTTCTACAGTTGGAGCGTAAGAGTATGTCCGCTGACAGCTTACACGGATGAGTTTATGCTACCGAGGTCAGTATGTACCCGGGTATGAATGAGAAAAGGGCAGTGGAAGGCTATATTGAGGGTTTGGCACCATCGATCAAACGGATGGTTAAGGCCATAGACCCGAAATCAGTTGCAGAAGCCGAGGCTAAAGCATTGAGCCTCGAGGAGGACACACCAAGGAATCAGTATTCGCGTCCTGCTCCTTACTCGCAGCCACGGCCGTCCACACCTTACAAACCCCGTTCGCCAAGTCCGGGCCCCTCTCAGCAGAACTCGTACGGCCGTCCGGAGAAGAAAGTCGCATTTAGCACGCCAGATAAGCAGAACAATGCCGGTAAGGAGGTTCGGAACCTCTTACAGTCCATTCCTAAAGAGGCCAGAGAACAGCTCCGCCGAGACAAGGCATGCTACAGGTGTATGAGGCCTGGACACTTCATGCAGTCCATATGTCACCCAGACTGCCCAGCTAGCCATGGCCGACCTCGATTGGGACGATCTTGAGTCAACACTACCTGCTGATGAGGACGCTCCCGAGTATATTCACGGTGCGTCTCATATCCTTGCAGCTATAGAAACCGGCAATGCTGAAAGTCAGCCTGCTGTCATTTCCACCATAGGCCAAGTAGACAGTAAGCCTTTCGTAATTCTTATGGATACGGGGAGTACACATAATTTTGCTTCTCCTAGAATGGCCCAGGTCCTACAACTGGAAACCCTAAGGTCACGACCGAGGCCTGTCACCTTAGCCAGTGGTAAGGTTAGACATACTCATGGTCGTCGCATCAACCTTAAGATGCAGTTGCCCGGCGCACCAGTTGCTATGGGTGCCGAATTAATGGATATTGGCAAATACGACCTCATTGTTGGTATGGAATTCTTGGCATCTGCAAAAGCCAATATAGATTGCGAGAAGAGAGAAGTTACCTTCAACGCAGCTAATGGAGCCCGCGTAACGATAAAAGGTGAACCATTCAACCCTATCATGCAGTCTATGTCCACCCGACAGCTAGATAAAGCTATATGCAAGCAAAAGCTCCTCTGCGTTATCAGCCTTGCTTCCGTTGAGTCAGATGTTAAGCAGAAGCAAGTAATTGACACCTTGCCGGAAGGGATTGCTAACCTTCTCCGAGAATTTAGCGATCTTTTCCCAGATGAGATTCGGAAGCTTCCTCCTTTCAGAGGGGTGGAATGTGAGATTGCTCTAGAACCAGGTACTAAGCCTACCAGTAAGGCCCCGTACCGTATGAGTCCCCCAGAGTTGGCAGAGCTTAAGAAGCAACTTCACAAGTTACTAAACCTAGGTTTCATTCGGCCTAGTGTTTCGCCTTTTGGCGCCCCTATCCTTTTTGTTAAGAAAAAGGATGGCTCCTTGAGGATGTGTATTGATTATAGGCAGCTCAATAAGCACACCATCAAGAATCGATATGCTTTGCCTAGGGCAGATGATCTAATGGACCAGTTGCAAGGGGCCAAATATTTCTCAAAGATTGATTTACGCTCCGGCTACCATCAGATAAGGATAAAGGAGGAGGACATCCATAAATCTGCTTTTCGCACGAGATATGGGCATTATGAGTTTACCGTTATGCCTTTTGGATTAACTAATGCCCCTGCAACTTTCATGCGGTTGATGAATGACGTCTTTCGCCAATATTTGGATGATTTTGTTGTTATTTTCTTCGACGACATTCTCATCTATAGTAAAACTCTGAAGGAGCATGAGCAACATCTTAGATTGGCTCTACAAAAGTTAAGGCGTCACCAACTTTTCGCCAAGTTCTCTAAGTGCAAGTTTGCCACTCCCAAGATGGATTATTTGGGGCATATCATTTCAGCAGAGGGAATTGCTACAGATCCCGTGAAAATAGAAGCAGTAAGGGATTGGCCTATTCCGGGTAATGTTTCGGAAGTCCGAAGTTTCTTGGGACTAGCGGGATACTATCGCAAATTTGTTAAGGATTTTGCAACAATTGCCGCACCTCTTACTGATCTCACAAAGCACGAGAAGGTGAAGGATTGGATGGAACATTGGAAAGCAAAAGTCCAGATGAGTTTTCAGAAGCTTAAGGATGCTTTAACGTCTGCACCAGTCCTTACATTGCCTGATCCTGAAAAGGATAAACTAGTGGCAACGGATGCTAGTAAGATTGCTACCGGTGGAGTCCTAATGCAGGAGGGGAGGGTTATTGCCTATGATTCAAAGAAAATGAACGAAACTGAACAGCGATACCCTACCCATGATCAGGAATTGTTAGCTGTTGTCCGTGCTCTGCGGATATGGAGACACTACCTTCTTGGTAGGAGATTCCAGTTGGATAGGATCACCAAAGTCTCCGTTATTTATCTACCCAGCCGAATCTCAACCTCCGTCAGAGGAGATGGATGGAATTTCTGGAGGAATATGATTTTGAGATCATGTATAAGCCTGGCAAGCACAATGTCGTTGCTGATGCACTATCACGCCATCCCTTGGTAACCCGAACCCATTGTAATGCAATTTCTACACTCACCAGTGAGTTTGGAAAACATATAAAACAGACTTTGGCCACGGATCCCGAGTTCTGTGAAGTTTGGGGTAGCTTGAGTAAGGAGGCACGCACAGACAAAGAACGCGAAGCTTTTCGTGCATATAAGAAAGAGGGCAATTTGTTATATCACAAGGATAAATTGTGTGTACCTCAGACTTCCGGAGTACGTAAGCTGATCCTCCATGACACCCACAACAGCCCTATAGCTGGACATGCGGGTTTTATGAAGACCTACTTTAAGATCCGCTCCAGTTATTTCTGGCCTTCGATGAAAAAGGATATTGCTAGATACATTAAGCAGTGCCAGGTATGTCAACAAACCAAGGCTGAACAATTAAGGGTTCCAGGAGAGTTGCAACCTCTGGATGTGCCCAACGCCAAGTGGGAAGTCATCACCATGGATTTCATTGTGGGCCTTCCACGTACTCTCCGTGGATATGATGCGTTAATGGTGGTAGTCGACAAATTGTCGAAAATGGCTCATTTCTTGCCATGTCGTACCACCGATACCGCCTTCGATACCGCTCTACTATTTGCCAAGGAGATCTTCAGATTACACGGAATGCCACGGGTTATCGTATCCGACAGGGATCCCAAATTTGTAAGTGCATTCTGGAAAGATTTCTTTGCCACCATACAGACCAAGCTTGCTATGAGTACGGCATATCATCCTCAAACAGATGGTCAGACAGAACGTACCAATCGCATTATAGAGGATATGCTGCGAAGTTATGTGTGGAGTAAGCAATCACAGTGGGCTGACTATATTTACCTGGTCGAGTTCGCCTACAACAGCATGAAGCAGGAATCTTCCAAGATGTCTCCCTTTATGATAAATTATGGGTATCAATGTCTTACTCCAGACACATGGCATATGGAGGTTTCTCAACAACTCCTCTTGGAGATGCAAGCGCTAGTCGAAGAAGTCCGTGGTTATTTATTGGCTGCACGTAGTCGTCAGAAGAGTGTAGCTGATAAGCACAGAACCCCACGCGTATTTCAGGTCGGTGAATCAGTTTGGCTTAAGATTAAGGTGAAACAAGCCAAGCTTAAGATTGGCAACTGCAAGAAGTTGGCACCCAGATGGGCTGGACCATTCAAAATTACTGAGCGTGTTGGAGAGAAGGCATATCGCTTGGATTTGCCGCCCCGCCTGAAGATCCACAAGGTCTTTCATGTGAGTCTTCTGAAGCAACACACCCCTGATCCAGAGGAGGTTTTGGATACCCCAACCCTCCTAGAAATGACAGAGGAGCACCTCGAGATAGTGCCTGAAGCTCTTCTTGATCGAGCTTACAAACAAACCAGAAGGACTCAAATGTTGCAATACTTGGTTAAGTGGAAGCACTTACCAGTTGAGGATGCTACTTGGGTGATGAAGATAGGCCTTGACAAGCACTATCCGGACTTCATGCGGGAATCTCAAGACCGCACCATCAACGATGCTATCAACCCCGCACCTGGCGGTAAGCTTGGAAGCTTGATTGCCAAGAGTAGCGCTCTAGAGGGGTAGATGCATCGTAAGTAATAATCGTTACCGATGATGAGATCACCTTTGTGTTCTCTAGGACGTGGTGTACCGTGTAATGAACTGCAAACCATAGACATGATAGGTCCCCTGGTAGATAGAGTTTATTTTTTTACTATAAGGGGGTGGTCCCTTCAACCACAATCTAATTATATATACTGATATACTGACATGTGCGGCCGATTGAGAAGCGACGCGTGACTGCAAATGTTAGAGGGTTGCTGATGACCCGAACTCTTCAAGTTTTATTTTGTCTACACGTCTTCTTTTGTTGCTACTCTAATGTTGATATTGGACCTTGGTCCTTGAACTTTTGATTATGATGATCATCTGAAATGCACTTTAGTGCTTAAACTGTTTTCAACTTTAAAGTTTTAATATATTACTTTTGGAAATAAGGAATTATCTCCCTTTGTAATGTGTTTTGTTAATATACCTATATCTAACTCAATGCTGAGGACAGCATTAATTCTAAGGAGGGGAGAATGTGACGTTCCAAGTATTTATATGGTATACGTATAAATATATTGACACGTCACCCAGTATAGATACGCTACCATGGGGTATGGTAACCTAGGGGGTTGACCTAAAAAGAATTAAATTAGCTATGCTAATTTAATTGTTAAAGATAATAACCTACATTTAAGGGATTATTGGGTGAAAGTATGCTGGTGGGTAGCAAAAGCATGCGTCCGGACGCATGCTTATAGCAGGGTTTTAGCCCGCTTAAAGCACCCCTGCTTTTGCTTAATTTGGGGTGCTTTAAGCGTAACTGCCCGTCATTTTTTTTACGCCCTTCATGTACTAACACGTCCACCTCACGAATGAACTGTTAGGATAATGATTGTGGGTTTTTGGCTGGATTTTCGCGCGAGTGGTGTGGTAGTACGTTGCAAATTGGATTTGCCGTCATGGGCGCGAAAATTCTCCCTCCAATTCAATTATCCTCCCTCTCTCAGGAATTTCATGGCGCTCCCTGATACCGGCCTGGAGGCAATCACGCGTTTAGCATTGGATTTTCGGCCTGATGAATCCCAATACAGTGTTCCAAATTTGTTGGATGTCAATCCAACACGGGGAAATATCACGTGAAGATCGGTTTCCTCCGCAATTTACAAGAAATTGGATCGAGAGAAAGAGAGAATCTGATTAAGGAATAAGATGAAAAGAGCAGCGGTTGAGCGGGAGGATCGAGCATGAGGCCGAGGCAAGAAATAGCCAAGCAAGTAGTTGATTACTTCAATAAGCTCACCAAAAGCATTCACCGGAACTCAAGGCTGATGTGATGAAGAGGGTGGTTCATCACCACGAAATGGAAATCTCGAGAACACGGACTTTTGCCAAATCCAAAGGAGTGCAAGGCGGGAGTCTTTGCTCAACAACTTGAAACAGACAATGGCAGCCACAAAGAGGCTAAGGAACCATGATATTTGGAGAGCGGAACCTCAACACTTGTGATGGCTTCTTCCACAAATTCGAGATGCAATTCCACTATGGCGGGCTGTTAGGTACATCTATTTCTTGTCTTCATGCACGTGCTTCTTCATGCTTTCAAGTGCTTGTATCTTTGAAAGTGATCTTTGTTTGGGATATGTTCATTGATACATGTGCAATATTTCTTATGATAGGTTGCATGAGGTCAACAATTGCAAGCTGCTTTGCATTAAGGAAATCGGAAGCCTTCCTTGGAAATGGTCAGGTAGTGCGCTTTCCAAAAGAGGTTGAGGTGCGATTCTCTCACCCCGCTTGCAAGCAAAGCAGCATAGAATTCGGAAAGAAAGCAGTGAGTCTCTCCTTGCAAGAAAGATGTTGTGAACCTTTGTTGGAGAGTCGGGCTTCGAATTTCTTATCCCTTGCACCTTTACGGAGGTCACCACGGTATAAGTTTCCATACAAACTTTTTTTTTACGCTATTTCTAACCAAAGGCCACCATTAATTTTGCGGCTATATCAACAATACAAAAGGGACATCACGAACACCTGTTTGCTTAAAGGCTTTCGAGAAGTTGAAGCCTATTTATGTGAAGAAAGTATCGAGAAAGGGAAACCTGTTGTTGCATATACCATATGAAGTTGGGTATGCGGGGTATGCACCGAATGCATTAAGGTCGTGGCCCGGATTCCATGGTGAAGAGTGCAAGTGCACTGCGAGGTCTGTGGACTGGTGAGAAGTGTCACGGCCAGCCAACATACATTATGACTCAACCAAATGAGCTCACGGAGGGTCGTGGTTTGCAACAAGAGCGAGGGTGAAGAATGGTATAAACATGGCCGCTTGATGCGGACATGTCGAAGTGTGGCACGAAAAGTCTTCCTATATGTCCAAGAGAAAGAGAGAATCACGAGTTCTTGCTTGAATGGAAGGCGTTTGAAAAGGTAATACTCTCTTTATTGTTTCTTTGAAGCATCGCCGATATGTCTTTGTCATCGTGACCATCGCTTTTTGTGCTTTCAACTTGCGTGATCTTCTTTTTTTTTTATGCTCTGAGACCTTATTCTGATTCGGTGGAGGCGAAGAAGGCGATGGAGTTGCGACTGCGTTACCAAAAGGAAGTGCGGTGGCAGCGGAAAGAAAAGATCTAATGCCACCAAGAAGGAAACCAAAGTAAGAAGTCCAAGGTAGCTGGTGGGACCGCGGCACGAAGCTGCGGCACAAAGGTCGAGAAGAATGGAAACAAAAGTAAGAAATCCAAGGTATTTGGTAGGACACGGCTGAAGGTTGCCGACACAAGTTGAGAAGAAGGAAACAAAAGTAAGAAATCCAAGGCATTTGGTGGGACCACGACTGAAGGCTGCAGCACAAGATGAGACCTCAAATGGCAAGGGGAAAAAAAAAAAGGACCAAAGCCGGTTCTTAGATTGTCTTACAAGAGAGCGGCGGTGAAGGCTTTCATTTCATATCGTGTTCCACGTTGAAGATATTTCGTGTCACACAATTACTGGGGGCTAGGTGGCAGGCCATGCAATTCAAGAGGTGCTTGGACAATATCCAAGATGGCACCATTGTTTACGTAATTGATTTTTCTTTGAGAATTCTGACATCAAAATACAAAGGGAGGTTCAAAGCCGGCATTGGCACAATGACCAAATAACAATTCTTCGTCCACATCATTATAGGATGGATGGCGGCTCACGGGATCGGAAAGCTATTGAAGGAAACCCATTTTACTTGAGTGATGACAAGATTCATGACACTCTTTTTGTGCAACACCTTGTCTTAGAAAGCACAATTCATGGCTAGTATCAAATGGTGTAGAATTCTCGGGCATATAGTTTGGTCGGATGGTTGTTCTAGCCAATTCAAATCTGCCCGGACCATTCTATTTCCTACCAAGATATCACCACGAGCTAGGGAAGGAAATAATATGGAATTTCTTTGGGACAGCCCATGGTAAGGGGAAACCACGATGGGCAAAGGGGCGGGTCCTCAAAGGGGCATTCACTAGAGAGCGACTCAAGTATGATGGAGTGAGATTTAGGGGTGCTGGCGATGCACATTGAATTCGCTATGAGTTGGAATGAAGGTGCCGAAGAAGCGGGGACATCAAGAGGTAATATGCTTTCATCGCATTCATCGCTTTTAACGTGCTTTCATCGCTTCACAAAGTGCTTTTATCGCTTTTATCTGGCGTGTAATCTTTGTAATGTGCCTCATCTTTGTATATGTGAACTGCAATAGTTTTCTTTGGCTTTTCGCGAGGCACTTTTGGTTCATTGGAAAGGATGATGTTGATAGGACAGACCATTTGGGACCGTGCGGGGGTAGAAGGGACGAAGGAAATACGACATCGGGACATACTTGGCCAAATCAAGCACAAGGGTGGCTCATAGAGGTTTAAGTTGTTTACGTGGTAGCTGTTTGAAAGGAAACCGGTCATCTTGTGTGAACAAAGCGAGAGGTTAAAGAATTGGAAATATGTTACTCTAAAGCCGAGGAAAAGTCTCTTGGTGAAGGCTTGAAAGACGAAATCGATGAGGCATTTTTTGAAGGTGATGGAGAATGGCTTAGTGGAAACATAGAGGAAGGTGATAACTTTCTTTGTTGTAGGAGGGAAATCGGGGAGAATCAGATTTCTATGTGGTCAAATGTGTTAAGCGAGGCATATCCTTGGATGAAATTGTCAAGGATAGCTGAGGTCCGACCTTCAATGTCGATGAACATGTGTTGGCTGGTTTGTACTATCTTTGTCGGCCCGATGGTACTTGGGAGCTACTTGAAGACAAAGGTCGACCCTTCGATACCGATCATCGCATTATCAGACCATCAAGTTTGAGATGAATCAGATTCACGGCACTAGCAGATTTTCCCTTGATCGGGCTACTCACCCGGATGATCCTTGGACGATTACGCCATATGAAGGTTGAATATGCTTTGACCTAGTTGTTTTATCATTTTAACAGTGCGTAGTTACTTGTGTACTTGTCTCAAATTTTGATCATTATATTGGAGACAATGCTTGTGAGTATTGGAGTCTTTTAGTATTGGAAACAATGCTTGTAGTAGTGCTGTATTGGAGTATTTTAGTACTGGAAACAATGCTTGTAGTATTGCAGAGTAAGCTTGATATATATTACAGAAAATTGTACACTCAACATTTGAGACATCTTACAAGATCACTCAATACTCAAGATATAACACAAAGTAATCTGCATATATTACAAAAAAGTAGTGTACAATGGTTACTTCATAAGTCATCGAAGTCCTCAAATCTATGCTCGTCGCCAGGAAGGGTGCCCGGCGAATTTTGCCTTTGTACTTCAATAGGAGCATTGAGGATATAGTAGGCTGAGACAAGGTAGTTGTTGAGACAGTAATCCAGCACTGCAACTGTCTCCGGGGCCAACCATGCATCAGTGAAATCAATTTGTGAGATCGTTTCCTGTACTGTATGAGAGGCCAAGTATTCCAAAGCCGGACACACAAACTTCTGCAAAAAATTGTCCTCTTCTTGCCCCTTGAAAGGCATAACAGGAACGGTTGTGTGTGCAGGGTTTAGAAACCCTTTGTGCAGGCTGTCATCAACCAAGAAAATCATACCATGATATTGAGGAAAATCCTCAAGAACAACCTTCAACTCCTTGAAAAATAGTTGCTTTTCTGTGTTGGTTGGATGCTCGCATGCATAGCAATGCTCTTGACCATATATCTTCAAGAATCTGGTCTGCAGATCAGGGAACAATGCATCCACCATATCCCTTGTATTCCGAAGTAGAGAAGCACTCCAAATCACAACATCAAACCTCTGCAGTGCCCACTCCACAAACTCATGATACCCTGGTCTGCAAATGAGGTACTTACTTGCAGTTTCTTTTACAACATGGTTCGTTTGTGGTGGATGCAAGATTTTTGATTCATTCTCCTCTGTTTGTAATGCGTGCCCGATTACACCATTTATGTCAAGCACCATGCACTTCCGTGCGGGTGTCCATCCCTCGGCGTTTGCAACCCTTGTCGATGGCTCTTTGCATCGTGCTTGTATGTCTTTGATCGTGTCTTTGGGAAGTGCTATCCGGGCGTCTTTGGAAGTTCTTTGCGACCTCTTTGGACTCTGGGTTTATCTTTGCTACCGGTGATGGAAGTCTTGATAGCCATAGCTAGATACATCCTTACTAGTATCTCCACTGTCCCCAATGTATGGGTGTTTCGGCTATCGGTAACCCGTACCAAGTGGTGGCTTAGGGTCCTTGGTCTCTGCAAAATCAAAAGTGGTGCTACAATTACCAAGCTGGCCGGCGGGGACATTATGCCAAGTGAAATAAGACAAGTAAAATAAGCGCTTGAACTTAAATATTGGATTGCACCTTTTATATGTAAGAGTTTGTTTTTGCACTTTGGTTTCTTCATTATCTGTCTGGGTTCTCTCACTATCTTCAGCCTCAGATTCAGTAAGCACCACTTGTGGCTGCCTTCTCCTTCTGCATGCAAATGCATATTGATCCCTAGGTTGAAACTCGAAACAAATTTTACAAGGACACAATGGGGGAAAAAACATATATTATGGTATTACACAAAAACCTTTTAACTGATCGTTTTGCCAAGTCTTGTGCAAACAAAATTATTACTGAAACGAGTACATATAAATTACATTAGACAGCTGTTTTTTTTCCTAGTGCCACGTCTATAGGCACATCCTCATCAACCGAATCATCTGACTCACCCTCACTCTCGGGCTCCAGGACCTTTTTGGTCCTGGACCTTGTGAGCCTTGTGATTCGGCTCACAACCTTGTTCACCTGCTTATCCACTATATTCGGGTCTTCAACATCCTTATGCGCCCCTGCATCAGCGGTGTTAGAGGAGGCCTTTGTAGAGGTTCTTTGCAGAATTTGGAACTATATTGTATTTCGGCATCGTCGAACTCTTTGGAATCTGCTTTTGGACCGTGTTGGTGTCTTTTGCCGCGGTGCTTTTCGGTCTTGCGCAATGTCTTCGATTGCTTGCCTGCGTCTTTGTTCAGCGTCTGGCGCTTCTAATGTACCCACTTGAGGGAAACAAGCGTGTACCTTTTTGGCTGTTCTTGCTTGTGGAGTTCGAGTCCTTGTAGACTTGTGTCAGGGGGTCCTTTACTAAGAGGTGTTTTGACATGCTTCCTTTTCTGTTGATATTTGGGTTGTAGCTACCACCTCATCTAGGTCAATTGTCTCAACTATTTGTTTGTGTGCTTTGCCCCGGCATGTAAGGGTTCTGCTTGATTTGTCTTTCCCAATTCCTCCACTAAGCCTCTTTGGGGGCGTTTACGAGCATTCGAGGCGATTGTGTCTTCTCCATAAGCAAACTTCGAGGCGGTGACATGATATCGTGGCCACATTTCAGCCCGGACTTAGGGTGTAATCATCACGGAATGCCGGCCGCATGTGGAGCATCGCTCCTCATCTCCAATTGGCAACCTGAATGTCACGGGATAGATGCTCACTGGTGGCCGGCTCTCCTTGTAAGTTCCCTAAGCTGTTGAG
Organism: Isoetes taiwanensis; assembly: GCA_021234155.1. NCBI lineage: Eukaryota > Viridiplantae > Streptophyta > Lycopodiopsida > Isoetales > Isoetaceae > Isoetes > Isoetes taiwanensis. The sequence continues at coordinate 4,912,033 of JAJEKV010000072.1, forward strand.
ATTACGTAAATCTTTGCTTGGCTTTTGCAAGTTGCACGCCGGTGTTTGCAACCTCGGCAGACTATAGTGGCCACTGTTGAACTATCCCCTCATCTATTGGGCCACCCCCATTTCAACAAGGGCTTTGAGCATGTACTACGCCATGTCTTTCTCTCTCTCAAGCTCGGTAGCTCGGCGAGCAGGCACCCACATCGGGGACTGTATTTGCTTGAAGGCGTGAGATGTTGTCTTTAATTTTACGCAATTTCTCTTGAAGCCAAGAAGAAAGCTCCCTTAGCACGGGGACTGGACAACTAGCTCCTTCTTGGAGACTAAATCAGCCTGCTGCGTGTCTAGGGTTTCACGCAAATCTTTGCATAGGACTTCCAGGCGTGATATGTTCTCCCCATAAAACATTGTGTAATTTGTTGGGCCGCGGTCTAAAGCTCTAATGGGGCTGACCTCCTTCTAATTTAATACCGGTGCCTCCCGAACCGGGCCTTTACGCTATGCTTCGAGGTCTTTGTGGTTTCTTTGAGATTTTTGGCGGCCTCGCCCGCTGGCTGGAGCACGCTTGCGGTTCACTTTTTTAACCTTGCTGGTTGTAGGCTCTACTCTTTCTGCAAGCTGGCTGCCCAATTAACCTTGAACTTACGTGGATCTGCTTTTGCTTCGAGGCGGTTATTGAATGCAAATAGGTATGATCTTGTCTTTCTAACTTCTACGTTCTTCAACCCGTCCAGGGTATATTTTGCTTTCGAAGCTCTATTAGAGCTTCTTAGATGCTTCGGCCTCACCTTGTCAATGGAAGTTTTGCGGGGAATGACCCCGTTGGTATCCCAAACTTCATTGTACTCTGCTGCCGAGAAATGAGGTGCGTTCGAAATTGAGAGGGATGAAGCGCCCTCGTTTGGCGATTTACGCATGGAAGTCTTCTTCGGTTCGGCAATCAGCTAGGTCCGGTCTTAAGGGAGCGTTTCTTCCGGCACGGAAGAATGCAAGAAAATCGAATTAACTGGGGTTGAACCCTAAACCCATTGAAATTTTGTTTTGTTGCTTTTTGCTTACCCGGATAATGGGTTCGTTGGAATTATCTTGCTTGAAAGGGCGGATCAATCACCTTCTTTACCATGGTTGATCCGTTTTGTATAAAGTGGAAATCGAAAAGCGCAAATTCAGCGGGTTGCTTGGCGGAGTAGAAAGTTGGGGAAGAAGAGATTTGGAAAAACACAAATTGAAAGTTCGTTCGTTTGTCTAGTGGTTCCAGATTGCGGGGTCGCTTTTCATTCTTTGGGGCTGCAAATGGGTAATGATTGTATAAAGCACCGGCTAGAGCGAATAGCAGGCAGAATATAGGTGGTACTATATAGGTGAAGGGTGGGAAAAAAATGTATGGCCGGGTGGGAAAAAATGTATTTTGGGTCTTTGGTCTCAGTCCGGGTCGTTTTTTTTTTTGCTACCCACCAAAGATACTTTCACCCTATTATTAACAAAGGATAATTAAGCTAAATACCCTTGGGAAGGCGCCACGGCCAAACCCGATTGGCCAGCATGGTGAATGCTATTTTGGACCAATAAGGTGGATCACCACCCCATATCCACCATAATCGACTGGTGGCCTACCTTGTGATTGATTGGCGCCAACTTGCCCAAGTACTTGCACCGTGTGATCAGTGAGCAGCATCGAGTTTGAGGAAGGATGGAGGCACAAGCGATAGCGGTCGAGCAGGAATACGGTGGGTGGTTAGTGTAGTTGAGAATTCTAGGGTGGCGCCCCTTTGGGCACTTATTGTGTGTGTCTTGTGCGCTCTCGTGTTTTTGGTGGTAGGAACTAACCCGCCGTTGTAAAGGTAAGTCTCTTTATATTTTTTGATTGGTTTTGCTCTCAAAGGATGGAGTGATAGTTCTTTGCTTAGTTAGCACTCGGAGATGGGGATTACGGGGTAGAGACCTCGAGCCCATATATTGTAGTATGCTCCTAGATAGAGGCCACAGTATTATCCCAATAGTTGCGGCTGTGTACAAGAGACCCTTAGAGATTACCGGTAGATGCTTTATGGTGCGGCTTAGCACCGAGGAGAAGGGACACCGGTGGTGAAGTGGGGTGGGGTCTTGCACGAACATAAAAGGCTCACGAGACTCCCTCTGATGGGCTAGGCGATGGCCCGGTCGCGTAGAGGGCGGGTATGGGTCGACACTCCACAGGTGTAGTGGTGTGACCGGTATGGGGCACCATGCACTTTGAGTAGATTTAGGGTGAGTAAGTTGGGTATGGATGCGGGGTGGCTGATGTGGCGCGTATTCTCTAGCTCACCCATGGAACCCTTGTGATCTGGAAGGGGCGCTTCCCTCGACCTGCCTCATCGGGCCCAGGGGTGTCATGAACCTGGGTAGGCTCGGCGAGGGGTGATACCTCGAGCACTGCGTCTCAGGAAGGCTATAAGCGAAGCCATAAGCGTGATTCGACCCATCGCAAAGTGTGCCTGGGAGGCGGATGGAGTGGACAACCCTAGCCAATGTTCTATGCCAGCCAACGCCATGTCAAGATTCGGTGCGCTGATCTCTTGAGACCTAGCCGTCGGTCGATCCTCAGCGAGTGCGAGCGGGGTAGAACCATGGGTTTGGGGTGTTTTTCTTAGGTTTAGATGTATATTCTTTGCCGTTGGTATTTGGATGGATGCTCCACCCTTCGTGGTGGTTATTTATATGTGATTTATCTTTGTGTGCTAACCCTTGTATTCAGCTTGGCGTAGGAGCCCCATTGGCGTGGGCGAATGACCCCTTCGTGTCCTTCTTTTCGGGCATCATATTATAGATGGCCGAAATAGGCCGGAGGGCCACGCTCATGGCGAGTTGGTCGCCATGGGAGGGAAAGTCCAGTATGTATCGACGCGTGGTCGTATATGTTGAGGCGTCCGCGATCGCCCCTCCTTTCACCGCAAATGCGTAGCGGCTCACGAACATATCGACGCTTTCGGACATTATACATGCGAGGGGACTTCCCCTCCCATGGCAACCAACTCACCATGAGCGGGGCCCTCCGCCTAACTTCGGGCCATCTATAAGAAGATGCTCAAGTGAAGGACACAGAGAGGGTCATTCGCCCACGCCTTCAATGGGGCTCCTACGCCGTGAAGCGTGAATACAAGGTTAGCACAAAGCATAATCATATCATAATTTACCACCACGAGGGGTGGCACATCCATCCAAGTGACAACAACAAAGAATATGCATTTAATACTAAGGAAAACACCCAAACCCATGGTTCTACCCCTGCGACTCGGTGAGGATCGATCGACGGCTAGGGTCTCAAGAGGTCAGCAGACCAATCATGACATGGTGTTATCGGCATAGAACATCTGGGCCAGGGTTGTTGTCCATCCCCCTGTGCACACTTTGCGATGAGTCCAATCATGCTATGGCATCACTATAGCCTTCCGGACACGCAGACTCAAGGTATCACCCTTCGAGCCTACTCCAGGGTTCATGAAGCCCCATCCGATGAGGCAGGTCAGGGAAGTGTCCCCTTCCAGGATCACAATGGTTCCATGGGTGAGCTAGAGAATACGTGCCGCATCAGCGACCCCCGCATCCGTACCCAACTTACTCACCCTAAATCTACTCAAAGTGCAAGGTGCCCCATACGGGTCACACCTCTACACCCAGGGAGTGTCAGACCCATACCCGGCCCTCTACGTGACCGACTATCAGGCCTAGCCCACTGTAGGAGTCTCATGAGCCTTTTATGTTCGTGCAAGACCCCACCATCACTTCACCACTGTGTCCCTTGTTTGGTGCTAAGCCATTCCATAGCATCCACGACTCGGTGGTCTCTTGTGCACAGGCCAAAATTAACGGGAAATACAGGGATCAGCCTAGGAGTATACTACTACCACGGCTCAGAGGTCTCTACCCCCCTTAATTCCCCCATTTCCAGAGCAATACTTATGCAAAGATCTATCAATCCATCCTTTAAGATCAAGACCAGAATCAGAAATAAAGAGAACTCACCTTTACAATCAAGGGTTAGTTCCTACAAGTAAAGCACAGAGAGAACAAACGAAACAAACACAACAAGTGCCCAACAGGGGCGCTACCCTAGAATTCTCAAGCTATACTAACCACCCACCTGAGTTTCTGCTGGAACCGTTGTCATTTGGTGCTTCCATCTTCCTTGGGCTTGGCGCTCAGCTCTGGCTACTCAGGTAAAGGTGCTTGGCAAGGTGGGCGCTCAGCTCCTGCTCCTCTTGGACGATTTTGGGAGTCAATTAGGGATAGGGGTCAAGTTGATGGCCCAATTTGGAAGTCCCCATGCTGGCCAATCGATTTAGGCCAGGTGGCGCCTTCCCAAAGCATTTAAACATTAATTCTTTAATCTTAGGTTATTATCCTTAATGGTTTAAATTAGCATAGCTAATTTAATCCCTTTTAGGTCAACCCTCTAGGTTACAATACCCATGGTGGCGTACCTTTACTGGGTGACGTGTCAATATATTTATACTTATACTGTATAAATACTTGGAACGTCACAAAATCCAAACCCTATTTCGCAGCAAAGGATTTCTTCTGTGCCCGCCTTTCCATTTTCGAATTTGGGTGGGGATAATATGTGGACTAATGGGCTGGAATCGCCTGCCAGTGCAAATATGACGCAGTTAGCACAATATGTTGCTATCGGAGAAGTATCAGGCAGTGTTTTAAGCTCCAGACCAGAATCATCGTTGCCTCTTTCGCCAGCCTTTAGTACCGGATTTGGGTTCTCAAGCAGAATGCAGGCTTATGTTTCAGCAGCTTTGGCAAATGCATAGGATTTTTCTTTTTCAGATCCTAGGTCCTGATTTTCTTCCTGGCTACTAGAAATGTTTCAGCAGCTTCGGCAGATGCACAGGATTTTTCTTTTCCAGGTCCTAATTTTCTTCCTGGTTACTAGAACCTCCCTTTTTTCTCTTTGTATATACACACACTTTGCAGTCTAGAGCTGGCCGAGCGATCCGAGACATCAAAGCAAAAACCAATTTTGTCTATGCATCCCAAGGCGAGGCAGTTCTCAACAGTAATCCCTTCTTTTTTGAATTTTCTTCTTTTGAATTTCATATACAATCACATAGAAAGCCCACCAACGGTGGGCAATTTTCTAGTATACAAAATAAAATGTTTTTAGGTGTTTTAAAATCTTCTAGAATGTTGTAGAACAAAATTGTAGAATGTTTTAGATGATCATGGGCAAGCACCTTAGTCCAAAATAGAAAGTTCACAAAAAAATATTGTAAAGAGATGCTTCTAGCAAAATAGAATGTTGTGAAGTGTTCTAGAATGTTCCAGATGCTAATGGGTAAGTATCTCAGTCCAAAAATAGAAAATTATAAAACTGTTACAAAGGCTGCTCCAAGCAAAGTAAAATGGTGTGGAGTGTTCTGGAGTGTCTTAAAAGGTTCCAAAAAAAACTACAAAGAGGGCCAATCAAACTAAAATGTTATACATGTTCTAGAATGTTTTAAAATGCTCATAGATAAGCACCTCAATCCAAAAATAGAATATATATTATCAAAAGTATTGCAAAGAAAGTATTGTAAAGTGCTCTCGAACATTCTGCATGCTCATAGATGGGTACACCAATCCAACAACAGAAAGTTTTTAGAAATGTTGCCAAATGCTCTAGAATATGCTAACATGGGTAAACCCCTAAACTTAGCGTTGAAAAATATAGGTGAGCTTCTTAACTACTGCTCTACAATGCTCTCAGCTCTAATAGCTATAACTCTACAATCCCTTGGACATTGACCAGTATGTGTTGATTTGACATTTGAAATTAGTAGTAGGTATGAGCACACTCCTCGTGCATGATACTTTGGAATTGGTAGTAGGTGTGAGTAAGTTTCTAGTGGGTGATACTTTAGAATTGGTAGTAGATGGGAGTAAGCTCCTCATAAGTTGATTATGCATGTTGAGTAACATTGATAAGCTCCTCATAGGTGATAGTGGTAGGTGTGAGCAAGCTCCTCATACTTTGGCATTGCTAGTAGGTGTGAGTAAGCTTCTCATGGGTGATACTTTGAAATTAATAGTAGGTGCGAGTCCTCATAAGTGATACTGTAGAATTAATAGTAAGTGTGCATAAGCTTCTCATGGGCAATACTTTGAAATTAGTTAGTAGTATCCTCATGGATTGATCAATGGATGTTGAGTAACGTGGGTATGTTTCTTGAACATATAGGTGTTGACTAACATGTGTAAACACTTCAAACTTGACAAGAACAAAGAATATGCGCGAGTAAGCTCCTCATGGGTGATACTTATATTGGTAGTAAGTGGGAGTAAACTCCTCATGGGTGATACTTTAGAATTGGTAGTAGGTGCGAGTAAGCTCTCCACGAGTTGACACATGGATGTGAGTGATATAGATAGGTTCCTTGAACATATAAGTATTCACCAACATGTGTAAACTCCTCAAACTTGGCAAGAATAAACAAAAAGCAAAAAGAGAGAGGATAGAGAAGAGATCGAGGGTGCACAAGAGAAAATTGTCCAAGTCGAGGCCGACAAATTGTCCAAGCCAAGGCCTCGATCTTGTTAGTGAAAGGCTCTTTTCCAAACCGAGGGCGAGGAGTTAGTGCCAAAGAAAAGAGTCATTTTTATTGCTTATAAAGTTTTGAAAATTGATGTATTTTGTACTAGATATTCTTATTTTTAGGGGTTTTATCTTCAAGGCCAAAGATTTACACTACATATTCTAGGTCGATCATGGGGATTTGGTGATAAAGCACGATTTGCCACATTAGTCATTTCAATGTTAAGCATGGTATTTGTGTTCACAAATTCACACCTTTGATGTCAAGTTAAATACAAGTCGCCAAATAAGGTGCATTCAAAAAAGAGAAATCGAATGGGGGAGTTGCTGATAAAGGACCTCACTCGTGGAACAGAGAAACATAAAAGGGCTGAACATTACCGACCATTTCATTTTGATCTGGAAAATAAAACAGAACAGCTTATATCATGGCATCATATCCCAGTTTGTTCCATCGCCATGAAGTCTAAGGCAGCATTTGTGCAAGCGTTGGAGACTTGTTCTATGACCCACACTAACAATTGAAATCCCCATGTTCTGCATTCGGGTATACAGAAACGCCTGTGATGTAAAATGAGTTAATACTGCAATAGACAATTTGGAGATCAACTGTGTCTTTCACTATGTTATTCAAGTGGATATTACCTCATTCTCTTCGTCCACTGCACTGGTGGCTTCATCTAAAAGTATGAGTTTTGGTTGGCATATTAGAATTCGTGCAATTGCAATTCGTTGTTGTTCACCCAAAGACAGCATGCTGGACCAATCAGCCCTTGAATCTAAACTGTAACGGGCTGCCACACTTTCCAAATGCACTTGGTGCAAAATATCCATTAACTCTGTATCAGTGGGCTGGGAAAATACGGGACCAGTCAAATTTGCATTGCCTGGAACAACATGTGCATGTTAGTTTGTAATACTAAAAACCACTTAAGTCTAGTCAATTTAACACATCATACATTGGTCATCAGATGTCACAAACAGGTTGTCCACGCTCCATACAGGGTACAAAAGCTGCTGTCTTAATGTCCCAAGGGCCATATAAGGTTTTTGTGGACAGAAAAATATTTGTTTGGCTTCTGTAGAATCAAAGCATATCCGAACAGTTCCTGCTCCATAATGCCAAAGACCAGCAATTGTTCTGAGAAGTGATGTTTTGCCACAACCACTTACTCCAGTTATCTACATGTTTCAAAGTTACATGGAAAAACAAAATCTCTCAATTTATGATATGAGGACCTTAACTTAAAAGTAAATTAACATACCATCATATTGTCACCTTCATGTAACACAAAAGATAAATCTCTCACCAATGTTGAACCACATGGGGTCTGTACAGTTAAATTTTCCACCTGAAGAAGAGGTGCTATATTATTTGAAAGAAGAGAATAATCACTTTCATATAGGATGAGAGGTTGTTTGCCAGTTATATCACTCTCCAATAATGGTGGCAGCTTTCTTGAATGTACTTCTAATGCCTCACAAAATTCACCTGCAAAACCTTGAGAGAATCAACAAAAGGCTATCATGCACAACTTATCCTATGAAGCAGCGAAGAAGAATTAAGCTGTCTCTTTCTGCAGCCTACAAACTTTTACTCTGAAAAAAATTGTAAATAGGTTTGAAAACTATGAGGGCACTTATTACTGATTTGAGGAGCCAATCCTTAGCCCGATTATGTGACTGGTATTGTAAAAGTAAGTTACAATAATGCCTTATGGTTTTACTTGTTCAAGTTCAAGTAGGATCTATCATTGACTGGTATTGTAAAAGTAAGTTAGGGGGATCATTGGCTTATCTTTCTGCTTCTCTCATTTTTCTCCTTTAGGCACAAAAGTTTTTCAAATGGCCAATTGTTAGCTATGCTGGAAATGCAGCTTCATGGCGATCTCTTTCAAACATAATTTTAGCAATCCTCCTTTGCTTCCAATACAACATTGAAAGTACACGATAGAAGTAGTTACCCAATCTGTGAATTACAGCGGAGAAACTGCATAGATACTCAAAGTTTGACACAATGATGTTGACTGCACGGTATATCCTGAAGAATGCCTGTTCACTTTGAGTAACAACTCCCATCTCAATTTTCCCCATGAAGTATAGAGGAGAAACTACGGCAGCTGGTAGAAGGCTGATTATTGAACCAAATGGGAACTTAAACATCTCCAATTTGAATGAAGCTATAATTTGTTTCTGTCATGTGATGAACTATTAGAATAGATGCAAATGCCATAAATCAGAGACCAAGGAATATAAATAGGGCCTACGTTTTATTGTATATTACTTTCAATAAGAATAGGCGAATTATCAAAAAGAATGTCTGAAAATTCTTAACCAGACCTCCCCTATCTTCAACACTTTCCTCTTCAATGCCTATACCATGTGAGAGTCAAGTTTGTGGATAATGTTTAATAAATGGCTCGTCTAAAGACTATAAATTATGAATCAGACAAGGAATGCACTTGATATAGTCAAGCGGACTTTCTTTCGTGAACGTTTTTCTAATATACAGTCTAAAAAGGCAGAGTAAGAAAAGAAGAAATCCATACCATAGAATTTTGGAAAGATTGGCTGAAAAAGCCCAAAAGAATATTCATCTCAACATGTTCCCCACCATAGAACGCAATAGATTCAGCATTTTCCCGTATCCTCATCAATCCATAACGACAGTCTGCCTCCCATCTTTCGTGCATACGTTTGAGATGGACTAGATTCTGCAATCACCCGAGACAAATAGATGGTTCAATATACAGCTTAGATAGACTAGAAGTGCTACATATTGATGATTTAACCTTCCCCAATGCAATCATTATTGCAGTTCCGCCAATTGAATAAGCTAGCAATACTGCACATAAAGGTGGATATATGCAATATAATATTGCGCTAAAAGATATCACATCCATTATTGCATCAACAACAAACATTGCAAACATCATAGCAGTTGTCGAAAATGATGTAAGGTCATCAACAATTCGTTGATCAGGGTTGTCAATGAGAGGGTGCTGTTGTATGCTATAAAATGCCCTATGCCCCAGATATAGCTGTAAATAGTATTTTGTCATCCATGCCCTCCATTGTAGAGCGAATTCCCTCCTAGTATAATTACGTAAGACATAAACCTACAAGCAACGATGTAGAATCCATTTGAGCATATGTTGGTCATGAGAAATGCAGCTTTACATGTTTTCTTACTCACAGGAACAATAACAATAATAGATTCCAAGTACTTGATAAGCTGTCTTAAGAACAAGTCCTTATTTTTGCCTACAGGAGCGAAAATTTTCTTTCATCAGCAATCATATTGTTTTACAAGCTTAGAATCAAGTTACCTACTTGCTAGTGCATTCACGAAATTCCGATGAACAAAGCTCAATTGAACATTGAGGGAAGTTGTAGCGACGGTAAGGAGTAAAATTGCCAACACGCGAAATAATGCCTGGACCTTATGTTCAGACTTGCAGTATGGCAAAATAATTTTCCAAAACCTCTTGACAAGCAATTCCATATCTGTATTTTCCTTCTGCTAGTTAATGTGTAAAAATTGTAAAAAATAATGTCCTAAAGTAAAGGGTAATCTGAAACCATAAGATATAATAATTACCTGTGCATTAGAAGATTGGATTAAGACATCACCATCACCAACCCACCATGCAGATTCCGGAATTGAAGCTGTAGCCTTTAGATTATCCAAAATTTTGGAACTCCATTGTGCATGGCATTGGCAAGATCTTCTGATACTCGGCTTACTTGATATAGACTTGAAAACCCAAGAGCGATTAGGATGTATCTGCAATCCTCTGTACTGGCTTGAATGATCCATGAAGAAAAGACGCTTGTGAAATGCATGATCCCTGTCAAATCCAAATGTACGAGGCGTGGGAAATTTCCGAACTTGATAATTGTACATGGGCAAATACATTGTTTCAGACTCTCAAACTCCAGAACTAGAGATCGGTGATGAACAATGGCATAAAACGGAGAGGCGGCCATAGCAAATGGGCCCTTAGATCGAACCCCATCCGTCATCTTTATCTATTCAGAACTTGCATTGCCGCCATCTACCACATTATATAAACTATTTCCCACGTAAATGAAATACAAAACTATATATTTGGATGGAAGAATATACTGTTGTGTGTGTTTAAGGATAAACATTGACTTATAGTTTTTTTTATGTCTTGATCTAGGGGACGGTCTCTATGTTTCGTGCACTTAACGGGCCAATTGTCAAATGATGGCCCATAAGTGTCGGATTTCATCAAATAGGCTACCATTGGATTCCTCTCGAGTTTGAGAATCCAACATGCCAAAATTCCTTCCCCCCAGAAGACCCAAAATCGATCGACGATTTGTGCTCAAACTTGGGGGGGCCCGCGAGTCCCCTTTGTGTGCCCATCTTGTTAATATATGACAATCCTCCACCTCAGCAATATAGGCCATGTCATCAAGGTGATGTGGCAATCTACATATAAAGAGTCATGTCTGATATGAATAGTCATGTCTGTTATACATATAAGCTACGGTGGGAAGCTTATTCCCATCCAGTCTTCTCTATTCAATGATATATCTGCATTGTAGTTATCTCTGCTGTTTTTCCTGAACTTAAGATGGTTACAGAGCCCAGGTCGTAGCCTGGGCAAATTTGTGGGTCTTAGAAGGATGGAGGATGCCAGTACTGAGGCTGGCAATGAGGAGGGCGAGCCTCCTGATCTGTAATGAGGGAAGTAGGCAGTATTTTATTTATGGGCAGTATTCTATCTATGCCATTCACGTTTCAATCCATTCCAAGGAAGATCTGGATGCATGCATGCATCCCAGATATGGTGCTGGTGAACGCATCTTAGATGTATATATGAAGAGGTGTGCCTGTTTGGGTGGATCGATCCAGCCCAAACGTCACCAGTAACTGCTGGTGACTCTTGATCAGAGTCCTCCACTTGTACAGTGAGGATGTGAGATCATTATTTCAACACATCTGGTAGCCAATGTGGACAGTAGTCCCCTCTGGCGCACCAACTGACACCTTTCGCATGTTATAGATCCCAGCTAGCAAGGATCTATAGGGCATGTCCTCATGGATCATCCTACACGAATCGCAATCACGAGTTTCCCCTATCGCCCCCCTTCTAACGCCTCACACACGTCGGAGTGCTTCCTCTGACCCTTCCCTTTCTTGTTATCGAGGTCGAATTGCCTTAATCATCCCCTAATAACAGGGGATCGGTCCCTAAACAAGTTGGGAGATCGGATTAATGAGGCACAATCCAGCAGAAAATTCAATTGGGATGTTGCAACGATTTTAAATCTCAGCCATCACTTCGACGGATTGAAATCTGCCTATTTAAGCCATTTCCAAATTCGTTCATCTACCAATTTCAATTCTTCCTCATGTGCCTATGCGATTGGCAACTCTATTAGGTAAGCAATTTTACTTCCAATTCTTCCAATCTCGCGTGCTACTGATTCGGGAAGCATTCATAGTCAATCTCTTACATTGAATTCCCTGATTTTTTTGGAAGTCTTTTCTTGTCTGATCCTCCCTTTTTTTTGCATGCAACTGATTGGCAGCCATAAATCACACTCTTTAATCAGCTCGCAGTTCCGGACTAGGTTCTCTGGAGGTGGAACGACCTTCTTCACCTCAGAAACAGACCAGAACAGCATCAAGCTCAAGCACAAGTTCAGATGTGCCCATCCCTTTGAGCTATGTGATTTTCCACAATGTGCTCATGACTCAGGCTGAGGTCGATACTGCTACTAGCGCACTGGATTTCACTTGTAGCCCCGAAGTAGCTGGTGCTCTGCAATTGCCCGAGACGGTGCACAGGTGTACTACATCGTCGTTTCAGAGGGAGGATCTATCCTCCTAAAAGAAGGAGGGCTGAAACCCCCCTTTTTTATGTCTACTATTGTTAAGGCACCAGGATATGTCAGGCACTGATCAAATGTCGCCCCTGTACAATGTTTTTTATGATATTGCAGAAGTAACCTTTTCGAATGACCACCATTTCTATATCAAATAGATGTCAAAACAACATTTTTTTAATGGCAAACTTAATAAAGAAATATATATGAAGCAAACTCAGGGTTATGTCAAAGCTGGTGCTGAGCATTTAGTATGCAAATTGACAAAGGCACTTTATGGGTGATGAACAATGGCATAGAAGGAAGGAAGGAAGGAAGGAAGTATATTTTTACGTCGCACCACAAAGAATGGAGGAACGGCCATAATAAATGGCCCCTTAGATAGAACCCCATCCGTCATCTTTTATCTATTCAGAGCTTGCATTGCCGCCAACTACCATATTATATAAATTTTTTTTTTTTTTTTTTTTTTTTGTAGGCAAGCTTTTTTAATTTTCTATTGATAGCAAAAATAGGGTACATGACCTTATTGGAATGGGCTCCACAATAGGCCAGATAAACATTCTCATACAATGGTCTACCAGATAATAAACATTTCAGCACGTTTTCCCAAAAAGTGTAGAAAAAAGGCACAAACACCATTATAACAATCCATCTCAAATACTGACCCCAAATTACCTGAAGATGCTACCTCTTTAAGCTCCCCATCCGGAATTGCAACAGTCACGGGCAAAAGAGTAGAGGTATCTTCCCTCGCCTTAACTCGGCCCATATTCTATCCATACTCCAGTACTACTAGGAGAATAAGAACCCACTTCCGATGTCTCGTACTTGGAGTATCTATTCTCACCATCTTCCATGGAACATAGATGATTCTAAGGCCTCCCCTATAACAGGGTCGTCCATATCCACCTCCCTTGTCCATGGCTGTCACTTGGGCTTCACCTTCCCTATCTCTACCCACCATCTCTAGTAGGCAGCTATGAGAACATGTGGTCCTCCCGTCCCTATGCCTCATGGAGTCAATAGCTGTTGTAAATTGCTTTTGTGGTGCAAATTCCTGAAGCCTACACCATCTTCCAGCTGGGATGGAAGAGGGCAAACATGTGACGTTCCAGGGAAATATACGCCATAAATACGTATATTCCTGGACCCGTCACTATACAAGTCTATCTTCATAGCCTTGTATACCATAGATTGTGGCACTATGGGGCATGACTAAGTTATTCATATAACTTAGCCAACATTAGGTTAAGACCATTTTCCACGTGGCCTTAACCTACTGTGGCACAGCATAGCATGGCAGCCCCCAGAGCGTGAGTGCATCAGCAGGAGTGGGAGCTACCTCGAACACTTCGAAGACCATGGAGATGCCAGGATTGGGAGGGAGTGCTTCTGGAGCAGGTATGTAGAGTAGTGCTCTTGGTAGATCATCTGGAAGTTAGCACTCCAGATGGGTTAGTATTTCGTAGCTAGAGTAGAGCCATCCTAGAACCCTTATTCAATATCTTGAACCCTAATCAAGGAACCCTAACTGTAAGTTAGATATGTATGATTAGGTTAAGATATTCTTATGATGTTTATCATGATATGATGTACGTGATGTTGGTTGATCATGTTGCTCCTCTTGTATTGAGAAGGGGGGTAGAGACCTAGGGCCATATGTAGTATGCTCATAGTGTAGATCCCTTAGTTCCTATTAGTTGCGGCCTGTGCATAGGAACCCACCGGGCTATGGAGGCTATGATGTGACTCAGCACTACACAACGGGGCTAGACGATATACGGAGGGAGGATCCCTGCCGAGTGGGGGCTACAGGGGGATCCCATGGTGGGCTAGGCTTATGGTCGATCACTTCGTGTGGGCCGAGCATGGGTCTGACACCTCCTGGGGCGATAGTGTCGCCCTGCCTCTCAAGAGTTGCAAGTGTCGGCTTGGCTCTTGTTTTGGGGGGTTCAATCGGGTACGAATCGTGTGTCGCCACGATTCTCTAGCCGCCCGTGGAACCTCTAGACCCCGGGAAGGGGAGATGCAACCCTTCCTGCCTCGACGGACCAGGGAGATGCAACCTGGAGTAGTCCCGATGGGTGATACCATGGGATTGCGTATCCGGAAGGCTAGAGTCATGTTAAAGCCTGATCTAGCCCATCTGCAAAGTATGCACAGGAGGGGCGGATGGAGTGGTCAACCCTAGCTATTGTCTTATGCCAGCCCTCGCCATTGTTATTTTATTTATTTATTTATTTGTGTCTAGCTCTCTTAGGGTCTTGAGAGACCATGGAGCCTGTGGACTCTGTATTTACAATTTCAACAATAGAGAATGGTGTGCATCCACCGCTCTCATATAAGCACCTAATTTCATAGGTGGTAATGCTAGTAAGGAGTAAAAATCTGAAACTTGAATGCCAAATTGTTCTCTGATGTCCTTGTAAGATGCGCATTGTAGAAAAGTGTGATGCTCGTCTTCAACACAGTTCGACTCACATACTTTGCAGATCCGTTCTTCTACTGGAATTTTGAACCAACGACCTGTCTCAATGACCAATCGGTGGGAACCAGTTCTATAGCGGGCAATCAGTTTCTTATGCCATCTTGAGATATTTGAGTTGAGATAACCTTGGCTCTTGTATTCAATCAAATGATTAACATTTGATCTGTAATAGCGCATGCGTTTTCCTGGAGCAGCCCAAAGCCGATCTACTACAAGTGTCTCAAGTAATTCTCGTGTCTCAATCTTATCATTCGGCCAGTTTGATTCAGATATTCCCCATTTGTTTGCCCAATCTCTCAGATCTTTCATCCATCCTGTTTGTTCAGAGCATAGCATGGCTTGATGTGGAAGCCGGGTATGTGTTTGTTGCCTCACTCTGTTTGCAAAGTTTATGGCTTGAAATAACGCCTCTGCTTCCATAGGAAACAAGCCAGCTTCGGCCAGCATTATAGCATATGGGATTTGGGTTTTAATCCCCAATTCCTCACGCAGAAATGTCTTTTGAATGGATTCAACTTGCTGCCACAACCTAGAAGAAATGCTTGGCCCCCAGATGGGTGAGCCATAAAGTAACACAGTCTGAACTAGTGTTTTGAACAGCGTTTTCTTGAGTCCCCATTTTGTGAGAGCTGATTTATGACAGTTTGAAAGCATACCATATAGTGCTGCCTTACTTCCTGCTACTCTTCGATTTATACAATCTTTCCATTTGTAGTTGGACGAGAAATCAATCCCCAAGTATTTGTAACAATCCACTGTTTCAATTTCACATCCCTGGTATGTAAAGCTTGGGCGGTCTCTGGTGCCAAATACCATTATCTTGGATTTAGAGATGTTAAGATCATTTGTTTTCTTTGCACAAAATGATTCCAGCCCATTCAAATGGTCTTGCAAGACTTGTTTTTTGTTAGCTAGTAAAACCACATCGTCCGCATAAAGAAGCAGTTGCACAAGGTACGTACCCATCTTTGTACCAGATAACGATCTTTCTTTCAGTTAGGCTTCAAGTTCATCTATGAAAATACCAAAGAGCATGGGAGACAAGGGGCAGCCCTGTCGCACACCAATGGTGCTCTTAATTACTGTGTCTACTTCACATGAAAGTTTGATCAAAACCTCTGCATAAAGCTGGGATACTGCATCTCTGATATCATGAGGAACACCTATTTGTGCTAGTCTCTCCCCTAGTTTCCTTCGTGAGACGGTATCGAAGGCTTTGGCGAAGTCAATGAAAGCAACATAGAGAGACGCACCAGGGGATTTAGCTCTTTCTATCAGCACCCGAAGTGAAAGTGCATGATCTAAAGTGCTATGATCTTTCCTGAAGCCTACTTGGAAGAGAGAGCGTTTGCCTTCATCCTCTGCCCAGGAACTTAACTTCCTTTCCAAAGAACCCAAAACCTTTGTAAAAGAAATCGCCAATTAAAATGGTTCTATAATTCTTCGGCTACCTTTTTGTCTCCGGCCTTGAAAATAGGGTGCACACGATTTGTCTTCCATTAAATGCGGCATCCCCACGTGTTACACATATTTACCATCTTAGTGAGCGCATTTAGTGTCCTATTGCCTCCCCATTTCAGCAATTCCACACAGATGCCATTAATATCATGAGCTTTGTTATTGGACATATCTGTCAAAACTTCTTTAACCTCACATTCTGTAAAAAGATCTATATGAGAAGCTATAATTGGCATTTCATCTGCATTTTGTTTGTAATAAATATCTCTGACTAAATTTAGCAAAGCGCTTTGGTCCAAATTAGCTTGCTGAAATTTGCTTTTTAGCGTGATCCAAAAGGATCTAGGCTCATGCTTAAACTGCTCAACCATTTCTGCTTGCTTTTCCTTAAGATATATATGCTTTTTATCTTTCAATAACTTTCTATACCATGCAGGTTTATAGATGCAGTTTCGTGGCAACCTATTTCTTGCTTCCTGGCACTCAGAATCCCACCATGCATTGCATGGTTTCCCTTGCAAGCGTCTTTTAGAGACTCCAAAAACTTTCTTTGCAGCAAGAAGTAAGAAACTTGTGAATTTAGGAGCATCTGTAGCAATTGCATCAGACCAAGAATGATTAGCAAGAAGTTCCTCTATCTGCGTCCTATATTCACCACTTAACTTAAAATTGATTCTTAGCTTTGGGGAAAATGAAGTATGCTGCGTGTCCTTCTTCATATGTATATTGAGCACCAGATGCAGTGGAGCGTGATCTGACTCTATCATCTTCTCGCCTACAAAGCAATCTGAAATATAATCCAAGTTTCGTGCCAAGATGTAATCAATTGTGCTTGCACCAGTATGATTGATGCATGTAAAACCATTTGAACGCGGGAGTATCTTTATTCCATTTATGATTTTCAGCTGGCTGACTGTGCCCAATTCTAACAGTGATTCTCCAAACATGTTAGAGATTTTATCTTGTGAAGATCTGATATAAAACTCATCCTCAATTTCATTTAAGCGCACATCCGAGATATCCTCGAATGCTTTGCATTGCTGATCTCCTGTACGGGCATTAAAATCCCCAACTATAAATACCTCTCCCAATGAGCAATATGTTACTGCGTCTGAGCAAAGATTAGCAAATGGATCATCTCTGTTTAAATCACAATGATTGTATACCTTTGCATTATTTGGTGCGAAATAGCAAAGTGCAAAGTAGAAATCAGCTCTCGTTGTTTTCATTTGAAGCCACATATACTGATTGTTTCCATCTTGCTTCACTATTTTTAGTTCCTGTACAAAATCTGACCTGTTGTATATTGCTAGACCGCCAAACCCGCGGCCTACACCTGGTGTTTTATCATTGTACATTTGGCCTACCAGCTCAAAGCCATGAATTTCAGGTAATGGGCGGAATTGGTGAGCCCAAGTTCCCGTAAAGAACAATAAGTCTTGGTCTTTCCATACGCTTGTAGTAGCTTCAATTTTGGTTTGATTCAGACCATGTGCATTCCATATGCTCATTCTCAAGACCCTGCTTTCCTATGTACGTTTTCTGTTTGTGACGATTGCCTTGCCTCCCTGATCTAAGTATGCAACAAAGCCTGAAGCTCTGGCCTCTTTAACCTTGGCCCATTCCTTTTTTCTGATTTCTAACTGAGTAGGAGTTAGATCGACATCCAGCCAGATCTTTTCCCCTTTCAAAGAACTTCTGTTGTGGAGGATACGGTCTCTTGCCTCTTTACTGTGCATTCTCACCAGAATAGGGCGAGTATAGAACCCTGGTTTGCCAAGTCTTCTGGCAGATATAAAATTTGGATCATTCAGGTGCATGATATCTGCGAAAAATTTTTGCACTGTAGCTGAAACGTCTTCATCTTCACTTTCTTGGATACCTGAGATCTTAATGTTCTTTGCCCGGGATTCTAAATCGGCCTGCTCTGCTGAGATGTATTGCTGATGTAGCTTCATCTGTTCTTGAGTGGTCTGGGCAACCAATGTTGCCAGATTAGACTCAAGGGCTTCAATCTGAGCACACAGTTTAGGTTCAGAAGTGGAGGTGGATGCTGATAAGGCCGATAATTCAGCCTTCTCAATCTTGAGCGCTGTGTTTTGAGATACAAGCTCTTCTATGGTTTCCTTCATTTCAATAATTTCTGTTTTCAAATCTCCTATTTCTGATTTCATCTCTTGCATCAGAGCAATGAGATGCGCTGTATCTCCTTCATACTCGATCGACTTTTTCCCCTTGGGGGGCATCTCCCCCTACGAAACCTACGAAACGACCGCAATAGGACTGCTCGACCGCTCGACCGCAAGATGTAACTTATGACTCAGTCTGCTCTATCTTGAGGCCTAGCCAGTCAGTCATCCTCCTTATGAGTCGGAGCTATGGGTAGGAGCTCTTATGTTTTATGGTTTATGATTATCTTCTTTGCTCACATAGATATGTGATGGACTACTCTTCGAGGTATATTGCTAGTTCTGACGTTGTTTATGCTTCCGTTGTGATAGGAGCCCATAGGGGAAGGGCGCGCAAGACACCTTCGTGTCCCCTTCCCGCACTAGGATTCTCTCAGAGTGCGGGATAGACGGAGGGCCCATGCGGTTGGAGGACCGGATGGGGGATTTCCTTAGAGTATATGGCGAGGCGTGTATATTTAGCGAGGGCGTCCACAAAACTTAAAAAAGCGTAACCTCTCTCCAAAGGGTAAATGGTCCGAGCGATCATGGCTAAAGCATAAAAAAAGGTAAGTTATTTGCCACCAAAAAACCAAAGCTCTCCAAGCAAACAGTAGCTTGGCTTAGGCTAAAGCTACCATGCTTGAGGAATCTCCTTCGCACACCCTTAAGCAGCTCCGAAAGATTTCATACAGAGGCAACTTCTCAAGCACAAGAAAACTAAATATGTCTGACCTCTATTCAGCTATCAGGTAAGCCACTGCAATAAAAGCGCCATGGATGCCGGCTAAATAAATCCAGTGCCCTCTTCTTGCTGTACCTAACATGTAGTAGACAGAAACTTTGACATACCCAAAACCAATGCAAGTGCAACAGTGAACAGGGGTAATAGGACTCCACCAATCAAACTCATGCTTGCCACAACTAAATCCCAAACGTAGCACATTACCTTGAAAGAAAGAAATTGTCCTCCATGTTCAGTACGAAAAAAACCTAGCCAACTGATTGTGCCCACACCTTCTTTGAGATGAGAATGAAACTAGCTTACATTTGAATCCCCGAGAGGTAAATGAGTCAAAGATATTTGGATCTGATGAGTGCAGACCCTCTACAACGCCTTCAGGCCAGATGCAAAGATAGCCTCCCGAACCTCGAAAACTGACTAAGATACATGTCAAACAAGGGAAAGGCATACCACTTGGCCGAGGTTTCTTCACGGCTACCCATTCTGGTTAGATCACAGAAGAAGAAGCGAGCATCTATTCTGACCGTAAATCCTGCACTTATGATCTCCTTCAGAAGCTAAGGCGAGCTCCAAAGAAATAACGATTGTAGCAAGATGTGAAATGCTTAGCACCCTATTCTCCCACTGCTTGAAAGAACAATCGAATCACGGAAGCCGCTGGCCTAGCTTTCGCCACTCTTCCGACAAGCAAGGAGAAAAATCTGGCACTTGCGAGATGGGACGCTGCCGCCACCCGCCCTAGTCGCGACCTAACCCTCCCCTAGATCAAGACATAAAAAAAACTATAAGTCATCAATGTTTATCCTTAAACACACAGATAACAGATAACAGTGTACCATAGTATATTCTTCCATCCAAATATATATAGTTTTATATTTCATTTACGTGGGCTTCCCACGTAAATAAATGAAATATAAAACTATATATATTTGGATGGAAGAATATACTATGGTACACTGTTATCTGTTATCTGTGTGTTTAACAACATTGATGACTTATAGTTTTTTTTATGTCTTGATCTAGGGGAGGGTCTCTATGTTTCGTGCACTTAAGGGGCCAATTGTCGAATGTGACGTCCCCTACTCATATACGGTGCACTCACCGTATACAAACAGGAGTTCATCCCCCATACCAGCTCCACACTGATACAGGGCCCTCCACGTATCACTGCAATCTTGATGAGTTCCAGTGGGAAGAATGAAGGGGTTATTTACCCTGTCTCCCTCAGGGTCGACCTAGCTGCGGAAGCGTAAACATACATGTCAGTATACAACATCAATATCACATACCACCTCGTAGGGTGGCTCATCACACATCTGCATAGACAATGATCAGTACATCACATGGGAAATCCTACCCAAGGCTCAGACTCAAGGGGTGGTGGACGCTTGGGTCTCAGTTCATTGCGTACGAAATTCATGGCAATGGATTTGGCTGGCATAAGAACATGGCTTAGGGTTGTCCACTCCATCCGCCCCTCCCATTGCACACTTTGCGAGTAGGTTGAAAAGTGTTGGGACGACAGAGCACGGATGCATAGCCAAAGGGGCTATTCCCCGGGTTGCATCTCCCGATTCCGATGGGGCGGTAGGGATCACTCCCTCCGTGATATCTACATGCCGACTCAAGGTGACTAGAGGGCCACCGCCCTTATTCGACTTGAACCCAATGGAGAGTGACGATCACCCCGCGGTGTCGAGCCCATGCCTTGCCCACACTCAGTGGCAAGCCATTAGACCTAGTCCACAATGATCCCCGGTAGGCCTTACACACCAGAGGGATCGTTCAAGCGTCAGAACACGAACCTCCTTATAAGCCAGTCTGGCCCCTTCACCCACAACCAGGTGGGGTTCTTGTACACAGGCCGAATCTACAGTGTGCTAGAGAGGTTAACTAGGAGCATCAACTACCAGGCTTAGGGTCTCTACCCCCCTTCCCAATACAATGAGTTCACAGAGATACATCATCCATATACATCACAGAAGAACTAAAGAACTAGATCTAATCTATATCATAGAGTTAGGTTCTTTAGTTAGAGTATGGTATCTGGGAATCTAAATGGCTGCTATGGGCAATTTAATAGGCTAAACCTACTGGTACAATGACTAGAAGACGGTTTAGGCTATTAAATTGACTAAATACCTGATCCTTGGCTCGCTCCTCCTGCCCTGAACTCGACCATCCTGTTGAACTGCTCGAAGATGGAGCTAGAAGGGAAAACTAATGAGTCAAATCGCTCAGACAGAGTCTGGGAGGCGGTTTTGACTCCTGGAGCAAGCAAAACAGAGCTCTAAAACCCTATGGACGAAAAATGGCAAGTTAGAGTTTCCTTAACCTATATAGACAAAGGGTTAGGCTAGGGTTCCCATTATCCCATCTAGGCATGTGGGATAATTGAATGTGGCCCCACTTATATTAAATAAGTGGCCTAGGATATCCACATGGATAAATGTGTACACATTGACACACACATGGATAAGTGTGCACATGAGCAAATGTGCCCATAATTAAATGCACACACCTTGCAAGTTGCCCCCTAGGGTGCTACTTGCTCGGCTACACGTCGGCGTACACGTCAATCGAGATGGCGTGTACGCGTGACGAGGCAATACAGTATACGTCTTAGGACCGTATACTGTGCTGGAACGTCACATTCTCCCCACCTTGAAATGATGTTGTCCGCAGCATCGTGGGTCTCCCCACCTTGGAATCTTCCTAACCTGCAATCAACTTGATGCATTCATACATATTATTATTATACTTACACAATTATTAGGATTACCTTAAGGTAATATTTTTAAAAGATTACTACGTCATTACATTATCAAATAACTTATCAATTCGTAACTTCATCAACGCAAGGTAATTACCAACCTTACTTAATGCAACATTTAAATTTATCAAAGTTTATCAATTTCATACAAAATTTACACTTCCAAGGCACTCTTCATGTCTTGCAACACGTTGTAACAAAATTTGTGTTGCAAGTCTTTGCACCTTGAAATCCTGCATTAATTTTACAATATCTATAATTACATATTTACTAGCTTACACAAGATTTAAGCGATTAGTTTCAATGGTAGAAATCACAACTACTCTAGAACTATCTATACAAGTGCTCGTGGTGCGGCTCCCCGCCGGTTCTTCGTTCTCATTGGCCTCCTGAATTCACACCACGCTAGAATATTAATGTAAAGTTGGTTATAAGGGAACCACCCCATCTATCTACATGAATGCATGACTAATCTCCCGGCGTAGGAAGAGGATGCTTCTTCCATCGTGGCTGTGGGGACAGCGCCCTATAATGCCTATATGCCGCTCATGCCTGCACCTTTAGTTGCCCAAGCGTGGAGGATAGGGTCCTTCCCGTATATGGGCGTGAAGGATAGGGTCCTCCCCGTAGGCATTGACTAGAGGTGCTTTCCTATCAATGCATTCCTGAATGACCTCTTATCTCTCGAGGTCATCTACTTCCGTGGGACGGAAGTAGACTTTTTAATCTACCTTCCACTCATCCAAGCAGAACCGCGGTCATGTCTACAATGACATTACACCACGTCCTAGAGATCACCGTAGTGGTCCCATCATCGGTAAATACGCATGCAACCCATACCTAGCATAGGCTGCATGCGTAGATTAATCTTAACTACACATGAAATTAATCTAGACATAAATCGACATTCCTGAGCCGATTACTTCGGAGATGACCTTGCCGAGCATCTCTGCATATCTGACCTTGTGGATGCAGAGCTTGTCGCTATGCTCTTCTGCCGGCCTCTTGCTGCTAGAGGATGTGTTCGTATTTCCTCCACTAATTGTTGCATGTCGGCTAGCATCCGTTAATGTCTTAAATGATCATTACAGTCTTGGACCCCTGCATGATCCTGCTGTACTTTCCTTAATGCATGCAATTATATTAATTACCTTACGGTAATATTTTTATATAATCATTATAGTAGTATTGGATACATTACTTCCGATAGTACTATTATATTTACTCTAAGCTTTGCAATATTTAACGACTTTTAGATCGCGATTATTTAAACAATAACCCCGATTTTAGACCTATTGTTACATAGACAAGGTTTTAATTATCATACACAAGAATTAGATGTGCTTCTTATTCTCTTCCTTGGGTCCTGCATTACCCTTGGAGGTATATCCCTAAGATGCACTTAAGTATATCTGAATTCTATTTTCTATTTATATTTATAAGGACCCCGAGGTCATATAGCTATCCTTGGAAGGAATTGCATCCTTGCGAAGGATTAATTAACATGCTACCTCACATTATCGTTGTTATTTATCTTCTTTCCCTATGATACATATACGTACAGCAATTTCTATGCAGTTATTAGGGTGTATATTTAACTTATCAATAAGACACATTAAAGCTTATAATACATACGCACACCTTACCTAAGGCTATAATGCCTCCACCCATTAAGCTGGCGTCGAGTAATTTGGAGATGACTTGGTCGTTGCATTGTCCCATAGTTTTGCTCCACTTCATTGGTGTAGATAGCTACTACGTCAGTCTCGCACGTTGAAGGCCTCCTGAGCACTAAGGTATCTATCTATCTTACACTCTGTTCGTTTCGGCCATTGCCGGAGTGAACTCTATTCTACGGGTCGGTCAATTCGATGCAAGTACGTTCAATCATAAGATTGAGCCCTCCCACTTTCTTCGAAAAGAAAATGGTCCTGCACCCCTTTAATGACGTTCTACACAATGTCATATCTATTCTCTCCTCTTAAGAGGTTATACGCTTCTTACTTAGCGCATTAATTTACTAGCCTTAGCTAGCATATATAACCATCTAAGATGGATGCATATATTATGTTGTCATTTATTTCAATATAGTTACGGGTTACCTACTTAGTTAGAACGATTCTAACCCACAAGGTTTTGTCATCATGACAATTCCTTTTGTCTCAAAAGACTATCTGATTACTATGATTCTTATTTTAGATGTACCTTGTATGTATTATTCTTTTATATTCTAGAGATTCCCCCCTTTCTTAGTTATTTAAACTCTTGGAATATTCCTACCAATCGAATTGATGTCATCGTAACAAGTTGGCCGGACTTGTTAGATTACTTCTTTTCTTTCGGTTGGATTATTCTTTGGAGGTACTAGATTTATACATGGTCAACAATTATCCTAGTAATGATTCCTTCTTAGCGAGGTGATCAATCTCACCAAGTTGTTTCAATATGTTGGATGTCTGTTAACAATCGTGTATAATTATAGTTACTCCTATGCATTTTCTTCCCAATCCTTGACGCTTAGCTCAATATTGGGGCGATCCTTCCAGCGAGAATATCTGGAAATGCCTTCTAATCCCAATATGGATGTTACCGTCCATATATTTAACCTACTAGGCCCCATGGCCTTAGATCCTTGAGCTTGCTAGAAGCTCATCCACTCGTTGCCTGCTTGAAGTAGTAAGGTAATGTTCTTCCGAGTCTCTCGATACTTCAGTCTCCTTGACGGTGGGTCTTCCTTGATGTAGGGGTTGCCTCTCATTGCTGGTGGCTTTGATGGTGTAGTTGATCACTTGAAATCTTCCATGCCGCTTTTCAAAAGCCTGAAGGTGGCGCCGTTGAAAGAGATTTTTTCATCTTGAACTCTTTGTCTTGGCAGCTAAGGGACGATTCTGTATCCAATATTGTTTCTTCGACTCCATCGACGTCTCATACGTCAAGTCCTCTTGTCGTTATCGTGTTGCCCGAAGAGTGTTGACGATGTTGATTGCTTCACCCCTGCAAATTGCCTGACATCTCTTCCTTTGATCTGTTACGCTATGGGGGGGAAGGAATAAGGGAACTATATATGCAAAACATATAACTTACATAATTACAATTTCTACTAGAGCTATTAGGTCCCCCTTGTGCCTCCCTCCGAGTTGCACATCTACTCCTTGGCAATGTCATCGGTGTTCCTCCCGGTGCAATGGTGTTGACAATCCATATCCTCCTACTTGTACGTCAGCTCATACTCCGGGGTAACTTGTTGATGTACTTGGTCCCTCCGATGTTTGTCGGCTATGACACAACATGCTTTGCATCACATTCTAACTAAAGGTGTGCTGGTCGTTGATGCTTCGACATTTCGGTCTGCTTCCTGATCCTGTTTTCGGGCGGTAATTGTTCCTCCTTCATGATACTTGAAGCTGTTTGGAGGCGTCTCTTGAGGCTGTGCGCGATTCCTTTGGCTATACTCCTCTGGGGATGTTCTCTTCTGCAATTGTTCGTTGAATCGTCGATCCTTGGGTTCACCAAGTTGCATGCAAGTCCACGTGCAAGTCCTCGGCCCGGCTTGCCTAGTTGCTTCTCCATCGAGCTTCCAATCTCACTTGTTTGATCCCCTCGATCACATGGCTTGGACATTGTCACATTCCACAGTGCTATGCCGTCTTCTTGTCTTGAGGTACATTCGGTGACTTTGATTGTGCTCGTCAGTCTTGATCCTCCTGTTGCCTCTAGGGAGCTCGTGGAAGAAGTCGGTTGCTAGCACTTCTCCAGCTTTCAGTTCCTGACCTTTGTCCCTCTATGCATGTCGGTCTCTCTGTCAAGTAAGGCATCATGGCTCTCCTCCCTGCTGGCTATGTTGTCGGGATGATGGATCCTTATATCTGCGCAGCTTGACCCTTGAGTTGAAGAAGTACCTGCCTTAGATATACTCTTGTCGTTGAATAGCCTGGCTATTATCTTGAACTCTCTTTTTGCCGAAGGTGCTTCAGTTGCTATCCTTGTTGTTAAGGTGTCGAATGCTTCTATCTTGGGCGTTTAACGTGCCACATGTCGGAGATATGATCGGCTTCTTCTCTTCTAATTACTGGTAGGAGTACCTGACGAAGCCATCTCTAGTTGTTGAAGGCATATCTCCTCATCGCGGTGCCTTTCGTAAGTGCGTCTCCATCTAATACGCGTGTCATAGCGCATCACCCTATATTACCACAACGTGGAATTATGGTCGTCGAGATGTTGCCTTCTTAGTTGGTTCGTTGATGTCGGTCGTTCCTCCTTCTATTGTTGAGGCCACCCGTGTCATAAGTTCGTCAAGTGTTGCCGCTGCCACAAGAGGTAGTGTTGCGCCCTGACGATGTTCTGGTGCAGCGATCTTGAAATGACCGGTGTTGTCTCTTGTTCTGACATTGGGTGGACGAGCGGTCTTCTACTTGAGGGCACTTCCGGAAGTGTTTGGAGTCGAAGGTTTGCTTGGCCTCTGATCGTCTTTCCCTCGTACTTGCTCTTCCATTTTGATCTTGGGCTATAGTTGTGCTTCCTTGCTTCCTCGTTTGGTAGTCGAAGTGAAGGAGCTTCTTGATCTAAGCGCTAAATCCATAAAACATGACTCTAAACTCATGTTTCTCCACTATATATGTGAAGACCCGAATATACAATAGATATATACGCATTTACATTGGGATTTTAATTCATCCATTTTTCCAAAACAACTACGAAGATCTACTTAAATGTTTATACTCCTTTAGGGTTTCCCCTCCTCCTATCGCGTTTGATTATTCGGTGTTGCTGCATCTTCTTCGTTCTGGTTGACTCCGAGATTCCTTGAGATGCTGCTACTATTGTTGAGCTTCATTCTGATCCGAGCTTGTCACCCCAAGTTGCGACGAGTGTTCGTCGATGTGATCCCTTGAGAAAGATGCTCCTCCTTAATGTGTATGTCCGTCGTGAGGAATGCGGGGATCGCTCAACGTCCCTACATGCGGTGTGTCGTTGCAAGGTTGCCGATGTGCGGTGCCATTGATCGCTTGAGTAGGGTCACCTGGCTGTTGCAGTCGGGCATTCTTGAATGTCTTCGAAGCTCTGAGATCGTGGTCGGTAGGCAGGCATTGTCATTCCTCCGCAGGTTGAATTTCTGAGTGTGACTCCTGTTGCTTGGGCTTTGCTTCATTCACTGTCCTTGGAAGTGTGGTCATCTCCATTGCACCTACCATAGCTCCTTCTGGTCGCCTTTGCGTGATTTGTACCTGCTGGCTAGGTCGTCTCCTCCGTCCCTTGGGTCTTATCCATTCGAGTCTCGCACTCCTTGGCTGACGTAGTAAAGTCGTCCTTCCTTTGGTTTCTAGATGTTTTTGGGTCCGGAATTCTTGTTCGAGCGGAATATTCTCCTCCTTGATATTGCCCCTAATGCTGATATAGGCCTTCAAGTCGGAGATGTTCCCTGATATGCGTCTCCTCCCCCTCATGGTCTCCTACTTTTTGGAACCGATGAAAGTTCCCCTGCTGGTGCAAGGGAGCTGGAAGCTCGTCCTGGTCAGCCTTAGGTGCTTCGTGGTTGCCTAGCTTGGTTGCTCCTTTTGTTGACGTTGCATGACATTCACTTGAGCTGCTGGGCTGCAAGGTCGTGGTGGTCTTCCCTGCGGTTTCTATATGCTCCTGTGTCGCCATGAGTTCACTCCTCGACGGAAGATTATGCCCTCTGGCCCTAGCTCGTGATGCTAATGCGGCATCGATGTTTAACGTCTTCCTGCACCTGTATTTTGCTGCCGTTGTATTCTTCCATTTGAAACGCGTGTGCGTCGAGTTGATGAAGGCGTCGAGATCCTCTTTCTGATGTGAACTCGTGGACGTGGTAGCCGGGAGGTTGACATCTAGAAAATTCTTGATGCCATTGGTTACCAAATATTCTTCCCATTTGATGAAGATTGATGATAGGCCGGTGGTGTGCTGTCCTACTCGCTTGTCGGTTGAGGTGTTTGTCGTTGTGCTTCCCTCTCTTGGGTCTGCCTTTTGGGTCTCCTCTCCTTATCTGTCTGTACATCGGCTGGGTCCCCGATGTCTTCAAGAAGTTGCGCCTCTAGCTCGTCTGTGGCTTTGGCCCTGTACTTCGAAAGCAACGCTCATATATCCTAGAGTCTAAGGGTCTACTTGAAGGGCTCTCCTACAACATTCTGGGCTCTATAAGCAAGCAAGATGGCTCAAGCAGCATTACTGGAGACATATCTATAATCTACAAGTCTATGGACATTAGGACGTGTGGTATGGCGTGAAATGAGGTTTGTGTTGCAAAGCCTTCATAATGTTTGAGGCATACTCTAAGGTCCTAGCAAAGTTGGTTTGGGGGAGTCCAATCTCTACACATGGAGTGACTTGGGCAGCTCTAGACTCTAGCTCCTTTTTAGGTATCCTGGCAATAGGGAGTGTCAATGTGGCGGCTATATAAGTCAAACTCTATTAGAAGGACACAAAATTAGGTCAAGGTTTATGCCTTTGGCATGAGCAGAGGTGATGTACCAACAGTTGGACTTGGGTTGCTATGCTGAGGTCTAGATGACTATAACAAAGGGGTGTTCTTGGGCACTTCTATCTAGGAGTAAGGCATCAGCTTTGAGCCGAGAGCAATACTTGTGAGGTACTAATGGGGTATACTTCTATTTACAAACAAACCACAGTTTGGAAAAACAATTCAAGGGTTTGAGCAATTTTGGTCATTATGAGCTGGGTTTGACATTTCTAGCCTAGTTTGAGGTCATAAATAGATTCTAGGCTGTCTAACGGTCCTATTGCAACAAATTTCAGGCGATTTAGAGCTCTGTAGCTCAAGTTATGGAGGTTCAAAGTTTGGAGGTCTCACACATTGCGCCCCAGATCAAAAACTGAAGTTTTGTTTTTGCTCCTGGCGTGACATGTGAGACATTGGCCCCATTTTGGTCAAAACTTGTCCAATTTGGGTGATTAAGGGTCTAATCATGCTAGGCTCATCGAGTTAGGCAGAATTGACCCCTGTCGATTTGGAGGTGTTTTAGTCTAGTTTAGGACTAGTTTAGGTATGAAGGTCTCACACGTTGCGCCCAGATCAAAAACTGAAGTTTTGTTTTTAGTCCTGGCGCGACGTGTGAGACATCCTCTCAAATTGGTCTAAAATGTCTGTTTTAACTAAAACAAAAGCTGGAACTTACTAACTTAACTTAATTAAGTAAGATTACACACGTTACTTAGTCCAAAACTCTTTATACTAACAAAAATTTTCCATCATTTACAAAATTTTACTGTGGATCTCCCTTGATGTAGCTGGAAAGCTGCATGTCCTTCTTCATTAGTGTCATCCTCTTCGCATGAACTGTGCAGGCTGTCGAATCTTCAAAATGCTGCACTAGTTTTTGCTCTGTTGCTTCTTGAACCTTGGTCTCCTGGTCTCGTTCTGCCATCTCCTCTTCTTGTATCTCTCGCTCTATCTGCTCGTACACTTCTTGGGTCTAATATATAAATCTAACTAACTCTTACCTAAAACTTGATGTAGCATGTTACCTTTTTAAAATTCATCAAGTATTAAGGTGATTATGGCCTAATGTCTTGCACGATGCCAGTGATGACTTTATCATCCTCTGTCTGCTTCTAAACCATAGAAATGGTGGCGATTGTTTTCTATTTTTCAAACTTTTTTATAGAAACAAATTTAGCAGAATTAACATGTCTTACCAAAAATTAAGATCTTCTACTATAGAATATCCATTAATTTGGCAAATTTAGTATAATTAGAATGGAATATTATCAAATTTTGGCGATTTTATAAATCTTTTGAGCTAACACATCCTACTAAACTATCGAATTTGGATTTATAAAATTGGTGAAATATAGCATTTTCACGATATATCACATCTTAAAGTCATCACTGCACGATGCGCCCAGGGCAAGACCTAGAGTTTAGGTTTGTGCTCTGGCGCGACGTGTGAGACATTCTTGCCTTAGAAAGATTCGGCTCAACTGTTTTTAGTCTTTTTATGTTCCAATTCGCTTAACTGTTACTAGCTTAGCATATACTACAAAAATAAGAAAAAAAAGTTCCCACTTTTCGAGGTTTGAGAATCCTATCAAGTTAGTACTACTGGGAGCATGGCCAGTGCTTTGCTCTTGGTCTCCAAGAACATTGCTCTGATACCACTGTGACGTCCCCTACTCATATACGGTGCACTCACCGTATACAAACAGGAGTTCATCCCCCATATGCAGAGTAGGTTGAAAAGTGTTGGGACATCACTCCCTCCAGAGATCTACATGCTGACTCAAGGTGACTAGAGGGCCACTGCCCTTTATTCGACTTGAACCCAATGGAGAGTGACGCATCACCCCACGGGTGTCGAGCCCATGCCTTGCCCACACTCAGTGGCAAGCCATTAGACCTAGTCCACAATGATCCCCGGTAGGCCTTACACACCAGAGGGATCGTTCAAGAGTCAGAACACGAACCTCCTTATAAGCCAGTCTGGCCCCTTCACCCACAACCAGGTGGGGTTCTTGTACACAGGCCGAATCTACAGTGTGCTAGAGAGGTTAACTAGGAGCATCAACTACCAGGCTTAGGGTCTCTACCCCCCTTCCCAATACAATGAGTTCACAGAGATACATCATCCATATAGATCACAGAAGAACTAAAGAACTAGATCTAATCTATATCATAGAGTTAGGTTCTTTAGTTAGAGTCTGGTATCTGGGAATCTAAATGGCTGCTATGGGCAATTTAATAGGCTAAACCTACTGGTACAATGACTGGAAGACGGTTTAGGCTATTAAATTGACTAAATACCTGATCCTTGGCTCGCTCCTCCTCCATACGAACTCGACCATCTGTTTGAACCGCTTTCGAAGATGGAGCTAGAAGGGAAAACTAATGAGTCAAATCGCTCAGACAGAGTCTGGGAGGCGGTTTTGACTCCTGGAGCAAGCAAAACAGAGCTCTAAAACCCTATGGATGAAAAATGGCAAGTTAGGGTTTCCTTAACCTATATAGACAAAGGGTTAGGCTAGGGTTCCCATTATCCCATCTAGGCATGTGGGATAATTGAATGTGGCCCCACTTATATTAAATAAGTGGCCTAGGATATCCACATGGATAAATGTGTACACATGGATAAATGTGTACACATTGACACACACATGGATAAGTGTGCACATGAGCAAATGTGCCCATAATTAAATGCACACACCTTGCAAGTTGCCCCTAGGGTGCTACTTACTTTCTACACGCGTCGCCGCATTACCGTCAATCGAGATGGCGCGGTAATGCGGCGTGGCAAAGATACAATATCGTCTTAGGATCATTATCTTTGTCTTTGGAACGTCACATCGAATAATGGCCCATAATTGTCAGATTTCATCAAATAGGTAACCATTGGATTCCTCTCGAAGTTGGAGAATCCAACAATGCCAAGACCCCCCCCAAAAAAAAAAAAAAAAAGAAAAAAGAAAGACCAAAAATCGATCGACAATTTGTGCACAAACTTAGAGGGGTCTACGAGCCCCCTTCCTATGCCCATTTGGTAGCCAATGTGGACAGTAGTCCCTTTGGTGCGCCAACTGACACTTTTCTGTGTTATAGATCCTAGCTAGCGAGGATCTATAGGGCCTATCCTCTTGGATCATCCCACATGAATCGCGATCACGAGTTCCCCCTGTTGCCCGCCCTCCAATGCTCACACGCATCGGAGAGCTTCCTCCGTCCCTTCCCTTTCCTGTTATCGAGGTCGAATTGCGTTAATCATCCCTTGATAACAAGGGATTGGTCCCTAAACAAGTTGGAAGCTCATATTAGTGAGGCATAATCCAACAGAAAATTCAATTGGATTGTTGCAGACGCAACAGATAATCACAAAGGAACGATTTTAAATCGCATTTATCACTTCAACGGATTGAATCCTGCCTACATAAGCCATCTCCAAATTTGTTCGTCTACTACTTTCAATTCTTCTTCCTATGCCTACGCGATTGGCAACTCTATTAGGTACGCGGTCTTAAGTTTAATTCTTCCAATCTCGCATGCTACTGATTTGAGAAGCATTCACAGTCCAGCTCTTACATTGAGCTCCTTGATTTTTTGGAAGTCTTTTCTTATCTGATCCTTCCCTTGTAATAGACTGGCAGCTATGGATTGCACTCTTCAATCTGCTCGCAGTTCCCGCCTTTCCTTCCGGGCTAGGTTGAATGACCTCTTTTTCACTTCAGAAACGTACCAAAACAGCATCTAGCTTAAGCACAAGTTCAATTGTGCCCATCCCTTCGAGCTATGTGGTTTTCCACAATGTGCTCGTGGCTCAGGTTGAGGTCGATACTGCTACTAGTAGCGCAATGGATTTCACTTGTAGTCCCAAAGTAGCTGGTGCCCTTTCAATTGCCCAAGATGGTGAACAGGTGTACTATATCATCGTTTCAGAGGAAGGGTCTATCCTCCTAAAAGGAGGACTGAAACCTCTCTTTTTTTAAGTCTACTATTGTTAAGGCATCAGGATATGTCAAGCACTGATCCAATTTTTCCAAATGTCACCCATGTACAATGTCTTCCGCAATATTGCAAAAGTAACATTTTTGAATGACTAGCTAGGCTACTCCTTTGCTGACTACATCCCTCCAATTTGTAGGACCTAGACTTATTACTTTGTTTAAGGTCCATACTAGACTAGCTAGTTTATCCCACTACCTTGCGGCAGCCAAAGTGGAGGACACGTATAGGCTTTTAAGTTCTACCACGTCGGGGATCATCATCGTATACTCCCAATAACCAACTCCCAAACATTGGCAAGGCTTGAACCCATGACCAAATGCACATTTATTTTGGCATTATTAGGCATATACCAACTCACCACACATCCGTTGGGCAAAACTTTTGCCTTACATGCACACTTTGTAGGCAGGATTTAATCCCGCCTTAGGAAGTCTAGGTCCTAGGGGCAACTCTAGGGGCATGGCTTTTTAGCCTCACCATCCTAGTGCCACCTACCATAGTCCCATTGTTTTTTTATTACTTTGTTTAAGGTCCATACTAGACTAGCTAGTTTATCCCACTACCTTGCGGCAGCCAAAGTGGAGGACACGTATAGGCTTTTAAGTTCTACCACGTCGGGGATCATCATCGTATACCCCCAATAACCAACTCCCAAAGATAAACATACATTGGCAAGGCTTGAACCCATGACCAAATGCACATTTATTTTAGCATTATTAGGCATATACCAACTCACCACACATTCGTTGGGCAAAACTTTTGCCTTACATGCACACTTTGTAGGCAGGATTTAATCCCGCCTTAGGAAGTCTAGGTCCTAGGGGCAACTCTAGGGGCACGTCTTCCCTCTAATTTGTATGCGCTGGTATGTCGCTATGGATTCTCCTTCTAACATAAGATTATCCTCCTGACCCTATATATGTTTCTGCCTTGCGCTCTTCTATTTGAAGCTCTTACATGTTGAAATTGATGAAGATGTCGAGATCCTCTTGCGGATGTGAGCTCGTATGAATCAAGAGCATGGTATGATTATACATTAGCTCTGGCATCACTTCTTGGGACAACCTTATTTTCAAGTTCAAGAAAAGGTTTGGTAGAGTTTTTGCTCTCAAAAATTGATCTTTGAGTTACATACTTTTTACATTAGAAAAAATGAGTGTGTGAATCGATATATTAAAGGATTTAATGTATGCTTAATGAGATGTCAAAGAAGTCAAGTCCAAAACCCTACAATGCATCTTGTTGTTTCTTTTATCAAATGTTTATCATCTAGGCCAAAGACTTATAAGAAGATGTCTAGAGAGCAAAGTCAAGGTAACTTTGATTCCATTCACGAGGAATCTGCAAAGGCCATCGATATTGCTAAATGACATTGCTTGGTTTTTGGAGGAACTTTCAGCTAACTATCCACATGTTGACTATTATCCATGTCATGATATTAAAACTAATCATGTTGTGCTAGTGTCTTTAGTGCATAAGAAAAAGAAGGATGAAGTACCAGAGGTGTTTTCAAGGTTCAGAAGCTTTTGCAGAGGTTACCAAGAGGTTATCAAGCAGGTGTTGGAGATCAAATCTCAAGCAACTCAGGCTCCTTTGCCAGCAAATCCCAAAACATGTCCTACATGTCCTCACTGTGATTGAAATACACATAGCGAGAATTTCTATTGGTATAGGATGTGTCTTAAGTGTCATAGAAAAAGCCATTATGGTACAAATTGCCATGTTTGTTCTTTTTCCAAAGATGTTGGTCGTGATGATAATAAGTGTCATGTCAAAGATTACCTTTATAAAATAAGAGAAGGCTAAATCCCATGTGGCTATTCAATTTGTAAGATTGTTGAAGGTTGTTGAGCCAACTTACACTGAAGATATTCTTCTTGCTCACACCAGAGGTCAACCAAATATGACTCAAGCTTCTCAAGACCTACCTTTGCCTTCAAATCCTACATCACCTACTACAATAGCCCCAACTGCAGAAACTCCTCCATGTTCAAGCATGCCCGAAACTTTTCAAATCCAATTATACCTCAAGTACCTCTACAAGTTATACCACCTCCTCCTTTCCAGAGATACCAAAGAAGAAACGAGGACAAAGACAGTGATAAATTTGACAGTTTGATGAAGAGTTCCAAGATAACTAATGATTAATTAACTTAGCTAAAGATTTCTCCTTCTTATAGACAAAAAGGGTTGGATTCTTTTGCTGCAACTGAGTTGGAACCTGTGCACTGAGTTGGAACTTGCAACTATGTTGGAACCTGTGCTGGGCTTAACTAGATGATGACCCTGGAGCTTTTACATATGAAACAAGTGTGTATGAAGGCTAGAGGTCCGTCAAATGTTTTGCCATATCATATCATGAAGAAATGTGGTTTGGCGATAGAAAAAAAACTCCTCTCTTAAGTCCACCAAATCAAGAACAAAGAGCTCAAGGGGTTGCACAGTTTACCCAAAGCTCAACCTTCACACTTCCTCACTTGGGATATAAAACTACATTTCTAGAGATTTTGAACCAAGAGGCTGATACATTATGCAAACTAACCCCTATGGATTATCTTGCAGAAGGAGCTATTATTGAATACGAATTTGAAAAAGAAGAAGTACCACAATTAGAACCAATTCTAATTATCAATGTCACTGAAGAGTCTGCTACATTGGAAGTATCTCTTACCAAAAATGGTGTTCAAAGATCTCTACAAGTTGGTAATATATTCTATAATTCAAACAAGGAACAAAGTTATTTCATGAATGGTTTAATGTGTCTGCTTGGGACTATTTAGAGCTTAAGGGAGTTAACAAAGACATTTCTGAATTTAAAATTAAGCTTAAAGACGATCTTGAGCTTATTAAGTCTGCTTTATGTAAGATGCAAAATGCATACCTTATTATTAAAATTTCTAGCCCTTCTTGGATTTCTTGCATTATTAATCGAGAATAAAAATGGTACACTAAGAACATGCATAGATTACATGGATCTCAATAAAATAACCCTTAAGAATTGTTCTCATTTGCCATTCTTAGAAGAAATCTTACATTCCATTGTAGGGAAAGAGACATATTATTTTTAGATGGCTTCTCTAGTTTAATCAAATAGCAATGAAACTTGAAGACCATCCAAAGACAACTTTTATCACACCTTGGAGAACATGTGCCACGAAGAGAATGCCATTTGGTCTAATGCTCTCTCGACTTTTCAAAGAGCCATGGACACAATTTTAAAAAATATTTATTTTTCTACCTTCAGAACCTTTTTAGATGATTTCTGCCTAGATACTACACTAAATGAACACTTGAAATCATTGACCAAGATTTGCTCTTTGTGAAGGGATTCTAGAGTCAATTTGGACCCCAAGAAATGCATCTTTCTCACCTCCAAAGGTCAATTGCTTGGACACGAGATTTCAACTGATGGAATTCAGGTAGCGAGGACAAAATGATTGCCTTTAAAAGGTTAACTCTACCAAAAACGTTAAAAAGAGTAAAAAGTTTCATTGAAATGACAAGCTCTTTGTGGATGTATGTCCCAAATATTTCTCACCTTATAAGTCCTATTTCTAGATTTAATGGAGTAGGCAAGTTTACCAAACAAGAGAGTAAGTTTATCTCTGCCATTTGTACTTATGAATGCCAAGTATCCTTTGTTGATGATCAATGCCATTTGCCAACCTATTATCTTGAAAAACGCCTGATCCTACATAGCCATTTGAAGTCTATATTATTGTTACCAAGCAAGTCGTTGGGTTAGCATTGATCCAAGGCCAGCACATTACAGCATTTGCCAGCAAACAATGGTCTGAAATAGAGGAAAGATATGTTATACTTGAAGCGCATGATTCTACACTTTTTATATTTATAGAAAGACAAGGTCAACACCCTTTGGTTTAATTTATGGCATTGGTTGTCCTACCAGTTAAGCTTGAAATTTCTTCTTTGAAAATAACCATGAGACTAAATTTATAGCTTGACAAAGATTTGCAACACAGATATGATATTTTATTACACTTAGAAGAAAAAGGGTTTGGTACATTAAATCATTAGGGTTTTTTTTAGATTAAAAAAAGGGCCTTCAAAACATGCCAACTAAGCCAAATGAAGATAAATGAACTACCAATCAGAAATCAGAGCCTGGCGGGTCCAGTCAGCAAAACTGTTATAACTAACTCACTGGATCACATTTTCTAGCATAACTATTGATAGAAAAGTCCAAATGAGCTCTCGTTTAGTGCAATAGATAGATCTCATTGAGATCTTTTCAATCTTAGGTGCTTTGCACATATTTTAACCACTTATGATTGTCAAAACTCCAAAAAATATGGTTTTTACCATTTTTTACTATCCTACGGGGCTAAAAGATATGCAAACCACCCAAGATTGGAAAGATCTCAATGAGATCTATCTATTGCACCAAACAAGAGCTTATTTGGACTTTTCTATCAACACTTATGCTAGAAAATGTGATCCAGTGAGTTACTTATAACTGTTTTGCTGACTGGATTACCAGTTCTGTTTTCTGATTGGTAGTTCATATAGCTTCGTCAGCAGTTCTTAGAAGGCCCTTTTATGATCTCAAAAAATCCCTAATGTGCTTTATTGAAGAAAAAGGCCAAGACATTGCAACATTCAAGGCAACTCACAAAGTACAAGAATAGAATAGAATAGATGGCCTATGGAACCCAAACAAAAAGAGAGCGGCAAGCGTATTACTGATAGGATTAAAAAACCCCCGCCCCGAAGGGTTTTTGAGGGAAAAACCTTCGCAGTAATAAGTATGTTGGCACGCTGTACAATTGTATAGGACAGTTCAATACCGTCCCGGAGGACACAACTGAGTCTGTGCATCTATAACCTCCTGGAGGTATGACCCCAACAAACCCACTGACGCCGTATTCAATAACTCATGCAACGGTTGGCTAGGCACTAGTAATCGAACATACTGCTCTATATGGGCAAACACTGGGCAGATCTGGAGGGCATGACATTCATCCTCAATGGCGCCCTGGTGGCAACACTGGCAAAGCCTTTGCTCTCGTGCTTCCCGAGCCCAATGTGACGTCCCCTACTCATATACGGTGCACTCACCGTGTACAAACAGGAGTTCATCCCCCATACCAGCTCCACACTGATAGAGGGCCCTCCACGTATCACTGCAACCTTGATGGGTTCCAGTGGGAAGAATGAAGGGGTCATTTACCCTGTCTCCCTCAGGGTCGACCTAGCTGCGGAAGCGTAAACATATATATCAGTATACAACATCAATATCACCTACCACCTCGAAGGATGGCTCATCACATAGCTGCATAGACAAGGATCAGTACATCACAGGGGAAATCCTACCCAAGGCTCAGACTCAAGGGGAGGACTGACGGCTTGGGTCTCCAGAGGTCATTACAGACAGAATTCATGACAATGGATTTGGCTGGCATAAGAGCATGGCTTAGGGTTGTCCACTCCATCCGCCCCTCCTGTGCACACTTTGCAGAGTAGGTTGAAAAGTGTTGGAACCTGACTGTAGCCCGCCGGATGCATAGCCAAGGGGGCTATTCCTGGGTTGCATCTCCCCAGTTCCGATGGGGCAGGCAGGGATCACCCCCTCCAGAGATCTACATGCTGACTCAAGGTGACTAGAGGGCCACTGCCCTTATTCGACTTGAACCCAATGGAGAGTGACGCATCACTCCACGGGTGTCGAGTCCATGCCTTGCCCACACGCAGTGGCAAGCCATTAGACCTAGTCCACAATGATCCCCGGTAGACTTTACACACCAGAGGGATCGTTCAAGAGTCAGAACACGAACCTCCTTATGAGCCAGTCTGGCCCCTTCACCCACAACCAGGTGTGGCTCTTGTACACAGGCCAAATCTACAGTGTGCTAGAGAAGCTAACTAGGAGCATCAACTACCAGGCTTAGGGTCTCTACCCCCCCTTCCCAATACAATGAGTTCACAGAAATGCATCATCCATATATATCACAGAAGAACTTAAAGAACTAGATCTAATCTATATCATAGAGTTAGGTTCTTTAGTTAGAGCTTGGTGTCTGGGGATCTAAACAGCTTCTATGGGCAATTTAATAGGCTAAATCTACTGATTCAATGACTGGAAGACGGTTTAAGCTATTAAATTGAATAAATACCTGATCCTTGGCTCGCTCCTCCTGCTCTGAACTCGACCATCCTGCTGAACTGCTAGAAGATGCAGCTAGGAAGGGAACTAATGAGTCAAATCGCTCAGACAGAGTCTGGGAGGCGGGTTTGACTCCTGGAGCAAGCAAAACAGAGCCCTAAAATGGCATGAACGAAAATAGCAAGTTAGGGTTTCTTTTACCTAAATAGACAAGGGTTTAGGGCTAGGGTTTCCAATTACCCCTTTTAGCATGTGGGATAATTGGGTATGGCCCACTTTGCCCTTATTGACTAGGTGGCATAAAGTGTCCACATGGGAAAATGTGCACCTAGATAAATGTGCACATTGGTAAATGTGCACATTAATAAATGCACACACCTTGCAGGTTGCCCCCTAGGGTGCTACCTGCTTGGCTACACGTCGGCGTACACGTCAGTCGGGGTGGCGTGTACGCGTGATGAGGCAGTACAGTATACGTCCTGGGACCGTATACTGTGCAGGAACGTCACATTCTCCCCACCTTGAAATGATGCTGTCCGCAGCATCGTGGGTCTCCCCACCTTGGGATCTTCCTAACCTGCAATCAACTTGATGCATACAATATACTACTATCATACTTACACATTTATTAAGATTACCTTAAGGTAATATTTTTAGAACATTATTACGCCATTACCTTATGAAATAACTTATCAATTCGTAACATCATTACAACAAGTTACTCAACAGTTCACTTATCACAACATCAAAAATTATGCTTCGAGGTACTCTTCATTCCTTGCAACACATTCCAACAAAATTTGTGTTGCAATGCATCCTGGTAAGTCCCTATAGTTCATGTTCTTCATGGCAGGACCAAGCCCTTCCAAGCATTTTTGTCAGTAAAGATCAACTTGGTATTTTGGAAGCACTCTTGGAGTATTTAGATAATTTATGATTGAGGGTGATGCTCAAAGCATGTGGAGATCCATTCACAAGCTTTTTGCCTAAACAAAAATTATGCGCTGAAAGTAGAGGAAATTCAATAGTTGGATACACTTAGCAGCATACAGAAATAGATAGTTGTCTTTTCTATTTGCCCTGTATTACTAGCAGGTTTGCTGGTCTTCTTGTTAAGAAAGATTATGTTGATCTTGTGGTTACGAAAGAATAACATGATGGATGAAGATGCTCAAAACATTGGACTGGTGGAGTATCAGTATGCTACCCTTTGCAAGGCCACCAGTAATTCCAGTGAATTATCCAAAATAGGAGAAGGTGGTTTTGGATCAATCTACAAGGATCTGCTGCCAAATGGCTCTACTGATGCCATCAAGAAATTACATGAAGACAAAACTGCAACGCAAGAAGAATAGTTTAAGAGGGAAATTCAGCTCCTTAGCAAGGTATGCCATCAAAATCTTCTTGACAATATAGGCTATTGTTCTTATTTCCACAAATCAGTGCAAAGGTTCTTGTTGGTATCTAACTACATGCCTAATGGAAGCCTTGAAAAACTGCCCTTTTTTTTAGGATGTAAACTGCGTTTTAAGTTGGGAATTAAGATACATAGCACTTGGGATTGCATCTGGGCTTGCTTATCTCCATGATGAGTCCCATCTTCGACGATAAATCACATGTCACAATTTTCAAACTCCAAGGTACTATAGGATATTTGGCGCCAGTACGTACCTTTAGTCTTGAATTTTATATTGCCTCCACCATTAAAGCTGTATTTAATTATGATCTATTGGAACAGAATTTCGAATAAAATAGACATACACAACTTTGGTCATTGTTGCAGCTGCTGACTGGCCAGCGTGTATTAGATTTATCAGAGAAAATGGTGTACGTAGTAGATTGGGCACATGGGCTCGTAAAGCTATATCTACAATGCTTGTGCTGGAAAACATATTGCATGCCACTTTTTAAGAACTTGTTTGGAGTTTATATAATGTAATTACTTTGTACAAATACTTCAGATTGTGTTTTGATTACTATGCTCAAATACTGGATTATATATGGCTAAACTAGAAAAAGTGCCCCGCATTGCTGGGCTATAAGGCAGTTGTTGTAAGGCATTGTTCTTCCATAATGCAGTTAAGACTGTTGTTGTAAGGCATTTCTCTTCTGTAATGGGGTTGTTGGTTATTGCGGTTGTTGATCATTGACAAGTTATAGAAATTCGGTTTAATATCACTCCAACATGCCTTACAGGCTCTTAAAATCTAGCATTTCTTCTGTCCTGAATGATAATAATTCCATTATTGATAATTATGATGATATCTCTTCATTCTTTAATGGGAAATATAGAGCCTTATTCTCTGCCACTCAGAAAGATTCTCAAGCTAATTCTAAGCCTAACTCTAACGCTGATGAATTTTTCAAAATGGTTGACTCTCTACCTAATATGTCCAATCCTTCTCTGAATTTTTACATGGATGATAATCTGAGCAATCTCCCAAACATTGAAGAGGTCTTTGCCACTCTCAAATCCTTTGATAAAGGTAAGAGCCCGGGTCCTGGTGGTTTTCCTCCTAAATTTTACATTGCCTTTTGGGATATTATCAACTTTGATTTTATGCACATGATACATGGTTTCTGGAATTCAAATCACCTTCACGCTGCCATCTCTGTGGGGTTGATATCTCTCATTCCCAAAACTGATGATCCCAAACATTTCTCTGACTGGAGACCTATATCTTTAACTAATACATCTTACAAAGTCTGTGCTAAAATCATTGCAAATAGAATTAAGGGCTATCTGCAAGATATGATTAGTCCTTGTCAATTTGCATTTCTTCCAAATAGATATATCTTAGATAACTATCTTGCTGCCATGGAAGGCCTCCATTGAATAAGCACACTAATCAGGATTGTATTCTCCTCAAACTTGATTTTTTAAAGGCCTTTGACTCTGTGCATTGGGACTTCATTGATTTTGCTCTAAGAAAAATTGGCTTCTCAAATAAAATTATCAAGCTAATTCATGGCCTTAATTCTAGATCTCAATCCTCTGTTCTCATCAATGGTTCTCCAGGGGCTTTTTTTTCCTTTGGCCAGAGGGGTGAGGCAAGGTTGCACCCTAGCTCCTTACATCGTCATTGCTGTTACTGAAATTTTGACTTGAGTTATTAATCACCAACAGCAAATTGGCAATATTAAAGGCTTAATTCTACCTGATAATACCTCCAATATGAATATTTTGCAATATGCTGATGATTCCTTCAGTTTCCTCAAAAATGATCTTCAAAACATTGGGACCTATCTTAATATTATTAGTTGCTTTGGTGCTGCTTCTGGCATCAATCTCAATTTAGATAAATGCTCTATCATGGGGGAAACTAATCAGCAATCTATTTTGGGAATTAAGTGCTATCAAACCTCTCAAGCTATCAACGTGTTGGGAATCTTAATCTTTGGACACAAATATTAAGGGTCTCTGGTCTCCTATCCTTTCTCAGATAAAAAAGAAATTAAATAATTATGGTAACTGCTTGTCCCTTGCTGGCAGATCCATCATTGCAAATGCTGTGATTGCAAGCTCTCATATATACTTCTCCTCTGCCTTGCTTGCTCCAACAAATGTCTATTTTCAGCTTGAGAGAATAATTAGAAATTTTATTTGGGGAAAGAATCACTTGGTCAGCTGGAATCACATTACAAGATCTAAGTCTCATGGTGGTCTAGGTTGCAAAAATCTGTTTCTTCAAGGAATTGCCCTAGTTGACAAACATGTTTGGAGGGCAATTTTTCATAAAGATAATCCAGCCTCTGTATTTATTAAATATTGGTTTCAGAAATGTGGAATTACAGGGCATCCCTCTATCAGTCATCAACTTCCCTCCTCTGGGATGCAGATGCTCTGACGCACGTTAAGCTGACACACTATCAGCAGCAAGTCAATCCTAGGCTCACGAGAGACCCACACCAGTACTTGTACACCCAGCTGCCCATGAAGAAGCGCAGACTTATAGCTTCCATTCGCACGGGTGCACATCGTCTCCGCATTGAAACAGGACGTTGGGCTCGGGAAATACGAGAGCAAAGGTTTTGCCAGTGTTGCCACCAGGGCGCCATTGAGGATGAATGTCATGCCCTCCAGATCTGCCCAGCGTTTGCCCATATCCGAGAGCGATATACTCAATTACTAGTGCCTGGCCAGCCGTTGCATCAGTTATTGACTACGGCGTCAGTGGGTTTGTTGGGGTCATACCTCCAGGAGGTTATGGATGCACAGACTCAGTTGTGTCCTCCGGGACGGTATTGAACTGTCCTACACAATTGTACAGCGTGCCAGCATACTTATTACTGCTAAGGTTTTTCCCTCGAAAACCCTTCGGGGGTGGGGGGTTTTTTAATCCTGTCAGTAATATGCTTGTTGCTCTCTTTTTGTTTGGGTCCCATAGGCCAATTGGTCTCCGTGGACGCTAAAAAATCTATTCTATTCTATTCTATTCTATTCTATTTTCTTTGGTATCAATCCTGCTAAGAACATCTCCCCTCTCATGAGGAATTTGGTTATAGCCTGGAACAAGATCTCTAAATTTCTGGCTCACAATAAGCCTGACCTTTTTCAGATGAACAAACCCTTTCTTATCTAAGGAAAATGATATTCCTCTTGCTATCAATCATCCCAAGATCTATAAGAAATGGTCTCAGTGTGGAATTACTTCAATTGGAGATCTTAGAATAGATGACAGGTGGACATCATGGACTGCTCTCAAAAGGAAAATTTATGGAACTTCTTCTGACAGGAGCCTTTTCAAGCATCTAAAAGCAAAATTATTTTTCCTGAACCTGAGTACCTTGAACTCTCATATTGACTGGTCTTGCAAGGGGAAATATAACTATAAAGTTTCTATGATTTATAAATTGTTAGCTTACAACAATACTCCTTCAAAAGCTAAAGTTTACTGGAACGTAAATGATGAGGAAGTTTATAGAGTTCACAAGAACACCTGGCTGTGTTACTGCCCTCTAAAAGTTTCTTACTTCATTTGGTTGCTGGCCAACAAGAGCTTATCTAATCTAGAGAGCATTGCAAAGCACTATAATCCTACTAATGGAAATTTGGCCTTAATCCTAATTCTGATAACTGCCCTCTTGGTTGCAATAGCATTGAGTCTATGGTCCATATTTTTAACTGTCCTAAATTAGAATCTCTTTGGACATGGTGTCAGAATGTTTTATTCATCAAAAAGCCAAATAACTTGATTCATTTACTGATGAATAATGA
Organism: Isoetes taiwanensis; assembly: GCA_021234155.1. Lineage (NCBI taxonomy): Eukaryota > Viridiplantae > Streptophyta > Lycopodiopsida > Isoetales > Isoetaceae > Isoetes > Isoetes taiwanensis. Next base: position 4,955,896 of record JAJEKV010000072.1, read on the forward strand.
CAAGTTTGTTAATACCTTATTTGATGAGAATTCAGCATTATAAGTCATATAAGCATTCATGAGAAGCAGTGGCAGTGAATGCAAGAAAATAGCATCTATGAGAAGCAGTGGCAGTGGATTCTTTAGGGAACAATGATTGCCAGCATGTAGGACAGGTGCATAAGCATTCATGAGAAGCAGTGGCAGTGAATGCAAGCAAATAGGGGTACAAAATTGCTAGTGGGGTACAATTTTTGGCGAAGCACATATTAAGCACGTAAATAAATGGACATTATGAGAAGACCTGGACCATTAGGACCGTCAAAATCAATCAACATCTAAAATTTCTTGATATGAGCCCGATGCTTCGTAACAGCAGTGACACTCCATTTGTGGCATTTGATCTACTTCACCAAATATAGCAAGCTATGGCTCATTGGAATCGGCATCCAAAACTAAGAATCCTTATGAAATTGCAGCTTCTACCTGTGCATATTTTGAGCACAATCATGAAAAATTCGATCAAGGTTGCCATAGAGTAGAAGCCAATATCTCATAAACTACTTGACGAAATGGATTGCCGTCAGTTCCTATGGATTCATAGTACAAAAACGTCCTAGGACACCAAGTTTCAGTTAAATCCATTGAGTATTTTCACCGCAAGAGGCCAAAAAACGATTTCTGATATTTTACCGTAAAAGCCTAATATCTTTCAAACTACAATACAAAATTTGATGCCGTCTATTCCATTGGATTCGTGATGCAAAAACGTCTTTGGAGGTCAAGTTTCAGATCATTCCATAGAGGATTGATAGTGAAAAAAGCTAAAAAACGATTTCTGGTATCTATAAAAGAAAAGCTTATATCTCACAAACGGCTTCATAAAATCTAATGCCGTCTCTTCCATTAGATTGGAGATGCAAAAACGTATTAGGAGATCAAATTTGAGTCACTTTCGTGAAGAATTATTGTGAATCAACCAAAAAGTATTTCATCAGGTGCTTGTCTAAATAAGCACCGCACGTTAAACGCTTATTATGTGCTGAAAAATTGCTGCGTTTAAGCACTTTAAGCGACGCCCGGACGGTGATTTCTGCTACCCAGTATCAATTTTATGCCCATAGGGTTGAATTTGAAAATGGGCGCTGCCTGCGTTTCGTGTGTTTAAAATCAAAAAATAAACGCGTATTCCGCCATCAGCGCAATACGGTTCTGCCGTATAAAATACGCGTGGAAGATTGAATGTGGAAACATGGTTAGGTTTCAACGATTTCAAAGGCTTATTTCTGGTCATATGTCAGTGGGATATTTTGGTTATGTGGAAACCTGTGGAAAGCCAGGATTAGAAAGTTGATCTTCTCCTTAACCGTCGGATCTAATTGCTCGAGTACTATATAGAGATGATTGGTGACGAGGGTGATATATGCTGGAAGCAGAAGCATTACGTTGGTGCGGTTTACTTTGTAGATCATGATACTTGTAAAGATTTTAAAGATTGTTGGAAAGATGATTAATCTGGCATAAGGGATTAGTGACCATCTCTTGGCTTCCTTATTGCCTTATAAAAAAAAAGGGTTGTAGATGATTAATCATGCCAGGCATGTAAATTGAAGAATATAGTTTATTCAAATCTTTACAGTGGTATCAGAGCCATCTTAGCTATGTCTAGCAGATTTGGAGCAAGTTTGCTCAACACCATAGAGGTATACAAAGGTGGTCCAGGGATTCAGATATGGAAGGATGCCATAATGCATGTCCTGGATGTAGAGGAGCTCGTTGGTTGATCCTAATAGTCAAGTGGCTGCAGATGTCTTCGACTCTGGACCGCTTCCACGGGATCGGCAACAAGCTGGAGCAAAGAGGAGATCAACCCGCAGTGCAGGCTCGGGGAGCTAATCTTGGACGCGTTACGGAGGAGGTACCAAGATGAGGAGGAAAATCATTGCAGGCTAAAGTCAAAGAAGCTCAAGGCATCATAACTTGTAAGTTAAGTCTTGCTATACATTTGAATTTGAGGTCTCTCAGTCCTAGGGAGATGTGGAAATTTCTTCTAAAGCATTATGAGGAGAAAACATCCTCACAAATAGACTTGTTGGAAAATGAATTAAGGATTCTAAAGCTTAGAGAAGATGAAGATATATCCGAGTTTTTTAACAAGTTTGACAACTTGATTGCTGACTAGAAGGGGCTGGGGTTGTCATATCTGATAGGAATCAGGTATTGCAAATTTCCAGGGCTATAGGTGAGAATGAGACGTTGGCATTGTTTATTAGAAATTCAAGCAAAAGTAGAGAAGAGGCAGAGGTCATACTTAGAACTGAATGGGAGCAAAAGAAAGTATGAAGGCAAAGTCAAACTGAAGAGACCCCTGAAATATTAATGATGAAAAGGAAAGGCAAAATAATTTGCTATCATTGTCATGAAGCAGGGCATTATAAAAGTGAATGCCCTAAATTAAAGAAAGAATTTAATTGCTATACATATGGGGGAAGAGGACATCTTGCCTCCAAGTTCCCCACACCAAAAAATTATTGCAGATCTTCTAGAGGAAGAGGTGAATCTAGTATTGGAAGATCTGGTAGAGGCAGGGGTAAAGGCTATGAACGAACTTACATCACTCAAGAAGAACAAGAGGCTAAAACTAAACCAGAAACAGAAGATGAAGATGAGGTATTAAATGGTTTTGCAGTTATCAATGAGAATTTATGTACTTTAATAGTTGATTCTGGAGCTGAAAGATCAGTAGTCAAGGATGCTGAATTCTTGAAGAAATTCTCAACTGCAAAATCAAGGAAGATCCAAGTAGGCAATGGTGCATTGCAAGATATCCAAGGGAGTGGGCTATTGCAATTAAAAGACTTGAATGGAAATATCATAAATATAGAGGATGTGTTGTGTGTTCCAGCAAAACATCCTCAGCAAGAGAAATCATAATGCAACCAGAGAACATTGGGAGGCTGCCAAACGAGTCTTAAAATATCTCAAAGGAACTCAAAGACATGGTATTTGCTTCAATTCAGAAAATCTGATTATGAAATGTTATAGTGATGCAGATTGGGGAGGAGATCTGCATACAGGAAGATCCACATCAGGATATACAATATTTCTAGGTGGAGGTGTCATTTTCTGGAGATGTAAAAAACAAGCTGCTGTGGCCATGAGTTCAGCAGAAGCTGAATATGCAGCGGCTGCATTAGTTGCCAAAGAGGTAGTATGGCTAAGGAGATTATTAAATGAATTAAACTGTGAGCAAATGAAGCCTACATATGGACAGACAGCCAAAGCTGCATAGCAATAGTGAAGAACCCTGTGCATCATGACAGGACCAAGCACATAGAATTGAGCATGCATTTCATACGAGATCTTGCTGAAAAAAAAATTGATTCACCTAAGACTGGTTTTGCCTTTAATTCTGGCTTTAATAGTTATTAAGCTTAGTATTTCTTATAAATCCTACAGCAACAACATGTTGCTCACAATGTATTTTTTGATCTTTAATTAATGGAAAAAACATCCCATTCTCCTTCAAAAAAAAAAAAAAAAAAAAAAAAAAAAAAAAAACGGTTTAATCAACTTGTTGACAAAGACAAATGACCAATCGTGAGTTTCACAAGCATTATAGCAATTATATTTTATTGATCATCTTGATGGTGAGAATCATTGTGAGACATGTGAGAATCATTGTGGAAAAGAATAAAAGAAGAAAAACATCATGGAGACTATTCAAAATATTTATTTGGAATTAACAGATGCCAGCAAGCCTTTGAGGAAATTGTTGCCAAAATTATGTTATCATTTTAAGGTCATGTACAATAGCAGTTGCAATGGGGCAAGAGAAATAAATCCACACTAGTGCATCATGAAGGTCAAGTATGACAAGAGAAATGAGTCCACACTAGTACATCATGAAGGTCACGTATGCAAAACCACTATGAATTATTAGTTGGCTATCATGACTATGTCTTTGTGATTAATGCAACTTTTCTTTGTTGATATTAGTTACAATAAGAGCTAAGATAAACCACAATGAATGTCGAGTTGGAAAACCTAGGCATAAACCATAAGCATAAACTGAATCATGCAAATTTATCATGCTATTGTGGAGAAAAGTATGTATAAACCAAGTAAATAAACTATCATAATAAGAAAGGATCATAATTAGCATATATAAACTATACCCTGCACCTTAACAACTTAAGTGTGTTTGATCTAAAGCCTCAATCTAAAGGCCACAAAGATATGTGAAACTTAAAATTATCTTTTGTTGCAGGATCCTTATAAACTGCTGCCTAACCCCTGTGAGACAAGATGCTGCTGCTAAGTGCTTGCTATAGCCGCGCTGTCCAAATCGTCCACTGACATCTATAAGGTAGTTGGAGAAAACACTAGTAAGTTGAATTGAAGTGATATTAAAAAAATTAGTGCATACCCGTTAGAACTTTTTGATCAGATGTGGAAACCCTTCCTATTTTCCCTCGTTTGTGGAAATCCTTCTTATTTTTCCATGGCATTGAAAAATAGGAAGGGTTTCCATATGAATTAAATTTTGAATTCTCGGGTGACGTGCATATTTATGAGTGTGCCCTAATGGGCGGCGTCCGTCTAGAAAAGCGTGGTCCATTGAAAAGCGTGAATAATATAAATATTAAAAAAAAAAGGGGTGGAAACCCTTCCCATTTTCCATGGAAACACTTCCGTTTGAAACGGGAAAACCTTCCCATTTTCCATGGAAACCCTTCCTAATTTCCGTGGAAACCCTTCCTATTTTCCAAACTTAGAAATTCGGAAGGGTTTCCACAGAACCCTTCCTAGTTTTAATGAAAGCCGGAAGGGTTTCCACGAAAAATAGGAAGGGTTTCCATGGAAATTTGGAAGGGTTTCCATGGAAAATAGGAAGGGTTTAGTCCAACGGCGATTTTTGTGGCTTTATCAAATTAATATAGCCATTAATTTGAAAAAGTAAAGATTTAATAGTGTAGAATTAGCCACGTTGGATTTTGATGACATGAAATTGACACGTAGATAATTAAAATTGCAAGAAGGCTATAGTCTTCGTTGGGATGGTGTGCCAAAAAAAATGGATATCCTAGGGTATCTGTGGTTTACGTGGACGTTATAATGCTTGCGCGGCAATTGCCTGAATCTCGCCCTGAAGTAAGGCTGGGATCGCACTTACTGGAATGACCGAAGGTGAATGCAAAGAAAGTGGTATCGCACTAAAACGGCCAAACCGCCTGCTTTGTTTGGGCGGGCGCCCAAGTTGTGGCGGGCGAGATTGGCCGCCCAAGTTCGGGCTGCTGCATACGTGGACAATATTTGGAGGGAATTGCAGTATATGATCGGCTTGCAGGGTGGGTGAACGAAGACATACAGTGGTCGAGCTGTTCTGCGCACAAGCAACAATCTGCAAAATTTTGTAAAGCACGTCAAATTGCTAAGAATTCAATTATTGCAGGATCTAAAGTGTTGGCATTCTTTTGTTTTCCACATGGAGCACACTGATATTGAATCTGTTACTTGCACCCAGGACAACCAAATGCCATTCTTTCGAAGCCAATTTCCCAGCAATTCCATGTGCACACCCTCCATGCATCCTACTTTTGGGATTGCTACTCGCAGCCCTCTACCATTTGTGTTTCATCAGCAGCCTAGTAATCCTTCTTTGGCATTCCAAGCATCACAGAACCTACCTTCTGCACCATATGGTGTTCATACTTATGCTGAAAATCCACAAATTTCTCTTTCTCAGCCTCCAACAAACCATGTGAATTTGAGATTGCCTCCATTTGCCTACATATAGGAAATGAAAAGCTCTATTGGAAAAGCATGATTATATTGGAAAAGCATGATTGCAGGGAACTACAGAAAAATGAATTTACAGAAAATTGATTTCAAGAATGATATTGAGAAATTTGACAACAACACCTTACCTGAACTACAATAACATTAGCGCTCCATTTGATGCAGGGAGTTCGAAGAAAGAGACGTCTTCTTCGATGGCGACGTGCTTCGTGCTTCAAGTTTTGGCGCCGTGGAGTTGTTTGATTCCAACGTGTACCATTGATGTGGCATATATTGTTCCCTCCTTAGGGTGCTTTCCCATGGATCTCCGACCTCAAGGTTTTCTTGAGGTCCAGATAAGGGCGTGCAGGTTCCGTGGGCACCTCAACCTCAAAGACTCAGGTTTTTGACCTTGAATCAGAAGTAATCACCAAGCATTTCTTAACGCTGAGGTTTTTGACCTGGACCCAGATTTCCAGGTCGCCAATCTGATGGGAAAGCACCCTTATGAATCTTCGGGCACCCACCTCCACCGAAACCGAAGCCTGCCCCTAATATGCCTATGGAGTTCGGTCGTTGTCTCTAGTGCGATCCCAGTCTAATTTGCCTTGCCGTCGTCGCATTTTAAATCGTGTATGCTCCTTCGGGAGATTCCTAGCCCGGTCAATTTCGCCGTAGTTGTTTAATGCCTAAGCTTCTGTTTTACATGGCCGATTCTTGGTCAATCTTCGTGCCTGCCCATTCTTGGTCAATCTTCTTGCCTGTCACTATGTTGTATTATTCATACGAACAAGTATCCTATTTGGAGCAGCATCAAGCTCAGGATTTGCAAAATGGATGTTCTCACATGCAATTCCCGAGCTTGGGAATTTACCAAGTCTGGTGGTCATGTACTACACGAATTCCCTCTGTCAAGACATTATTCAAATTGGTCCAGAGCGTTGCAAATGCAACGTGGCTACAGGATATGGAATCCTATGTCGAGTACAACAAGTATTAGAAGATCTTGCCAATGCCATGCACACTGGTCTTTCAATTTTTATGAGAATTTGAAGACCACAGCGCAGGCATTTGTGGGGGCTCCATGGTGGGCTAGTGTTCCCAACGAGGACATTATGCAAACTCCTTCATCACAGGTGATCATGCTGGTTTTGTATTGACAAATCTAGTTTGTGATTGCTTGATGGGTTTAAACAATTGTATGTAGAAGGAAAAAACAAATTTGGGTTTGCTACTTCAAAGATTCTGGAAAGTTGCGATACCATACTGGAAGTCTGAAGATAGGATTCAAGCGCTATTTCGCGTTTTGGCAATTATTCTTTTCACTTTGGCTTCAACTGCCTTCAATGTTCGTTTCAGCTTTCTCGACAGAAATTTCTTCAATGCACTTGCAAGTAAGTGCAAAAGTTGATTCTACAGTTGTTTGAACCCTTAAGAAGTGGAAATTGCTTCAACTGCCCTCAATGTTTGCTGGAGCTTTGTTGACAGACATTTCTTCAGTGTGCTTGCAAGTGCGTTGGAAGTTGATTTACAATTGTTTAGAGCCTTAATAAATGTTGATTTTACATTGTGTAAACCCTTTACAAATAGGAATAACTTTTGATGGCTGTAGGTAAGAATAGGGATTCATTCGTTCAAGCATTGTTCAATTATCTGGGAACGCTGGTTGTTGCTATTCCTGTGAGTAGGAACTTATGCAAAATCCCGTTTCGCTATTATTGCATTTTTATTGGCTTCCCAGCAATTTCCTATTGGTGTAATATTTTTGTAGGTTTTTATGATGCGGGATTATACTAGAAGAGAATTTGCTCTTCAATGGAGAGCTTGGATGACAAAGTTCTACTTGCAGTTGTATTTCAAAAATAGGGCATTTTATTGTATACAACAGCAGTCTGTTATTGACAATCCTGACCAGCGGATTGTCGACGATCTTGATTCATTTTCAACAACTGCCATAATATTTGCATTATCAATTCTTGACGCGATAATGGATTTGGTATCCTTCAGTGCAATCCTATATCACATATACCCACCGCTGTTTGCAGCACTGCTGGCTTATTCTGTCATTGGCACCTCAATCAGTATAAATTTGGGGAAGGTTAAACCATTTATAAAAGTTAAACGTTTAAGCTATACTGGTTTGAATATACGAGTTATATACTTGCCGATTGCAGGATCTAGTTCAGCTCAATCAGATGCAGGAAAAATGGGAGGCGGACTGTCGATATGCACTAATGAGGATACGAGAAAATGCAGAATCAATTGCATTCTATGCTGGGGAACTCATTGAAATGAATGTCCTGCTGAGCTTTTTTGGCCAAGCTTTTAAGAACACCATGGTATGGAATTACTTCACCTGACTGTGTAATATAGCATACAAATTTGGCATTGCTAACCTTAACAAAAAAAAGCAATGAAAGTTGAAGGAGGACAGTATACCATGAATATCTGAGTTCAGGTATAGGGTCCTTCAGAATATATGGTTATTCAAAAAATGAGTTGTTCTTTTCTCGCCCTCAAAAACAGTCCATAATTCTGAAGTGGCGTGGTAATAAATCATCAATTAATTCTGTCTGTGCCCATGGTAACTGGTATTGTTCAGGATGATCAATATGCATGATTAAGATACCAAACAGGAGCTTTCATAATAATTTGTCTCATTTTCTAGTTTGATTCCTTTCTTTAGCTTCTTTCCTGCAAGTGGCTTGTTGAAACCTTCTGGCCTAGAATGTGCATAGGGAGTTGTCAATTGCCATGAGACATCTTGGAAAATAAGATGGATCTATTCTGAGCTATTATCAGCATTACAACCTGTTATCTCTACCTATCCCTTGCTTTAATAGCAGGTTGTAGCGAGCTTGGTCAATTTGAGATCTGGTCTCTCCATGAGAGGAACATGCCAGCTGATTTCGTGAAGATCTCTTGAAAGGGTGGTAAATGGGCGAAGCCCTCTCCACAATGGAGCAGGTTCAATTCCCACCCACGGTAGTTTCTATGTGGATTTTGAAGTGCTTACCTTAGACGGTCATTTCTCTATGGCACTCTTATTATTTCCTTGCTTCCTGTTGCTACTACTACAATGTCCAAAGATCCTAATATGGTTGATTCCTCAAAAAACCAGGAATATGGCACTGGCAACAAGGAAGCAGGAAACTTCCTTCGGATCATTAGTCGAGCCTCCTTTATTGGTTCTAAGACACATGGTTATATATATCAATATAGACTGGTTTTTGCCACGTATGCATTTTCTTTTCCTTTTTTTTAGGGTGGTGTTGAATAAGAAGGGTGTCCCCCAGCTCCAACACTATTCAGAACATATCCAAATCAACCTCCGAGTCAAACATATTATTCTTTAAACGTTTCTATTTGGTGCACTTTTTAATGTTAGCATTAGGAATAAAATCTTTGTATCTGTAACTAGTGTCTTATCTATGGTTTGATTTGCTTTTGGTTTCTTTTTATTCCATTGCATCATCATGAAGGTTATGCTGAAATAAGTGGTAATATGACAGAAAAGGATTAAAGCTGAAACTAAGTTGAAGACATTTAAGTATCCGTTTGGCTCAATAATCAACCTCCTGCCATCAGCTGTGGTTGCTCCTCTTTACTTTGCCGGCAAAATCGAGATGGGAGTTATTACTCAAAGTGAAACTGCTTTCTACAATGTCTATAGTGCACTCAACATAATTGTCTCAGATTTCGAGTACCTATGCAGTTTCTCAGCCGTCATTCATAGATTGGGTAATTCCTTCCAACATGGATAATATTTTCTTCAAGGATATGAGCTTTTCCTTTTCTGCCAACGTTTTTTCTTCTCCTTCATGCCATGACAAAAATCTTAATTTTTCTTGGAGCACAACTTTTACATACACTTGACCATCCAAAATTCCCTTGCAAAGTTTGCATATTACGATGACAACCCATGCCTGTATTTAATTTCACGGTTAGGCAACAGAAGTTTCCTTTTTAATCATGACCCCCAAAAATAAATCTTAATGCTGTACATAATGCATCTCAAGTATCTGGATAAAATAGTCACGATTTTCAGGGGAATAGGTAGGATCGTGATGTAAATGCGTGCTCAAAATAATATATAAATAAGTGTGCATTAAACCTCTGGACATGTGCATTGTCTTTTCTAAGTATCGAAACTCGGTCATCTTATATTTTTGCAGGTGAGTTTTTTGAAGCATTAGAGGCTCACTCAGCAGATATACAGGAAAATAATGCACAATCTCACATTTTATTGTCGGAGAATGCATCTCCCCCATTTACCTTAAAGACACCTTTACTTCAGGTTGAGAATCTAAGTTTGCAAACCCCATGCAATGATCTGGTGCTGGTCAGAGACTTATCTTTTGTTGTCCATAAGGGTGACCGAATGCTGGTACTTTCATTTACTTAAACCCAAAATATTTGTTAAGGTAGTCACTTTTCTAACCTAGGAACATGTAGATTACTGGGATAAGTGGATGTGGAAAAACATCACTTCTCAGAGCAATTGCTGGTCTTTGGAAGCATGGAACAGGCACCATTCAAAGTCAGTTTCGCTTTAGACAAGGCAAACAGATCTTTTTTTGTCCACAAAAACCATATATGGTCCTTGGGACGTTAAGGCAACAGCTTTTATATCCTCTGTGGCACGTGGATGGTAAGACTGATGATCAATGTATGATGCTACTTTGACTCAAATATGATAGCGCATTCATGCTAGTGTTACAGACTAACAGATATGCTGTCCAGGCAATCCAAATGTAGCAGATCCCTTGTGCTGCCAGCCAACTGATATGAAGTTGCTGAACGTTCTGCAAGAGGTGCATCTAGAGGGTGTGGCAGCTCGCTACAGTTTAGAATCAAAGGCTGATTGGTCCAGTGTGCTGTCCCTTGGGGAGCAACAACGAATTGCATTTGCTCGAATATTATTATGCCAACCAAAACTTGTTCTTTTAGATGAAGCTACCAGTGCACTAGATGAACAGAATGAGGTAATAAGGCCTCCAAAAACTTTCTATAAACTTTTCTATAGTTTTCTGCAACATAGAATATTAGTTCCTTAGGTAATTGTTGATTTGGTTTGCTGTACAGGCTTTTCTGTACAAACAGCTGCAGAGGCTAGGGATCTCAATTATTAGTGTGGGACATAGAACAAGTCTCCAACATTTGCACACATGCTGCTTGAGACTTAATGGTGATGGAGCTAACTGGGATATGATGCTTCTCAACTAGCTAAAGTGTTCTTCATTATGTTGAGGTGCCCGCCAATATTTCTGAAAATTTCAGCAATAGTTTCCTCGATCGGTCTGCAATGTGAACAATATGTGTTGAAATGAGCAACAAGGGTACACAGAAACAATGATAGCGGGCATATTTGCTAGCAGAACAATAGAGGAAATCATGCCAGCTGGAATGTGGTCTAAAACCAAAAGGAAAAAAAGAAAAAACTAGTGGGGGGTGACGAGAGATGTATTAAGTATTGTTTGGCGTTTAGCTGCTGGGGTAAATTTGTTTGAGCTTGGATTCTATTGTCTTTGCTGTTGGAGTTGGGGATGTCATGTAGGTAGAATTGTACACTTAGACTGCTTTATGCATGCCCTATTTCCTTTTTTTACTAACTAATCGATTGGAAGAAATTGCATGTGGAATATAATGGCATCTATTGAGTAACAACTCCCTCAATGCTGCCTCCTATAGATAAATAGTGCATGTATGTTTAAATAGTGCATGTTTAAAATATTGCATGTTTATTTATTGAATATGAACCTCAGCATATCCGGGGCATCATATCAAATCAACGGCTAACATCTTTTTGCTAAAAAAATGCTTTGCCGCTTTGTAAGGTCACTTTCAAACATGGTTGAGACAAAACAAATAAAAAAGAAGCTCCCAGCTTCACACAAGTCGGGTGTTCGGCTTCCATCCTTGCAAATTGCACTAAAAATACTCTTCAGGTGCTTCCAATTTCACGCAGAGTCACTTTTTCCATCGTATTGACAACCCATTGTCCAATTCAGCCAATTTCTGGGCTCATTATCTGTTTTAGATTGGTATCAATTTGCACACATAAAAAATCTGAAGAATAAGCTTTCAATCTTCTGCTTGGGTCTCAGACAGATGCAGGGCCTCAATTTTCACAAAACTCGGTTTGGGAAATGGTCAATTTTCACAAAACTCGGTTTGGGAAATGGCCGACAGCTGGGAGCCAAGATCTGCCAGCCTACTGGGGACGGCCGGGGTTCTGACGGCGAAACTTTGATCGGCGATATCTCTTTTATCTGGTGTCAGATTTCGGCATGCTTGGGCTCGTTGGAAAGCTTGCTCCGAGCTCTTTCCGGAGGTGTATAGCATCAGCTGTTTTGCATGTGGCTTACTGTCGCAAACAGCTGATTTTCGGACTGGTTCGGATGTCATGGCTCCTGCCAGACAGGCGGATGGGGGATCGATTGAGCCTCATGGCTTGGGGCTGAAGCCAAGGGAGATGGCGAGGAGGAAGAATCCTCCCAAAAGGGAAGCGCTGGTCTCGGCATGCCTAAGAGGCTGGGGGTCAGTAGGAAGTGGCATGCAATTGGTGGCAGAGATGAGGGAGCTCTTGGAATCCCCTTCGGTTGAGAGGTATGTCTCAAATTCTTCCATGTGGGCCTGAGCACTTTGGTCTAACGGTTTGCCTTTCGTGTTGCCAAAGGTGGGATAAGTCAGTTTCAGAGTCTGAAAGGTAGATGTGAAAGTGCTGGGCTGGACAGGAACAGGATAGTGAGGATATTGAGGTTGTGGTGGATGTGGCATTGTGCCGACGGACCCGATGAAGGGGGATCTGCGTTGAGAAACTGAAGCAGCCAGAGCATTGGTTTTGAGATCCGTAAGGTTGTAAACAAGAAGAGCCGTGGGAAACGAGGGGAAAGGATATTCCCGGTAGGCCAAAGGAGACATGTGGATAGCCGTGCCCACCGGGGAGATGATGGTTTGCTAAGGAAGAGGCTTATGGCCCGAAGAATGATGGATGTAGGCATGTTTGGGTGTGAAAGCACGGGTTGAGAAGGTTGAGCCGGATAAGGCCCCGAGCAAGTGATGAGGGGACCGAGGTTGTGAGCAATGTTTGCACGCTTTGGGGCGGGAACTGGACTCCAGACTCGACACGAGGGGTGGGTGGTTGGTGAGCCCTAGACCGGCAAGATGGCCTCCCTCTATGTCATAAGCGCAGATCCATACATGTCGCTTAACAGTTTCCGACGCCGATGGCGCTCCAAGCCTTAGATGCCGTCTCGAGAAAGGAGTTCTTCCGGGCGGAAATTACCCGGACGCATATGGCTTATGTAAGAAAGTAGGAGAAAATCCCGGACCCGGCGTGGCGGCATGTTGTTTGGGGGTCCGGGTTCGGGAACTCCCCGAAGACAGCCCTACGGAGGACCCGTGGATCTAACGAGGAGAGTCAGGGGGACTATGTCACGGGATTTCTTTAAAAGAGAAGAAAAAAGAAGAGACGAGTAACAAATGAGAGAAAGATGATAAGCTTCCTTGATATCAATGATGAAAATACATGAGCTCTCGCAAGAGAGAAAACCGAAAGGAGACAAGACTCAAAACTCATCTAAAAACTTATGAGCTAACTCTACTCATATATATAGTACAATGGCCTTGGGCCCAATATAGACACTGACCGATCTCGGTGCCGACTCACGGAAGGAGGCCCGATTTCTGAGGAATGTTGGCGGTGCCTCTTGAAGTGCCTAGAATCACGTTTGACGCCGACGGCGGTGACGGGCCGTCACTTGTCCGGCGGCGCCTCTTGTTGATGACCAAAGGCTTTGATTTGCGGGCCTCGGCCGCTTAGTCTTCTGCGGAGGCTTGGATGTGACCCGTGGTTGATCGAGGATCTTTGAGCTTGACCTGGTGCGGACGTATGCATGAATAGTCTGCACCGGGAGGCCGCTGGGACTAACACCGGAAGAGGCGGGCTGTAGGAAGTGGCATGCAATTGGTGGCAGAGATGAGGGAGCTCTTGGAATCCCCTTCGGTTGAGAGGTATGTGGATTGCTCTTCCTCTCAATATAATTCGGAGACCACGATGATTGTGTTTTGAGACTCCGGTCTTGATTCCATCAAGCATGCCCCTTTGGAAACTGGATGCGTGATGCACACGCCCCCAGAACCAACCCGCCTCGAACCATCTTTAGTGCGGCCTTGACTAGGATGGATGCTCGATCCATTGTTTGCCTCGCATTTGTTGGTTGGGATCCCGCACGATCCAATCCACGATCCACTCCACAGGCACATCGGCTCGGTTGCCCTTGGGAAGCCGGATCCGGCTTCTAGAGATCTTTGCCTACGGTCGGCGGAGCTGATTCAGGGGCAGCACGGGCTAGCGATTACACCCGTACCTCCCACGGGGGTAGCGCTGAGCATGTGGATGCTACGCCCCGGCCGATGATTCCACACTGCGCTCCACACCCCGTCATCCAGGGTTGTTTGCCCATCGCACAGTCCCGCTTTTCGCGACCAGCCACAGCCGGGCTGCCCATTAGCCCCGAACCCACGCGATTGTGGGTTTAGAGGAAGCAAGTGACACTCTGGGGCGCTTGAGGTGACCCGCTTTCTTTCGCAGGTGATGCACGTGACTGCGTGAGATGGCATTCTCTGCTTGTCGAAGTTGGAGCAAAGACGGCCCGACCGGCCCCGGCCATTTGCTATTCGGGTTTCAGGGATGCTTTATCTAGGCCGCATCCTCCGCCATGGCAATCACTTGCAAGGGACCTCCTTCTCCGTTCAGAAGATCTTACCCCAAAGACGGCTCTGTCGGCCGGAAGGAGGAATTATGTCGAGTCCCGAGGCTCGTCCGCACCTAAGTGGGGCAGTGTATAGAGGCGGCCAGGCTATCATTCGGGATCACTGGCCACTTGATCCATGGGCAGTGTCTGTGTAGCTGATTTGACTTCGAGATCTGCTAGGGCTTAGGCCCTCTTGTTTTGTTTTATTTTAGTATTGTGATTTGCTACGGGGCTTAGTCCCCCGAGTTCTCTGTACTGGGGCTAGTCCCCACGTTTGATTTTGGCTTCGGCCTTTTTGGTTTGGTCACGGGGTTTGGTCCCCAAGTTTCAGTCTGGGCTTTTGCCCTCTCTTTTGTATTGGGTCCCATAACCCGATCGGGTTCCGCGGACGTTAAAAATTTCTTCCTTCCTTCCTTCCTCTTCCCCTGTGCTTGGGAAGGGATCACTTGCTGGTGATACGCCCTCTTCTAGGGTGCATGTAGCTGATGTGCCTCCTGGGGTGCCCCTCGATACCTCTCAGGGTGCCAGGGTGGCAGCCCCAACTCCTGTGTGCCCGGCCGGGCGGAGCAATGACACTGTTGCTCGCATCACTCGGCCGGGGTTTTCATATTGGATCAAGCACAAGGCTCCGGAGTGTAGGACTGCCCGTGTTCAAGAGGCTCTGAAATTTGTGGAGGATCATCACTCTGTTGACCTGCAGACAGCTCTTCCAAAGACTCCATGGATAGATATTGATCATACCAGGCATGTTCAGACCATTGAGAATCTAGTTTCATTTGCGGTATTGGGCTACTTCACGGGTTACATATTGGACACGAGGAGGTTTAGCTCTTGGCTTGCCAGACATCTGAGGCGGATTAATCATGTTTGAGGCTGAGTCTTCCGTGCGACAATTGGTTAGTCGGGGGGCGGATACTTTGGGTGAATCTTATGTGTTGTATCAGTATTATACTCCGGCAATGTCCACCAGTTCTTTAACATCGGTTAAAATCCCGTGTTGGTTCCAGATTCAGGATCTTCCTTCTGATCTGATGGTGCCTGATTTCTTGGTTTCTATGGCTAATGGCCTGGGTGTATATTTGGCTCATTCTATTGTGCAGGTCCCCAAGATCTGTGTTGCTCTGCCTGCTTTGCAGCCTGTGCCTACTTCTCTTCCAGTGCGTAGTGGTCCCTGGCATTTTCTCTTCCGATTGAAGCTTTTGAATGGCTCTGAGATCCGGCGGATGTTTCCATCTATTGTGCTACCATCTGACCCTGTTGATGATCCTGCTGGTGCTGGTGATGTGGTAGGGGTTGCGGGTGCTTATGCAAGGGCCGCGGATTCCTCTGTTCCTGAGGCAACAGGCAGAGGACTCCGTGGTGCAGTGATGGAGTTGGACGAGGTGGTGTGGTTGGGAGAGGTGGTGTGGGACGAGGCCGGGGCAGGCTTGCTGCTGGCCACCCATTGGATGGCGGGGCTAGGGGAAGTGGTGGCTCAGGAAAGGGCTCAGATGATTTGGTTGTGGCTAGGTCTGAGGACATTGCTGTGGGAGGGGCTGATGGGAGGGGCTGGTGATCCTGCTGGGGATGTCCTGGTAGCGATATGTGCTGAGCATGAGGTGGCTGGAGCAGCCCGGTTGGAGGTAGAGACTAGAGAGACTATTGTGGCCCATGACTCTATGGAGGTGCCTGGGGGACTTCCAACACGTATTGGAAGTGGAATGTCATGTAGAGCGGCCGTGGGTCACATTGCTGTGATTAATCCTCTGGCTCTAGATGATGACTCTGTGGAGTGGGCTAATGGCCTGGCGGGTAGGCATGTGGGGCTGGACACTTCTCCTCCGGGATGAATAGGTCGATCCTTAGTTGGAATGTGCGGGGGGTGCGGTCCTCTAGTAGTAAGAGGGCCCGTGTTTCTTTGGCACTTCGACAGTTGCGTCCTGATATTGTTTGCATTCAGGAGCATAAGTGTCACAGGGGTGATATGTCCAGGCTCATGAATATGGTTGGTAGGCAGTTTGTCTCTATTGCTTTCAGGGAAAAAAAATAAGGAACTTCTAAATCCAGAGTGGTGAAATAGACTTGGCTAAAGTATGCCAAAAGTTGAGATGAAAGCTTCTGACGTTTAGCTAATCTTTTCAAATTTTGCCACCTTTACTTTCTTACGTTTGGCTAAACTTATATTTAAAAATAAAAAAATCTTCTATCATTTAGCTATTTTGCACTAATTTAAGACTTAAATATTAACTGATCATAATAGATATAAAGGTTATAAAATAATTTGGCTAAAGTACGTCAAAATTTTAATTAAAAGCTTCTAAGTTTTGGCTAAACTCTCCAATTTTTGGCACTTATACTTCCTTACGATTAGCTAAAGTTGGACGAAATGGTGGTGGGGTGTGAAATAGACTTGGCTAATATTTTCTTTTTTTGGCCCAAAAGTGGCCATAGTTTAGCCGTTTTTTTTTCCCAACAAATCTAAAATTTTGCCATTTAGCTAAGATTAGCCACTAATTTTTTTCCTGCGCGGACTAGTGGGGGTACTCTTATTGCTTGGAGGATGGATGTGCAGGTCACGTACTCTGCAGCAGACAGGTTTGGTCGGTGGGCGTGGTTGGAGGGAGGGCAAGAGTGGGGGATTGTTAATGTTTATGCCCCTAATCAGCCTTCTCAGCAGGGTGCTTTATGGGCCATAGTCCGGAATAAGTTGTGAGCCCTTGGTGGGTTGCAGGTCGCTTGGTTGTTGTTAGGGGACTTCAATATGGTAGAGCGAGTAGAGGATCGCTCTGGTTCTAGAACCCAGGATGTGCATGGGTTTGAGAGGGACTAGTGGTCTTGTTTGTTGCAGGATTTGGCCTTGGTTGAGATCCCTGGGGACTTGTCTTTCACCTATTGTAATAGGCAGAATGGTGCGGGCCGGGCGTATTCTAGGCATGATTGGTGCTATGCCCTCTTTGTGCCGGAGTAACATTCTGTCTACCTCCATTTCTGTTCATTACCCTCAGGTTGTGTTCAGTCAGGGTGCGGTTGCCTCTCGGCCCTCTAGGACGGTGTTCCGTTTGAACACCCCCGGCCGATGCGGATTTCTCACCCCAAAGGCCGGAGTTGTGGCTTGATACCTTTTCATCTCTGAAGGGCATGTCTGGTATGGTGACTGCGTTGGCCAGGGTGAAGCATTTTGCCAAGGTCTTTGGTAGGCAACGTGTGCAGCAGGAGCGGCAGGAGTTGCATGGTCTCTATCAGGAGTTGGAGAAGATTCGGGCGCAACCTTCTGATGGCATTAGGGAGAATGCAGTGTTGCAGCTTATTGTTGCTCTGGAGCAGGTTAAAGTCGCGTGAGGCGCTGTGAAGGCGGCCCTTACCTAGTTGAAGGAGGGGGACACAAGTTCGTCCGATTGTTCTTTAGAGCAGCTAAGGTGGCGATATCACGACATCTATGGCGTCCCTTGCTTTGCCTGATGGCCGGACTTTGGAGGATCCCGCTGATTTGCAGAGGTATGTGCATGCTCATTTCTCAGGGTTTTTTCGCACAACACACTCTTCCCTATGAGTAGGAGATGCAAGAGCTTGTTTTGGGGGCTGTTAAGCCATCTATTCTGCCTCACCAGCGTGAGAGCTTGGAGCAGGAGCTCTCCATAGAGGATTTAGCGGAGGCATGTATGTGTATGGCCAAGGATAAATGTCCTGGGCTGGATGGCATCCCTGTGGAGTTCTTTCAGACTTATTGGGAGTGGGCTGGTGAATCTGTGTACAAGGTGTATCTTGAGTTGCTGCAGTCTTCTCAAATGGATAGGATCTTGAATACCGCATGCATTTCCTTGATTCCTAAGGTTAAGCAGCCTTTTACTATTAATGATTGGAGGCCTATCTCCTTGTTGTCCTCTGTGTATAAGATTATTGCGAAAGCCCTGGCAGAGAAGAAGCCGGTGTTGACTTCTTCCATTAGTAAGGTGCAGTCTGGGTTTGTTCCTGGGAGGAACATTTTGACTAATGTTGCCGCGACTTATGAGGGCCTTTATTGGGCCAGGAGAACAGGTCAATGTATTGCCTATCTTAAGGTTGACTTTGCCAAAGCTTACGATAGTGTCCGTTGGGAGTTCTTGTCTGCCATGATGTTAGCATTGGGCTGTGGTCCACGCTTTACAGAGACAGTCATGAAGCTGCAGAGGTCAGCACGAGCTACGGTGGTGTGCCAGGGTGAACCCTCTGCCTTTTTCTCCTTAGGCAGAGAGGTGCGTTAGGGGTGCCCTTTGGCGCCGTCTTTGTTTACGATTGTGGCGGAGGCACTGTCTCAGTTTTTGGCTGCAGTGGAGGAGGGGGTGGTGGATGGGCTTCGGATGCAGGATGGTAGCCAGCAGATTATTAACCAGTTCGCCGATGACACTTTCCTCTTCTTGGTGGCAGAAGAGAGGAATTTGCAGAATGTGAAGGGTTTGCTGGATACTTTCTCCTTGGCCTCGGGCATTCTTCTGAATTGGGGTAAATGCTCCGCATTATGGGCCCAGCTGACTCCGCCTCCCCCTTGTTTGGATCTATTCCCTTGGAAGGTGCTCCTATGTAATGTGTGTACTACGTTGTTGGGTATTCCCTTTGGAGGGGATGTTTCTATGGGGAGGGTGTGGGATGAGATTTTGCAGGGGTTGCAGAAACACCTCAATTGGTGGAAGGGTAGCAAGTTGTCCATGGTAGGTAGGATCACTATTGCCAAGTCAGTACTTTGTAGCACTCATGTGTATACAGCATCTGCGATGTTAGCTCCTGAGGGTAAGATACATGCTTTGGATAAGATTGTTCGAATTTTGTGTGGGGCGAGGATGATGAAGGGGCGGTTGTTAAAGTGGTTTGGTGGAAGTGTCTCCGCCCCCGGGAGGATGGGGGCTTGGCCATTCTGGATTTGGCACTGCATAGTAAGGTGTTGGTCTCCAAGTTTGTTTGGAGCATTCTGCAGGATGAAGCATCTTCTCCTGGTGCGGTGCTGTTGTTGCAGTCTCTTCGCCATTGTGTGGCGTTTGGGAAGCCGTCTGTGCATGTGGAGTTGCCCTGGGCACTGTTGTATGGTCTCCGGCCTTTCCCACATGCATCCCCTTTTCTCACGGGGGTATTGCGAGCTTGGGATCATGTGTGTGTGCTCTTCCAGCTAGATTATGCCTCAGTTTATCACCACTCTTCTCCTTTCTTGTGGGTTCCTCTACCCCCTGCGCACTTGCCCTTGGCTGCCAATGTGCATGCTCGGACGCAGGCTCGTTGGAGGCGAGCTGTTGTGCTCATCTTGGAGGATTGGTATTGGGGTGGTCAACTAGCTTCGTGGGAGTTCTTTCGAGCTCGCTTTCGCCTGAGGGGCAGTGACCAGGCTATCTGGGAACAAGTGGCGGGGAGTATTCCGCTACACATACCTATAGTCCCTCAGGATGATATGGTGGTGCAGGTTTGGAAGGTTCATCCGGATGTTGTGTCTTCTTGTTTTGTGCGGTCTTGTTACCAGGTGCTGGCTATTCATGACACACTGCCCCATTCAAGCAAATGGTCTCTGCAGCTTTTGGGTTCTCGATGGCACTCGGTTTGGACGTGGACATGGAGCTCACTTCCCCCACCGGAGGTTAGGGTGCTTCTGTGGCAGGTGGTGCACTGCTGTATCAGGATGAATGCCCTTGTGAGTCAGTTTAGGCCGGGTGTGAGCCCTCTCTGCCCTTGTTGTGGCCTTCATCGTGAGACTGTGGAGCATTGTCTGGTTTTATGCCCTCACTTGCAGGCTGCCTGGGATTGGGTTAGGGCTCTATTTCAGGTGAGATTGACTAGCCAGCAGTTGCTGCTTCATGTGTATCCTGGTGGTTGGCCGCTCTTACGGCAGCAAGCCTTGCATCTGTGCGTGGCTTGGTTGGTGTGGCTGATTTGGAAGCGGCGGCGGTTGTGGATCTTTCAGGGGATTCATGTCCCAAGTGCAACCGACTAAACCTCGACCTTCATAACGCAAATCCTTCAATAACTTAGCAACACACAGGGTTTACGTTTCGGAGGCCATATTCTAGTCAGATTCGACCAGGATCTTGCACAATGTCATCACGTAGAGGGAGGGTGTTGATGCCAGAAGACGGATCCTTTAAACCTTCAGGAAGCAGTTCGCCCCACAGGTCCTCTCCCGCAGGCCCCTGGCCACAGACGTGCAACTCTCCCACTTTGGAATTGTGAACTGACTCTGCCAATGGACTCAAAACATCGACATTATCCTGGGGACCAAGTTTCGTGGGCAGGAGACTACTTCTTCTCTAAGAAACACCAAAGTAGCTCATGTCCAACACGTTCGTAGTCAATTGGCCTAAGAGGTGGCTGCGGAATACTACTATGTAGAGGGTTCGTGTTTCTTTCGTTGCCAAAATGACCGTATAACTTGGTCCCTAGAGTAATTTTGCCACTCCGGATGACATGGCGAAGTCGAATCTCCATTCCGGAGCCTTTGTGCTGCCCGAATGACAAAACACTTAGGTTTCTGCACGGTCGACCACAGGATATTTCGTGGTTTGATAAGTTCTCCCGGCCCGATCTTGGATTTTTTTGAACCTGCTCGAAGTAGGTTACTTGAATAGCGGATTCAACAGTCGGATAGGGAAACCGAGCTCTGGGATGGAGGCATTGGCATTTGCCCTCTCGGAGGAGCGCTGGCAAGAAAGGCTGCCTCAGCAACCTTTCTGAGGTCCATCTCCTGGGGTTTGGCCTCTCCCCTCGGATGAGGAAGCCACGCAAAGTCCTGGCCTGGTTCAATTTGGGAAAGGGTATCAGTACTTTACGTTCTTCAAGATCCCTCTATTCTATCCCTTGCCAAACTCCTCTACCAAAATTCCAAAGGTTATCATATTTCTTGCATAGAGTCCTAGTCATCATGTCCACATCACCACCATCTAGCCATATCACCCAATTGGAGCCACCTTGGCATGTTTGAGCCTAGGTGGCATGTTTGAGCCACCTTGGCATGTTGGAGCCCATGTGGCATGTTAGAGTCCTCGTGGCATGTTGGAGCCTAGGTGGCATATTGGAGCCTAGGTGGCATGTTTGAGCCACCTTGGCATGTTTGAGCCACTTTGTCATGTTGGAGCCTAGGTGGCATGTTTGAGCCACGTTGGCATGCCTGAGCCACCTTGGCATGTTGGAGGCTAGGTGGCATGTTTGAGCCACCTTGGCATGTTTGAGCCACCTTGGCCTGTTGGAGCCCTCGTGGCATGTTTGAGCCACCTTGGCATGTTTGAGCCTAGGTGGCATGTTGGAGCCTAGGTGGCATCACCTTGGCATGTTGGAGCCTAGGTGGCATGTTGGAACCCGTGTGGCATGTTTGAGCCACCTTGGCATGTTGAGTTGAGTGGCATGTTTGAGCCACCTCGGCATGTCGGACCCTAGGTGGCATGTTGGAGTCTAGTGTCATGTTGCCTAGGTGGCATGTTTGAGCCACCTTGGCATGTTGGAGCCTAGGTGGCGTGCTTGAGCCGCCTTGGCATGTTTGAGCCAAGGTGGCATGTTGGAGCCCGCGTGGCATGTTTGAGTTAATATGAACTCTAAATTAGCATTCAAATTTAAGTTGTTAATATTTATCTACAAACATGCATAATCAAGGTCTGCTAACATATGAAGCAATTTGTTTAACGTCTGGCTCCAACATTTTTGCCCAACATATGTCTAATATATGCCCAACTACTAGAGAACCACAATCTCGCCCTTTCCATAAGCTCAAGGTTATAATTTTGGAGTGACCTAGTACTTAGGCAATCGAATTCCATAGCAATAAACAACTCCCCTTTGTGGCTAATCAAATTGAATAGATTTAAGCCAAGCAGGACCACTTAACGCCTGACCACAACAACTGGGCAAAGCTATCTAACCCAAAAGTTCTATTTTTCAAACACTATCACAAGCACCTATAATGCATCTAGCCAACGAGTCAAAATAATGCTCTAACTCCCGCTAGGGTAACACCCGATAATCTGAGCACGTTTGTCGTGAACATTATATGTGCTGAAAATTAAAATAATGCTTTTGCCACGCGTAAAAAATGAAATAATACTATACTATTGTATTCAATGGCCAAGATAAATAGCAAAGATCCTGATCTCAGTTCTGTAATGTTTTTGGCTCTTAGAATGAACGGTGAGATTTGCAAAGAGATCAACGTGAGAGATTGTGATCCAAGTCCTTTAACTTGATTGGCTCCTTGATTAACGGCATCTCCGTCCCCCCTGTTTTTTCTTTCCCACCCTCTGTTCCCCCTGTTTTTTCTATTCTATTCTATTCCTTTGCCATGGCGATGGCAAATCCGGCAGTGGCACAACCTCTCTTTTCGTCTATCCACCCCAAATCTGATCCTCTAAACACACCTTTCAAACACACCTTTCATCATTTCGCAGTCCCTAATCTGGATTCTTCCTCTGAAGCGCCAGCTATGGCGTCTCGGCAGCTGCAAAGGCTGGGGCATTGGCCGCCTTAAGCCTTCTTATCTCTGGAATGTAATCTCTGGTTTCATTTGTTAAATGTTAAATTTATAAAGTTCTTGTGAATTCATGTATGAATGTAAATTTAATTGTTTATTTTGCTTAGTTTATTCTTTACACCTTTGTGCATTCACCTTTTAGTTTTAAGTGTCCACTTTTGCACCATTGGAACTTAGCACAAGAACTTAGTATGTATAAATGAGAATAGAGACAACATAATATATTATTTCCTCGTGGACTTGTTTGGGTTCATGGACTTGTTTGGGTTCGATTCCCAAAAAGGCTTTCTTTTTTTACAATAAAAAAGATCATTACAAAATTCATAATATATTAGCTTTTAAATTGTGGTCTATAGTAATTTTTTTTTTTAAATTTGTGCCATGTGTCAACATTTGAATTGTTAGAAGATATATTAGAAACAATACTTTATTTTTTCTATGTGTAATAATAATGTTTTTTTATTTCAAAAGTATGCCACGTGTCCATATTTGATTAGCTAGAATAATGTTTTTTTATTTAAAAAGTATGCCACGTGTCAATATCTCATTAGTTAAAAACCACATTAGAAACTCACGTTTTTTCTACGTGTTATAATATTACTTTTTACATGTCCTTATTTTAGGGAAACAATAGCAAGATTTCAATAACACATATAGTGTTTCGTAAATTAAAAAAAGGCCATGCGTGGTTTTCTTAATTTTGCAAAAACAACATTTGAAACGACGTGTCCATATTGAGAAAAAGAACATATGAAAACATTATTTTTCTATTTTCTACATGTTCTTTTTTTATAGTTCTTTATTTCTAGTGTTGTAATTTAGTTTTTCAGGTGTAGTAAAATTAAAACCTACGCGTGCTATTTTAAAGCTAAACAACGCGTCGTTTTACAAAAAATAACAGCGAAGGAAAAAAGTACACGTTGACAAAAATTTACAAAAACTATATCAATTTTTTCTACGCGTGGATTTTTCTGCTAAAAGACCACAGTGGGAAATTTTTGCCAAAAAACCACTGTCTCTTTGTACAAATCCGGATAAACGGGCCACGTAAACTTTTGGGGCCCCCTTTTTTTTTTTTTGGTTGAAGGTACGAAGTTTTTGTATTGATTAGATAGAAAAAATTACAATACAAAGATCGCTCATGGATCAGATATAATTTAAGTACAAAAGATCCCATCTGGATCTGAATCATGTCTGTAGCAAATGTACACATGAGCCTCTCTCAACCTCTTCTCCTGTCTAACCAATACTACAGTATTAACATCTTCTCAATTAAACAGAATACTATAGGAGCCAAAATGCTCATTTTCCACAAGCTCCAGACAAATCTTGAATGCCCCAAAAATCCTCTTGCAAAACTAGAAATGAAGAGAAGAGCTGAAGAGTAATCTGACCAATTCTCCCGCACTGCTCAGACAAGCCCAACTGCTTCAAACTATGATCTAATTCTGCAGTTTTACTACCAAATGCAAAATTAAAAGGAGATGCTGCATTGTCGGGATGTGCCAGTCAGCCAACCTGCAAAGCTAGACACACAGCCCAGCCACCAAAACTTCCCTCTAAAGTTTGGTTCATAATATCTGGTCTTGATATGGAAGCGTCTTCCTGGACACAATTATATCCCTAGCTCGGCAATCTCAAAAAAATTTGACATCCTGTTTCAAAACTGTAAAATCGAAATCAAGAATTTACTCTGGCTCCTTTCAAGAAAACATCTCTAGATCTTTCAACTAGTAAGAAAGAGCAAGAGAAAGGGGAAAAGGCCAACAATTCAGAAGATCCGCCATTAATTAGATTGCCCAGAAAACCATACATGAAAACTGCTCTCTTTATGTTTCTGCTAAAAATCTGCTACCGTATAGGCTCTATGCCCTTTCGGATCTTGCTGTAAACAAGAAAATTATAAATTCCAAGAAACTTACATATTCTTGCTCAACAGCTTTAGCAAATCGGGCCACGTTAGTGGCATCTGGCAAAATCATAAAGACCGCCTTGAAGCAATTTCAAGCAAGCAATCCGGAACAATCTTTAGAAGATAAGAATCCACCTGAATTAGTACGGCAAAACCCCGCTAGCATCCAATTCTGTCTATGATCTGCAAGAAGAGCTGAGGCAGTGCCGGAATCAGGAAGAGGAGGGCAGCGTCCTCTCCCCTTGCCGCCCTAGCCGCAGGCGCTAGTTGAGCACCAAGAAACCATTCGAGTCACCAATCCGTGTTTTCCCTTTTGGGGCCATTTTGCTGTTGTTTTTGGCATAAAATAACACTTCCGTACAACTAAAAAACAACTGTGGACCAAAAATTGGGGTCAGTGTGAAACCAGTATTCTTCCTGCTGACAATCGACAACTCATGGCCGACATCACAGAGCAAGAAGTTTTCAAAACACTATGCTCCATGGCAACAGGCAAGTCCCCTAGTCCAGATGGGTTTCCCCTGAGTTCTATGTGGAATTTTGGCCAGAACTTAAGGTGGATTTGGTGGAAGCTATTAGAGGGGCATGGTCGACCAAAGAACTTCACCCGACTATTTCTGCAGGTTTTATTTCCTTGATTCCCAAAGTGGACAAACCATTCTCTATAGGTCAGTGGAGACCCATTGCTCTCACTAATACTACTTATAAGATTTTGGCTAAGATCATTGCGTCCAGAATGAAACCTAAACTGCAGAGAGTGATTGATCATGAGCAGTCTGCCTTCCCTTCAAGGTACATCCATATTAGATAATTATCTTGCAGCAAGGAAGGGACACACTGGTGTCAAAGATCATGTCAACCAATAGTTCTTCTAAAGTTGGACTTCAAGAGAGCATATGACTCTTTATGTTGGAAATGCTTAGAGAGGATTATGCATCGAATGGGATTTCATCCCGATTTGGTTGGGAAGGTAATGGGCCTTAACAATCTTGCTAGTGCATCAATGATCCTCAATGGGAGGCCTACAAGACTATTTCAAATAAGGAAGGGAGTTAGACAAGGATGCCCTCTAGCGCCCTATCTATTCCTCATTGTAGCTAATGTTCTGACGCACTTGGTCAAATTTGAGGTACAACTACAGAGAATTGAGGAACTGAGGCTTCCAGGCATGGCTGATGAGATGCTCACTATTATGCAATACACAGACGACACCTTCTTATTCCTCAGGTATGATGACCAGAGTTTGACTAAGTTTAAAGGAGTTCTTTCTACTTTCTCTATTGCATCTGGAATTGAGCTCAATAGGAACAAATGTTCTATCCTGTGGCCGCATGAGGGACAAGTCCACCACACTGTTTTGACCCTTGGGTTTCAAGTACTAAGACAACAAGATACACTGAAGCTTCTAGGCATTCCCCTCTCTCTTCAAGCCTCTACTCGTGGGTTGTGGACCCCCATTCTGGAGAAAGTTCGGAGGAAAATAAATTTGTGGTCACTGAGAAGCCTCTCTATAGTGGGCAGAGTGACGGTAGCCAATGCTGTGCTTGGATCCTCACATGTCTTCTACTCCTCGGTCCTCATGGGCCCTAAGACAGTCTACGAGAAGCTCCAGAGGATGATCAGGATGTTCATATGGAATGGCCCCTCTGAACTTGCATGGTCTGAGGTATGCAGAGATAGGAGAGATGGGGGATTGGGCTGCAAGGAGCTACTATTGCAAGCTCAAGTCCTGGCAGCAAAAATAATTTGAAGATCTCTTATGCTGGAGCAATCACCTGCGCTTCACTTTGTCCGATTCTGGCTAGGCAAATGCGCACCCCGATGAGGCCATCAGTTCCTATGGAGGAGGTAAGCTCCTTCTTTTACTTATTCTCTATGCCAGGTGGTGTATCCCCTCTTATGCGAGGTCTATTCTGTGCGTGACAAGAGGTTATAGAGGTTTTCCACCTAAAGCCGCCCCTGGTGGAAGTGGGGTGCCTTAGCATCTTCTGGAACACAACAGTATGGGAAACGCGTGGGCTACCCCTGGCTTTGGTCCACCCCGTATATATTCGAGGTGGAGACAACAAGGGATCCGCCACTTAGCTGATATGTAGTTGGATGGCCAATGGTTGTCCTGGCTTGAACTCCAAACTCGGCTCAAACAAGCTAGTGTGTTGGACAAGAGTATATTTAGAAGCATTTTGGCTAATGTGCATGATTGGTTAGGGATTGTAGGCCTTGGTGAGGTCTGGAAGATTGAAGGGCAAGAGGGATACTCAGTAAGTGGGATTTACAGGCTAAAAAGGAACCTCTGAAGAATATTCATGCTACTCCATTAATACCAGTGAAGACAAATAACAGAAGGAGATCTATGATCAGTTGCTTAAGTTTGAGCCACAAGTTCTATACGGTGGTGAAATAAGTTAATATGCATATATTTATGCAATGGTCCAATGATCCAATATTGTATGAATGCAAGGTTACACTATAAATGTGTAATGGTTAAGGTTGGACTTTCTCGGTCCAATAACTTGAAGGCAGATCCCCGACCAAATGTAGAAACTACCTGGTACCATGGAGATCTGCCCAGCTATGCACAAAGCGGCCGGATCTGGCCGAACCGGCCGGATCCATGTAAGATAAATAAAGTAGAAGTTCGATGGAGGTGTATTGATTGGAAGCTCTTCAAGGGGAACAGGCTCGAGCTATCGAAATATTATTCATTGAGTCTTATTGCATTGTCTAAGGTTTTGTATTGTTTGAAGTTATATTATTGAATGAAGATACAATGCATAGGGCTAGTATTTGAATAGATTGACATTTTCTATCTAGTTCATATCAAATCTTCAAGTACAAATTCTTCATTTGGTATCAGAGCAGGAAAAATGTCAACTAGATTAGGAGCTTCTCTACTAAGTGCTGTTGAAGTGTTTAAAGGTACAGGGGGATTTCAAGTATGGAAAGAAAAAATTAAAGAGATCCTGGAAGTTGAACGATGGAAATAATGAAGGAAAGGAACAAGACAGTGAAGCAAGCAGCAAGAATGAGGTTGTTGCTGAGAGTTCAAGCTCAAAAGGAAAGGAAACATCTGGTTCCAAAGAGGTAACTAGTAGTGATGTTACTGCTGTTGCTAAAGTTATTGAAGCAAAGAGTATCATTACTGTTAAGTTAGGATCTAGCATCCTACTGAAGGTCAGAGGAATGAGCCCAAGGGGCATTTGGCATTATTTGATAAAGACGTATGAAAACAAAACATCCTCCCAACTGGATGTTCTGGATAGAGAGTTGAGAAACCTAAAGTTTCATGATAATGATGATGTTACTGAGTTTTTTCAGAAACTAGATAATCTGGTTGCAGACTTGGAGGCAGCTGGCACGAGCATTACTCAAGATTACTAGGTAATGACCATAGCAAGAGCATTCTCTAATTTTGAAAATTTATCTACCTTAGTGAGAAATGTAGCAAGAAACAGAGACCATGCTGAGCTGATGGTAAAAACAGAGCTGGAGCAGAAATCATTAACTAGTGGTAATGTAGACACCACAGAAATTCTCTATGCTGGAAAGGGAAAGGCTAAGAATTATGATAAAAGCAGAATTGGACCATGCTACACATGCAATCAATATGGGCATTTAAAAAATAATTGTCCTAAGGGCACACAAGAAAGCAAATGCTATAATTGCAATGGCTTTGGCCACATGGCTGCAAACTGCTCAAGCCCCAAAGATTTAAATAAAGGAAGAGGTCGAGGATCTGATAATTTTAGAGGAGCCTTCTCAAGGGAAAGGGCTTCAAATTTTAGAGGAAGGGGCAGGGGAAGAAACCCTGCAGTAAATATGGCAAAACCTGTCACTCTTGAGGAAGAAGAGGTAGAAGACGAAAATATTGAGGTATGTCTGAATTCCAGCATTAGCAAATCATCTACAGATCTAGATTCTAAATCTGACATGTTTGTTCTAGATTCAGGAGCTGAAAGATCAGTGATTAAGGATTCTAAAATTCTGAAAGAGAGAGTAATCAAAGGATCCAGCTATGTTCAGATGGGAGATGGCAGTCTGCAAAGGGTGGAAGTGGCTGGAATCTTAGAAATTTTTGATTTAACTGGAAAGCCGGTAGATTTAAAGAATGTCTTGTGTGTTCCCTCTATTGTTAGAAATCTGATTTCTATCAGTCAACTTGTTGATCTTGGGTATAAAGTATGCTTTGAGAAAACTCAGTGTAAGATCTATCTGGATAATACATTGAAATTTTTGGCTAAAAGAGTTGGAAATTTGTTTACTCTCAATGATGCAAAATGCCTTAACTCAATTAATGCAGTATCAGTTGTAACATTAAGAAGATGGCATGAGAGACTAGGGCATACAAATATAAACAATCTTAAATATATGGCCAAGCATAAAATGATTCTGGCTGAAGAAGAAAAGGGCATGTTGGGAAAACACACAAGGCTGAAATTTGTCAAATCAAACAAGAGGGCTAAAGATATCCTAGAATTAATACATACTGATCTGTGTGGCCCAATAAACATCACAGGGTTGACTGGAAAGAAATATTTCATTACTTTCATAGATGATTATTCAAGAAAAACCAAATGTTACCTATTAAGACATAAGGATCAAGCATTTTCAGCTTATAAGCTCTTTGAACAGGAAGTTGAAAGACAAACTGGGAAAAAGATTAAATGTGTTAGATCTGACAGGGGTGGTGAGTTTTTATCAGGGGCATTTAACAATCACTGCAGAGAACATGGAATCAGAAGGCAATTGACATGCAGGTTCACTCCTCAACAAAATGGCATAGCAGAGAGGAAAAATAGGACCATTCTCAATGCAGTTCGATCTATGCTCAAGCAATCAGGTATGCCTAATTTCTTATGGGAAGAAACTGTTAAAACAGCAGTGCTTTTGCAAAATAAGCTTCCATCTGCAAGTATTCAAGGAAAGACTCCTGAAGAAATGTGGAGTGGCAATATTCCTTCCTATGAAATGTTCAAAACTTATGGCTGTCTAGGATATGTTCATGTTCCTAAGGAACTAAGGAAAAAACTAGACAACAGGGCTATTAAATGCTACTTGGCAGGATATGATGAACAGTCAAAAGCCTATAGGATGTATGAGCCTGAGAACAGACAAATCATTGTCAGCAGGAATGTGGTATTCAATGAGCATATGGTGTATAAAATCAGAAATCAAAGGCAACAGGGTACATTTAATAAAGACATCAATTCTTCAAGTGATGATTTAGGAAAATCAGATAGCTTGAATAATTTTGATGAAGAAAATGATGAGGCAAACAATACTCAGCAAAACCCAGAGATAATAAATGCTGATCATGATGAGATTGAGGCAGAAATGGAGTCAGAAACTCAAAAGGAAGATGACACACAAGTGACTCAAGGAGACATTTCTGATAATGTACAAGATCAGCAAGAAATAAGGAAAAGAAAGTCAGAAGCAGAAAAGTTAAAGGAGACAATGGAGGCAATGAAAATGAACCCTAAAATGTATGGCAGAATGGAGCATGGCAGGAGCAGGAGATTACATAAAGAAGATGTAGACATTTATCAAATTATGGCAATTCTTGACCCTGACATACCACAGTCCTATGAAGAAGCAATGAACTCAGAGTATGCAGATCAGTGGAAAGAAGCAATGATGGAAGAGCTTTCAGCATTTAAAAGGACTCAGACATATGAGGTTGTTAAGCAACCTGAAAAGACAAATATAGTAGGCAGCAAGTGGCTTTTCAAAATCAAAAGAGGAATTAATGGTGAAGACAAATTTAAGGCAAGACTGGTAGCACAAGGATTTACACAAAGAAAGGGGATAGATTATGAGGAAACATTTTCTCCCATAATTAAGCTAACAAGTATTAGAATTCTCATGGCTTTTGCAAATGCCAATAATCTAGACATGCATCACATGGACGTGAGCACTGCCTTTCTAAATGCAGAATTGAGTGATGATGTTTACATGAAACAAGCACCAGGGTTTGAAGTCTCTAAAGCAGGAATGGTATGGAAACTTAATCGTGCTGTGTATGGCCTCAAACAGTCTCCCAGAATGTGGTATCAATGCATAGATGGATATCTTTTAGAACAAGGCTTCACAAGGTTTTTGAATGATGGTAACTTGTATATTCTCAATAAAGGAGATCAGTTTTGTATATTGGCATTGTATGTTGATGACAACATTCTAGTGCCAAGTCACATGGAGATATTAAATCACTGCAAACAGATACTTACCAACAGATTTAAGATGACTGATTTGGGAAGGCTCAGGAAATTTCTAGGCATGGAAATATCAAGGAATGAAGGAGAAAAACTACTGAAAATATCTCAAACTAGTAACATAGCAAGTATGCTTAAAAGATTTAACATGCTGGACTGCAACATTGCAAGGACTCCTATTGTTCAAGGGCTGAAATTATCTAGTGATGACAGTCCTAAAACTCATCTTGAGCAAATGGAAATGGAAAGAATACCTTATATGGAGCTCATTGGTTGTCTACTATACATAGCTAATTGCACGAGGCCAGAAATAGCATTTACAGTTAATCTTCTGAGCAGGTTTTGTAATAACCCTGGCAGGAAACACTGGACTATTGCAAAAAGGGTCTTGAGGTATCTTAAATATACTCAAGATCAGGGGTTGACATTTAGCAATGATGACCTAACACTTAAGGGATATGCAGATGCTGATTGGGGCAGTGATGTTGACACAAGGAAGTCTACATCTGGATTTTGCTTAATGCTAGGTGGAGCAGCAATAACCTGGAAAAGTAAGAAACAGTCATGTGTTGCCATGTCAACAGCAGAAGCAGATTATAATGCCACACCTCTTGCTGCAAAGGAGATTGCTTGGGTTAGAAGATTGCTAAATGAGCTCAAGGTTTTTCAGAAATTGCCTACAATTTTATACTCTGATAGTATGAGTTGTATTGCAATCACAAAAAATCCAGTGTTGCATCAAAGAACTAAGCACATTGAGTTGCACGTTCATTTCATTAGGGAAATGGTTGCCAAAGGTATAGTGACAGTTGAATACATTTTCACACATGAACAGGTTGCAGATATCTTGACCAAAGGGCTGCCAGAAATTAAGTTTCAGAAATTTAAGAGTAGCCTGGGAATCCAAGAATGCAATCAGAGAGATGGAGTTAGCATGAAAGGGGAATGAAGAATATTCATGCTACTCCATTAATACCAGTGAAGACAAATAACAGAAGGAGATCTATGATCAGTTGCTTAAGTTTGAGCCACAAGTTCTATACGGTGGTGAAATAAGTTAATATGCATATATTTATGCAATGGTCCAATGATCCAATATTGTATGAATGCAAGGTTACACTATAAATGTGTAATGGTTAAGGTTGGACTTTCTCGGTCCAATAACTTGAAGGCAGATCCCCGACCAAATGTAGAAACTACCTGGTACCATGGAGATCTGCCCAGCTATGCACAAAGCGGCCGGATCTGGCCGAACCGGCCGGATCCATGTAAGATAAATAAAGTAGAAGTTCGATGGAGGTGTATTGATTGGAAGCTGTTCAAGGGGAACAGGCTCGAGCTATCGAAATATTATTCATTGAGTCTTATTGCATTGTCTAAGGTTTTGTATTGTTTGAAGTTATATTATTGAATGAAGATACAATGCATAGGGCTAGTATTTGAATAGATTGACATTTTCTATCTAGTTCATATCAAATCTTCAAGTACAAATTCTTCAACCTCTCTCCCTTCAAGGTTCTGGCTAGCCTGGATGTCACAGATGAGGTGTTCCTGCAACTCTTGGTGGGTTCCTGGCAATGCTGGTGCTCCAAAAAGATACAGCTGTTCTAGTGGTTAGCTCTCCAGGATGCAATCAGCACCATGTCTCAGTTGAGAAGGAGGAAAATAGTGAAATCAGATCTCTGCCCACTAGGATGTGGGCAATGTGAATCAGTGGAGCACATGTTCTTCTGTCCTATGGCGGTAGACTTTTGGCACTGGGCTTCACCCATATTTACTTAACCCCTGACGAGTGGAAGTGGCCACATATCTTATTGTTTTCAGCCAGATCATGGACCAGAGCTTCGGTCATCAACATTGCTCTATGGGCAGTTTGGAAACACAGGTGTGATGTTGCAATTAGAAACAGACTCTCTCTACCATTCGAATACGCAAATACTTCAATATGGAGGTTGCAATGATGTGGTTGAGGCACCACAGGAAGTATGGCAGAAATTATGATAAGAAGCTTGATAAGATTGGTAGTACACAAGGCTTCAGCATGTTTTTCCGTTGCTCTTGGAGCACGAAGGAGGTAGCCATTGGCCTAACTTAAACTTTAGCAGTTAACCCCCTAACTTCCCTTGGGACTAGGCGGGTTCCCCTTGTGCTCATGGATGATATCTTGACATAAGGTCCATCTACGTGTTTTTACTTTCTTATTAATATAATATACATACTTACATCAAAAAAAAAAAAACAATTAGGTACTCCTTGTATATGTTATATTTCTTACAAAAGCTGTATCTACAAATTATCTTTTATATTTATTTTATATTTTTTGAAGAAGACTTTTGCAATTGGAACAAGCTAGTAATATTTGTTAGGCTAGTTTCCAATCAATCAAAATGCATTGATTCAGTGCTTTTGGTATAACAATGCACGATGATCATTTATTTAGCTTTGGAGGTTTTGTCATTGGCCATGACGAATATCTTAACACAAGCATAACCTCCTTATACATGTGTTCCTATATTTTGTGAGAAACATTCGGTAATAGTTAGATATATATGATTCGAGCACTGTGGTGGCTGCAACTATGATATCCCACAATCCACCTATGTCTTCCAAGAAGCACTACTACTATAATTATCAGCTTTCTGCAACATTGAACAATCCAGACAAACTGAATGGCACGTCTATACAAGGCAATCCACACAGTCAATTGGCACTTGTAGCCTACAAACAAACCTGCATTGCTATATCCACTTCAAAGCAAAACAAATATGTCAGCTTTCAAAATTGATACACAACATAATCACAAAGGTTTTCTGATTTCAACCTCACTAGTCCAAAGAGTGTTGAAAACGGACAATTTATTTTCAATTTTTCTAACATCTAGAAGACAAGGACAAGTATCCGGCACCATGAATCTGGGTTTTTTTTGTTTTCAGTTTCACTCCAAGGTCATGCATTGAATCCTCGAACATAGTCATATTAATTTTTCTTTACAAATAGATTACTTTGTTTGGTTTCTATTATTGATCAAATTTATAATTTGGTAGGTTGCAAATTTAGAGAGGAGTCAATCTTTAGAAAACTTAATGTGGTCTTGCCATCTCCATTCTACCTAGCCTTTTATAATCTACATCCTGATAATCATAACATCAAAGCATGAAGAAAATGAATATTTTACTTTGGCGATTTAAGTACCATCATGAAGGTTTTCATCCTCGAGCATGTCAAAAAATATAAATTCTTCAAAAATTTATTCTATTCTATTCTATTCTATTCATCTACTTCTTTATCTTCAGCCAATTTGTCATCACAAGGCTCAGTCCAACCGATCCATAATTTGTGGGATGCAAATGTGATATATGAATAGTGCCTATGTTGTTAGAATAAAACCATCATTTTGGTTAAAACTCTTTTTCTTGTTGAGAGCAATTATACCAGGCTGGATAATTTCAAGTATATCCTTGATTTCATGCAAGTATCCTGCACGATTGCAGATCAACCATGGAGTATAGTGGTGAGTATCTGGTACAATGTCATAGTCTTCTTTCAAATATTTGAGTATCTAGAAACATGTTCCACTAAGCTTGCATGACTACATGCAGAAAGAAGCTTGAAAAATGTGATAAATATTAGATACTTTTTTAAATCTATAGATGACTCCTTACTGGAAGAGGTTATATGATTTATCGATCATTGTATGCATTTGTCTTATCTCCGCTTGTCTAGTATCATCATTACTGCAAAGGTTTTTCCCTTGAAAACCTTTCGAGGCAGGGGTTTTTTAATCCTAGTAGTAATGATTTTACTAGCCCATTGTATGGGTCCCATGACCTATTGGTCTCCGTGGACGTTAAAAAATTTATTCTATTCTATTCTATTATAAATCGGTATCATACGTTTACCAACTATCATGCCTATGGAACTAGATATATGGAACATTGCTTTTACTTGCAAATGCAGTATCCACTACATTAAACAAGCTCCAAATATTATGGTCATGAATTAAAAGCATGGAGTAGCTAATTTTCTTATTAATAAGTAAATAAATAAATAAATAATCCTTCCAATATATTAAGAAATGGAAAAAGACAGCTTTTACTTTAGATATGGATGCCCTGGTAATCAGACGTAGATTTTAGAAGTGAACTTCAAATGCTACAGTATTTTAGACAATAACTAAAGAAAGATGATGCCAACATCATGTTAGGTTATGAGATATCTTCTTCCTCTTCCTTCAATACCATTAGATGATGTATTTTGCACTTTCTGCACTCAAATCTAGGAAAGAAATATGCCATGAATACCTTGAAAGCAAGTTTATGTTCTATGAGACGATAGCTCTTGGAGTACATGAAAG
Source organism: Isoetes taiwanensis (assembly GCA_021234155.1). NCBI lineage: Eukaryota > Viridiplantae > Streptophyta > Lycopodiopsida > Isoetales > Isoetaceae > Isoetes > Isoetes taiwanensis. Next base: position 4,991,342 of record JAJEKV010000072.1, read on the forward strand.
CAAAAAACATCATTAAACCATTTCCTTTTGCATTCAATCTATTCTTCAGAGTGCTTCATATTCTTCAAATGTAAAGAAGAGGAGGAGCCAACTCTGATTGTAAAGGGATCTAATGAGTTGGTCACAAATGATAGTTTATTGAATTATTGCTTGTGTGGGTTTGAAATTTCTCTAAATCAAAGGCTAATAGACATTATTCTTGTGGACTTGCTTAAGTTTGAGATTATATTGTTATTGTGATCCGTATCACCTAGACTACTTCGGGTCGACAGATCTGTCGATCCTACGATACGATGACCCAAAATATATTTGTTCGCCTCTCGCTTCGATAATGATTTAGGGTGCCTATGACTTTGAAATATGATATATGAGGGGGTCCTACGATACGATGACCCAAAATATATTTGTTTGCCTCTCGCTTCGATAATGATTTAGGGTGCCTATGACTTTGAATATGATATATGAGGGGACTCGTTCTCAAATACGATATAAATGGACTAAAACAATGTCCAAAAGGGATCATTTTGACTAAAATGCCAAGGAAACATCATTATTTTTTCATACTAAACCTGCGTTATCTTCCCTCCATTTTCTCTAATCTTTTGTTATTATGATTCACCACCATGTGCCTTTATATAATCAAATCTATTTCCCATCAACCAAATCAATTTTTGGGTTGCCCCTAGGGGGGCAAACCCTCGTTTATGTGGGTATGTGGGCATATCCAGGTATATGCCGGCATATGCCTAGCATATGCTAGTGACTGCTCCAAACTGGCTGCTGCCTGTAAACTCTCGGTCATCCAGCCCCATTCCTTCGCAGGCGTGGCTATGGCACAGGCGTGGAAACGAAGGAAGAACATTTTTCTTCACATGAGAAGGTTGGGTGCAGTGATTTAGGCATTGTGGTAGTTGAAAGATCTGAAAATGAATGCCAAAGCTGTATCTGCAACAATTATGCTTGCTCTATGGGCCTTGCCACATCATGGAGTTGCTACTCTTTCGGGTAAGAGATTGGACTCTGGCTTCGTTTACAAAAGCTGACCTCTTGTAGTTCTTCTCTGATATACACATATTTGGGTTGGGTTTAGGTTTCCCTACCATCACCAATGATAGATATTTTCGAGTTTGGAGCACAACGGCATGGTTGGATAAGACACTCCATGTTTGTGAGCTTGATGTTGAAAAAGGTATTCCTATATCAATAGACCATGCTTATCAATTGGTGCAACAATGTACCAAATGGAGAGACCTGAAATGTGGCAGACGATTACAGTTCATAATCCTTCACAATGGGCTTGATTCAATTGCTCTATTGGCTGACTATCTGATTCACCTTTTTGCCTCTTTTGGAAGCGTAGTTGAAGCAAACGAAGCATTTAACAAGGCTTCAGTGCCCAGCCAATATACATGGAACGCCATCATTGATGCACATGCCAAGCTTGGTGGATTTGAATTAGCCCTTGAGCTGTATGATAGAATGCAGGAGCTCGCCACTAAACCAGACAAATTCACATTCTTAAGCACTTTGAGAGCAAGCAACAGTATTGGTGGTCTGGAAGGGGCATGTTGTGTAGGATGGGGGAGATACTTCCACCAGTATATATTTGGACACTGGCTTCGGTCCGACATTGTGTTGGGTGGCACGCTAATAGACATGTATTCCAAATGTGGAAGCTTAGAATAGAATAGAATAGAATAGTTTTTTTATCGTCCACTGAGACCAATCGGCCTATGGGACCCAGAAGGAGCGCATCAAACTTATTACTGTCCGGGTTAAAAACCCCTCAGAAGGGTTTTCGAGGGAAAAACCGTGGCAGTAATAAGAATGCTGTCAAACTGTACAAGTATACATCATCATGAAATAAATGTGTATGTACATGTCAAGTGCGTGCCCGAGGACATAGCTGATCTCGCATGTCCATGACCTCCTGAAGGTATGATCCTAGCATCCGTACGGATGCCGTGCTCAATGTCACATGTAGCGGCTGGCGGGGCCCCGACCAACTCGGCATAGCGGCGTCCGGATTTGATCATATCTTTGGGCAACTTTGAAGGGTATGAGATTCATCCTCAATGACTCCCATTTGGCAAAGATTGACAGAGCACGTCCCGGACGTGGCTCACCAATCCATCTCACTTTGTCTCAATTCGAAGATGATGTGCCCCTCATGCGAATGGAGGCAATGAGTGCGTCTTTTCATGGGCAAGTGGGGTGCCAGGTAGCATTGTGGGCCTCGTCCCAATGTGGGATTTATGTGGCTATTTGGTAGTGTGTTTGTCTTGACCTGTTCAAGGGCACTCGGCATCCCAAAGCTTGCTGATGAAGCAGCGTCAAGATATTGCCTCAAGCTATGGCGATCGCCTCTGTTTGCACATGTATGCACTGTGCTCCGCACATTCCATCTAGCCATCCATTGAGCTCTCTTTTCCCTCCAAAGGGCCTTGAGGCGTTGTGGCCCCATTGCCATGATATAAGCTAGTTTTGGGAGACGAGCATCGTCCATGTTGACCACCTTCCGAAAATAGACAATGTGGCGATCAAGGGCCGCCCTCGAAGAGGCAAGAATCACTGTTTCTGCAAGGTAGAATTTGATATGGGACTGTGGACTTCACCCCTAGTGCTCGTACCAAGAAGGCTTTTCGCACTGCTCCAAGTCATTCCAAGTAGCGAGGGATACCATTGGGCCCCATACTTCAACCCCGTATAAAAGGACAAGCTCCACTAAGACTTTGAGCAGGTGTGGTGATGGGTCCAATCATACAACTCTCGGCTCTATGACTATTGTTTTGCATTGCATATAGTGCTTTCCAGCCCGCCCGTAACTTCGTGAGCCGTATGGATGTGTCCCGGTGCATAGTAGACGGAAACTCCACTCCCAAATATTTGTATGTGGATGCTACTTCCACATTACGCCCTCGATAACGGAAGGAGGGGATCCTCTACCGTCGCGGAAGATGATATGAAAACCACCTTAGTCTTGGCCAAGTTGACGCCAAGATATATCGATTTGACAAAATGTGTCCGGGGCATCGAGATGTCATTGCATGTCTGGCTGGTGTGTAAGCTAGGAGGTCCACATCATCGGCATATATTAACCGCTTGATGATCCGGTAGAGAAGGTGAGGCCCGTCGCCCCATTATCGGCAAGCCCGCTCTCCAATTGATCAATGTAAAGCCCAAACAATGTTGGGGAGAGAGGGCATCCCCGGCGAACCCCGATACTACTATCAAATGGTTGGCTTGTCGTATTTGAACCGACCCGAGCATCTTTCATAAAGCACCGGCATTAATCGTGATTACGCAAATCTACCGGAACCCCCAGCTGTCGCAATCTTGCCCATAGTTTTTCCCGAGGCACAGTGTCAAATGCCTTTGCAAAATCCACGAAGCAACAATATAGATCCTGACGGCGGTTCCTGCTGTCTTCAACCAGAGCTCGCAATGTGAAGATGTGGTCAATGGTTGAGTGTCGGGGTCTGAATCCTGCCTGGGTGAGGGCCCGTATCTCTGCTGCCTCTGCCCAGCCCGTCAACTTAGAAGAGGCTTGCAGAGTCTTTGAGGAAATGCCATCTAAGGATGTGGTATTATGGAATACAATGATTGCAAGATATGCACTCCATGAAGAAGGCCATTGTGCAATCACATTAGAGTAGTTGCAAGCAATGCAGGTATGATATTTGTGCTCTGCATTCTGGAGAACTATTTTTCTGACAGGTTTCATCTTTGTAATAGAGATGCAAAATCTAGTTTCTGAGTCAGAAAAGCAGTGCATATACAATAGCTTGCATAAGTTTTGGTTTCATGTTATGGGATTAGAATCATGTTAATTCTTTGTTTCCTGACAAACTATTCAATTTGTAGTGCGAATAATGACAACATTAGGTTGGTTTTGAGTCTATACTGTACTTCCTGGTATATTTGTTTCAGCAAATGCAAAATGAAAAGCAGTACCAGCCCAAGAGAGAATTAGCATTATTTGAGGCACGTGCTGGGACTTTGATTTTATCCTCACAAAAAAGTGTTTACCATGTATGTTGTTATATTCGCAGATCGTATGTGAAAGAATATCATCCGCATCGAAGGCAACATTTGTCTAATTAACTTATTTTAAAAAGTTAAGTGTCCTTCTTTTGGCCATTATTTCAGGTAAGTATTGAAGACAACAGACCCCAAGAAGACAAGCTGCTTGGAGGCAGTGATTGTATGCTACCATATACTAACTCACGGGTTAGCAACTTATTCGGACTATCAATCTAAGAGCAATGGTCCCGATTTTATATTTGTTCGGTGACCATGGAGTGACCCGGTGGCCATATCCTTTGCAAGTCGGGTCTATTTATCTTTGGACATGGGCAGGTTCATATGTCAAGCCGATTTAATAAGAAATTGCAAATTGGAATAGTCAAGATCCCAACTACTTACGATTGTGTTCGTTGTTGCCTTGCTTTGGATATGATAGTTGCAACGACTTTTTACACATTGGTGGACTTAGTGTGATACTTGGATGTGTCCGGAAAGTGCATATGGGTGCTAGCGATTGGAGCTAATTTTAATTCTGACACAATGCCATATAATAGGATACGAAGAAATCAGTACGGTTATGATTGGTTTATTGAATCACCTGTTGAATGGATTAGACGCAATATGTCATATGGCACATCCAAAAGCGGGCACCGATGTTGCGAGAAGCATACTTCGCGTAATTAAAATGCAGCAGAAGTTGTCTATAGAAATCTGATTGCATTAGTTGAAATGCGTGAGAATCCTAGCAAAGAACAATTTGGAATGTCTCTCTCTTGTTAATAGGTGCCATTCTCTACCACAATGTAGGTTGATTCATTGTCATATTATTTGTAATGGACTGGAATCAGATATTCCAGTTGGGCCTGCAGTCATTGGTATGTATGGAAGATGTAAGTGTGTGGAAGGCGCAGCAAGAACATTTTACGTCATGCCGAATGATATCATATTTCTCATCATTCTTGGTGGATTTGATTCAGTTGAAGAAATTGCAAGGGGTAAGCTGATACATGCCTACGTTTGTCACCTTCGTTTGCATTCAAACACGATGGTTGGGAATGCCCTTCAGAATATGTACAACAATTGTGGTAGCATGGGAGAAGCAAGATTCGTATTTCAGCAGATGCCTGAACGTGATGCTATATCCTGGACTACAATGATAGGAAACCCAAGTGCTGATAGCAGAGAAGTTTGTGCCATTTTTAGGGAAATGCAACAAGAGAGCATTTGAGGTCGAGACTGAATGGTAGAATTCAAATTCGCTTTGGACATCTAAATGGTGCAGGAATTGGTGGGTCTGGCGTTTGGAAATAACATGCATGGTATGATATTTGGATAATGAAATGTTGTCTTAATTTTCCAGAAAATGCTGTATTATGTGGTACTTATGTGGGATGATTTCTACATGTGCAGCTTGCTTGTCTACATGGGCTAGCCTCTCGTGATGGCCGGCTGTGAATTTGATAGTCTCCCAAGATTAAAAAACACATCCATACGTTATCCGTTAAGGAAGCTGCTATAACCTACATTATCGAGAATAGCTCCTCCAGATCAAGCATAGATTCTAATTAGTTTATTGGGTTGCTAAATCTTTTCTAGTTCTAAGCAATATACATTTCTGTGAGCTGAAATGTTTTTCTCGGATTGCTTGAGTGAAATGTTAAATGGATCCGTAGTGTTTTTTGATGGATAAGCACGCAAACGGTGATCCATTTGATAATCCACGGTCTGATATAAAATGGTTATGTCTAATAGCTCTTTAATTAAAGCTCTTAACCCGTGCTCCTGGTAAAATTCGAGATAGATGCTGAAGAAGTTGTTTCTCAAGATGCTCAGGACTCTCAAGGATCCAGCTTAAACAGGTCCTCTTTGCAGTATAACTGAGTCTGGCAGATCACTGTTGCAGGAAATTTTATTCAGTTATTTCTAGAGGATGTACTTTTTGAAGTATTTTGTTCTTACTTTAGATTTATAAAGAAGTTGTTCTTAATGTTTTTTTGTTGAAGGGTGAAACCCAAGCATGACTATTGCCTACCTATTAATCCTTTCCCTCTTACCAAGGTTAACACTTTGGTTGCTTAAAGTAATCAATCTTGCTTTTCCAAAATGCTTTTGTGTTTTTGATGATTAGGAGCTCTATTACAAGTGAAAACCTTAGCCTTGGGACTTTCTTACCTTTTATACATTGCAAGTTTTTGTTTTTGCAACTTCATATGTTGCTTGCTATAAGAACCCAAGGTTAGCCAAATACTTCAACTATGGTTTCTTATTTGGCCATCTTTGGTATACTCAATGGTTCCCACAATTTGGATATGCTAAACTTGATCTCAGAGTAATGTTGTTCTCTTCGAGACTTTCTAGAGATCAGAACTTTTCAGTGCTTTATTTTTTGTTAATAGGAATAAATATCATACAAAGATTGACTTGTTGTCTGATGCTTTTAACCTTTATGATGGTGCATATGAATTGGTTATTATTAATTGGTCAATAAGTACATGGATTAGTTTTTTTTCTGCTCAATAATGAATTTATTTTGTGACTAAAAAAGTGAACATGAACTGAGAGAGAGAAATTCTATTATCTGAGTGCAAGTGCAAGTGCAAATAAAGAGGATGTCACCTTTATTACGAACATGTTGTCATGGATGCTTAAAAAAAAGATGCAAACATGACCGAATTCTAATCCTAATATGCAAATAAAAATCCAGGTTTTTCCATCAATTCTGTGCAAAGCCATGTAGGAAAATGCTTGTAGTAAAGAAAATTTACAAAAACTGGAGGTTTAGACAATAAAACAAATATCAATAGAATGAGAATGAGAATGAGAATGAGAATGATATTTTATCGTCCACTGAGGCCAATCGGCCTATGGGACCCATAAGGAGCGCAGCAAACTTATTACTGTCCGGGTTAAAAAACCCCCACCCCGAAGGGTTTTCGAGGGAAAAACCGTGACAGTAATAAGAATGCTGTCAAACTGTACAAGTATAGAACTAGACCTAAGTGTCACCAATGAACAAATATACATGCATGAATTTGAAAGATAAAATATACCTACTAAACATTGTCGAATACACTTTGATCAAAAGCTTCACCCATGTCATAAATTATATAGAACACCATGGGAAAAAGTTAAGGATGTAGAATAGATGCGTTATATTATGGTTATTTAGGAGCCTCTGTTGGCCTAGCCCGACAACTCGCTGAGTTCTCTCCTTTATTACACTTCTCCTTATGCTTCTGCCATTCTGGTTCCATACCAAGCACCAAACACCAATACCTTGCGCTCAAATCCCAAAGTCCATATGTCCAACTACATCCTACTCCAACAACACCTCAACACCTAAGCAGAACTTAGTAATGCAAATGCGTACCATCACCTTCACAAAATGTCAATGTCTTAAAATAGCAATTTCGATTCAAACACTCTATTGTCTACAACTACAACTTAAGCCACTTCACTCTCCGGCCATGGAGGGCAACCCTCCGTGCGCAGCACCTTGTTCCTTAAGACCCCTAAGTGATTTTGTTAGGTAATCATTCAACCTAAGATTATGAAGTATTCTTGGTTTTATTCACTTGCTTTGAGAATGGCGCTTGGTCCGGGAAATACCGAGGTTTACGCCCATGTGTCCCATTACTTTCTTCTGAAATTAACATGTAAGCAAAATATTAGCAAGAAAATTTCACACTACAATTAGGAGTTTTTCTTGGTTTTTCCGGCAATTTTAAAGAATAGCTTTGTAGCTTGCCGGGCATGTTCAGAACTGCAGGAAACTTGATGCTTTAGCTAAAAAGTTTCACGAAGGTTTTTCCCGCAATTTTAAAGAATAGCTTTATAGCTTGCCGGGCATGTTCAGAACTTCACGAACCAAGGAATGGAGTGGCTTTCATAACCAAAATACTTCTACGACCACTACCGCTCATTTTGAAGATCCATATGCAATGCATCCTTTTAAATGTGGCATTCTGCTATAAATTTCCAACAGACCCAAAAAACCCAACAAAACCAAACCACACAAGCCACAACAAAAGCATAGCTTCAAATTATCTTTCATCTATTTATCTGTCTATATCTATTTTATTTTATTCTCTTGGTAGAAAGTAAAATAACCATTGTAATTTAGATTTTCACGGACTATTTATATTTTCCCACTTTACGTTCTTGCTACAAGCTTTAGGCTATGGCGAGTAGGTGCGCGATTTCCTGAATTTCTTGATCCCTGGCCAATGCCCATCTCCGTTGGTTCTGTATTTATTTGATCCGATTTCGCCACATTGCGAGGTTTCTGACGCTATTTCTGCCTTCTCAATTCTTGATTTTAGAGCTGTGAAACGGGCACAAAATCCTTTTTGTTGATCCGATTCAGTTCATTTACTTTCTCATATTTATAATCACGTTAGGAGCTCCGTCAGAAAGATTGAGCAACAACAGGAGCATGTTGCTGATGTCCGTCCATTTGATGCAGAATTGAAAGGACAAGTAAGTTTTAGGAAGAATATTGGCCGCTGTTAGAAGTTCTTATTGATCTTGGCAAAACTTTTTTAATCTTTAGGTCTGTTGATAGATTGAGAAAAAAAAATGACAAGCGCCAGGCAAACGCTGCACAAAAGGGAGCCAAATCGATTCGGAAGCAGAAAAAGAATCGTTGATCTGACAGGGAGCAATTTGATCCACAGGCCTACGGCAGTGCGGTGCGAAAAGGGTGTAAGATGCTGGAGCCTAAGAACCCTAGTCGGAATAATGGTACCCTGTTGTGGATGCAGCACCATAGAAAAATTTCAGCAGGATGCTGAATCTGTGCAAGGATCCACCATTATTTGCACAATCTTTGGATATAGAAAGGGCAAGGTAAATTTGTGTATCCAAGAAGATCCTCGTGGTGCACCTTTCTTGATCCTGGAACTTGCTATGCCGACATATCTTCTGGTAAGAGAAATGTCTTCCGGATTGCTCAGAATTGCTCTTGAATGTGAAAAAAGAAAAGAAGAAAATAGGCCTCTATTTGCCGAGCCAGTTTGGTCCATGTTTTGCAATGGCCGAAAGGTCGGATTTGCCATGAAGCGCCACTGTACAGATAGCGATCAGATGATTTTAAGCTTAATGCAGCTTGTGACTATGGGCGCCGGAGTAATCCCGATCCAAGAAGGCAAAAAGGAAGAAGAGGAGATCATGTATATGCGAGCTACTTATGAGCGGGTTGTGGGTTCTGCAGATTCAGAGTCTTACCATATGATCAACCCAGGAGGATCCCCTGGCCAAGAACTCAGCATATTTTTCATCCGAGCTTGAAATCTCTCTGTTAATACCTGTGCAGTGAAGGTCTTCTTTATGTACTTGCAGATTCAAACGCAATTTAGGTGCACATTTGTCCCAGAAAGCAAATTTCTTGTGATACTTCTTCAGATGATTAAATTGTGGGAAAAAAATATATAGATTTGTCTGAGAAAGATCCTTGGCAAGCGCATTGTCTGAAATGTTCTTCCAAAAGGCATAGTTTTGTAGAAGTTCCTTGTTGCAAGCAGAATGGGAATGGATTTTGTTACTTGATTTGAATAATAAATTGCTTACACTCACATTGCAAAATGAATTTGTGATTGTGACTTCTATGCTGCAAAATCTTTTTGGGTTTTGTAGGGAATCAAAGCTCCAACCTTTGTATTTCGGAAGATGCAAATTCTTTGGATTCTGATTTTGATTCTGATGTAGTAGAGTAGAGAGCAGTTGAAGAACGAACAAATTTGATGACAATTCCTAGGTTTAAGTGCAATAATGTCTTTGCTATTAGTAAGCAATCAGTCGTCTCCTCAAAGCAGAGCTAATTAATGTTCTAATCAATGTACAGAATCAAAGAAACTGAAGCATTACAGTTTCTTTTAGGTGGTTTCTTTTATAATAGATTAAAGTTTTTGACAGTCCTGATACTGTAAATTAGCAATCGAAGTGGGCAATGCGCTAAATTTTGTAAAATCTACAGAAATCTGGCAGCAATGTGGCATGATTACAGCCGATTGGCAGAGGATTGAGGATGGAGAAAATGGATGGATCGATGATGAAAGAGATGAGCACGAGAAGCAAGGCGAAAAGGCAGAGAAAGCAAGCAACAATAAAAACAAAAGCTGGGCAAATCCAGAGATGGCCGGAAGTCCGGCAGAGAGGCATGGAAGAGTGGGTGGGTTGAATAATAATGAAAGTGCCATGCTTCAGCTCGTGGGCAACTCCATCATGGCATGCCTGTGTAACGGTCCTGTGTCTGTGGCGTGGCGGATACAGGGAGCCTCTATCCGCCCCCCTTGTGACTTGTCCTTTAGCATTTTGTTTTTGTCCTCCATTTTGGAGCATGGCACGGTTGGCCTGCCCACTTGCCCATTACTCCACGTGTTGTGTGCCGCTTTTTATCCCCACATTACAACTTGTTCACTCGTTTCATTACAACTTGTTCACTCGTTTCATTACGGCCATATTACTGTTGATCGCATATTCTGTCCAATGCTGTTGGATGTACCTCTTCCACGGCCCACATTCGTAAAGTTAGGGGGGAGGATATTTCCCCATATTACAAGCCATCTTAAAACTTATAATCTGCTGTAGCTCGCTTCCTGTCCTCCGATGCTGGCTTCATCTCCTCCCATACTGGCTGATAACGGAGTAATCAAATTTTTGTGGCTACGATGGCGCCACGTGGCAAGAAATATCCTCCCCCCTTAACTTTACGTTAGAAAATGTTCGCCCGCAGGCCCTTACGCGGGGTGCGGACCCGGCTCGCCCTGCCGGGCTCGCCAGGTCCTTACCCCGCGTAAGGGCCTGCGGGCGAACATTATCTCTAACAAAATAAGCTGCATTATGTGGCTTGCATAAGAGTTCTTGCCATTGATTTAGTAACAGGTAAAGGCCGCTGAGGCCATTATTTTGGCGGAAAAGGCCTGGTGGCGGCGACCAGGCTCGCTGTATGCCCCATTTCGGCCAGCTATATGCCACATCAGCAAACTATATAAAGTTTTTTTTTCTCCTTTCTTCCAGCGATACTTCCGTTGCCATAGCCATGCACAGAGCTATGGCGATATCTGTTTTGACATGGGCACTTGCCTTTTTTCTATTGCCATAGCATTTGTGCATGGTTTACCAGTTGCCATAGCAGAGTTTTTTGCGGATCACCATACTTTTGGGGTTGTTCTTTATGTTCTTGTGGATTTTGCATTTCAGCAATCGCCATGGCTGGTTTTCAGAGTTTTTCTTGGAGTTTGTGTCGCTAAGCTCAGGTAAGAATGCAAAGCTGTTAATCTTTTATTAACAGAGCCTTGAGACCTTACTTTAACTGGTTTTTCGTAGATTTGGAAGGATCTTTTGTGAAGATTTGACAAGGTAACTTCATTTGCATGCCTTTCTGAAGATTATTTACTCTGTTTGCGTCTCTAACGCATTTCTTTGTGTATTTAGGTGCCTACATTTACATGGATGAGCTATGGAGTCAGTTAGACTGTTAGATTCACTGTTAACAGTTGCTTCAAGAACATGCCTAGCTTATTTCTATGCCAGTTGCTTCAAGAACATGTTCGATGCCAGTTGCTTCAAGAACATGTGCAAATTGTCATTCTGATGGGGACGCTTTAGAATCATGGAACACAAGGCCTCAAAAAAATAACTTTTATTAATTTTTTGCAGCAATTTTTGCATGAAACCACTATAATAAAATAATATCATTTTGTGGGTTAATATGTTGAATAACTATGAATGGTTATAAAGAGTGGTTTATTATAACTATGGTATTTTTATGGTAGTTAAGTAATTAGTTTAATATATGATTTTAGTAGTGCTTTGTTAGCAATTAGTGATGTGGGTCAAAAAACTAGCAATAGTTTTTTAATTGATTTTTTGTGCAGCCTCTGGTGGTTGCATAATAAAGTTGTTCATATCTTTTTATATAAACCAAATATTGTTCCATATAATAAATTGTCAATGTTGTTATCGAGTTATTTTAGAGCATACACTGGTATCAGTTTATACACATATGTGATAATTTCTAGAGTTTTTTCACTAGAACGTGTGGTTGTAAAGCAACAAGAATTGATATCGATTGTCTAATAAACCAAGTGAGTGCATATTTAGTGCATATAAAGAGTGCCTTGGTATTTCCAATTGACACATCTCTATACAAATTATATATCATCATTAAACTCTGGACCAATTAATTAACCCATCCCCATACAAACTATATGTCATCATTAAGTTCTGGACTCTCATCCCTGCACAAAATTAAAGAACACCACTATAATTACTAAAACATAAAACTATTGATCGCCAAGCCATCAATTAGATATAACTGCATAAAAGGCCTTCAATAAAAGTATGAAGCAACTACAATAGAATGAATGAACAAGAGCCTCTATGGTCTACTGCAAAAGGATAAGAGAAGCTCCAAAACATAGAAAACAAAAGACCTCACATGCAAGCCCAGATACATGCTGATGATGCAAATCCAGTGCTCAATCCCGTATCAAAACATGATTCACATATATATTTTTCAAATAAGGCATAACTTTTGTATTTTTTTCTGTTCTTTTCTTTATCTACGAAGATACAGTAGTGGAATGATAGATCTGCACACATCGAAGATACAATAGTGGAATGATAGATATGCACACATCATGGCAGTGACCACATCATTGGCATTAATTCCAAATTCTTGTGGTGCTCAGGAAAAGGGACAATAACAAGAAGGCTTTAGGGCAAACAACAAATGCAAGGAAAACGATTATCGCTGGCTTTGGTTTAAGTTTACAATTCAAGATCATGACTCGAGGCATTGGCAATGGCAGATACATAGAAGATATATAAGCAAATAGCAGCCCAAAAATGATGAGTTTAGCTTTTTCCCAGGTTAGAAAATTATTATGGATCATACAAAGACAATTTAGAGGAAAGCCAGTAAAGTAGAAAACCTCTCTCATGCAGAGGATGCCAAGAATTTTCTTTTTCAATTCTGAGAATTCCGCACTAGAAGAGTGATGCATTGTGCCCCTCCCAGCAGCGTACCATATTATATGATCCAACATCACTTGATTCTGAAGATTGCATGCTAGACACTTAATTCTGAAAATTGCATGCTAGAAGTTCCAGCAACCTACCAACAATATACAAAGAGAATAGAATAGAATAGAATTTTTATCGTCCACGGAGACCAATTGGCCTATGGGACCCAACAAGAGGCGCAACAAGCATATTACTACACGGGTTAAAAAAAACCCCCTCCCCGCCCTAAAGGGTTGTTTGGGGATAGAGGCAATGGATCTATGCTTTTTCATGGGTAGATGAGTGCGGAGGTAGCATTGCGGGCCCCCCTCCAACCTGGGATTTATGTGGCGTTGATAATGTGTCGTCTTGGCCTGTTCAAGGGTGCTGGCATTCCATAGCTTACTGAGGAAGCATGCGTCAAGGTACTGTCTGAGACTGCAACGGTCTGCCTCCGTTTGCATTTGGATGCACCTGTGACAAAAGCACAGGTTCTTCTAGTATCTTGAATAGGTGCGATTGGTGGGCCCAATCATACAGCTTCGCCTTGTAGCTATTGTTCTCCATTGCATAGAGTGCTTTCCAATCTGCTATGGCTCGCAGCCGAATAGAATTGTCCCAGTTCATGGCCGACATGAACTCCACCCCCAAATATTTGTAAGCGGACACCACTTCAACATTTTGGCCACGATAAGTGAGGATTGGAGGCAATGGCTGGCGTGCAGACGATATCAGGACCACCTTGGTTTTGGCTAAGTTGACACGCATGTTAGTCACCTGGCAAATGTGTCCAGGGCATCGACATGGCGTTGCATGTCCGCCCGAGTGTGTGCTAGGAGGTGCACATCGTCAGCATAGATTAGCTGCCTGATGATCTGGTGTAGGAGGTGGGCCCCAATGCCTCCATTATCAGCTTGCCAGCTCTCCAACTGATCAATATATAGGCCAAATAGTATGGGAGAGAGAGGGCACCCTTGACGGACCCCGACACTGCTCTCAAATGGTCGGCCCGCTGGTTGCAACCGGCCGGTACATGTCTCATATAATCTGTAGCAGTTCGGCAGGGATGTTTAGCTGCTGCAATCTTGCCCACAGCTTTTCCCGAGGCACAATGTCAAAAGCCTTGGCGAAGTCTACGAAGCAGTAATACAGATCCTGCCGATAGTTCCTGCTGTCCTCAACCAGAGTCCGCAGCGTGAAGATATGATCTTTGGTTGAGTGCCTCGGCCTGAATCTTGCCTGTGTGAGTGCCCGCACTTCTGCTGCTTCTGCCCATCCTGTCAATTGCCGCTCGAGGATCCCAGCAAGGAGCTTTGCAAACATTGAACTGATCATGATGGTCCGATAATTGGCCAGGCAATGCGGGTCTCCTGCCTTGTAGATTGGGACAACCCTGCTAGTGGTCCATTGCGGGGGAAAGCCTTCCCGTAATGCCTTGTTGAACATGTCCGTCAGTACCGGTGTTATGGGTGGCCCTGCTCACTTGAGTAACTCTGCCTGCATGCCATCAAGGTCTAGTGCTTTTCCATTGGCTAGACGTTGCAGCCCCTGCGTTACCTCTGCCTCTGTGATTGCTAGTACTGGGCCCTGCTGGGGGGGTAATGCTGCCCGTGCACCCTCCGGGTTGTAGAGCTGTTGTAGTTATTGCCCCCACTGGTCTAGAGTGATGTTTCCCGTGGGCGGTACTGATCTCCTAAGTACTCTCCGCCAGAAGGTCCTGGGATGACGTTCCAGGAGGAAGAACATTTCCTGTTGATGCCGCAATGTACCGGGCCTTTCTAGTCTTGAGGAAAGTGTGGTATTGCTTGACTGCATCCGGGCATAGCGCAGGGTCTGTGACTTGGCGAAGCCAGCGTTTGCGTTCTTTACACTCGGCATCGAACCACTGGTTACGTGGAAAGGCTGTAGCTCTTGAGGTTTGTCGGGGGCGACTTCTCCCAAAACACCTCTCTGCTCCAGCGTTGAGCATTGTGAGATGCTTGCCAGATCCTCTGTAAGCATCTGGGAGTAAGTGGGAGCGCGCTCATAGTCCAGTCTGAGTTGGGGCATTCGAGGGGATGTTGGATAGGCGTCTGGGGCAACCTGGCAAGCAAGGTGCAGGTAGAGCAGCAGGTGGTCTGAGTCCACCTCCTCATCCCTACCAGCTGTTCCCACTTGAAAATATTTGACGAGGTGCATGTTCTGCTCGGCCATCAAAACATAGTCTACTACGTTGGATCCACCCCCCTGGTTCTCCTGCATGCAAGTGTGCTGGCTGGAGGACGACCGTTGTGCCGGCCCATTGCAAATCACTAGGTCAAAGATACTGCAGAGCATCAACAGCTGCCTCCCATAGCGCGAGACCCGAATGTCAGCTAATGCTCATGGCCAAGCTAGAAGATCTAAGATCTTGGTATCATCAGATAAGAATAAATGAGGAAGACATTCATAAAACTACCTTTAAAACGCGGTATGGGCAATGTGAATTCACGGTATTGCCCTTTGGTCTATCAAATGCTCTCGCAACCTTCATGCGGCTAATGAATGAAGCATTTAAAATCTTCTTGGATGAGTCAATGGAAGAGCATATAGTCTATTTGAGAATCATATTAGAAAAGAAGAGACGACACCACTTTTTTGGTAAGCTTTCGATGTGTCACTTTGCAACATCTAAGGTGAAGTATTTGGATCACACGGTGTCGGTAGAGGGAATTTCCATCGACCCATCAAAGATAGAAGCAATACTCGATTGGCTGCACCAAAGAATGTCTCAGAAGCAAGGAGTTTTTTTTTAGTCTTGCAGGGTATTATAGGAGATTTATGAAAGACTTTGTTAAGTAGACAACCCCTCTTTCAGACCTCACTAAGCATAACAACGTCAAGGATTGGAACACACATTGGATCTAGAATGTCCAAACTTCATTTGACGATGAATAATGTGACAGCATTAACCAATCCATGACCAGGAGCTCCTCGGCATCGTAAGAGTTTTAGGAATTTGGAGGCAGTATTTGCTTAGTAGGAAGTTCTAGCTAGATACTGACCACCGAAGCCTCCAATATATTATGATGCAATCACTCCTCAATTTGAGGCAAAGACGTTGGATGGAGTCTCACAAAGAGTATGACTTCGAGATAGTCTATAGGCCAGGGAAGTTGAACGTGGTTTTAAATGCACTTTCTCGATGGCACTTGGAGACGAGAGTGCATTGTGACGCCATTTGGGCCTTGGTTAGTAAATTTAGTAAGAAGATTGAAGAAGTCGTTCCTTCAGACCTTGAATGTAAGGACATATGTGCTAGTCTTTACAAGAAGTCAAGGACGGACAAAGAAAAAGAGGCCTTCAAATATTTTATAAGGAAGGTAATGTCTTATATCATAAAGATAACTTATGCATAAGAGAGTAAGAAAGTTAATTCTCCATGACACGCATAATATCCCAATTTCTGGCCACATAGGATTTATGAAAACCTACTTCAAAATTAGTAGTTACTTCTGGCTAGGCATGAGGAAGCATATAGCCCCAGGGGATGCACCTAAGCTATAGGGGACACGTCATCTGCATGCATGCACAGGGTCAGAAGAAACCCCCCTGTATACACTTTTCGTTGTAGAAAACCCCTTCTCATAAGGTCTCATATGAATACTGATTTCAAATATACTAGGAAATATATCTAACAAGGTAGAAACCCAAATCCAATAATCCCTCTTCGCATGCATAGATAAAAAAAAGCCCTTCCATACACGTATAATTTATTCTTCTCCTGCCAACTTCCCCCTCACGACTTTGGATGGTATGAAATGCAAAAAACCAAACTTGCATATGACGTATATGGATGTTTTCATAAAAAATAAATCCCCTGAAGGTCATTCGCTAGTGTTGTATGGCCAGTATAATATGAATCCCCCTTGCATATAGCAAGGTACATTCAAGAGTGCCAGATATGTCAGACGAAAGTGGAGCAACTTCGAATTCTAGGAACTTTTAAACCCTTGGCTGTGCCAAATGCCAAATAGAAAATTGTGATCATGGACTTCATAACGGGTCTTCCGAGAACAACAAGTAGTAATCGACAAGTTGTCGAAGATGGCACATTTTCTGTTGTGTCGCAGCACAAATATAACTTTGGATATCGCCTTGCTCGTCACAAAGGAGATCTTTAGATTGCATGGAATGCCAAGAGAAATCATCACTGACAAGGATCTGAAGTTCATTGGAGGGACCTATTCGATACAATTGGGAGAAAGCTAAGTATGAGCACATCATATCATCCCCAAAAATATGGTCAAACAGAGTGGACCGACCAGATATTGGAGGAAAATGTTGAGGAACTGTGTGGAATAAGCAATCAAGATGGGAAGACTATATTCATTTGGTGGAGTACCAAGCAGTCTCCCTTCATGATAAATTATAGCTATCAATATCTGACACTAGATACCTGACACAATCATGTGTCCAAGGTAGAAGTTTTTCAGCTATTGTTGAGAGATATGCAGTAATTGGTGGAAGAAGTGCGAGGGTATCTTCTAGCCATAAGAAGGCATCAAACGAGCTTAGCAAATAAGCGCATGACCTTACGAGAATTCCAAGTAAGGGATAGAGTTTGGCTTAAGAAAAAAGTTACATAAGCAAAGCTCCGCATCGACAACTGCAAGAAGCTTGCTCCAAGGTGGGCGGGACCATTCAGAATTGTTCAAATAGTAGGCAACCAACCTACAAATTGGATCATCTCACTTACTTGAAGGTCTTCTACGTAAGCGTTCTTAAGAAGCATGCTTCGAACCCGAAGGAGATATTGGTGACTCCAACTACGTTGGAAATGTCAGAGGAACAACTTGAGATTGTTTTGGAGGCCCTAGTTGATAGGGCATATAAGAAAATAAGGTGGTCTCAATTCCTCCAATACCTGGTCAGTGGAAGCACTTGCCGTGGAAGATGCTACATGGGTGCTCAAATCAAATTTAGAGAAACATTGCCCAGAGTTCATGGAGCAATGCCAAGATAAGTTCATCACCAACGGAGTCGACAACGAGCTCGAGGGCGTGCGAGGTAGGATGGGGCCCCCAATCCAACAGGGTTGGGTGGAAATGAGAGTGCATGCATTCATCTTAGAATAGGGATCATGGATAGAATGCATGATTGGAAACCCTCTAGAGTCTATGTCCATTAGAGGATAGGCCACCTCCTATGCCAAGGGCAACAAAGAGTGTAGGCATTAGACATGCATTCATTTGTTTAGGCATGATATGACATATTTTCCACTGGCCATTATGGGAGAAGCATCTTCTCCTCATGTCGGGAAATGTTGCATCCATATAGGTTAAATTAATTAGAGGGGGTGGACCCTTAAAACCACAATTTATTACTTAAACTAATATAATGTG
Source organism: Isoetes taiwanensis (assembly GCA_021234155.1). Lineage (NCBI taxonomy): Eukaryota > Viridiplantae > Streptophyta > Lycopodiopsida > Isoetales > Isoetaceae > Isoetes > Isoetes taiwanensis. The sequence goes on from JAJEKV010000072.1 coordinate 5,009,737, forward strand.
CTACATGCAGGCCAATAGATGGGAGGCAGCAAAGGGAAGAAGCGCATCACTAAGGAAATAGAAATAGATTTTGTCTTTAATTATGTACTTATTTAAAATGTATTTGGGGCTTTCCCCTCATGCTGACGCTAACGCTTTTTCCAGCAGTTATAGTGCTGAATTTTGAATTTTTGGCCAAAGAAGAAAAAAAAAAAGTAACAATTCAATACTCATTTAGGCTTTTTTTTAAGGTGAGATATGGTCTGTTGTTTCATCGGTCGATCCTCTTTGCAACAAGAATAGAGATCGTTGTAAGAGGCAAATGTTTAATGGGCAAAGGTAAATTAACTCGTGCAAATGGCGATTTTAGCCGGGAATTGAAAAGTTTTGATATGTCTCCACCTCGCCACCATGATCAAGTTTGCTCAAGCTTCTTCTTTGGAAGTAAAGGTTTTCTCAGTTAAGCTCTGTCGAAGCTCTTTACTTCAAGCCTCTTCTTTGAGATTTTAACATGTTTTCTCTCCGTGTTTTTAGGAAAAAGATCGATATTCCGATGTCTTGAAGCAGATCGGATCTCTCTTGGCGGCCATCTTCTTATGAAAAGTCATTATATTAGGGTTACTTCTGAAAATATTTGCATCGAAGGACGACATTTGGCTGCTGCAATTTGTGGCATTTCGAAGCATCAAGAATGATATTTGGCGGGGGGTTCGTGGGCAAAGATGTTCTTTTGAAATGCTCTCGCAACTTGTGAAAATCTCTGGCATTTCCATTAATATACTGGTTTTTTTGGCAAACTTTGTGGATTATTATTTTTCGTACTTCTTACAACAACCTTAAAGTTTGAAAATTGATTTGAACTATAGTAGACTTTACGAAATAATTGATCTGATTTTCATCTTATAATTGTTTTTTTGTAGGCTCTTAAGGCTGAACCGCATGCTTTGAGCTTAAGATTGTGTCGTTTACTTTCTATACAATGTATGCTAATGTTTTTAATTTGCTCTATTGCTACCTGAGTCTTTCTTGAGTCTATCACAGTCTCCAGTTTTCTTCCATTCTCTATTGCAACTGAATTATTGAATGAATTCGGTTTATGGATTAAGGTTGTTTGTGCTAAACAGGCACTTAGGTGTTTGAGAGAAATCCAAATTGGGATGCGATGGCTTAAAATGCAATGAATCTTTTTGTTATAGTTTGAGCATGGCGCAAGCTAGATTGTCTTGGACAGTATGGAAGTACATTGGTCATTTAAAAGTGCTCTGCTCTTTGTTGCTTATCCGTTTTGCTACGTTTGTTTTGATTGCCTGATATGTGAACCTTGGGGTCTTCCAGGTATTGTCTCAAATTTGTGAGACTCTTTTGCTTTCAGTCTTTAACATCACTTTCAATTATCAAGTCTAATATGATGCATCGTTCTAATCATTCAAATACTTCCAGCAATCTGATTCTGATAGAAATTCATGGCATTGTGTGCAAATAGAATATACACTTCTTTTTCTGCAGCCTTAATCTTATGTGTTTAGATGGGACTTCAATGTAAGGGTGGCCCTCCTTACAGCCTTAATCCTCCTTTATATGTGCAAATAGAATATACACGTCTTTTTCTACAGCACATTATGGCAATTACTTGCTATTTATTGTTATCCTTTGTTAACTTGATTTTATTTGTAGTTCTCAATTACAATGTCATCAAGAAATATGTCATCGCCATTGGAATCTAGACATTGGTTGTGAGAGCACTAATAATGCGTACACATGTTTCATTCTCTGTCTTTTAGCTGATGTTTAATTCGTCTGTTAAAATGCATGGGAGCTTAATTGAGACAAAATCAGGCATTTGAAAGTGTCCTGGTCCCATGCAAGCATACATGGAGAGCCAAATCTGGGCCCATGCCAACCTTGGCTAAGGAAATTATGCCCTTAAATTGCATCTTCTAACACAAATAGAAAGTTTTAATGGCAGCAATTATGTGCTGGATTTGAAGGGTTGCAGAATAGCATTGCATCTTGGATATGGAAGATCTTATCCATAACAATATTATTGACACTAGAATCCACGATGATGTAGGCATTTAGAAGGCCATGTCACATACAACATGGGCAAATTATCCATGAACAGATTTGGAGAAGTACTGTAAGCATGAATTTTGTGGTTAATGCCATTATTTCTATGTTAATTCGAGCATAGTAGCTTGCAAGAGACAATTTAGGTGTCAATTTATTAATGCCAGATATTGTTTTCTGGTACTATTTTCTGGGGTGCAATTGCCAAATGAAAATCATATTGCTTTAGTCTTTTTCAGAAACAAAGCAGGGGGGTGGGTATAAAAATAAATGATCCTATATGTTTGAGCATTTTGCAAGCATATGGAAGATTGAAAGCTATTAAACAGGGCAGAATGTTACACAAATTTGGCAGAAATCATAAGGTTTGGTAGAAAATGCGGTAATGCCATGTACATAGGCGGTGGTGGCATAGGGGAGGCACGCAGTATTTTAAATAACTTAAGTATTTGCAACATAGTATCTTGTAACACAAACACTGCAGGGCATTGCAGCTAATCGTGTTTGGTAATTTACTTGATGTTGTTTCTTTGAGTGTAATGATAACGGGATGTGGCCAGCATGGTGACGAGAGATTTGCTATGGGTGGCATGAAGCTAGTGTCACCTTTATTGGGAGTGCACCTTTATAAGGTGCACTCGTATAGGCTTAGTATTAAGGCCACATGGTATCTTAGATACATGGAAGAAACATCATTTATTGAGCATGTAAAATGCAAAGTCCATTAATGCAGATCCATCTGGCATTTCGCTTCACTGCCAAATGTCATGTCTTAATTAATGTATTTTTTGACTAGATTATAGATGGATTACAAAGTGATAATGTAGAAGTGCTATTGGCATTGCTAAATTCATCACTTCCCAACGTCTCACAAAAAAATTAATATATCACAACATTCCATGTAGAGTTTCTTACTTTTTCCACAAATAATTATGCGTCTTGCATATTATGAATGATGGACATTGTAGGGCAGCTTTTTGCTAGCTTTGCGTTTCCTCCCATATCAAATTCTGCTGCAGGAGACGGGTTTTTTGCCTCTTCAGAGGGCGGCCCTTAATTGCCACATTATCTATTTTCAGAAGGTGGTCAATATAGACGATGCTCGTCTCCCTAACCTAGCTTATATCATGGCAATGGAGCCGCAACACCTCAAAGCCTGGTGGAGGAAAAAGAGAGCTCAATGGTTGGTTAGATAGAATGTGCAGGAGTGATAGGTGCATATATGTGGAAATAGAGGCAGATCGCCATAACTTGAGGCAATATCTTGACACTTGCTTCCTCAACAAGCTCTCGGATGCTAATGCCTTTGAACATGTCAAGATAACACACTACCAGCGCCATATAAATCCCACATTGGAACGAGGCCCGTAATGCTACCTACATACCCACTTACCTATAAAAAGGCGCAGACTCATTGCCTCTATTCGCACATAGGTACACCATCTTCGAATTGAGTCGGGAAGATGGATTGGTGAGCCACGCCAGGACAGGCTTTGTCAATGCTACCAAATGGGAGTCATTAAGGATGAATCTCATACCCTTCAAATCTGCCCAGCATATGATCAAATTCGGACGCGCTATGCTGAGTTGGTCAGGCCTGGCCAGCCGCTACATGTGACATTGAGCACGACTTCCATACGGATGCTCCGATCATACCTTCAGGAGGTCATGGATATGCGAGATCAGCTATGTCCTCGGGCACACACTTGACATGTATATATACATATATTTCATGATGATATATACTTGTACAGTTTGACAACATTCTTATTACTGCCACAGTTTTTCCCTCGAAAATCCTTCGGGGCGGGGTTTTTTTAACCCGGACAAGAATAAGTTTGTTGCGCCCTTCTAGGTCCCATAGGCCGATTGGTCTCAGTGGACAATAAAAATCATTCTTTCTTTCTTAGACCTATATCATTTTGAAAGGCTATATTAATCATAATTTAAACTATATAGAAATTAGGCATAATGCCTTCAAACAAAAATAGAGAAGATCTTTGATGTACATGTATCAGGGAAAATTTTAAGGGACCTATAATTTTGTATAAGTATAATGAATTGGCCATTCCTTGTAAAATATGCCCCCAAAAGTGTAGCCCGAATCGCCAATTTTCCTATTTTTTTTTCTAATGTGGTCGCAACCCAATTGGCGATTTTTGAACCAAATATCTAATAATGTGTAGCTCAAATGGCGATTTTTAGCTAGATTCTTATTAAAAATAGAGCTTGTTGCCCAAACATAAAGAAATCGCTACCCTATATAAATGTGTTTAAGTTACATGTTGTATTTAATTTGAATTCAAAGATGCATTCTTCGGTAGGGAGAATCAGAAATTGGATGCCAGAGTCTTCGTAAAGAGGATTGAAAACTGCCTCGACATTTGATTTTCCAAAAGAGGGGGATTATTCTTAGTTGGTAGATATATTTAGGAATAAAAATTTCTAATAATGTTGGCCCCCCATAAATGACGAATTTATGAGGGGGCTCTTAATGAAGTTAAGATTTGGCTTAACTTAAGGCATTACAAGATTTGGCCAAGTGGCCTAAATGGCCATTCCATTGGTATATCTAGTTCTAACTTGGGACTAAATTGGCCCCAAAGTCGATACCACTCCAATTAGCAAACATCTAATTGGCCATTCTAATGTCGTAATCGGCAATAAAGTGCCATGAAATGGCAAATGGGCAGTAGTCCGTCAGTAAGGCATCCTACTCAAGCCGGCCGTCACATTACGCCTAAACCTGTAATTTGTGGCCAAATGGCCCGCCGGGGCCACTAAAATTTTCGCTGAATGTATAATCATCCCACAACAAAACCAAGTGCCTATCAGGCTGAATCCACAATTGCCCACCTGTCGGATAGGAAGCAGCAATGGACCAAAATTGGGCATGAAAAAAAACAAATCTGGTCAAGGAAACGTTCAGTGGACGACTTCCGTGATAGAAGGAAAATCTGGGAAGGAGTGGGTAGCAGAAGGAGCCATTATGTGGGAAGGTCACTAGATAATTTCAACAACAAAAATAATTGCAAAGACAAATAACGTCAATTCTTGCAAGCATCAACCTGCGCGGCTGTCGAAAGTTGCACATATGCAGATTAAAAGCTGAGTAAAAACACAAGTCATGACAGTTATTCTTATTATTTATCATGTTGTGTTGATATCTATATATGATATTGGTTGATCTCATGTTTACACCTGTTGTGTATTGGGAAGTGGGGTAGAGATCTAGTAGCCATTAAGATGATGCTCCTAGTTTAGATTATATACGGCATGTGCATAGAGCCCACCAGACTACAGAGGCTATGGAGTGACTGAGCACCACACAATGGGGTCAGTGGCAAACTAGAGGGAGGTTCCTGCTGAGCACGGCTACTGAGAACACATAGCGGGTTAGGCTTATAGCCGGCCACTTTGTGAGGACCGGGATATCCGTCACTTCCTGGGTCAATGGTGTTGCTCTGACTCCCAAGAGTTGCAGGTGTTTGCCTAGCTCTTGTTTTGGAGAGTTTAGTCGGGAAAGGACACGTGTTGCCACGATCCTCTAGCTGCCCGTGGAACCACTGCACTCTGGGAAAGGAAGATGCAACCTTTCTACCTCATTGGACCGGGGAGATGCAGCCAGGAGTATTCTCGTTGGGTAATACCACGAGACTGGATCTCCTATAGGTTATAGTCATGACAAAGCCTGATTTTGCCCATCTGCAAAGTGTGCACAGGAGGAGTAGATAGAGTGATCAACCCTAGCCATTGTCTATTGTCAGTCCAAATCATTATCAAAGCTGTTCAACCACAACCAAGCTATCATGCAAGAAGTGGCACAAGTTTTTATCACTGCCTTCTTCAAGTTAAAGATTGCATGGCTCCTCAACACCAGTGTTGTCAGGTACGTTTAGTACGGTACGGGTATTATACGTACGTAACGTATTAATACCGTATGCATACCTCTCATTTAAAAAGTACTTTAAATACGTTTTTTGGAATTATAAAGTACTTATTATACGTAAAATACGTACTTTACGTACTATACGTTAAGTACTTTCTGTAATTTTTAGAACTATTATTTCTTGTATTGCACTTGAAATAGTTGCAATAACAACTAGTATGAAGAACTTCAAGTTTTAAATAATGAACCGGAATATATTACTTTAGAAAATTAAGTATTTCTTAAAGTTTTCAATCCAGAGTTATATATTCTAGTCTGCAATCTACATTCACAGACAAATAAATTCAAGTAATTGTTGCTCATTTGTTGCATCTGAAGCTATTAACTGCCACTGACCTCTGTATTTCTTTCCTGGCATGAATGCAAGCTATTAAAGTATTAAAGAGAAGGTTTGCCTCCTACCATGACAAAACAAGGAGAAAGGTGGGTCTGCATCTCCATCTCCATTCCGGTTCAACAGCCAGGGTAAGAGGAAAGAGGGGGAAAATGCAGGGGGTTTGGGTTTTTATTTGCAAGAAGATTATGTGCTTTTTTTTCTTTTTTACTACAATTCTATAATTTTCCTAATGTCTAAAAACTCCTAATGTGTTTTTTACACCTATTCTATAGTATATAATAATGTATTTTTCCTAATGTATAATTTTACCAATTCTTATTGGTCTAATGTCATTTGGACGATTTTTTTTATATAAAGTACGTATCATACGTACTGTACGTATTAATACGTTAAGTACGGTATTAATAAAACAAGAGCTTAATTTGACCTGTCAACTTATAGGTATAGTACGTATAGTACTGTGAGGAAGGTACGGGACGTACATAAACGTAAAATACGGGTACGTAAACAACACTGCTCAACACATTGAAGACTTAACAATATTAGACATGCTTTGGTGTATGAGCAAGAGAAACAAGGTGCTGCGCACGGAGGGTTGCCCTCTGTGGCCTGAGGATGAAGTGGCTTATATCATACTTCAATATCATGTTTTCACAATCAATCAAAATTGCTACTTCAAAACAATACAATACTTGATACCATGACATTATAAAAGTACAGCTCCGAAGATTGTGGATGGAGTGAATTGCAGAAATTTAGCTTAAATTTGAATTTACAAAACTGATTTCAAGATCATAATAACTGTTACACTGATTTCAAGACAACAGATGTTTAGCTTTGTATAGAATGGTTACATGAGTTCATTGCCAGACTCTTAAAATGGCAAGAAATGTCTTATGCTTTTGCATTTACTTCTGTCTTAATTTTTGAACTGCAAAAAAATAGAATAAAGAAATATTCTGAAGATTATCGTGATAATCCTTAATGATTATTGTGATAATCTTAGGAATATTCTAAGATGATCTAAGTTATGGATTTTAACCCTAATTAGATCTAACGGTCATCAACGGTTGGATCATTGTAAACTTCGAGCCCTATGGTTTAAGATGCATCGACAACAATCTTAAAGTCAAGTACAGTGTAGGGCCTAGTGTTTTCCAAAACGACATTAAAGTCCTAGAAGCACTATATTTGCCTGGGTAAAAACCCTAGAATGTAAAGCTGATACAAAGGTTTAGAATTGTAAGCCTGATGAGATCTCACCAAAAGGTGATACAAAAACGTAGTATGCCCAATTGTAGGTCTGAGATCTAATTCAAGCTCACCAACTTATCCACGATACAACAATAAGAGCAATACTTTAATGATATGAATTCACAAAGGTCTAACCTTACAAAAACATATTTAAATTAAAATCCCATTTTAAGAGATCTAACATGGTCATTCAACACTTTACGTCCACCTTATCACCGACCTCAATTGCTCTTACATCTACATTATTGCCTACCTTATCACTATCATAACATCACCAACATTGATTGTGCTTCAATCAGTAAAAAAGCAACAATAATATAATGTTAACTTAGGCCGATACAAATATTTATACAATATCAGAACATGGTAATGTGTGTCCCTTCAAAACTACCGAGACACACACATGTAGTACTGGCCGGCCATGGAATATGAGTACTTGAAACAGTATGGCAAGAGCGTGACGGGTTGATTTTCTTCAACACCTTAAATTCCCTCCTAGAACTTATACCCAAACCCAAGTAATTACATGTACCGCTCCTAGCAAGAAAGATAACATGGATCATTAAGTAAACCTCTTTTACAGATATAGCCCAAAGCAATAGATTGAAACTTATGGAACAAACAAAGTGAACCATAAAGATATTGTTGAGTAAATAACACAAGCATTTCACAACAATCACACCTCAAATACAGTTCCGGTGTAGTAGGCAAAGCCTCTGATCACTGAAGCGTCAAATTCTAACCAGTCAGCATATCCATAATGTGCAGCCAACTTAAAGAGCTCCTTCAGCAAAGCATCGCATTTGGTCCAATCAAGACTGCCAATTTAGAGAAAGGTTTAATGGAACTCAACGCGATTCAGCCGCAAAGCATATTGAAACACCTTAAAACCTAGAGTAGTTCTATAAGATCTTTAAAAAAAATTCTAGATACTTATAGAGCATCAGATATTTCTTGGTAGAAGTATTCAATTCGTTTTATACCATGGTGGCAAATATACTAGGCATGTAAGATCTATCCTTAACTCTACACACCCATTCATGACTGCAGGCATTTTTATACCATTGAGTATATGTCAATATCAATGCAGCTCCATCACCTTCTTTCTTTCTTTTATGCATATAGAATGTAAATATTTCAATGGCCGGCTGGGCAAAAGTAAAAGCAAATGCAAGCCCAATGTGTTTTCAAATTGAAATGCAAAATCTTTCAATATACATACGTCCAATCTTCAAGACAACTCTAGAAACCCCACTTTTGCAAAAAAAAATGCATTCCAATTGTTTTCCAAAAGATTTGATGAGCAAACATAGAACTTTCCAATTCCCAAATTTTCCACACTGAATTATTACGAAGAAACTGTAATAAAGAAACACAATAACCACCTTCCAGTTTATCCAGTGAACTTAATGAGACAACATCTAATATGCCTTGAATGGCATCATCAAACAACCCCCAAAGACGTAGCTCCGCCTCAATCTCCTCCTTGAACACTTTCTCAACCTACAGTAGAATAGAATAGTTGCAAAAAGGAATCAGAAAGCCCTTGGAGCATTAGTATTGGCATTTGTTGCTGGGCAAGTTCTACCTTTTCGACAATAATACAAACTGCGGAAAAGATTTCCTGTGTTACACTATATTGATCGAGAACCGCTTTCATGAGAACTTGAAGAAGGCAAATAATGGTCAGAATTTCCATGGCAATTCTAGCAAACTAGATTACATGAATAATAGCTTTAAATATACTTGCCACTATTGCAATATGGTATTCACTCATTCATTGAACAACACTATAATGCACGCCATCTCTTACCTTCAATCTGGCAGGCTTCTCACTTAGCCTCTCGTGTAACAATCAACCATAGATTCCATTTTAAAATTTTTGGGCGAGAAGTTTACTTATCGCTCCTTCCAGTTGCCCTACTATGAATGTGATGTCCAGAAGAAAGCTAGTACTATGAATAGTATAGTGACTTTTTTTATGCATGATCTAGATTATCTCTACTACTTTCAGGCATAGCTCCTTTAAATGGCCAGGTGATCAAAAGTCCAGTCTGTTTGGGCAGAAAATGCTCTGTCCAAGTTTTCTTTTTTCCGTCCAAGTTGACAGTGCATGTTCGTCTGAGCTCATGGCTAAAAATAGATGAAATCCTAGACCATTCACAGCATTGGAGAGACCAAAACCTGCTGCTACATACCTTCCAGTAGGTAATCCCTTGTAGGAATTACGAGATGTTTAATGCCTTCATTATGCATTCCAACTTCCAACTTGTTTTAGCCATATGTAGAATGCTCAAATGTGATACGCCGCAAGAGCACCTTATACAGTGATACGTGCACCAAAGTTTCACAGGACTCATTCAAAGTTACTACAGCTTTTACGCTAAGACTTCTTAAGTGAGCCACATCCCTAGGAAATGGCACTACACCGAGCAACAAAAACTTGCACAAAACAAAAGCCATAACAATTAGGTTAATCTAAAATTATTAGTTGCAAGTGTATAATCGTAACCTTTAACATTCATATATTTTCAGAGACAATCCTGATAATAAAAAATAACATTAACCCCTGCACTTTAACATTGAAAATAATGAGAGTCACTAGACCTCAGACATGCAAAGAAGCACTTGTGTTGTTAGGGTTTTCAAAAAATTTGCATAAATACAAAAACTTGCACATACCAGAAAAAGATTCTTGTGAACAAAAGACAAACTTGGTCTATTTCATCTCACCAATGATACTCTGCTTCAAGTTTATTCTGAATGATATTATACAGTAAAGTTGGATAAAACAGTGCTCTAGCTCCAGCACCAACAAACAGTCGTTTTGCCTCCTGCTTATAAATTTTGAGACTAGAAACCCCAAAGTCATCTGCCTTACCTCATAGCGTGTCCACCTTCATTTTCTTTTCACTACAGAAACTTCTTCCACAGTCTTCTTTCCCTGAAAAGTCAAGTGTGCCAAATCAAATATGGCCTGCAATCAAAGCGCATTTATTAAAGTTACCCAATATACTAAAATCAAATAACAACCCCTACGAAACCATTGTTACCCGCTTCATTACATCTCACTCACAGAAACAGTTGTATTGTTCTTGCACATGTGATTAGTTACTTTGCACACAAGCATTTAGGTCTAAAAGAACTAAATTAACAATTTTCTTGGAAAATCTTACATCATTCTGTCGTTCCTCCAACTGCTTTGCCTGATAGTGTCGAAGTCATTCAATATCAACTCAATGGAGAGAAAATGATCTCAGTTACAATAATTCACTACATATCTGTAGAAAGTAATGGAGCAGCAAAGGTGCAGATCATCAGAGGACAAATGTAACCAAAAGGAAAAGGTGAATCTAGTTATTTACAATGCAATTATCATGATCATCACTCTGTGCTGCTGCAGAACATGATATACTCATCGAAGGCAAGATGGCCAAAAGATTGAAAAATATTGCAAGTGTTAGTAGAGTAGTAAGGAAGGTGTAGTTGTCAATCACTTAAGTTTCTGCACATCATGAACAAGAAGCTGTACATGAATGTAGAAGATGATGGCAGAAAACCCTTCTGCAAATAACAAGCCGAAGTGGAGGAATTATAGTGTTCAACAGCACTTGGAAAATTTAAATTAGCACGGCATCAAACATGGCCAATTTTTCAGAGGAAGCCAGTCTGCTTCTAGACTGCGTTGCGAACCCGGCTTAGATCCCTTCCTTTCAGAGTCCGGTCTGCGCCTTCATACACAAAAAAAGTCATCTGACTCCTTGCACATTCTCTAGCAACTAGTTCATGAGGAGGTAGTTTTTCCTGATCATCGTCATTTGTATCAAAATCCAAACCATTCCGCCTCATATCCTTCTTATTTGAACCGAAAATCTTAGACCAATCTGGCACATTCATAGGAGCAGATTGATGCATAATAGGTATTCCTGCATCAAACAACCGGAAGAAGATTGGGGAATGGTCTAGAGGCAGATATAGACGACATCCCCGTCTCCATATGAATCTTTGTCGAGACCAAGCCATCTTCTTCCAGTTGAAAGAAATTTATGATGATCCGTGCCTTCTATGTATTCTTCCAGATAACCCTCTTCAGGCAGAGGTCTTAAATCCGAACCCCAAATGTCGTCTTCTTTTAGATCATTCATATCCGAAAAGTCATGAGATGTTGGTGCAGACCACAAATGATAATCCATCAGTCCGTTAGACGGTTCGAACAAATGACCCCCCAACCACGTGGGTGACCGCCCGGTTCGCCAAGACAAGTTTTAGTACTTTTTTCAGATATTCTAGGAATATACCGGCATATATCAAGAATATATTGAAAACCCATACAAGCAAGGGATTGCCCCTAGGGGCAACCCAAAAAAAGAAAGAAAGAAAGAACAACACCACTTAGGATCAACATCACAAGAAAGGTCAATGTTCATCTTTGTCTCTTATGGTGAATGGGTCTTTCTGCATCTATTTAATCCTACGCATCTATGAAGCTCATGGGAAGCACGTAAATAACTTTTCCTTTTGAAGATGAAGAAGATGAGTCTATCTCTAAGAAAGAAGGGAAGGGAAAAGAAAAAAAAAAGAAAAGAAAAGGAAAGCACTATATCAATCCTAAAGGAACATTCATGAGTCACTCAAATATTAATCCCAATTTGTTTGGAGATCAAACCACATTTTTTTTAGCACAATTATATTTGCAATAAATTAGCAAAATCATAAAACTACATCAAAAGAAGATATGACCTTATTTATTAGTATTTTTGGATTCTTAACACGAATATTAACTCATTTATGTAGGTCAACCATTACTTTCATTTATGTGTATTATAATTCGCTACTTTCATCAACTAAATCTTAATTAAATCATTTGGAGTGACTTGGACAGAGACCTGCGAGATGCTTCTCATATAAAGAAAGACAGTGTGCAACTGCATGACAACCTGGTCACCAATGATCAAGAGCTTATTTGCCGTATTGACAAGAAAGAGTTATGAAGTGTGTAGGAAATTGCAGACGACAATATTTAGGATGAAACAACATGACAACTAATACCCGATGGCTAAGTCAGATTAGATGTTGACTATTGGTCATTGTTTTAGTACATATTGTTCTAGCTTTTGCCCATACTGATCTTTAAAGCATATACAATCATCTTTTTAGGATACTGATTGAGGCCAAGAGTTGGAATGATGCTATGGACCACATGCACAAGATAAAAAAGGATTCTTCATAGTGATTAACCTTGGAAAGTTGATTATCTTTTAAAAAACCACATGTTTTAGAACTTGAAAATAAGGGCATAAGTTTTACAATCATTTTGAATTTACTAGTGTTTTTAAATATTATTTCGTAATATGGTGATGTGGTTTTCATTTAGTTATTTTGAGTGGCTTTTTCTTTAAATACAGGGAGCAACAAATTCTTTTTTATGGGCATTTCTAACTAAAGGTGCCTTTGAAAAAGGAGGGGTGTATAGATTCCTAAGTTGCATTAAGGACATTAATATTGTCGGACGGAAAGGCGATCTCTAAATTGACTCTTTTGAAAGTGAGATTTTTAATTTATTCTTAATAGTTATCACTTAAAAGAAACGCCCGTTATCGCCACAAACCGGGGTCTCTCTTGCATAGTCGCTGCAACAAGCCTCTCCGATGGGGAAGATCTTCAGCTCTGCTCTTGATTAGGTTTTAGAATCGCCATTTTGTCTGAGAACAAATTCCGGCATTCAAGACAAGTAGATCAAATCTGCCATTTGAGGAAAAAAAGCTCGGCATTTGGAGGGCTTTAAATCAAATCCGGCTTTTGGGTAAGAGCCCAGAAAAATTTCGCATTTCTTCCTTCAGCTTTAATGGCGGACAGCCCTGTGAACAGGAAGGAGCCAAATCGGCTAGGAAGCAGAAAAAGAATCGTAGATCTGACAGGAAATAATTTCATCCACCGACCCACAACTGTGCGGTGTGAAAAAGAAGTAAAATCTTGGCTTTCGCTAAGGACTCTGTTAGGAATCATGTTGCCTTGCAGCAGGATCAACAGAGCCACAATGCAAGATGATGCAGAATCTGTACAAGGATCGACCATTACATGCACCATTTTTGGGTACAGAAAGAGCAAGGTAAACATGTGCATTCAAGAAGATGCTCGAGGAGCGCCGCTTCTGATGCTGGAGTTGGCTATGCCTACCTATATCCTGGTAAGGGAAATGTCTTCTGGTTTACTCAGAATTGCACTTGAATGTGAAAAAAGAAAAGGGGAAAACAGACCACTGTTTGCTGAGCCAGTATGGTCCATGTTTTGCAATGGCCGGAAGGTTGGATTTGCCATAAAGCGCCATTGCACAGATAATGACAGAGCTATTTTGAGTCTGATGCAGCTTGTAACTATGGGTGCTGGGGTTATTCCTCTTGAAGAGGGGAAGAAGGAAGAAGATGAGCTTATGTATATGCGAGCTACTTATGAGCGAGTTGTGGGTTCTCCAGATTCAGAGTCTTACCATATGATCAATCCTGGTGGTTCCCCTGGCCAAGAACTTAGCATATTTTTGATTCGAGCTTAAGCATCTCCTTAGTGCATAATGCAGTGCAGATCTGTCTGAGAAAAGTCTTGGCAGACATGTAGATAAATTAAAAAGAGGAACAAGTTTCTTGCAGCATTACTTTGACCATGTTCCAAGATGCACAGCTATTGATTCATATGTTAGGCACCTTTCATACAGGGAACAGTGTACGTTTTCTATACATTGCAAAATGAATATGATGTGGATTTCATCAGTACGCTTCTGTCTATATGAAGTAATAAATATTGCTAACATAACTAACTGCATGTGCCAATCCTTTGTTTCAATGGATTGCTGCTCACAGCATTAGAAATTTAGTGCAGTGATTGTGTTGACAAGCTTGCAGTATATCTCTTAACTGTAATCCATAGCCATGCTTGCCTTGTTCTTCATTGTAATTGAAGTTATTCCATGTCAAGTTTTTTTTTCAAATCTCTATGTGGTTTCTTATGTGTCATCTTCCTTTGCCATGCATGGCTTCTTAACCATGGTCACGATTTTGGTTCAAGCTTAGTGGTTTTATAGATGTTTTCCTTCTGTTTGCTTCTGAATCTGTTTAAGCAGATCACATAACTTTCAAGGAGCTTCACAAGAGAGTCAGAATTTAGGTGTACTAGAATTGTTCTCTAACTCATTGCAGGTTTGCTACTTCCTTAGTGTTCACATCTGTTCAAGAAACGAAATACTAGCCATTAAATAATCCCATGCAACCAAGTGAACAAGTTGTGTTAGATCCATAAACTTTTCTTGTTAACATATTAGAAACCGGAAAACAAATATTGCCTGAATTATCTTCCCTTTTCCGGTGGGGAAATATAGGCGCCGTTATCACCAGCAAATTCTCAATCGAGAAGGGAAAGCATGGCCATGGCCCTGGCGCCGCCCAGTTCATTGTACGATAGAGTGGGTTTATATGTTGGCATTTCAACACCTGCATGGCCTTCTTCACGAAGCAGCGCCAGTTTCTGCTATCAAAATTGGACGGAGATTGCCAGTTATAGGCGAATTAATTATTCCTATTTTCAGGGGATCAGAAGAATACACCGAATTGAAGCCAAGTCTTCTGGTTGGGCCGCTCCAGAATCCCCTTATGACACTCTTGGTGAGCTCAATTTTCTTGTCTATATACCATAACTTGTTCTTAGCTTGTCCCTTTTCCTTTGCAGGTGTTGAAAAGGATGCTGATGACGAAGGAATAAGAAGTGCATACAGACGAATGGCAAAGCTTTTCCATCCTGATGGTACTTTTACTATTATCACCTTCAAGCTAGTGTTTTAAATTCAATGTCATCTTCCAGTAGCTGAAGCAGTTCTATTGTATCTACAATTTAAAACCTTTGCTTTAGTTTATCAATTCTAAGTGTAATCCCTCATTATCTGATAAAAAAGCCGACCAGATATTGGAGGAAAATGTTGAGGAACTGTGTGGAATAAGCAATCAAGATGGGAAGACTATATTCATTTGGTGGAGTACCAAGCAGTCTCCCTTCATGATAAATTATAGCTATCAATATCTGACACTAGATACCTGACACAATCATGTGTCCAAGGTAGAAGTTTTTCAGCTATTGTTGAGAGATATGCAGTAATTGGTGGAAGAAGTGCGAGGGTATCTTCTAGCCATAAGAAGGCATCAAACGAGCTTAGCAAATAAGCGCATGACCTTACGAGAATTCCAAGTAAGGGATAGAGTTTGGCTTAAGAAAAAAGTTACATAAGCAAAGCTCCGCATCGACAACTGCAAGAAGCTTGCTCCAAGGTGGGCGGGACCATTCAGAATTGTTCAAATAGTAGGCAACCAACCTACAAATTGGATCATCTCACTTACTTGAAGGTCTTCTACGTAAGCGTTCTTAAGAAGCATGCTTCGAACCCGAAGGAGATATTCGTGACTCCAACTACGTTGGAAATGTCAGAGGAACAACTTGAGATTGTTTTGGAGGCCCTAGTTGATAGGGCATATAAGAAAATAAGGTGGTCTCAATTCCTCCAATACAGTGGAGTGGAAGCACTTGCCGTGGAAGATGCTACATGGGTGCTCAAATCAAATTTAGAGAAACATTGCCCAGAGTTCATGGAGCAATGCCAAGATAAGTTCATCACCAACGGAGTCGACAACGAGCTCGAGGGCGTGCGAGGTAGGATGGGGCCCCCAATCCAACAGGGTTGGGTGGAAATGAGAGTGCATGCATTCATCTTAGAATAGGGATCATGGATAGAATGCATGATTGGAAACCCTCTAGAGTCTATGTCCATTAGAGGATAGGCCACCTCCTATGCCAAGGGCAACAAAGAGTGTAGGCATTAGACATGCATTCATTTGTTTAGGCATGATATGACATATTTTCCACTGGCCATTATGGGAGAAGCATCTTCTCCTCATGTCGGGAAATGTTGCATCCATATAGGTTAAATTAATTAGAGGGGGTGGACCCTTAAAACCACAATTTATTACTTAAACTAATATAATGTGCTACATGCAGGCCAATAGATGGGAGGCAGCAAAGGGAAGAAGCGCATCACTAAGGAAATAGAAATAGATTTTGTCTTTAATTATGTACTTATTTAAAATGTATTTGGGGCTTTCCCCTCATGCTGACGCTAACGCTTTTTCCAGCAGTTATAGTGCTGAATTTTGAATTTTTGGCCAAAGAAGAAAAAAAAAAGTAACAATTCAATACTCATTTAGGCTTTTTTTTAAGGTGAGATATGGCTATTGCCTACTGTCGATCCTCTTGCAGCGCAATAGAGATCGTTGTAAGAGGCAAATGTTTAATGGGCAGCAGGTAAATTAATCTGTGCAAATGGCGATTTTAGCCGGGAATTGAAAAGTTTTGATATGTCTCCACCTCGCCACCATGATCAAGTTTGCTCAAGCTTCTTCTTTGGAAGTAAAGGTTTTCTCAGTTAAGCTCTGTCGAAGCTCTTTACTTCAAGCCTCTTCTTTGAGATTTTAACATGTTTTCTCTCCGTGTTTTTAGGAAAAAGATCGATATTCCGATGTCTTGAAGCAGATCGGATCTCTCTTGGCGGCCATCTTCTTATGAAAAGTCATCATATTAGGGTTACTTCTGAAAATATTTGCATCGAAGGACGACATTTGGCTGCTGCAATTTGTGGCATTTCGAAGCATCAAGAATGATATTTGGCAGCTGGGGTTCGTGGCAAAGATGTTCTTTTGAAATGCTCTGCAACTTGTGAAAATCTCTGGCATTTCCATTAATATACTGGTTTTTTTGGCAAACTTTGTGGATTATTATTTTTCGTACTTCTTACAACAACCTTAAAGTTTGAAAATTGATTTGAACTATAGTAGACTTTACGAAATAATTGATCTGATTTTCATCTTATAATTGTTTTTTTGTAGGCTCTTAAGGCTGAACCGCATGCTTTGAGCTTAAGATTGTGTCGTTTACTTTCTATACAATGTATGCTAATGTTTTTAATTTGCTCTATTGCTACCTGAGTCTTTCTTGAGTCTATCACAGTCTCCAGTTTTCTTCCATTCTCTATTGCAACTGAATTATTGAATGAATTCGGTTTATGGATTAAGGTTGTTTGTGCTAAACAGGCACTTAGGTGTTTGAGAGAAATCCAAATTGGGATGCGATGGCTTAAAATGCAATGAATCTTTTTGTTATAGTTTGAGCATGGCGCAAGCTAGATTGTCTTGGACAGTATGGAAGTACATTGGTCATTTAAAAGTGCTCTGCTCTTTGTTGCTTATCCGTTTTGCTACGTTTGTTTTGATTGCCTGATATGTGAACCTTGGGGTCTTCCAGGTATTGTCTCAAATTTGTGAGACTCTTTTGCTTTCAGTCTTTAACATCACTTTCAATTATCAAGTCTAATATGATGCATCGTTCTAATCATTCAAATACTTCCAGCAAAATCGATTCGATAGAAATTCATGGCATTGTGTGCAAATAGAATATACACTTCTTTTTCTGCAGCCTTAATCTTATGTGTTTAGATGGGACTTCAATGTAAGGGTGGCCCTCCTTACAGCCTTAATCCTCCTTTATATGTGCAAATAGAATATACACGTCTTTTTCTACAGCACATTATGGCAATTACTTGCTATTTATTGTTATCCTTTGTTAACTTGATTTTATTTGTAGTTCTCAATTACAATGTCATCAAGAAATATGTCATCGCCATTGGAATCTAGACATTGGTTGTGAGAGCACTAATAATGCGTACACATGTTTCATTCTCTGTCTTTTAGCTGATGTTTAATTCGTCTGTTAAAATGCATGGGAGCTTAATTGAGACAAAATCAGGCATTTGAAAGTGTTCTGGTCCCATGCAAGCATACATGGAGAGCCAAATCTGGGCCCATGCCAACCTTGGATAAGGAAATTATGCCCTTAAATTGCATCTTCTAACACAAATAGAAAGTTTTAATGGCAGCAATTATGTGCTGGATTTGAAGGGTTGCAGAATAGCATTGCATCTTGGATATGGAAGATCTTATCCATAACAATATTATTGACACTAGAATCCATGATGATGTAGGCATTTAGAAGGCCATGTCACATACAACATGGGCAAATTATCCATGAACAGATTTGGAGAAGTACTGTAAGCATGAATTTTGTGGTTAATGCCATTATTTCTATGTTAATTCGAGCATAGTAGCTTGCAAGAGACAATTTAGGTGTCAATTTATTAATGCCAGATATTGTTTTCTGGTACTATTTTCTGGGCTGCAATTGCCAAATGAAAATCATATTGCTTTAGTCTTTTTCAGAAACAAAGCAGGGGGGTATAAAAATAAATGATCCTATATGTTTGAGCATTTTGCAAGCATATGGAAAATTGAAAGCTATTAAACAGGGCAGAATGTTACACAAATTTGGCAGAAATCATAAGGTTTGGTAGAAAATGCGGTAATGCCAGGCGGTGGTGGCATAGGGGAGGCACGCAGTATTTTAAATAACTTAAGTATTTGCAACATAGTATCTTGTAACACAAACACTGCAGGGCATTGCAGCTAATCGTGTTTGGTAATTTACTTGATGTTGTTTCTTTGAGTGTAATGATAACGGGATGTGGCCAGCATGGTGACGAGAGATTTGCTATGGGTGGCATGAAGCTAGTGTCACCTTTATTGGGAGTGCACCTTTATAAGGTGCACTCGTATAGGCTTAGTATTAAGGCCACATGGTATCTTAGATACATGGAAGAAACATCATTTATTGAGCATGTAAAATGCAAAGTCCATTAATGCAGATCCATCTGGCATTTCGCTTCACTGCCAAATGTCATGTCTTAATTAATGTATTTTTTGACTAGATTATAGATGGATTACAAAGTGATAATGTAGAAGTGCTATTGGCATTGCTAAATTCATCACTTCCCAACGTCTCACAAAAAATTAATATATCACAACATTCCATGTAGAGTTTCTTACTTTTTCCACAAATAATTATGCGTCTTGCATATTATGAATGATGGACATTGTAGGGCAGCTTTTTGCTAGCTTTGCGTTTCCTCCCATATCAAATTCTGCTGCAGGAGACGGGTTTTTTGCCTCTTCAGAGGGCGGCCCTTAATTGCCACATTATCTATTTTCAGAAGGTGGTCAATATAGACGATGCTCGTCTCCCTAACCTAGCTTATATCATGGCAATGGAGCCGCAACACCTCAAAGCCTGGTGGAGGAAAAAGAGAGCTCAATGGTTGGTTAGATAGAATGTGCAGGAGTGATAGGTGCATATATGTGGAAATAGAGGCAGATCGCCATAACTTGAGGCAATATCTTGACACTTGCTTCCTCAACAAGCTCTCGGATGCTAATGCCTTTGAACATGTCAAGATAACACACTACCAGCGCCATATAAATCCCACATTGGAACGAGGCCCGTAATGCTACCTACATACCCACTTACCTATAAAAAGGCGCAGACTCATTGCCTCTATTCGCACATAGGTACACCATCTTCGAATTGAGTCGGGAAGATGGATTGGTGAGCCACGCCAGGACAGGCTTTGTCAATGCTACCAAATGGGAGTCATTAAGGATGAATCTCATACCCTTCAAATCTGCCCAGCATATGATCAAATTCGGACGCGCTATGCTGAGTTGGTCAGGCCTGGCCAGCCGCTACATGTGACATTGAGCACGACTTCCATACGGATGCTGCGATCATACCTTCAGGAGGTCATGGATATGCGAGATCAGCTATGTCCTCGGGCACACACTTGACATGTATATATACATATATTTCATGATGATATATACTTGTACAGTTTGACAACATTCTTATTACTGCCACAGTTTTTCCCTCGAAAATCCTTCGGGGCGGGGTTTTTTTAACCTGGACAGTAATAAGTTTGTTGCGCTCCTTCTAGGTCCCATAGGCCGATTGGTCTCAGTGGACAATAAAAATCATTCTTTCTTTCTTAGACCTATATCATTTTGAAAGGCTATATTAATCATAATTTAAACTATATAGAAATTAGGCATAATGCCTTCAAACAAAAATAGAGAAGATCTTTGATGTACATGTATCAGGGAAAATTTTAAGGGACCTATAATTTTGTATAAGTATAATGAATTGGCCATTCCTTGTAAAATATGCCCCCAAAAGTGTAGCCCGAACTGGCCAATTTTCCTATTTTTTTCTAATGTGGCTGCAACCCAATTGGCGATTTTTGAACCAAATATCTAATAATGTGTAGCTCAAATGGCGATTTTTAGCTAGATTCTTATTAAAAATAGAGCTTGTTGCCCAAACATAAAGAAATCGCTACCCTATATAAATGTGTTTAAGTTACATGTTGTACGAATTTGAATTCAGCACAGATTGCTGGTAGGGAGAATCAGAAATTGGATGCCAGAGTCTTCGTAAAGAGGATTGAAAACTGCCTCGACATTTGATTTTCCAAAAGAGGGGGATTATTCTTAGTTGGTAGATATATTTAGGAATAAAAATTTCTAATAATGTTGGCCCCCCATAAATGACGAATTTATGAGGGGGGCTCTTAATGAGTTAAGATTTGGCGAACTTAAGGCATTACAAGATTTGGCCAAGTGGCCTAAATGGCCATTCCATTGGTATATCTAGTTCTAACTTGGGACTAAATTGGCCCCAAAGTCGATACCACTCCAATTAGCAAACATCTAATTGGCCATTCTAATGTCGTAATCGGCAATAAAGTGCCACGAAATGGCAAATCTGCAGGTAGTCCGTCGGTAAGGCATCCTACTCAAGCCGGCCGTCACATTACGCCTAAACCTGTAATTTGTGGCCAAATGGCCCGCCGGGGCCACTAAAATTTTCGCTGAATGTATAATCATCCCACAACAAAACCAAGTGCCTATCAGGCTGAATCCACAATTGCCCACCTGTCGGATAGGAAGCAGCAATGGACCAAAATTGGGCATGGAAAAAAAACAAATCTGGTCAAGGAAACGTTCAGTGGACGACTTCCGTGATAGAAGGAAAATCTGGGAAGGAGTGGGTAGCAGAAGGAGCCATTATGTGGGAAGGTCACTAGATAATTTCAACAACAAAAATAATTGCAAAGACAAATAACGTCAATTCTTGCAAGCATCAACCTGCGCGGCTGTCGAAAGTTGCACATATGCAGATTAAAAGCTGAGTAAAAACACAAGTCATGACAGTTATTCTTATTATTTATCATGTTGTGTTGATATCTATATATGATATTGGTTGATCTCATGTTTACACCTGTTGTGTATTGGGAAGTGGGGTAGAGATCTAGTAGCCATTAAGATGATGCTCCTAGTTTAGATTATATACGGCATGTGCATAGAGCCCACCAGACTACAGAGGCTATGGAGTGACTGAGCACCACACAATGGGGTCAGTGGCAAACTAGAGGGAGGTTCCTGCTGAGCACGGCTACTGAGAACACATAGCGGGTTAGGCTTATAGCCGGCCACTTTGTGAGGACCGGGATATCCGTCACTTCCTGGGTCAATGGTGTTGCTCTGACTCCCAAGAGTTGCAGGTGTTTGCCTAGCTCTTGTTTTGGAGAGTTTAGTCGGGAAAGGACACGTGTTGCCACGATCCTCTAGCTGCCCGTGGAACCACTGCACTCTGGGAAAGGAAGATGCAACCTTTCTACCTCATTGGACCGGGGAGATGCAGCCAGGAGTATTCTCGTTGGGTAATACCACGAGACTGGATCTCCTATAGGTTATAGTCATGACAAAGCCTGATTTTGCCCATCTGCAAAGTGTGCACAGGAGGAGTAGATAGAGTGATCAACCCTAGCCATTGTCTATTGTCAGTCCAAATCATTATCAAAGCTGTTCAACCACAACCAAGCTATCATGCAAGAAGTGGCACAAGTTTTTATCACTGCCTTCTTCAAGTTAAAGATTGCATGGCTCCTCAACACCAGTGTTGTCAGGTACGTTTAGTACGGTACGGGTATTATACGTACGTAACGTATTAATACCGTATGCATACCTCTCATTTAAAAAGTACTTTAAATACGTTTTTTGAAATTATAAAGTACTTATTAAATACGTAAAATACGTACTTTACGTACTATACGTTAAGTACTTTCTGTAATTTTTAGAACTATTATTTCTTGTATTGCACTTGAAATAGTTGCAATAACAACTAGTATGAAGAACTTCTAGTTTTAAATAATGAACCGGAATATATTACTTTAGAAAATTAAGTATTTCTTAAAGTTTTCAATCCAGAGTTATATATTCTAGTCTGCAATCTACATTCACAGACAAATAAATTCAAGTAATTGTTGCTCATTTGTTGCATCTGAAGCTATTAACTGCCACTGACCTCTGTATTTCTTTCCTGGCATGAATGCAAGCTATTAAAGTATTAAAGAGAAGGTTTGCCTCCTACCATGACAAAACAAGGAGAAAGGTGGGTCTCCATTCCGGTTCAACAGCCAGGGTAAGAGGAAAGAGGGGGAAAATGCAGGGGGTTTGGGTTTTTATTTGCAAGAAGATTATGTGCTTTTTTTTCTTTTTTACTACAATTCTATAATTTTCCTAATGTCTAAAAACTCCTAATGTGTTTTTTACACCTATTCTATAGTATATAATAATGTATTTTTCCTAATGTATAATTTTACCAATTCTTATTGGTCTAATGTCATTTGGACGATTTTTTTTATATAAAGTACGTATCATACGTACTGTACGTATTAATACGTTAAGTACGGTATTAATAAAACAAGAGCTTAATTTGACCTGTCAACTTATAGGTATAGTACGTATAGTACTGTGAGGAAGGTACGGGACGTACATAAACGTAAAATACGGGTACGTAAACAACACTGCTCAACACATTGAAGACTTAACAATATTAGACATGCTTTGGTGTATGAGCAAGAGAAACAAGGTGCTGCGCACGGAGGGTTGCCCTCTGTGGCCTGAGGATGAAGTGGCTTATATCATACTTCAATATCATGTTTTCACAATCAATCAAAATTGCTACTTCAAAACAATACAATACTTGATACCATGACATTATAAAAGTACAGCTCCGAAGATTGTGGATGGAGTGAATTACAGAAATTTAGCTTAAATTTGAATTTACAAAACTGATTTCAAGATCATAATAACTGTTACACTGATTTCAAGACAACAGATGTTTAGTTTTGTATAGAATGGTTACATGAGTTCATTGCCAGACTCTTAAAATGGCAAGAAATGTCTTATGCTTTTGCATTTACTTCTGTCTTAATTTTTGAACTGCAAAAAAATAGAATAAAGAAATATTCTGAAGATTATCGTGATAATCCTTAATGATTATTGTGATAATCTTAGGAATATTCTAAGATGATCTAAGTTATGGATTTTAACCCTAATTAGATCTAACGGTCATCAACGGTTGGATCATTGTAAACTTCGAGCCCTATGGTTTAAGATGCATCGACAACAATCTTAAAGTCAAGTACAGTGTAGGGCCTAGTGTTTTCCAAAACGATATTAAAGTCCTAGAAGCACTATATTTGCCTGGGTAAAAACCCTAGAATGTAAAGCTGATACAAAGGTTTAGAATTGTAAGCCTGATGAGATCTCACCAAAAGGTGATACAAAAACGTAGTATGCCCAATTGTAGGTCTGAGATCTAATTCAAGCTCACCAACTTATCCACGATACAACAATAAGAGCAATACTTTAATGATATGAATTCACAAAGGTCTAACCTTACAAAAACATATTTAAATTAAAATCCCATTTTAAGAGATCTAACATGGTCATTCAACACTTTACGTCCACCTTATCACCGACCTCAATTGCTCTTACATCTACATTATTGCCTACCTTATCACTATCATAACATCACCAACATTGATTGTGCTTCAATCAGTAAAAAAGCAACAATAATATAATGTTAACTTAGGCCGATACAAATATTTATACAATATCAGAACATGGTAATGTGTGTCCCTTCAAAACTACCGAGACACACACATGTAGTACTGGCCGGCCATGGAATATGAGTACTTGAAACAGTATGGCAAGAGCGTGACGGGTTGATTTTCTTCAACACCTTAAATTCCCTCCTAGAACTTATACCCAAACCCAAGTAATTACACAGCCGCTCCTAGCAAGAAAGATAACATGGATCATTAAGTAAACCTCTTTACCTGTATAGCGCCCAAAGCAATAGATTGAAACTTATGGAACAAACAAAGTGAACCATAAAGATATTGTTGAGTAAATAACACAAGCATTTCACAACAATCACACCTCAAATACAGTTCCGGTGTAGTAGGCAAAGCCTCTGATCACTGAAGCGTCAAATTCTAACCAGTCAGCATATCCATAATGTGCAGCCAACTTAAAGAGCTCCTTCAGCAAAGCATCGCATTTGGTCCAATCAAGACTGCCAATTTAGAGAAAGGTTTAATGGAACTCAACGCATTCAGGCTGCAAAGCATATTGAAACACCTTAAAACCTAGAGTAGTTCTATAAGATCTTTAAAAAAAATTCTAGATACTTATAGAGCATCAGATATTTCTTGGTAGAAGTATTCAATTCGTTTTATACCATGGTGGCAAATATACTAGGCATGTAAGATCTATCCTTAACTCTACACACCCATTCATGACTGCAGGCATTTTTATACCATTGAGTATATGTCAATATCAATGCAGCTCCATCACCTTCTTTCTTTCTTTTATGCACATAGAATGTAAATATTTCAATGGCCGGCTGGGCAAAAGTAAAAGCAAATGCAAGCCCAATGTGTTTTCAAATCGAAATGCAAAATCTTTCAATATACATACGTCCAATCTTCAAGACAACTCTAGAAACCCCACTTTTGCAAAAAAAAATGCATTCCAATTGTTTTCCAAAAGATTTGATGAGCAAACATAGAACTTTCCAATTCCCAAATTTTCCACACTGAATTATTACGAAGAAACTGTAATAAAGAAACACAATAACCACCTTCCAGTTTATCCAGTGAACTTAATGAGACAACATCTAATATGCCTTGAATGGCATCATCAAACAACCCCCAAAGACGTAGCTCCGCCTCAATCTCCTCCTTGAACACTTTCTCAACCTACAGTAGAATAGAATAGTTGCAAAAAGGAATCAGAAAGCCCTTGGAGCATTAGTATTGGCATTTGTTGCTGGGCAAGTTCTACCTTGTCGACAATAATACAAACTGCGGAAAAGCTTTCCTGTGTTACACTATATTGATCGAGAACTGCTCGCAGAACTTGAAGAAGGCAAATAATGGTCAGAATTTCCATGGCAATTCTAGCAAACTAGATTACATGAATAATAGCTTTAAATATACTTGCCACTATTGCAATATGGTATTCACTCATTCATTGAACAACACTATAATGCACGCCATCTCTTACCTTCAATCTGGCAGGCTTCTCACTTAGCCTCTCGTGTAACAATCAACCATAGATTCCATTTTAAAATTTTTGGGCGAGAAGTTTACTTATCGCTCCTTCCAGTTGCCCTACTATGAATGTGATGTCCAGAAGAAAGCTAGTACTATGAATAGTATAGTGACTTTTTTTATGCATGATATAGATTCCAACTTCCAACTTCCAACTTGTTTTAGCCATATGTAGAATGCTCAAATGTGATACGCCGCAAGAGCACCTTATACAGTGATACGTGCACCAAAGTTTCACAGGACTCATTCAAAGTTACTACAGCTTTTACGCTAAGACTTCTTAAGTGAGCCACATCCCTAGGAAATGGCACTACACCGAGCAACAAAAACTTGCACAAAACAAAAGCCATAACAATTAGGTTAATCTAAAATTATTAGTTGCAAGTGTATAATCGTAACCTTTAACATTCATATATTTTCAGAGACAATCCTGATAATAAAAAATAACATTAACCCCTGCACTTTAACATTGAAAATAATGAGAGTCACTAGACCTCAGACATGCAAAGAAGCACTTGTGCTGTTAGGGTTTTCAAAAAATTTGCATAAATACAAAAACTTGCACATACCAGAAAAAGATTCTTGTGAACAAAAGACAAACTTGGTCTATTTCATCTCACCAATGATACTCTGCTTCAAGTTTATTCTGAATGATATTATACAGTAAAGTTGGATAAAACAGTGCTCTAGCTCCAGCACCAACAAACAGTCGTTTTGCCTCCTGCTTATAAATTTTGAGACTAGAAACCCCAAAGTCATCTGCCTTACCTCATAGCGTGTCCACCTTCATTTTCTTTTCACTACAGAAACTTCTTCCACAGTCTTCTTTCCCTGAAAAGTCAAGTGTGCCAAATCAAATATGGCCTGCAATCAAAGCGCATTTATTAAAGTTACCCAATATACTAAAATCAAATAACAACCCCTACGAAACCATTGTTACCCGCTTCATTACATCTCACTCACAGAAACAGTTGTATTGTTCTTGCACATGTGATTAGTTACTTTGCACACAAGCATTTAGGTCTAAAAGAACTAAATTAACAATTTTCTTGGAAAATCTTACATCATTCTGTCGTTCCTCCAACTGCTTTGCCTGATAGTGTCGAAGTCATTCAATATCAACTCAATGGAGAGAAAATGATCTCAGTTACAATAATTCACTACATATCGTAGAAAGTAATGGAGCGACAAAGGTGAGATCATCGAGGACAAATGTAACCAAAAGGAAAAGGTGAATCTAGTTATTTACAATGCAATTATCATGATCATCTCTGTCTTTGGCTTTGAGAACATGATATACTCATCGAAGGCAAGATGGCCAAAAGATTGAAAAATATTGCAAGTGTTAGTAGAGTAGTAAGGAAGGTGTAGTTGTCAATCACTTAAGTTTACGCACATCATGAACAAGAAGGCGTACATGAATGTAGAAGATGATGGCGTAAAACCCATACGCAAATAACAAGCGAAGTGGAGGAATTATAGTGTTCAACAAACACTTGGAAAATTTAAATTAGCACTGCATCAAACATGGCCAATTTTTTGAGGAAGCGGTCCGCTTCTAGGCTGCGTTCTTAACCCGGCTTAGATCCCTTCCTTTCGGAGTCCGGTCTAGCCTTCATACACAAAAAGTCATCGACTCCTTGCACATTCTCTAGCAACTAGTTCATGAGGAGGTAGTTTTTCCTGATCATCGTCATTTGTATCAAAATCCAAACCATTCCGCCTCATATCCTTCTTATTTGAACCGAAAATCTTAGACCAATCTGGCACATTCATAGGAGCAGATTGATGCATAATAGGTATTCCTGCATCAAACAACCGGAAGAAGATTGGGGAATGGTCTAGAGGCAGATATAGACGACATCCCCGTCTCCATATGAATCTTTGTCGAGACCAAGCCATCTTCTTCCAGTTGAAAGAAATTTATGATGATCCGTGCCTTCTATGTATTCTTCCAGATAACCCTCTTCAGGCAGAGGTCTTAAATCCGAACCCCAAATGTCGTCTTCTTTTAGATCATTCATATCCGAAAAGTCATGAGATGTTGGTGCAGACCACAAATGATAATCCATCAGTCCGTTAGACGGTTCGAACAGCGGCCCCCCAACCACAGGGGTGACCGCCAGTTTACTGCCAGTAGCAAGTTTGTAGCAGTTTTTCGTATATTCTAGGAATATACTGGCATATATCAAGAATATATTGAAAACCCATACAAGCAAGGGATTGCCCCCCTAGGGGCAACCCAAAAAGAAAGAAAGAAAGAACAACACCACTTAGGATCAACATCACAAGAAAGGTCAATGTTCATCTTTGTCTCTTATGGTGAATGGGTCTTTCTGCATCTATTTAATCCTACGCATCTATGAAGCTCATGGGAAGCACGTAAATAACTTTTCCTTTTGAAGATGAAGAAGATGAGTCTATCTCTAAGAAAGAAGGGAAGGGAAAAGAAAAAAAAAAGAAAAGAAAAGGAAAGCACTATATCAATCCTAAAGGAACATTCATGAGTCACTCAAATATTAATCCCAATTTGTTTGGAGATCAAACCACATTTTTTTTAGCACAATTATATTTGCAATAAATTAGCAAAATCATAAAACTACATCAAAAGAAGATATGACCTTATTTATTAGTATTTTTGGATTCTTAACACGAATATTAACTCATTTATGTAGGTCAACCATTACTTCCATTTATGTGTATTATAATTCGCTACTTTCATCAACTAAATCTTAATTAAATCATTTGGAGTGACTTGGACAGAGACCTGCGAGATGCTTCTCATATAAAGAAAGACAGTGTGCAACTGCATGACAACCTGGTCACCAATGATCAAGAGCTTATTTGCCGTATTGACAAGAAAGAGTTATGAAGTGTGTAGGAAATTGCAGACGACAATATTTAGGATGAAACAACATGACAACTAATACCCGATGGCTAAGTCAGATTAGATGTTGACTATTGGTCATTGTTTTAGTACATATTGTTCTAGCTTTTGCCCATACTGATCTTTAAAGCATATACAATCATCTTATGGACCACATGCACAAGATAAAAAAGGATTCTTCATAGTGATTAACCTTGGAAAGTTGATTATCTTTTAAAAAACCACATGTTTTAGAACTTGAAAATAAGGGCATAAGTTTTACAATCATTTTGAATTTACTAGTGTTTTTAAATATTATTTCGTAATATGGTGATGTGGTTTTCATTTAGTTATTTTGAGTGGCTTTTTCTTTAAATACAGGGAGCAACAAATTCTTTTTTATGGGCATTTCTAACTAAAGGTGCCTTTGAAAAAGGAGGGGTGTATAGATTCCTAAGTTGCATTAAGGACATTAATATTGTCGGACGGAAAGGCGATCTCTAAATTGACTCTTTTGAAAGTGAGATTTTTAATTTATTCTTAATAGTTATCACTTAAAAGAAACGCCCGTTATCGCCACAAACCGGGGTCTCTCTTGCATAGTCGCTGCAACAAGCCTCTCCGATGGGGAAGATCTTCAGCTCTGCTCTTGATTAGGTTTTAGAATCGCCATTTTGTCTGAGAACAAATTCCGGCATTCAAGACAAGTAGATCAAATCTGGCATTTGAGGAAAAAAAGCTCGGCATTTGGAGGGCTTTAAATCAAATCCGGCTTTTGGGTAAGAGCCCAGAAAAATTTCGCATTTCTTCCTTCAGCTTTAATGGCGGACAGCCCTGTGAACAGGAAGGAGCCAAATCGGCTAGGAAGCAGAAAAAGAATCGTAGATCTGACAGGAAATAATTTCATCCACCGACCCACAACTGTGCGGTGTGAAAAAGAAGTAAAATCTTGGCTTTCGCTAAGGACTCTGTTAGGAATCATGTTGCCTTGCAGCAGGATCAACAGAGCCACAATGCAAGATGATGCAGAATCTGTACAAGGATCGACCATTACATGCACCATTTTGGGTACAGAAAGAGCAAAGGTAAACATGTGCATTCAAGAAGATGCTCGAGGAGCGCCGCTTCTGATGCTGGAGTTGGCTATGCCTACCTATATCCTGGTAAGGGAAATGTCTTCTGGTTTACTCAGAATTGCACTTGAATGTGAAAAAAGAAAAGGGGAAAACAGACCACTGTTTGCTGAGCCAGTATGGTCCATGTTTTGCAATGGCCGGAAGGTTGGATTTGCCATAAAGCGCCATTGCACAGATAATGACAGAGCTATTTTGAGTCTGATGCAGCTTGTAACTATGGGTGCTGGGGTTATTCCTCTTGAAAGGGGAAGAAGGAAGAAGATGAGCTTATGTATATGCGAGCTACTTATGAGCGAGTTGTGGGTTCTCCAGATTCAGAGTCTTACCATATGATCAATCCTGGTGGTTCCCCTGGCCAAGAACTTAGCATATTTTTGATTCGAGCTTAAGCATCTCCTTAGTGCATAATGCAGTGCAGATCTGTCTGAGAAAAGTCTTGGCAGACATGTAGATAAATTAAAAAGAGGAACAAGTTTCTTGCAGCATTACTTTGACCATGTTCCAAGATGCACAGCTATTGATTCATATGTTAGGCACCTTTCATACAGGGAACAGTGTACGTTTTCTATACATTGCAAAATGAATATGATGTGGATTTCATCAGTACGCTTCTGTCTATATGAAGTAATAAATATTGCTAACATAACTAACTGCATGTGCCAATCCTTTGTTTCAATGGATTGCTGCTCACAGCATTAGAAATTTAGTGCAGTGATTGTGTTGACAAGCTTGCAGTATATCTCTTAACTGTAATCCATAGCCATGCTTGCCTTGTTCTTCATTGTAATTGAAGTTATTCCATGTCAGTTTTTTTTTTCAAATCTCTATGTGGTTTCTTATGTGTCATCTTCCTTTGCCATGCATGGCTTCTTAACCATGGTCACGATTTTGGTTCAAGCTTAGTGGTTTTATAGATGTTTTCCTTCTGTTTGCTTCTGAATCTGTTTAAGCAGATCACATAACTTTCAAGGAGCTTCACAAGAGAGTCAGAATTTAGGTGTACTAGAATTGTTCTCTAACTCATTGCAGGTTTGCTACTTCCTTAGTGTTCACATCTGTTCAAGAAACGAAATACTAGCCATTAAATAATCCCATGCAACCAAGTGAACAAGTTGTGTTAGATCCATAAACTTTTCTTGT
This sequence comes from Isoetes taiwanensis, assembly GCA_021234155.1. Taxonomy (NCBI): domain Eukaryota; kingdom Viridiplantae; phylum Streptophyta; class Lycopodiopsida; order Isoetales; family Isoetaceae; genus Isoetes; species Isoetes taiwanensis. The sequence continues at coordinate 5,040,901 of JAJEKV010000072.1, forward strand.
TAACATATTAGAAACCGGAAAACAAATATTGCCTGAATTATCTTCCCTTTTCCGGTGGGGAAATATAGGCGCCGTTATCACCAGCAAATTCTCAATCGAGAAGGGAAAGCATGGCCATGGCCCTGGCGCCGCCCAGTTCATTGTACGATAGAGTGGGTTTATATGTTGGCATTTCAACACCTGCATGGCCTTCTTCACGAAGCAGCGCCAGTTTCTGCTATCAAAATTGGACGGAGATTGCCAGTTATAGGCGAATTAATTATTCCTATTTTCAGGGGATCAGAAGAATACACCGAATTGAAGCCAAGTCTTCTGGTTGGGCCGCTCCAGAATCCCCTTATGACACTCTTGGTGAGCTCAATTTTCTTGTCTATATACCATAACTTGTTCTTAGCTTGTCCCTTTTCCTTTGCAGGTGTTGAAAAGGATGCTGATGACGAAGGAATAAGAAGTGCATACAGACGAATGGCAAAGCTTTTCCATCCTGATGGTACTTTTACTATTATCACCTTCAAGCTAGTGTTTTAAATTCAATGTCATCTTCCAGTAGCTGAAGCAGTTCTATTGTATCTACAATTTAAAACCTTTGCTTTAGTTTATCAATTCTAAGTGTAATCCCTCATTATCTGATAAAAAAGCCTTCAAGTGCTGAAAATGATTGTCATCTGTCTTTCCGAAGTTTTTAGCTTAATATCCTACCAACCAAAATGTGATAAAGTTGTATAAAAAACAAGAGCACAAACTTAAAATAAGGAATCCTTGTCAATTTTTTGTGATGAAAACATGCCCTTGGATGATAAGGACTTGGAGAATGTGAGTTTCTGTGGTAATTCACGCTTTCAACATGGAGAAGGCAATTGGTAGTAGTTGCTAGCCAATTTTGAATAGTAGCATATTATTTATATTTCTCATATTAAGTACCTCCCTCCTGTTTGGTACTATTATTATTGCTTCTGAACACTAAAATCAGCAACTAATTAAAAAGGAACAGTCTTTCAGTTTATAATGGCAGTGAAGAACTGGAGGAGGGAGAGACAATAGAGAGTCGCTTTATCAAGATTCAGGCGGCCTATGAATTACTTATGGACAGAGAAAAGCGCAGGGAATATGACATTGAGAATTCTAGTAATCCTATGAAGGTTAATATTAGAGTTATTGATGAATTATGATATAGCATTCCACACTGTTACCTTATCTTTCAAATCATGGCGATATAGGCTTAACAAGAATATGCATGATGACCAGGCATCTAAGGCATGGATGGAATGGGTAATGAAGAAAAAGAAGGCATTTGATCAGCGAGGTGATATGGCTATATCTACATGGCAAGAGCAGCAGCAGAGAGACATGAATCTAAAAGCTCGTCGTCTTTCCCGGAACAAGGTAAGATATCAATTTATTTTTATACCTTGTGGATATAGAATATAGTAGAAAGTAAAAGCTTCCATATGATACCAAAATTTACACTTACAAACTGCTTGGCTGATGTAATAGTAGAAAGTAAAAACTAAAGGTAATGCTGGACAGCAAATGTGACCATTACCAAGCATAACTATCTGTCTAGAACCCTTAGCCAAATTCAATGTCTTTTCTGCATGGTCTTTTAAAATATGCCCATCCTATGTGTTTGCATGATTTGTTCTTTATCCTTTTGTTTCCATTGCTGAGGCTTTTATGTTACCTATTGTTTAAGCTTACACTAATTTCTGGCAGATATTCCTTCATTTTCTGTCCTATGTATCCCTGTAGTCGAGTTTCTATATTTCTTATTAACATCTTGAGATTATTGCAGGAAGATCCAGAAGAGGAGAGAAGGCTTCTAGCAAAGGAAAGACAGGCTTCTACTACCAACATAGGGACTACCTTGAAACGACATAGTTTGGTGTTAAGAAAACGCGATCTCGTTAGAAAACGGGCAGAAGAGGAGGCGAATAAAAAACTGATACAACAACTTTTGGCTGAAGAGGGCCTAGAGCTTGATGACGATCGGTTCACATAATTTAGCTGCACGACTTGAATATCATGTAAGCCTGTAAAGTTGTACGTGTTGTTTGGACTGTAGAAATTGTGGTTATTTGAATAGAAAATTTACTCATTTTTTGCCAGGTTTTGGCAAAGTCATGGTCAAGAAGGATAGGATAGAAATAAGCAATCTCTTGCATGTTATGTAGTGATTTTTTTTTGGGCGGGCCCGGGTTTGAAAAGTCAATTGTCTTTTGGGTATTATGACATTCAACGAATTACTTATGAAAGGATGGTACTTACTAATATGGAGATGAAACAATATAAGAAATTGTGAGGTATGGTTGCCTCCTCTCGCGCATGGACCCTTTAGTGCTCACTCCCCCTCCTTTGTAACATATATTCTAGGCTGTTAGGATAAAAAATCAATGGCTAAGATTTGATGTGCACTACTATAGCATGGCCCAAATACCATAATTTGGGATGCAACTGCGCGCGATGGGTGGGCTCTCACAAAAACCGTGATAATCTCTCTTTTCCATTTCTCCTTAGCACACATACATGTGCATGGGATAGCTACTTTGTATGGTTTTCTCTTGATTTTGGCGTTTTCCACGTTTCCCTCTTAATACTCCTTGAAGAGCTTCAAACGCAAACATGGAGATCGGCCTCACAGAGGGCAGGAGAGCCGCGTCACAGAGGGGGCCATCAAACCCCCTTCTCTTCCACCTATTGTAGTTTTTTAGAGGTATTACACAATAAGACGCTTTTGAGTTCATGTGAAATGCAATCATAATCTGCTCTTTAACTGCGCGGAACATGGAGACTATACCCTATAAATTTTGCTATGATTCCACAATTGTTCTAGATGATGCAACTCAATTTGCTCCTATAATGTCTTTAACTAGATACGAATTGTCATCATCATAGAACCAATAATTCTTGCCTCGAAGGAACATAAGGGGAGGAAATTACATGCCTATAATTGTGCCTATCAGCCACAATTGTACTTTCTTGTAGGTATTACAGAATAAGACTCTTTCGAGTTCCAATTTCAAAAACATAGTTTTATCCAATTTTGACTTTGATTGTGTATCCATTTTCATAATTTGCTCTTAATTGCATGGAACATGGAGACCATGTCCTATATAACAAAAAATATTTCTTGTGTTTGCACAATTGTTCTAGATAATGCAACTCAATTTGCTCCTATATACAAATTTTCAATGTGCTCTGTAATGTCTTTAACCATATACGAATTTTCATCATCATAGAATCAATAATTCTTGCCCTTGAAGGAACATAATTGCCCTTAAAGGAATATAAGGGGAGGAAATTACATGCCTATGGTTGTGGCCTATACGAATTTTCATCATCATAGAATCAATAATTCTTGCCCTTGAAGGAACATAATTGCCCTTAAAGGAATATAGGCCACAAGGTGGGTTAGGATAGATATTATTTTAACATCCACAGAGATCACAGAGGACCATGGGGCGAAACTATATATAGTGTGGCTCTAAGTGATCTCGAAATCGAGACATAGTTGTTCTCGGACTAGTGTGTTACCATTAGATCAAAGTCCCAAGCACAAACCTATACAATTACAAATATTTGGAGATCTTTCTTTAAAACAAAATCCTTTTTAATAGAATAGAATAGAATAGAATAGAACAACTTTTATAATCTTGGAGGTGGGGTGAAAGATTGTGTTAATAGGAGATGTTATTTTTTTTGTTTAAAAAAGAAAATTCAAAAACAAAAAATAGGAGATGATTTTTGATACAAAAAAATGATAGGAGATGATTTTCTTTTTTAAACAAAAAAAAATTTGTGTTAATAGGAGATGATTTTTTTATTAATAGGAGATGTTTTTGATACAAAAATCTTTCCAATATCTTCATAAAAGCTTACTGCACTCCTAGAATGATTAGCTGGGCAGAGGATCAACTAGTGGGGCGTGAAATACTACCAAATCCGCCCGAAAATTTGATGTATTCTTCCAAAAAACTTAACCAAATATGTGCATATCGTATATCATCAAAAAGATCCTTGAGAGAGCTTTCTAAAGCAATATAAGGTAGAAGGTGTACTTAAGCTTTAAAGGAAGAATTGGGAGTGAAAAGTCAAACATCATACTTTATTCTTTTAGCAAAAATTGGCATGTTGCACATACACAAGAGTTGGACATATCCAAATTACTACACTTGGGCTCATGAAGACTCAAAAACTTGTCGTTGGTATAGAAAGCTGATTATACGTGCTGAAAGTTGGGGCATTCAAGAGAGGAAGCCAAACACAGATGTGGACATTAGGGATCTTATACAAAGCAAGGTGCTTGAAAAGATGTGGAAACAAATAGGCACAAAAGTGAATTTCCATAAGACTAAAGTAAATCCTTTGCTTGTGTTGGTGGAACAAGAATACACCTGTTCTGATGTCTCTGAGAAGGGCAATTGTCAGATATCGTACAAGTTCTCATAGATTAAATATTAAGCCAGGTAGATGTCATCCTTGCCACGAGAAAACTGTAGAGTATGTAATTCAGGACAGGCTGAGGATGAACATACTTTTTCATTGAGTGTGAACAATACCAAGACATACGAGACCGACAGGCAATGACTGAAGATGTATTTTTCTCGTTACTACAACTTGACGAAAGCAAGTTAGATGAATAAATCTTTGTATATTGTCACTTCTTGACTTTAAAGGTCTTACGTGACATGAATCAATATCTTCTTCTTACATATATAAAATTATTAGTTAACTTTTTGGCTTCCAAAAATAAACAAAAAAAATTCCAAAATGTTTACATTTGGAGCCGAATTTTGTTTTTCCAGCATTGCCCATTTGTGTGCAGGAGATAGCCACCCTGCCCGCCGTGAAATTTGCATATCATGAGCTCTCTGAGACCAAAAAGCTTCTAAAGGGTAAGCTAAGATATGCATTATATATTTCTCTTCAAGTTTTACACTGGCCTGATTCCGAACAATTGATATGTTTTGTTGAATCGATCTATAGGTTTGTGTCAGAAAGAGATAGTAATTTTGCCCGATGAAATATGGCTTGAGAATGCTAGAGAATATTAGGATGCAGGAACATACTGTAAAATGGACGGAATAGGGGTGACCCTGAGTGATTCGATGCTGGGCTAGAAAAATTAGATATAAAGCTGTAGCAAGCAGGCAAATTGTATAGGTATAGTTTTTTGTGTCACAAAGACAGAGCATCCTGATTTTATCCGGATAGATAAGTAGGTTTTGCACCCTATGCAATGGAATCGATGGATATATATTTACTGGCAATGGATTCTGGCAATGGAATCGATGGATATATATTTACTTCCTTTTCTGATTATGTCGTTCTCAAAGGGTTCAATATTTTCTTTTTTTGATGCAAGCATTGCTTGCTTTATGCTCTATTTATGAATTGCAGATAAGAATTTGTTGGATAATTCATTGAACAAACAGTTTTTTTTGCTGGCAATTTCTTCAAAGGTCAATTCCTACATTCAAAATATTTGCTACACAACATGTAAGCATGGACTGCTGTCGAAAGAGTTGTGGCTCTTATGTGCTTGCAGAAATGCACCATGCAGTGAAAGTCTAAGGGTTAATGTGAGAGACAATGCTTTGTCGTCTAGGGATCTGCACTATTTTGATTGAGGTTCAATTCTTTCATAGGGTTTGCCAATGCCTTTTCCATTAGAACGGTCTGCTTCCTTTGCTCTTTCAATTCTTATCTTCTATGGATTTGTTGTTTCATTGTGATCTCAAATTACAACTTAAGGTTTGCCAAACAACTCTCATCTTTCAAATTTCAGCAAATGTAGCCTCTTATCTTTCAAATCTCATCAACTGTGATTTGTTGTGTGCATGTGTTTTATGTATATAGTATAGTGGGCTTTCCTGCTGTGGAAACAAGGCGACGCGCGGCAGCGCGGAGCCGTGTTGACACAGCAGGAAAGCCTACTAAATGGGCTTCCCTATAACGTGGAGGACAATTAGGTGATGTTCTGTGCCACGTGTCAACCATCCGACGGCTGGAGCAGAGAATCGCCACAAAAAACAATGAGTAATTTTGTTACTATACTTCCCTGGAAATGAATGTCCCCTAAAAATTGCCACGTGGCGACATAGGGTTGGACGAGAGGGCAGAACAGCACCTAACTGTTCTTCACGAGCTAGATGAAGTATCGACCCACATGTTTGAAACCATTGAGAGCCTTATGCCAGCGTGAAACCATTGAGCCGTTAAGGTTGGGATAAACTATGCGGGGAATTTTATCTGGAGGGTTTTTTTTTAGATGGCTTGGAGGGTTCCATGGGAGAATATTCTTTGGAATATTCTATTGTGGCATGTCGCACCACTTGCCATTTTTTTTCCCATCTAGCAAAAGTCACTATAAGACCTTTTAAAATAAAACAATTTTGCGTTCATCTAATGAACATGTGTATTGTGAAGGTTATAACATATACCATAGTGAGATCAGTTTGAGTCAACATTTAGCGAAATTGCTGATTACCACACTACTAACTATTATAATTTGATATGGAAATCTTCCTACCAAGAACTGTTTTTCCTCAGGCGAGGACCCTTTGGAGAACAACCTCTGTCAATACAGGCTGAATGATGTCCAAGAAAAACCTGGGGTCGTGGTTCAGGACTTTCGCAAATACGTACATCAGATGTTTGCATGGAATGTATATCCTTTTCAGTTCTCTACCCATGAAATCCGGGCATGTGCAGGTGGGATGCTTACATACCCTCACTGTATAAGTTTCATCTGGTCGACGCAACTCGTAAGCAACATCCCTATTGGTGATATTGACCTTTACAGACTCAATATCACACTCCAGTTGTAAAGCTTGATTAAGCTTTGTTTCAGCTTCTACACAAAGCTTCCCTCGTCTGTTCATGCGCTTGCCAAAACGTTCCATGAAGTGGACAGAGCTGGTCAAAGTAGAACAATTCACACTAGCCATATCGGGCATTGAGTTCCGTGGGGTAATCCCTCTAACGGAATAGTTCTCCCTCTCCAATGTTTCCAACTCTGCACTAGTTATATTTATTCCTTTTGCCACAGGCCAATCTGCTGGACGAGTTGGTATGGCTATGATGCCTGCAGCTGGATAGTAAGTATGCTGCACATTTTGAGGACAAAACCAAAACCTTTGTGTGACTTCTCTCCCATTTACTTTCCTTTGTCCAGTGAAGCATGGTGCAATAGTAGACTCTGTACGAACTTTATTAATTTCAGCATTGCATCTTCGACCATTGGACTTTATTCTACCTTGACATCTTATTTTACTACCAGGCTCTGTTCTTCTAATAGCCCATTCCCCTAGCAGCAAATCATACTCCTGTACAAGGTATGTAGCATCATCAAAGATTATATTCCGCTTTGCTGAAGCATCTACCCTAACTCTAGACCGAGTATGGGCCCTCTTGTCTGGACGATGGCTACCGGAACCCACATCCTTGTTATATTCCGTTCTATCTCTGGTCCTTTTTAGCACAGTCTGATTGTTTCCTTTTGAACCTGCATGAATGGGCCTTAAACCACTATGTAAAACTGTCGAGTTGACTGCGCTGACACAAGCAGATGGAGTAACGTTACTAGTAACTGGAGTGCCCATTCTGCACATTAAGGTATCCATCCCTGGACCTATTCTAACAAAATTGTGTTCTCTATGTGCTTTGCACTTTGTACTTTGCAGCACAGCTTCTGTCAGATCGTACAAGCATGCATCGTACAAGGATAATTTATTCACGTACCCTCTTGATGCTAGCCAACTAGCATGCACAGATTCTGATAGATTAGTGTTAGGGATTTGAGCTCTGCACAAATTTAGATGCTCTTGTCTATGCTCTTGGAATATGTACTTATTTGTGTGTCGTTGAAGACATTGTTCCCAATGGAACTTACAGCCACGTTCCTTTCCTTCCATGGGCTGGCCATCATTGAACACAACCCGAATTGCATTCCAATTAGCCTGAGCTTCGTCTGCCATGAATCCTTTGAACTGAGCAGGTGGTGAGTTCCTTAGTATCATAACTTTGTTTAGCTTTGTCCAGAACTTTATCTGAGCTTCCGTATCCTCCGTTTTCATGTCACATGTTGCTATTGTAAGAAGGCAACGCATACTGCACATTTCAAAAATTACAGTAAGTAAATAAGTAGTTTGAAATGGCAAGTGAAAAACATGACAGATAAGAATATCACCTTGGGTCATACACATGACATGCTAAAGTAGTCCACTCAACAGTGCGTTTTACGTGGTCAAAATGTACCCAAGAGTTTTCTAAATCTCCTCCTGGACGCATTCGATTGACGAGTTCCACTCCAGAACCTGCTCCTGTTGTGGACATTTTGAAGATATAGCATCGACCATTTTCTTCATCATGAAGTTGGTATGGAAATTTGGAACCGTGGAAGAATTGGTATTTGCAGTGCTGTTTTAAGTATATGATCTTTCCAACTTCATCTTTTTGGTGGACTTTATTTTCAAGACTCTTATTTATCCATTGACGTATCCTACAAAAGAACCAATTTTTAGAAAATAAAGAGCATCAAGTAGTTACAATTTAAACTTGAGCATAAGAATACTTTCTTTTGTTGCAAAGAGGTTGAAGTTGCTTCAAAAGATTGTCTATTTTATCTCTCCCCCACAACTGTATGTCATCACAATCAGTAGTTGTTATCAAGTTGTTGACAGTGAGCTCCATAGCTACCTCCATCTGTATCTGTTTTGCACCCTTCTTGCTTCCTATAGAAGCATTAACTCTACTATTGACCATCTGGTGCAGCAAATGTATTTCTTCACGAGTTGGAGGAGTTCTGATAGGATGATCATGTAAACCAACATGAATGGATAATCTTGTGTGTATGGCTTCGTCAGGTATAACATAATATATCACGCAACTGCATAGTGCGAGACACGTTGGCTGTTCCTCACAGTACTCACAAGCTAGAATTCCATGTGAACGGGATATAGGACCAAGTGCAGGTAGCTGCTTCATAGTTCGCTTCCACTGGACATCATTTGGCACACTTCTGGAAAGAAAATAGTCACATGTTGGATTCATGCACCTTAAATGACCACAGCACTTGGAATATTTAACTATGCCATCGAATGAATGACTTGTCTTCTCGGGCTTCGTCCAGAGATGTGGATCAAACTTTCTTTCCATGCCTGCCATAGAATTCAAGTCATCTGGAGGTAGCTCAAATACCACATTGCCATTGTAATTAGAGGGTAGACATCTCACTGATATTGGTGCAGTAACAGATGAACACAATCTCTTAAGTTTGCTAGATCCAAAACTACCAACAAGTGTTTGAAACGTGGAAACAATGTTTACAGTACTCTCACGAATATGCTGGATCGGACTGTCAACAATTATTGGTGCATGAGGAGTGCTGACCTCAAGAATAATAGGCGTGCCTTCGACTGTGACAAAGTTCCCATTATAGGCTAGGGCCACATACACACTCTGCCCCTCTTGATTCACAACTTCGTCAAGAAGAATTGTCATTCCTCTACCACTCTTAGATTGCACAACACACAATTTTTCATTACGAAATTGGAAACTCTCACACAACCATTTCCTAGACAGTTGATATTCTCCATTCACAAAAGAGCATACCATTCTCAATGTTTTACCAGGTGATGAGATTATCACGTCATTTGCAGTGAAAGAAAGAATCTCACAGTCGTTTGCAGCCATTGCAACAACAAATAACTTCGTGCTACACAGAACTCTTCCGCAGGAAACTAGACTACTAAAACTAGAATAGCTAACTTGAATACGTTGAACAATCAATTGAGGTCCTCAAAATAATTAATTACTGTCACGAATATTCATAATTAATGAATTGCACGCCAACAATTTCGTATGCTAATTACAAAATGCAATAATTTCAGCCGGTTTAAAACGTTTAAATATTTTAGGGCGTGTGAAAATGTAGGCGTTAAAAAATAATGTATAAGAGAAGCAAGAATTTGAATAATGCCTTTGCAACCTCTTTTGCTTTTGAAAAAATAGATGTTTTGTTGTTCGTGAAATCTGTATGGGAATTAATGATTTTTTAACCTCTATTGTTTTTTTAAAGTTAATTTTCGAAAAAAACCTCGAAACATTCCTCTGTACGTCGGAAAATATCTCTGTACCTGTGTTTTTTCAAAATACCTCTCCCAAAATCGTTCGAAAATCATCTGTTCTTGGAAATTTGTCTACCCATTACAGACCTAGTGCGGCGGCGCACTCCATCCAGCAAGGTAGGCTCGATTTGAATAAGCTGCATGATTTGCATGATTACCATGATTTCCACGATGTTTTCCATGTTTTTTCCAGCTGCAATCCGACCTAGTGCTACTGCTACTGCTTCAATCCGACCTAGTGCGGCGGCGCACTCCATTCAGTAAGGTAAGATCTGTTTTGGAAAAACACATGTCTGTGATTTGTGAGGGCAAACTTCTGAGAGATTTACCATGCCTATTTTCAGCTGTATTCATATCTAAATCCTTGCTCCAGTTATGTAAGCTGCTCAAGCCTTTCATACCTCTGGATTTAATAATCAGTTTATACGGTTTCATGCCCCAGCTCAGAGTTTCATGCCCCAGCTCAGAGTTTCATGTCTCCATTAGTGTAAATATACTGGAGATATTTACCGCCCATGCTTGCTTTGTAAAGCCATGCAGCTCCCCATAACAGTTCATCCTGTACATGAATAATCTCAGTATTAGGGCAAAGTTTGCTTGATCAAACATGTAAACAACTTCGCCAGAGTAGTCATACCTGAAAACCTGAGTAAGAAGTGTACAGAACGGAGAACATTGATGTAGCTACCTCTGAATTTGTCTGCAAACTCAAACATCTGCCATAGCCAGGTTAAAGTTAGCTAGGTGCAAGGAAAAAAAAGGAAGAAAAAACTAGTTTATGATGTGGTTTTAGCAAAAGCAATGAGATATATACCGCCTAGCTTGACCGGTGGAGTCTGTTGGAGTAAGAAGGGTCACATTGTTCGAAAATCATGGATGCAAAGAAAAGGGGGCGGTTTGCCTCGGAAGCAACATCTGAACCAGGATTTTCTTCTTTGACTTTATAAGCAGTTCTTGGAGTATCCATATCTTTTGGTCTCTCTCAGCATTGGTGATCAGAGTTAGGATCTCCAACCTGAAATAAGTGAGAAAGAAGTGCATTAGAGAAATGCATGGATTGATTTGCTCAAGCATTTTTTTGTTTCTACAAGAACTTGCTTACCTGAACCCAGAGCTCAGTTGGACTTGTGTATGCTTTGAGAAAATAGTCACTGGCCCACCTAACTGCAGCTTGTGCATGACCCAATTCTCCTTCTTTTGAAAGCTGGTTTCCATAGCTCCATGATAGCATTGTTGTTGTAAATGCCATTGGAAAACCAAACTTAATGTTGTGCCCAGAATCATAATATCCTCCAGTCAAATCTACCTGCAAAATGTTTGGTGGTTATTTCAGTTACTTCTAATCCTTTACAAATCATTGGCTTAAAGATAGCTGAAATCAGTTTTTCTTTTTTTTCCTTTTTTTTCCCCTTACATTTTGAAAATGTCCATCTGTGAGTCCAGAATCACACCTCCAATGCATTCTTTGCTCTGGAGGAAGCTTTTCTGATCCCATTCCCTCATATAACAATATGCTCTTTGAAAGGGCATATGTCATGCGTTTGCTATTTTAAATTTTTGAAGACCTTAAATTTTGATGCTCAGAATCTGATGGCAGAAGACAAATTTTGAAGTCATGGCAACAGACTGCAGACCTAGTGCGGTGGCGCACCTCTTAGATTAAGGTAAGCTATCTGATTCACATTTTGATGTCTACGTTATCAAATTCTGTTTATGTAAGCTGCTCAAGCCTTTCATACCTCTGGATTTAATAATCAGTTTATACGGTTTCATGCCAAGTGCCATGTTTGTATTATGGTTGCCATGTCTTATTATATGGTTGCCATGTCTTCATCCCTTCCCTTACCAAACGTTTAGCACTGGTTACTAGTAAATTCACTGGTTACTAGTAAGACTTGAATACTAGTATTATTGTTGTGCCAAAGATCATATGATGTTTAGATAGAGAAGGCATAGTTTATCGTGGTACAGGGAAACCATTTGCCAAGTATTATATCTAGATAAAAGAAGCAAGTGAATCCAAGTATTAAATCCAAGTATTATATCTAAGATAAAAGAAGCAATCATAATAAGGCAAATGAAGCCTAGTGCCATGTCTGTATTATTGTTGCCTTATTATATGCCATATTTGTTGTTGTTGATAGTGGTGTCTCTTATAATGCAGAAGACAACAGACTACAGACACTAGACTGCAGACCCAGTGTGGCGGCGCACCTCTTCCAAAAAGGTTGGTTCTTTCATTCATAATGTTTGTTTGTTAAACCAAAAAAATGTTCATTGCATTCATTTTATATCTATTGATCACTTTCGGTGTTGTGCAGAATAGGGACATGGTTTGTTATGGTTCACACTAGAAACAAAACTCCCATCCCATTTGTTCCTATAGCGTACACACCACCAAAGCGAAGGCGAGAGAAGCATTCATATTCACTAGAGGTATCCAAAGAAGAAGCAAAATCTATAGCCCTTGACAAAGCGTTAACTGAATCAACAATGACCAAAGATATCGAAAGTCCGATGTCAGAGAAAGACAAACCAAATGATGTTCAGGATATGACTGCCACTGATCCAGAATTTGCCCAGGTGAGTGGTTCTCAAATTGGATCATTTTCTTTTTCTCCTTGTGAAATATTTAATCATGAACTTTGTATAGGTTTTTGCTCATGAGATGGTGGCTGACATAATGAGCAAATGTCGCATTGAGAGAGGAACAGAACCTCCCAAGATTCCCCTTTGTCGTGTTTTACGAAATGAAGCCGTGCGTGCAGTGTCAAAATCTGATACTAAAATGAGAGATATTCTTCGTAATGACGGATATTTACCTGAGAAAGGAAAGTTTGTACTATCCATGAAATCCATTAAGGGATGTGATGTTTCAGTTACAGATTCTATTCGCTCTAAATGGGATGATTATTGGAATGAAGTTAACGATGACTTTGAGAAGGAACTTGAAGCTTCCGAGGAGTGGAAGGACTTGTCAGGTAAAATGTTCCTTTGTTGGGATGGTAACCATAGAACAGTAGCGTGGATGGAGGAGATACGTTACAACCATCAATTCTGTTATGAGAAGAGCAGGCACATTCGAGTCGAAGTGTCTTTCATTGATGTGGAGAAGTGCCATGTTCAACAACTCATTTCGGCCCTCAACAGAGTTAACGAGTAAGTGGGTTGCATGTTTTGCATTGTTATGGTTTTGAATTTTGTTGATGATTTTCATGTGCATTTTAGGTTGAATGAAGATGGTGTTGTTCAAAACACAATGAAGGATACAATATACAGTGTCCACAAAATTGTTACAGCAAATCCAGAGCAATATTTTTCCAAACTGGATCCGCAATACCTGGCTACATTGAAGATTAAAGATAATGCTTCTTCCAGCACTGGCACGGAACAATGGTATCAACTACCACGTCTGGCTTACTGCAAGATACTATTCCAGGTTACATGACATACTTGTTTATTAAACCTTTTGAATTTATTTGTCCTCATTTGTGTGCTCGTAACAAAATGGATTGTCCTTGTAATTGACATAGAGGCAAATGGATAAGGAGATAGCAGTTGAATTGGCAGCAGCAAAAGATAATGATGACAAAGAGGCCTTGCGAACAGCAGCCACAAGAAGGGTCCAAGATAAATGGGTACAGAAAATGGGAAAGTTGCTTGCCATAGTCAATACTGCATTGGGTCCAAGTTGGTTAGATGCTGTTACTAGAGCTGATTTTGACACCAAAACATCACGATTGTCCATTGAAAAGTTGCTTGAAATGGTGAAGGCTAAGGTACCCAATGACATAAGAGATCGTTGGGTGCATTGGATGTCGTCTGGGTCTGCTATCCACAGCACGTATGGGATCCCTAAGGGTGACAAAAGCTTTAAGGACTGGATAAAAAAGGAAGTTTGGTTGGAGCACTTGGTTGAGAAGTCTTGTGAAGTCTTCACTGAGACTTCTTCAACATATCACTTGCAGATTCAAGTTCCACATGGTGCAGACCTGGAAAGTTGGTTCCGGGCCTTCAAATTAAAGAACAGAGCCAACATGTTCAAGCCATATCACAAACATATGTCTGCAACTACAGCTCCTGTCTCTTCCTATGAGATAGATAGAAGTTCAAGAAGAGTAGCCTATAGGTATAATAGCTATTTCATTTATTTCTCTTGTAAGAATCCGTCTAAATGTTATGTGCAATTTTGCAGATATTACAAGCACATTCTCCGTGAAAATTTTTTAGCAAATCTTCCAATTGAATTGGAATGTTGGAAGTCCACAGATGAAAATTCAATGTACTCAAAGAAGGGGAACTTGGATAGGCCAGGTGGTCTAAGTGATTATGAAGCTCAAAATTGTCCTTGGTGGATAGATCTTGCTAGTGGAGAATATCCATTAAGTGAGGAGGAAGAGTATAAGGCAAATGTCAAAGTTTCAAAGCTCAAGAGCAAAGTGGATTATAATGAAACGATAAAAAGAAGTTTGGATGCTCCAATTGATAAAAGAGATGTGAAAAGAAAGAGAAAAAATCAAGAAAAGTCACAAGCGTCTGGTAAATAATTTCAATTATTTTTTTGCATTCATGTGAATATAGATCTTGAATAAACGTGTGACACTTTCTTAAACATGTGGCATTCTCATGCGAAGAATTGATTTGGATTTATCCGAGGCTACTTCAGAGGAAGATGTCCAACATTTTGACATTGCCAAGGTGATTACAAACACTTCGCTTGAATTGCATTGTGGAGATATTCAGCGTACGTATGAACAATATTCAAGGAAGGTAGAAGCTCCAGTTTTCCAAAATGTTAGAGATTTTGCAAAGAGAAATGCAAGGAAGTTGCATGAGTACAAGAGAGGTGGTAATGTCAAGGATTGGGGGTTTGACTTAATAATTATTGATTTCCCTACAAATAACATGTCATGCGGGGAAGATTTTGAGATTCCTCCATGGAACGTATGCAACACTTCTTTAATCCAAGCTTTGTTTCTCGTTGGCACATTGTGCCTTGATGATGATGGTTTGGTTGGTCTCTATTTCTTGGTTGAACAAGCAAGAATAGTGGAGAAAGAGGCAAGATTAAAATGCTTGGAGCCCTTTAGAACTTACTACTTGCATCGGGATGCCCTTTTGGATACATGAAGGACGAGGTGGGAAGTTCACAAGCAGCGTGTTGCTAGTGACTTTATGGTCAAGAAAGGGTACTTCACCAAGCATTCAGAGTAATGTTCAATTCTCAAGTAAGTGATCTTCAATTCTATCTATTACATTATAAGCTATCTTATTTGATGTATATTGATTTTATGTTTATCTTAGTTTTACTATATCTGGTTTCATGTTTTATTAATATTTGTCCATTTCAGACAAACGTCTTTCAATCTCCAAGCAATCTCTTGATCATTTTTTCATGGAAGGCAGTAAACTTACAGCAAGTCCTACTACGCCTGGTAGGAAATCCACCGAGAAGTCCATTTCATTCATGGAGTTTATTATTGAGAATTTTAGTCCAAAAGAAGGCTTGGTATTGGACCTACTTAGCTATGAGGTTGGCATTGGTAGCATCTGCTATTTTATCTCGTCACTGCTATGGATTGGACAATGATAAACTGTTAGTGGAACATGTAAAGGCATCTCGTCTTTCAGCCTTAGCAAGTGTTTCACAAAAGTTTGATGAAAGGATTATTGATCATCCCGAGGATTCAGACGACGAAGTGGCAGAGGAAGATGAAGAACCTACATAGTATGTTTGTTTTTTTCTACTGTAATTTTTTAGCATTTGTGTCAATGCTACTTATCTTTTTTACGTATTAGCATTCTACCTGTGTATGCAGAATCAGTAGCATCACTAATGTCAACAAGGGAATCCCCAATTCAAGTGGAAAGGAGACGTCGACGTTGTCTGCTTGTAGATGATGAGTGTGAAGAAGGATGACGACTTCTTGTGGCTGTATTTTCATAACATTATTGTTTCTCATAGTGTTTTGGCTTCCGTTGTTTACTTCAAACAATTTGCTTTACAATGCTATCTTTTTCTATGCTTATACTGTGGATATGATAATAACAGTATGAACACTAAGGCAATTATATTTATTATAATAGTATGGGCAGTATGATGTATGGACATAACATAGTAAGGAGTATGGTGTATTTAGTATAATGGTATGAACAATATACTACTTTCGTGTAGTTGTATTTATTATAATATGTAGTCTAGAAGTGCATCTTTTATACCTCAGAACCATTGACAAAATTAAAAAAAAAAAAGAAGACACAATCTAATAAACCCTCTAAACCCTTCCCAGAAAAACCCTCCAAAAATTCGCACTCAACTATGCCAGCATTATTCTAGGTCGTCAAAACAACACAAAAGCAAAAAAACATAGAATAGAAACAAATTGAAACTATTCATGCTTATAGTTATTACGTGCTAACCATAAAAGAGCATATACACTTGGTTCAGACAATTTTTTGGCATTGCCATTTAGGCACATTTGAGTAACTCCTGGTGCTTTAGACACAATCACTTTTAGAACTGAACAATTGCAGTTATTTCAATCAATACACTGGAGATTGCATTTGAGTTCTACTGCCAGGCCTGCATAAGGCGTCGCGCTAAATTCTTGTATTATTGTTATTGTTATTGTTATTATTATTATTATTATTATTATTATGACATAGACAGATCAATATAACCTTGAAAGCATTCTGGTTAAGACACTATAACGATACATTTTGATGTTATTTGAACTAGAGATCATTGCTGTATTCAAATTGCCCATTATTAGGGTAATTATACTTAAAAGTGTGTAGGTTTCTCCTCTGGATGTCAAACTAGAGGCTCTAAGACCCAATTTCGAATGCTGTTATCGAACTGCTCATATAATCGTAACAGATGTGTGTAGAACTGCTTCAGACTACCAACACTAATAATGGAAATATCCATTGCCTGCACTTCTTTGTACAGAAGGGTTGCAGATACAAGCCCGAACATATATAGAGAATTGCCAACCTCACTCTGTTCATCAAGGGCACAGGGCACTAGTTGCTTCATATAGGAGGACCAACCTTGGATGGGAAAGCGACAATCCTAGGGACAGCTCGTTGGACCAAGCAACTTTGGAATCCATCTCAGAAGTTAAAGGACCTAGCTGCACTCTTTCCAGAATCTCAATCAACTAAATATCAGCAGGCTGGCTCCGGCTTTCATCAATAACTTGCTCTCAGCCCCCATCCGTGGTTTATACTGCATATCTGAAACATGGATTTGTTATTTTATTACTGACCTTTAAAATGCAATGCTGTCATGTAAAAGTAGAACACCAGCATTGGTATAGTTTTCACTATCTCCTTTATTGACGCTCCAAGTGAGATACAGCCGCTGCTGGCATAGTGATTCTAATATCAGATATGGCCTTTGTGGCAAAAAGAAAATTTCTTTGCCTGCAATGTATGTTGTCAAATTTTCTTCCAATTGCAAAACCGACCCATTGTTATCGTTTCCAATTTCTCGTAGTTTATCGCCTGATTATGCCACTTCCTCAGCACCATAATCCAGTAATTGCTCTTAAAAGTGATGTCTTACCAGTTCCACTTGAACCCATTATCTGTAACAATCAAATTGTTTTCATCATTGGTTCAATCTTCACTCTCCAATTGATGTACAGAAAACTTACCAACAACTGTTCTCCAACCACCAACATCATCATGCCTCGGGAAGTCAAAGTTCTCAATTTGCAAAATACTTACACGATGCTGGTCATCACCAGATATTGATGGGAGTACCAATGTCGAGAAGAGAGAGAAGACAGAAGAAGTTTTATAGAAGAAAAATACTATTTATCTCGGAAGAAACGTAGGCTAATCAAGTTAACGAGGGATGTTTTGCTGAAAACAATTTGGAACATACTGGAGCAGTTTGAGTGGATAAAAATAAAGCCCCTTTCACCAATGTAACCCACCTGCTTATTGTACAGATGTTAACTGTTGGCATCCTTTGGCACAAAGCAGTTCCATTCCCTTTCCAACAACATTTAACAGCATACAATTTGTGCAACAAAAAATGGAGTGCTATTTCTCCAAAGTGAATTTGAGAACCATCGTCAATAAAAGCCTCAAGCACAATTACATTGCAGTTTGTGTCAAAGTGGGGGCAAAAAAACACCTGGGATGCCCTCACCATAAACACCAACAATCAGGGTTTGACATGGTTACATTGCAGGTTTACAAAAATATTAAGCTAACCTAGACCTCAACCTGCTCCCTCAGTCGACGGATTGTACTCCTCACAGTAACAGAACTTGCAGTACTGAAAATGCAGCAACACATGGTCAATTTGAGTGTGAGTTAAGCAGAATAAGCAAAATTCAAGATGCCTAGAAACAGAAAACTTGGAGCATTAAGTCACTTACTTTAATGTGTAAGCCCCACCAGCTTTAACCTTTCCACAGTCTTTACAAGTCCAAATTCCCACTGCCTTCCTCTTCACTGCGAACTGCCCAGACAACGTGTTACCAGAGAATCCAACTAAAAAAAGCCCATCACACCATATACCTTTCCACAAAATTCGCAGAAGTACTTAGAATGCTGGCTAACCTCCATTTTCTTGATCTGCTTTCGCAAACTGGCACCATAACGTGTGCCTAGAACATAGAGCTCAAGCCATAAAATTTAACAGGAAAAAGACTCGCAAGAAATTTAATGCTATAAAATGAGATTAATTGAAACGCAGCCATCATACCATATTTGCCGACGATTCCAGCCTTCTTAGTTCTTTTTGCCTGAAGGAGAAAGTAAAAGAGTACATATGAGAACGAACAGACCTACAATCTGAAATGTTACAGGATTCAAAGAGAGCTTCTATGGCCGCTTACCATTTCGAGGCGAAGACGAAGACGAAGGGCAAGATGCGGCTCTGCTCAAGAGTGGCAAAAAGCACTTACAAGGGAACCCTAATCTACTTAAAAAGAGACCTAACCTAATCTACTTTAAACGTTTGTTGCACCCCTCGTGCCGGTGACGATTTTACACGCTTTAGTTTTGGAGCTATAAAAAAAAAGGGAAAATTTCAAAAATACCCCTCTATTTTGTGTTATTTGTGATGTGAAAATGCCCTTATATTCTTGCACTGCGACTCGCATGAAACTAACAAAGCGCCCGCAGATAGGCTTCTCATTCATCTCAGCAGATTTCTACAATGGTGGACAGTGGATAGCCGCACACATGCGAACTACCCATGAAAAATAAAGGGAAAATCCAATTATAACATTTGGACCCCAAAAACAAATACAATGCTAATAGATGAGTGGCTGATGTACCTGCCGAAAGCTTATCACCGGGATTAAAAAACCCCGCCCTTTCGGGTTTTCGAGGAAAAACCCTAGTAATAAGCCTTTGAGGGGGCTTAGACAAACGTAAAGGCATAGAATCGCCCCAAAAACCCCGCGCATGGAGAAGTCAAAAGCGGATGGCTTCGCCAACCAACTGCGCACGCACATCACCAACAACAAACGAGAAACATACCAAAGAATAGCATCACCCGGTGAGTGGAAAAAAACATCACCCACCGGGTGGAAAACATGATAAACGTAACTTGTACAAAATATAGTAAACAAAGAAGGGGGAGGGTGGGTTCAAAGAGAATAAGGATGCTGAGAGAAGAGGAGCCTTACCGATGAAACGTCGATGAAGAACTCGCAATAAGTAGCAAACGCCTAACCCGACGAACGGCCCAAAACGCATGCGATGCGTGCATGCGACGATGTACAATGCATGCATGCTCGTCTTGGAGCAAGAATGCCGATTCGCTACGCGAATCGACGACATTCTTGCACTGCGACTCGCATGAAACCAACAAAGCGCCCGAATACCAAAGGACTTCCTTAACAAACTAGGATCGAGGACGAAGGTCACAGGATGAAGGCTAAAGGCCTAAAAAAGGACAAAGAGGAAAGCAACGCCAAATTAGCCAAACCAGTGTGAAGAAGCCCCTCCCCCCGCCGGAAACAATTCAAAGAGAATAAGGTGCTGGCGAGAGAGAAGAGGAAGCGCCGATGAAACGTCGATGAAGAAATCTGCAATAAGTAGCAAACGCCCAACCTGACGAACGGCCCAAAACGCATGCAATGCGTGCATGCGACGCATGCAATGCATGCATGCTCGTCTTGAGCAAGAATGCCGATTCGCTACGCGAATCGACGACATTTTGAGATGTTATCAAAATGCCCCTGATACTGATATGGCTACGAAACTACTAGTAGCTAGAGATAAGAAGAATGATTGGAATGAGTTTCAGGCAACGGATGGCTTTGGCATAGGGCGAGATCACTACTATGGAGTGATAAATTGGAGCTGATGATTTGGGCTTTTAATCAGATATGGAAAATGATGATGATCCGGTTATGGAGCTTGCAAACATTTCAGTTTCGAGCAGGGCCAGAAGCAACAGGTTGAGAAAACCCTTCTTGGGGCAGAGTAAGTTTCTCTTTTGTTTTTTGTTGTAGGTTTTGAGCAATGGCTCCAATTCTCAAGAAGCTGTCAAATTCTCCACTTGTTGTACAAATTACTAGCAAAATCCATCTACAATAGTGCTTTGAACTTCCTATTGGTTGCCGGATATATGCAACCTAGAAGCAACTCGCATGCATGCCACAATTACCTCCGAAAAAACACTGAAGGAAAGCTCTGTGGGCCTGCCACAATTATCTTCAAAAAAACTCTGGAGGAAGGCTCTGCAGCTCTGGGCATATCTTTGTCTAGTTTTGGATCACTCTGCTCTTATTTTAAAGCATAGACTGCAAATTCACAGGGCAGAAAGGTCTGGCATTGCACCAGTGGATACCATACTAACCGATTTTTGTGAAAATCGCCAAATTTTGAGTTGCTACTGGTAGATTGTTTGTTAGATTCAAAGCTAGCGCTACAGGGATCATCTGAAAGCTATAGATCAAGGGGTATTTCGACAATATATCAAAATACAGGGGTATTTTGATAAATACCTCAAAATAGAGGGGTATTTTTAAAATCTTCCCAAAAAAAAAAACTAGCAAAAACGCAAGCTTTTGGCAAGGTAAAATATGTTAGGTTTATGGTTGTTCATATGTTTGTGACTTTTTTATTCATTGTTCTTGTTTTTTGTTTTTGAGGTAGCAGTTTGAAGGACCTCGCTTAGCTTACGTGCTTTTGCATAGTTGATGTGCATGTGATACATTTGATATGTTTTTTGTCATGTCATTGAACAAGATAAGATAAGATAAGATAGATTTTTACGTCCACGGGAACCCAACAGGCTATGGGACGGCACATGCAAGGGCAACAGCCCATCTAAAACCTGGGGACTAGGCCCCATCACCAAACACAATAACCAAATATTAAAAGGCTACCAAGAATAAGATAAGATAATGCTAATGCTAGTAGTAAATTTATGCTTCTAAAATTATCTAGACATAGCCAGTCCAAGGATTGGAAGGCCATTGATCTAGAATAATTGCTGCGCCTCCCCTGTACACTGCCCCTTTCTTTTGCAGGCGGGCTGCCCTCACCTTGCAGAGCTCCTCCTTACGGTTACACAATTGAAGAGGGGAGAGGTCCTCCTGTACTGAGAAACTAGTCCCTCTGAGATGGTTTCCATGCTGAAGAACATGTAAGCGGCTAAGAGTGTCTTGAAACCGAACCAAAAGATGGCGAGGACGATCAGGTCTTGCCGCTCCCACCCTAGTAGCGGAGACAACTCCACCAGCCTTCACATGCATGACATCAGTGAAAAAATGCAAAGCAGCATCCATATCAGAAAGGGCATCATCTTCTGCCTCTGCAACCCCTATAATACGCAAGTTCAGGCTCCTAGTAACAGAAGATACTGAGGTAGCCTGCTCCTGTTTGCTAGCGCGGCACTGCGACTCCTGGTCCCCTTGGGATTGTGGAGATGCCTGTACGCCCACCGCAACATATTCCCTTTCCAATGTCTGCACTTCCGCTTCAACATAATGTATAATAATTTACATTTGTCCAAACTAAACGATGTCAATAAAGTCATTGGCAATTCATCTACATATACTAGTCCATCATTGCTTGTATATAGAAAAATTGATTTGTGTTTATGATTGTCCATGCTTATTAATGTTGTTGATGATATGCAAGAGACCTCGGGCAAATATAAACATTACAGCATTATCTGAAGTGCAATGCTCGGCAGGCAAATCCAAGCTTTGCGGAATCAATACTATAACTAACTAGCTCTCAACAATCCAAGCTCGATAATGCTTATGCCAGGTTATTTGGGTGTAAGAACTTGGTTGTGGCCAAATAAGCACATGCTGTAAGTCAAATTTTAGTTCTGACTGACTGGCAGACTATATATCTTGACAATAAAAAATACTTGGACGGACATGAATCCATCCAAGCTTAAATAAACCATGTTTATCATGGATATCAAAGAGTTCCTCCTCGTTGACCGTTTGGCACTATACAAGAAAGAGATTACAAGATCAAGAATCAACATGACAATATTAGCAAGAAAGGTATCAATCTATTGTAAAAAACTTACTGCATTTGAGGTCCCTCCCTGCTTAAGGATTGATCAGGTAACTATAATGTGTTCAAACAATTTCTGTAACCTAGGATATGCAATGACGACCTCTTATAGCCAATAGTCAGAAAAGGGATTTTTCTAGGGATGGAGTTAAGATTCCAAGCAAGAAACAAAAAGAACAATGAAAATATGGAAAGCAAACTTTTACCTAAATGCAATCATAAAACAAAATGTTATGATGACCGCCAGAACAATTGAACTTCCTCGTTAGATATATGCAGGCACCATATTGAATCCAATACTCATTTCTATCATGGGTGTGCAGATTTTAGTATGAAACCCATCCCTGCCGGTTGCAATGAAGTTTTTAGCCCCTTTCCCTTTCGTTGTTTGTATTTCGCATTAGCAATTTTGTTCTAATTACTTTCTTTGATTTCAACTCTATAGAGGGAAGCCTAATGCTGCTTCAGGTGTTTAATGCTTAATGTAGACGCACCCAAACCAACCATGTTTCATGTCGTCAATCAACCTTCATACACATTACTCTTACCAGGTAATTTAAAGGGGGCTATTCATAAGGTCTTTTGTAGGTAGAAGGATTTTTGTAGCAATTGTTGTTATAGGACAGGAAAGTTCTCAATTTACATATAAAATGTTAATTTGAAACAGTTGGGAACATGGGCCTGGTTGATCCAGGACTCCAGAATGTGGCATCTTCTATAGTTGGGAGGATAGTTTTCCTTATCAGTTGCCTTTCCCAAGTTATGTTGCAGGAAGACGTGACTTGTGTCTTCCTTTATTTTGCTTTCGGACTCTATGCTGCAAAAGACCAAACAGGCATGGGCTTTTGCTCCATGCTGCAAGATGGCTCTAAACCATCTCAATGCCACATGTGGTGCATACTTCCTTTCATATGATTACAAATTGCAAATCATTTGAGACAATATTCAAAGAACTCTGAGTCTATCAGTACAATGGTGCTAAAGGAGTAGGCAATAGTGAGTGAGTTCCAATTCTATAGGCACAAAGATTAGGGTGGATAAAGAAAAACTGAATAGAAATGCTTGAAGGTTTAGGTAAAAGGATAGGAGTGACATTGAGCAAGGTCAAATCCATGGGTATGAAAGGTAAAAATGACATCTAAATAAGAAGGGAACAAAAGATAAGGGATAAGCAAATATAAGAAAGTGGAGATTTAAAAATAGGATATATGCATCTCAAATTCCAAAGATCTCAGTAGTATCAGCACAATCAATCATCTGACACAAAGATTAGCACAAAAGAAGTAGACAATGGTGAGTGAGGTCTAGGTTCATAGGCACAACGATTAGGTTAACATTAAGTAAGCACAAAAGGTTTACTCAAAAAATTAACAGCATTCACGAGCGCAAAAGGTAAAAGTGACACACAATTTCTATCCAAGAGTGAGACCCTATAACACCACAACCCATGTCAGATGTGTGACTTTGAATCAATGACTTCTGATAAATGGGGCCTTATGGTTATATTCATAATGACATTTGAAAGGAGAGGAGCCATCATATGGAAGGAACTAAGGTTTTGTGATTAGTTTAGTCTAATTAAACGAAACTTTGATATATGGATATAATTTCGACACAGCAAGGAGGTGGCAGAGCAAGGATCTGGATTGGGGAAGAGCAAGGATGTGGTTTGGGGCAGAAAAAGGAAATTGTTCTACGACGGTTAGCAACAAAAATAATGACAGTCAATTCCTCTCCATAATTCAAAGCATATTGTTAACTGATTGTGCAGGCAAGCAATTTTTTCGTGATTGTTTATGTGACCCGCATGATCTTTATGAGCTAGCTAGCAGTGCTAGTTTTAAAAGTCTTCGTGGGCTTTATAAGATAGGTGGCATCTTTGGGGATTTGAGTTGGTCTCTATGAGGCCAAGCCATAAGAGCAGGGCTGGACATGTTCTGAGTGCGAAAGTTGTCTCAGTCACCGCAAAATATCCTGTATTGTTAAACATGAAAACTACTGCAAACCAAGAAAATAAAACATGATTGATCTTGTTGTGTTGCAGCACATGCTGTGCTTAAGGACTAAGCACCACAAAAATTTCTGTCATGAAAAAACCCAGAATTTGAATTCCAACGTAATATAAGAAACATTATCTTCCTAAGTAGAATTAAAGCATGGTGCTCGAGTTGCAGGCTACTTCTCTGATTCTCCACATGTATTCGAAAAGAAAGTTTAACATCGTTTGTCAGATCCTTTTGTCCCTGATCATACACTTTTGAATAAGTGAATGTAATGAGAACCAAATTTTAGTTTCCATTCTAATTGCAACTGCTGAAGTTCCAAAGATTGGATTTGGCAGTAGATTTTATGTTTTCTGACAAGCAATGGAGCTAAAGAAGTGAAGATCCTGCGACCCAAGACCATGAAAGTAGTAAGGGTGAGTCTATCAAATACATTGATGCTTACCAGGAGAAGAAGTGAATACCCAGCTTTATATACTTAGAAAAAGGCGAGCATACTAGAGATGTTGTAAGCCATGCTCTTCAACAACCTGGGCAACATGAATGATAACAATAGCGCTAGGTGCTTGCAGGTCAGAATAGAAATTCTGAAAGCATGCATTAAGGCCTCCGATAATCCAGGCAACAATAAGGTTGAGGCTGGTCCGTCGATCAGAACAATTAAATCAGTAGATAGAGAAAGGGGTAATGCTATGGTGTTTGGCTGACGCTAAAAGGAGTGCAAAAGGGAATTAAGAAAAGACAGATTGGCAAAGAAACTAGGATTCAAAGCAAATTCCACGACTCAAAATCCACTTTAAATCTTAGTGCTATGGATGAAAGCTAGCAGATTTAAGCATAGGAAGAAAAAGAAACGAGCAGCTAAATGGTTAACTATGCAAAGAAGTGCTAAAGTACTGGCTGCAGTAGAAAGAGGTAGGAAATAATTGCCCTGCACATGGATATAAGAAAAGAAGAATGGCCATGCACATAGATATAAGAAAACACAAGCAAACAAGACAAGACAAGCAATATTATTGAACAGCGGACATAACCTTAGCCGGCCATGGCAAGATTAATCTGAGCGGTCAGAATACAGCTGTCGGCCATGTGAAGCCGAGTTGGCTGAGGCCGATCAAACACATTTCTGCAAAAAAAATAGTTAACAAATCCTTGGCCAGTCTGCATAGCAAGAAATGCACTCTACTCAGACTGCTCGAAAATCGAAGAGGCAAAATCCAGTACAAAAAAATGGCAGCGCAAAGAGGAGACCAAAAATAAGAAAATACAAAACCTTCCATAATCTAATCACAATAGAACGAGAGTAAGAAAGGTGCACACAAGATAGAGATGATACATAGATGTAGAATAACTAGAAGAATGGCGCAAGAGCAGAGCAGTAGATGTCTAAGAAGCAGGAAACAGAGGCAGGGAAGAAATGGAAAGTGTCATGAACCTACACGAAAACAAGGAAAATACGTAGAAAATATGCAAGAAATACAGAAGAAATATGCCAAGACCGATAAAGAATCTAATATATGAACAGGAATCAAGAGTACAATGGCCCGAAGACAAGCAGGAACACGAGACAGATGCCTAGAAGGCTTAAGACTGGCGTTGAACCAGAATGGTTTGACAAGAAGGAGATGCCTCCTTATATATCTAGACCAACGGTCAGGATCGCGCCACTCCAATGGATGAGATCATGCCAAGTGTCGCGCATGCATATTGGTTCTAGAATATTCTAGAACCTCCTGGAAACGGTCCCACATATGAGAAAGATGTGAGGGGATGTCTTTAACAAATATTGGTAGCGCACTTGGCAAAAGTGTGTGAGTCGCAACTAGGAGGTTGCGAGTTCAAAGTCTGTCTTGTGCAACTGCCCATTTGCATCTGTGTGATGACTATCTTTTGTACATACGAGTATAATGTTCGTATGATATGAATATCCGTATGGTCGTCACGCCATCCCCCTCTTACGACGGCGACGAGTCCTCGGAGCTGGGGCCAGAGTACTCAAACTTGGCTTATCCGGGTAACGTCGGTGAAACTCGGCAATTTTATCAGGAGCATTAGTCAAATTCTCTGTAGGTTCCCAGGTTCTATCACTTGGCGAGTAACCTTTCAATCGACAAAGTAATACAATCTTCGGCGAAGAAACTTGGAGTCCAGAATCTCTCGAACCTTGAACTCCTCATGATCATCAATTCTACTGGTGGTGGCGACAGGGGAACGCGATCCGGGAAAGTATTGACTGTGTAGGGCTCCAATAGAGAAACATGAAATATTGGATGAAGCCGAACAACTGGAGAGAGCTCGAGTCGGAATGCCACATTGCTGATCTGAGCCGTGATCCGGTAAGGACCAAGGCGACGATAGTCAAGCTTGTTACAGGGACGTGAGGTAGGGAGGTCCCTACGAAGAAGCCAGACAAGGTGACCAACGTGAAATTTAGGAGCTTCTTGTCAAATCGGCATAATGCCGATAGCGTTCTTGTGCTCGGTGAAGATGATGCTGAAGATCCGATTGAAGAGCCTGGAGTTTCTCAAGTCGAGACTTGGCACTAGGATTGACCGAAGGGATCAACGAAGATGCTGACCAAAGTTCAGAAAGAACGGAGTCTGGCCAGTGGAGGCATGTACTAAGTTATTATAGCGAGGTTCACGCTAAGCGTGAACTGGAGGTTTGACAGTTAGAGATAGCAGTGTTCAATGAGGTTATGTAGTGTGAAATATGGATGCATAAAGGGTACGTAGCTTAAAATGTGGATGCATACTAATTTAGCTTCAAATTCACGCCAAGCATGGTTCACAATAGGAGCTACCAACACGCCAAGCGTGAATTATACTAATTTAGCTTTAAATTTATGCCAAGCGTGATCTCTTGTTTTGAAAAGCATTCTAAAAATGTTTATCTTCTTTTGCGTGAATTGCTTTGTTTTAAAAGCACGCCTGTCGTGAATTGCATTAGTAGCTTAATTCATTTCACGTCAGGCGCTTTCTATGTTGATCAATTCAGTTCTATTCAAATCGCGCCCGGCGTGTTTCTGTTCTATGATACTGATTCAATGTCTGTACTATTGTAGTCCATACATGGAGCAACTACGCCATGCCCGTCAACAGTGGGTGGAATATGGCTGCCCATTACCCACCAGACAGGGCGGGTCAAAGTCTGCGGCATTCAAGCTACTGGAGCGGACTCTGTCGCAGACAATTATACAGGAGAAGAAGAAGACTGCAAGAAAATCAAAGAAAAAAGGTGGTGATGACATTGCAGATCCTTCTGATAGCACATCTAGCAGGTCAGGTCCAACAGACTCGTATAAGATTGTCTTTTGTAAGGAGGCAGTATGGCACAAGTGGAATGAATTCTGGGACGCTTATGCAGAAAAGAAGCTGCCAGATACTATGGGTAGGGTGCCTCCTGTTGATGTAAGCATCTTTGACTTGAATGTGACAGAGATGAGAAAGACTCAGGGGCTAGACGACACTGAGACCATTTGGATTTTAGACCAGTGCCTGAAGAAATCACACTTTCACTAAGGATAGGATGTCCTTCGTTGAGTGCTGTAGTCATGTGAAGGATGTACGTATAATGAAGTCAGCTGTAGGAGCTGAGTTACAAAGGTTATCGGGGGATGTGGCATTATCTGAAATTAGATTGCTGGACAAATACAAGGTCAGTAATGATGACATCAAGAAGTTTGTATTCTGGTCAAAGGACTTCCTAAAGAATTGGAAGGCTAAAAATGCAAAACATAAAGAGACTCTACCCCCTAAGGTACTGGCCGAGTTGAGAAGAAAAGTGGCCCCTGTGAAGAAGATTACTAGAGAAGAAGACACTGTCCAGTATTCAGTCTCCACTGGGTACAAAGGTCTCTTGCCAGAATCAACTACTTGCCTTATAAATATATCACTCTTTGTGTTGGACAGTAGGGGTGGGAGAGGAGATATGGGCATGAACCAGAAGGACTACAGCATCTTCTTTACCAGCTATATAGGATTGACAACTGAGAGGTCCTTTACTATTGTCATCGTTTGTCCTTTGGGTGACTCACATCTGCATGTACTATCCACTGCTCATGATTTGAAGTGCCTCAAAGTAGTTATTAGGGAGGGATGCCTAATATATGATGTTAAGGATAATGAGCTGCGAACAGCATGGAAGATGGCACATGTGATCTTCATTATGATATCCATGCTGTCAGACGGGGAATATGATAATGCTAAGGCCAAGGGTGACAATAGCAGTGTATGGGAATGTTTTCTTCTAGATGATCCAGACTTAACAACTATATTCTATCATACGAATCAGGATCAAGATCAGGAACATG
The DNA here is from genome assembly GCA_021234155.1 of Isoetes taiwanensis. Taxonomy (NCBI): domain Eukaryota; kingdom Viridiplantae; phylum Streptophyta; class Lycopodiopsida; order Isoetales; family Isoetaceae; genus Isoetes; species Isoetes taiwanensis. The sequence goes on from JAJEKV010000072.1 coordinate 5,069,859, forward strand.
ATGAGTCAGAAGAGGATGAGGATGAGGATCGGGACCCTCTCCTAAGTGGTGAAATCAAGTACAAGCTACTAACTAAGGAGAAGGGCCCCTTAAATAAAAATGGATTTCCCTCGTCTATGGCTGCTTACCTCGTCGAGGCATTTGCTCCAATTGATACAACGTGCTTGGAGCTTCATGTTGGAGGTTATATTGCCCGAGAGGCTCTTATGGGTGTTAGAAGATGTCACTGCTTTGTGAGTGATGAGCAGGCCAAAGACTTTCTTGAACCATTCCTCATGCATGTACTTGTCAAATCTCCTAAAGGTCCTTATGGCAACCTGAAATCTTCAGCAATCAAAAGTCTCGTGGACTTGTCCAATTCAAAAATGGACGATGGTTCTGGTGAGGGAACTAGTAATCCGCAGCCTGATAAGGAAAGTAATGACCAAGTGGCTGCTAAACTGGCTGCTCAAAGTAATGTGATGAAGGCAAACACTCTAGTGATTCACAGGTTTGCCAAATCAATACTAAAGTAATGTCAGTTGTGAAGGATGTAGAGGAACTAATAGAAAATAACAATTCTAACAGTCAGAAGAGCACGGAGATTAAGGGTGGCGAAGGGGAGAATGACGCCGACGACGGCAGCGAAACTGAAGATGATAGGTATGGCCTTACAGATGAAATGGCGCTACGCATGATTTAATTTATCTTAGCTTTGAATTAAATCGCGCCAAGCATGCTTTGATTATATTTCATTATCACACTAAATCACGCCGAGCACAATTTGGTTAAGACTAACTCAAATCACGCCTGGCGCGTTTGTATTATTTGTGTGATCATATCTTGCTGACCAGATACACGTTTGATGTTTCAGCTTGCCTTGCGTTTCTAAGAAGGTTGTGGTATTCGACCTAAACGGAGTCCTTTGTAAGACTTTTTCGAAACATAAAGTGGCTAGAGATCAGTTTCATCAGACACCAGTAGAATCAAACACCAAGTGGATCTATCCGCGGCCGCACTTGAAGGAGATGCTAGATGAGGCATTTAGGTTATTTCGAGTTGGTATTTGGTCATCCATGGAACTAAAGAACATCAAGGATACTTTGGAGGCACTGGGGGAAATGCGTAGACATTAGTTGACCTTTTGGGATCAGAACAAATGTGTGAAGTTCACTAATCCCAAAGATCCAACTGGCAAGCCTATCTTCATCAAACACTTGAGTAACATGATGGACGAACTTGGTATCGAGAATAAGGATGATATAATCATAGTGGATGATGATGCTCTCAAATGCTTCTACAATCAAACGCAGGCCCTGAATCCACCATCTTACGATCCAAAAAATTTTGCGACAGATGATTTTCTGGTGAAGTTTATGTCTATTATGAATAATTTGGCTATGGGGATGATGGTGCGTGAAGTGTTAGATTCACACCCAGAACTAGATAGAACGGCTGACATAGAACCACACCTTGTTAAATACGTGGAAAAACATGGATTGATCCCTTAATGTTTTATTGGAATATATAATATTTTTGTATGATATTTGTGTCATGTATCCATAATTTTGGGTCTGCAATTGTCTCGCAAATAATGCAACCTGTTATTATCAAACCTAATATTTTCATCTAAATGCTGTTCAATTTTGGTCTCATCTATCTTAGCAACTTGCTCTTCATTTTTGCATGTTTTAATTCGCATATGAAATGACATACGTGAATTGCAACCTTATGTTATTTATCAAGTAAAAAAAAGATTAAAAAGATCAAAAACCCCCTAGAAGAGCAGGTTGGCGTGATTTTGGAGTTGACATAATCCCAATTTAATTGGATGATGGTTTAATGGTCTCATCCAGCCCAAATCCAACAGAGGCAAACCTTTTCAACCTGCTCTGTGCATCTGTTTGCTAAGTACAATAAACATGCACATATCCCTCCCCAGCCTCTTAGCAAAAGGCTCAGGAAGCCTTGCCTGGATGCCACACATATGCAATACCTGGAGCAGCAATAATGCTCATCGTACAGCCAGAATGATTACTCCCATCTCCTATTTCCCTTGATGTCACATTTCAGAAGAAAAACCCATTAGTAGAAGTGGAATGAAGAAAATAAAAGGCAGCAAAAAAAAGGTCCATGTCGCAGGAAACTACTGTATATGGACATGACAAATACATAGAGCATTTTATGTAATGCAAGAGCCTGATGCAATAAACATCATTCTAAATTCAAAATATGGAAACTATGAAAGGGATACATACAATATGGCAAACTGTCTCGACTCCCTTAAACCAATAAAGATTGAAAGATGCCAAAGCTCCGAAGAGAAGTCCACGAATTTAAGCCATAATTATAGAACCTGCAATGGAGAGAAAGCATAAATAGCAAGAATGAAGCTTAAGCAAGCTAGAACACTAAGAAATTAACCTGTATGGCACTGAAATTGAGTTCGACACATTCATATCCACAGCCTGCCCACCAGATTGCAGCAAATACAGTGAGATTAGACCCAATTCAAAATAATAAAGAAGGGGTTGTTATCCAGGCACTTTCTCATAGATTCAAAAGACAGATGAATGCAAACTGATTTAAAAGTGGGATTAGTGGCGCAGGTTTTCAGCGCTGGAGCAAGCCCGAACCTCATTGCATGCACGCATACTGTCTGCCCTTATCCACTCTCTAAAATTAACAAGCTGTCTTCCCATTTTAAACCATGGTTAAAAAACCCCAAAACAGAAAGATGACCTTTAAATGCAATTAAGCTGCTCAAACATGGCAAAATATATGGTTCGACATACAATAAATGAAATATTTCAAGCATTAAAAGGGATGTGACTATGTGATGGGATAACCGCAAAAATTGGGCCCTTTCTCGGAAAGGGGATTCATGTCTGCATTTTGAATGGGGAAAGCAAGTTGGATGTCATTGTGAACAGCTTTGTTCTGGGCATGTGTATTACTTGCAATAAATTGAGCTACTTCCATATTGATCTTCCTGTATCTACATACTAAAATGGAAGGACTAGAAAAGACCATTCCAATTATGTGTCTATCTTGAGAATATTTAGATTTTTCTGCCTCCAATTATCTAAAATACCACCACTCCAAAGCTATGCACTCAAATTTCTTTGTAGTTGAAGAATGTGAGCCATTCTAGTGCCAAATGCCCCGATGTTTTCCTTATGCATGCCACTAACGTACATGGAATCAAGTTTAGCTATAACTGTGTTGAAGAGAAAAAAAGAAAAATAATTAACATAGCCTCCTACCTATCAAGTGGAGTGAAGCCAGTATTGGCAATACGAAAGCATTATTTCAAGAAGGGAAAATTTCAAAAAAATAAAATAAAATGAAGAACACAATACCCATTATGCGTGCATAAAAACTTTGGAATGTTCAGTAGACCTCGGTTAATTTTCAATTGCTGCCACAGACTACTCCACTTGTACTTACCATATTCCAGTCCTATAATCAATGCACCCGTGATCAGGTCTTCTTAACCCCAACATAATCCGTGATTAGATCTTATTAGTCTTGAAAGGTTTACCTTCTATTTTCAAAAATAAATCTAGATCCAAATGTAGCTGCAAGAATGAATGAACATTCTAGAGTAATTGAGTGAAGAAGTCTTCGATTTTGTGATAAGAAAGTTGCACAAGAAACCTTAATGTGAAAGGCAATGGCAACAAACCAAACAGTTCAAATGGTCATCCAAACAGATAGGATTAAAGAATACAATATTTAGAAATTAAGATATTGAACTGACAATTGAAATTTACCTTATTTCCTCCAAGCCTAAAAAGGAATTAAGGATTTAGACTGGCGACAATTCTATAAGCACGAATCAACTTTGTTTAAACACACAATGATAGTGAAGTTCAACTCCTACATAAGTAACATACTTGGAAATAGAACGAAAGAGAAAGTTACAGCGTATTAAAGATTATTCCATGGTTGCACATGCATAACACTACCTGAGAAAACGACAAAAATGGAAGGGACAAACTGCATGAAATTGAATGAATGAAGCATGACAATCATGGCAGAACTTCAAGACCCATAACATGACATTACCTGGAGTATGTTGAACTTGGGATGCCAGAATGTCAAAAAAATGACATGATTTGTTATGTAGAGTCCAATCCCTTGTTGTCCCATTAAAATCACATAAAAATCCTGGATGCACATGCTCAAACCAATGCACCTAATATCTTACCATTGCACATAATAATTGAAATGATATGCACCTCCAACCTATTATAAGACATTCATTCAACATAACAAAATGCATTTGAAAGAAAAAGAGTGACTTCAATATCATGGCGAAGAGAACATAATGCCTATATAAATGCCAATCAAATTCCCTATATAATGCCTATATATCGCCCATATAAATCCCAATCAAGCTTGATTAGGTGAAATTTACTTCAACATGCCTATATTGGTTTAAACATTGTAAAGAAGATTTATTTCAACATGCCTATATTGGTTTAACATTGTAAAGATGACTCGTAAATCATATCAACAATAATCCTGGACCCAATAACCTTTGATTCCCAATAAACACAATGCTTTTGCACTACAAATGGCTATAGAGTTTAATTAAAATAGAAAAAATTTCAAAGACAATTATGAGCAAGAATATCTGAGAATCCATATTTAGAAACCTCTTTCTACCCACAATATACAAACTGCATTTCTCATTATGTTAACTTACGAATTAAAAATACCCCTATATTTTGGGGTTTCGAAATGCCCTTCTCCAGTCCATGGCCGCAGCAATCAGCAATATCATCACACCAATCATGCTTTGATTTTTTCCTCAGTTTCTAAGAAGCAAGAGTTTGCTTTTTGTATACAGGTGTTTATAGCAGTAAAACAAAGATACAATGGACTCTGTTTGCACTTTGTAGCTCTTCCTTATTGCATATAGTAGGATTTCCATCTAGAATGGCCAAGATTATGGTTGTTGAAGAATCATAAAAATCATGTTCTAAACTATTTTAAAAATCATATGGGCTAAATCCAACTCAAGCTGGATTCCAATTCACTGTTTTACAGCGATAAAACAAAGATGTAGTAGGATTTCCACCTAGAATATACCAAGCTGATGGTTGTCAAAGCCTGCATTTAATAAGAAAGAAATGAAAAAGAGAGTATTTGCTCTACGCTTTTAAATACCTTTACCTGGCTAATCCAGCATATACAAATTGCATAGGTAACACAAATCTTTTTGCAAGGTCGCCAAATTTTGATGATATTATCTCGTGATCCAAAACAGATCGGAAAATAGGTAGATGTGAGACTTGTTAAACAATTCCATTGCACCCCAGTAAAGTATAACACAGATGCTTGAACTTTGGATATGCCCCTTTGGACTCTAAATACACCTCTGTGCAAAGATAAGCAGCAAAACCACCAGCAAGACTTCAAAAAAGATTGAATAAGTAACTTGCTAATTTTGTTACTTTCTCAAATCACAAAAAACACCAAACTCACATGGTTGAAATGGCCAATGCCTGGGATGGCTTTTGAGGAGAACATATGTACCATAGAAGCAGCTTTAATAGGATAGACCAGTGTAAAAGAGTCCATCACGACCTGAGATAATCATAACCCGCCATTACAAAGCATGAAGTTCTAACTTTCTATAGATAATGCAAAAATGAACGCCCTTACATTTGAGTTGACGACATATGTGGTTGCACTTAACAGATAATGTGCTTCATGGAAGAAAGTTTTTCTGAGATTTATCTTGCTATGTACCTGGATTAACACTAGAGTGGTCAGGTAATGGACCAAAAATGGTCCATTTGAAGAGTTCGCTTTAAAATTCATATAAAATCAATGGTACAAAATCTATTCGAACCCTTCCTAGAAGTTCATATATGGCAGTTATGGTCCATTAGAAATATACCTAAAAATATATATACCTTCGTTCTTGTAAGTTATGCTCTAGCAAACTCAGGGGGGTAAAGCACCAAAAGCTTCATGTTTACATAAAGTCAAACTGTCTCGACAATACGATTTTTTCAAATTTTTTTATTGCCATGATATTTTTCTACACGAGATAAGGAAAATGAAACAAAAACACACATGTCAATCTGAAGTCTGTGAAGAAAGATAGGGCCATTCAAACATGATAGGGTCAAAACTGCTTTCTGCCTCCTCAGAACCAATTATGGTTCCTAAAAGGCAGTTGTAGTTTAAATACAACAACTTTCACAAGGAAATGCAGTTTAAGCTAATATTTGATATATAGGCAATTGACAAGTTTCTCCATCCCATAAAAATGTTGTTTGGCCTTGAATTTGATGTTTGGACTTTCACTTTTGATCTCAATTTTAGGTAACTTGTAATAATGATTAATATTTCCCTATATAGAGCAAAACTTACTCTATGATATCCTCCAAAAAATCATAGTATAAAAGTTCAAAATGATATGAAACCAATGCAAAAACAAGCTCATTAAAAATGCAAAAGACATGGTCACAAGAAATCAAGAAAGGTTTCTGTACCTGAGCCCATTACTGGTCCATAGGTTCATTTAAAATCAATAACTTTCTTATGTTAATTGACCTCAAGTCGAATTTTGGGATATGAATAGCTTCTGATTTACTTTAGTAATGAAAATATTTGTTGATCAAACCTTGAGGTTTGGATTAAACTTTATAGCATTAAATTCAAATATGTCTTCTATGTTTATTCTAGATTTATGCCTTGAGATATGACTTTGAAAAATCACATTCTCAAAGTGTCCCATGTCATGAAATCAATGCAAAAAAATTCAAAGCAAAATATGGAAGTTTATGACTATAAAAAGTAAAGTTAGACTGCTATGTGCAGTTCCACTTGCAGACCATTATTGGTCCACAGGACTGGAAGTTTAAAAATTAATACAGACAACATCTTAATCAATTTTGATCTCAACTTTAGAATATAGTTTATGCGTACAATTCTCTATAGGATAGAATTAATTGGTTAAACGAGCTTGCATAATTTGAGGGCAATGTTTAAGTAGAAACAACTGTGAATTTATGGGGCACTTATTCACCAATTGAATCTACATGGACTTCCACTCACACCTTTCAAAGATTATGTTATCAAAGGTAAGAAACCATGGTATCATTATGGGGACAAAATAGATAGAGCTAGTGAGAGATATATGCTCTATACCATTGGTCTAGTTATGGACCATAAATGGTTCATGCTTAATTATACTTGTATCTTTCAAATAATACGTTATTTCAATATGAAAACAGAGTTATATTGCAAAAGGAAGGCTCGTGATTCATGAAAATATAGTGTACATGAAAGATGACCTACTTGTAACATTATCCTACTAAAACTCTAATGATTTGTAGCAGCAATGGATATACCAGTTTTATACTAGTAGAAAATAACCATGTTTCTCCGTATATTTTTGCAAGAAAGCCACACAACTTACATAAGGGACAGATATATATGTCCCTTGTCATATTTTGAACCATTTGAAAGGCTTATTTGGAGGAATATAGCATGCTCTCTACAAAGCTGAGAAAAGACGATCAAAGGTAATATGATTTAATTTTTTATTCTTATACTTAAACTTCACGATCTTCACTTTCATTCATCAATAGACATCACTAGCTAGTAAGTGATGAGTTTTTAGCCTATAATTTTGGAATTAACTCAAATTTTTAGCCTCTAATGTGTTAATCCTATGGTTGTACATCATCTTTAAATCTAGTTAATTGCATGGTTAAACCCTAATGACACTATATGCAAGTTGATAAAGTAATTTTCTATGTAGATATAAGAAAAATACAATATTTGTTACCCTCGTGATACTTACAGGTGATGTTTTTGGAGCATTTTAACATAAAATTTTGTCCTAAATTCTGTATAGGAATTTCTCTTTTAGATTTTGAAGTTGATATAACTTATGAACACTCCAAAAAAACATAAGCTTGTACTTCATATAATTAAGAACCCATGCCACAAGAACTAAGCCAAAACTTGTAATAATAAGAGAGAAATAATTCCTAAACTGCAAGCAACATTTTTGAACAAAATAGGGTTTGTCTGCTTCCACAGATGTTAGATGATAGCAACCAAAACTCAAAACATACAAATCAATGTGTTCTATCATAAATAGACAAATACTCCAATTTTAGCAAGATTTAGGCCTGTTTATGCTTGTCAAATTCTCTAATATTTGAACAATCACTAGAACATATTAGGGAAGTTCATTGGTCTTGAAATTCTCAAAAGTCATTAAGAATCAAGTAAAGATTGATATGGTGGCGATATATCGCAAAATTGAAACCTCTATTCTCAGATATACTGGTTTAAGTGGCAGTGGGTAAACTGGACCAATTCTGGTCCATGGGCCAGGAATGGTCCCCGGGACCACTCTAGTGTTAAAGCCCCTGCTCGACATATGAAAAACAACTCGTTGCAGCAAAAGACATGGAGTAAAACTTACAATATATTTAAAAGAATAAGCAGACCTTTTCTTACCAATAAGATATGTATTATCAGAGTTTTTTTCATGCTCCTGAGCCGCATAAGCATGGTAACAGATAACATGTTGGCCCCTCGTATTAGCCAAAGCTTATAACCTTTTGAAAGAAAAATGCCAACAACATTAGAAAGCAGAGATAATCACAATAGCTGTTTAACACTTCAACAGGAACAAATGTAATAAATAAAATAGATTAACACATTAACATTGATTTCAAAAGCAAATACAATAAATAAAAATGATACAAAAAAGATGCAAATGTAGTAAAAAAAAAAAAACAGTTGTTATCTCTATATTGATTTCGTAATGATTGTCTCATATTGTTTCCTTCCCTTCATTATGTGATGATTTCAAAGTTTCCAGAAAACCTAAGTAGAAGTTTTGCTAAATGAACATGGAAGAAGAGCTCTGTTGCTTCGTTGCTAACACTTCCAAATCTACAAAAGATATTTATGCAAGATTGTAAAATCCAATGTACAGGGCTGCAGAAATATTGATCACAGATAATCAAAGCTCGTACAATTCAAACTTCTGTTTGCAAAAGAAGCAAAAATAAAAAGGAAAGCTTAATATAACCTTCAATCGATAAGCATTGTGCAAGGCCTTGCCTTAAACGCAAAATGACTTGTTGCGGGGATCTCCACGACCAAAAAGCATGACAACCACGTAAACACAGAAACAAATGAAGGCCTTTCTAAATGATGATGATCTAGCATCAGCATTAACAATTAGTTAGACCACATGCCTTGAGTAAGTTCTGCCTCTTCTGCTCATATTTCAGGCCTTCTTGATGTGACCTGTCAAAAGGTTTGAGAACAGTCTGCATCAAAGTCCAAATGCAAAAAGAGCAAGGGTCTCAAATTGAACTTCAATGTAGGCCCTCAAGCATGCCCTTTGGTGCAAATAATCACAACACTTATTGTTTCATGGATCTCCACTGGTGTCTAGCTGCTTGTATCTTCCTACTCTAGCTGCTGATGCTATCCAAATATGCTGCTATCAACAGAGGATTAACAAATGAAGCTTACATTAAAGCTTACATTAGACAATTCTTAACATCTAAAAAATGTAGGTGAATCGATTTGTTGCCAACAATTACTAACCTCAAATCACACGAAGTTTTAAGCGCAACCGCCGCTGTAATTCGCTAACAATAAAAACAACATTCTATAAACATCACAAAAAAATGATGATGCCAAGGAAGGAAAGCAAATGGAAACAAATGGGTTATCTGAATCATAAGAAGAACCTGCAACAACATTGGTGCAGACCCTGTATTGGCTCAAGATACAACGAATCGTTTCTGCTTTTGCACAGACCTATCTACCACCATTAGAGATCCGCAAAACGGACCCATTTTTGGGCTCATTTTTACTGAATGTAGTTGCGGAAGACTCAGTATCCGGTACATAAGGCATTCCATAGTCCAACATAAGGCGAGACTTCTTTCCAAACAGCATGGGGAGCCTTAATGGAAGACGACATCCCCCAAGCAAAGGGGTATTTGCAAAATTTGATATGTGGCTGCCCTATCTGAATCAACTTTCCAACAACTTTCTCTGCTTCTTGAGGAATTCTTCTCAGGTAAATCATGATAAACCGTCTCCAGTCTCGAACTTCAACTTGGTGCATTTGGTGGCTTATTCTAGCTCAAGCTTCGTCTCAGTATTTTCGTCCTTTCTTCTTCTTCTATAGTGTCCTTACCTAATCCGACATCGATTGGAAGAGATCCCCGACCCGACCAACGATTTGAGCTAAAATATAACTCTAGATTTGTCTTCCTTTTTTTAAATTAAAAAACGCGATTCATGCCTGCAGAAGTTGAAAAACAAAACCGACTCAAATACAAAGATAATGCATGCTTGTCGTAAAGCATACTTCTCAAGTTATCCATTGCGACACTGAATTGGATCTTTGCTCTCCGAAGCGGAAATGCTTGTTGAGTTCAAATGTGAATGGCGCCAAGATCGAGAGGGCAAAATCGATATGAGGCACCGTGATAAGAGAGAGCAAAAGACTTCGCAGGAAGTAAAAAATTCGTAGGAAGGACCAAAGAGGGATTCAAATTTCGGCATTGAAGGTAGGCAACCAGCATCCCGCAAGAAAGCCGCAAGCGAGAAGGGAACGTCGGATGCGTCTGCACATGCGGCGTTCCTGCACGCAACCCAACACACTCTCTTTTCAAAAAAGAAGATGGGCATGAACCACCGGAGACTGCCATGCCAAAATGAATCCCGTTCTCACAAAAAACCATTGCCCAAGCAACTTGAATTTTCTATGGTGTCTCTTTCAAGTTTTGAAGCCAGGGGGCCAGGAATATCCTAAACTCTCAAACTAAAACAGAGAAAAATAAGACGACTTTGGAGGGTTTGAATGTCCAGGCCAAGCTGGCCTCACCAGAATCCAGGGGCAATACACGAATCGACAGCACCTCCCCTGTTAGACCGCCCAACCTGAGAGAAAATTTGGAAACAACTTCAAGTCCTTTTCGTGTGCATTTTCTTCTTTCTGCAAAACCAACGACAACAAAGCTTTGTTGTGCAGAATCAACGAAACTTTCTGGCCAAAGCTTCCAGAAAACAGGGCCAAGCCCATCAACAAAGAGGCTAAAGTTTCTTGCCGGCTTCCGTAAAAGCGTATGCCTTTCTTCTTCGCTTGGCTTTATAGAAGCAAAAAAGGGGGTTGGAGGGGGGGAGGAGGGAGGAAAGAGAAAAGAAAAAATGAGAGAGCATAGAGCCTTTATCACCAATTCAGTAGGAGGCCAGAATATTCAAACCTCCGAGCTGCAACGGTCTCATCGGAGCACTAACCAAAAACACAAACAAATCCCAAAAATCGCATGCTCTGCCTTACAGGTGCATACCATCTCCGGATTGAGACGGGAGATGGATTGGGGAGCTGCTCCAAGAGAGGCTTTGTCAACGCTGCCAAGTTGGGGCTGTGGAAGACGAATACCACACCCTCCGTGAGTCAGTCCCAAGATATGATGACATTCGGACATGCTACACTGGACTGGTCCATCCTGGCTAGCCCCTCCATGAGATGTTGAGCACGGCCTTGGTATGAATGCTGGGATCATACCTTCAAGAGGTCATGGATCGCCCGGATCAGCTTGGTCCTCGGGTACTTGCCTGATATATGTACATATTTCTTTCCCGTCATGATAGTCTGTACAGTTTGACAACAATCTTATTATTCACATCCTTGTTTTTCCTCGAAAACCCTTCGGTATGGGGTTTTTAAACCCTTGGGACAATAATATGTTTGATGCCTCCTTTTTGGGTCTCATAGGCCGATTGCTCTCGAGGATGATAAAAACCTACTCTATTCTATTCTATTCTTAACCGCCATTGTTGCTCCACTGCCATAAACTACGAATCCCGATCCTTCCAGCATGAAAGCACATGAAAACCTTTTGTCTGCATCCATACAATTTCCAAAATTTGCAAAATATCTTTCTTTTTTTGGACCATTCAAAAAAACCCATCTCAAACACTCCAAAATAGAAAGAAGACCTCTAAAACAAACAAGCTGCTCAAACTGCCTCAAATATATGGTTTTGAATACAATACAATACAAGAATATTAATTCCAACCGTTGCGAGAATACTCTCACACAATACGAAATGAATTGTGTAAAGTTTATTGGGATAAACGAATAAGAAATGGTTAGGCTGCACCTTGAGCTGAAAATGGTTAGGCTGCAAGCGAAGGCAATTTACTTTAATAGCATATTAAGAGCATATTATCTTTTTGAATTCAGATTTTCATCTCCCTTTTCCTTGGAGCTTTTATATGGGTTGAGCTTTTATATGCATCTTTATATTGGTTTATTTGTATCGTTTACTTGTGGCCCTTGATCTGCAAAATATTTCCTTTTTTGTGCCCGATCACAGCCATGGATTTTTTCACCAAAAATCCTTGCACAACTTTCAATGGTGCAAAAGTGCACAATTGAAAACTCAGTGGTCCATGCACCGTTGGAAAAAAATCAAGGAAAGAAAAAAGGAATCCAATGGTAGCAAAAGCTGGGCATGATTCTGTTCTCTCTAAAAGCCATTGCCCAAGCAGCTCGAATTTTCTATGGCGTCTCTTTCAAGCCTTGAAACCACGGTGCGATAATATGAAGCTTGGCTTTGTGGAAGCAACAAAGAAAACAGAGCATAGAGCTTTTATTACCCACCCAGCAGGACGCCGGAGCCCCAACCAAAAAAAAAGGAAAACCATAGGGTCTGCCTTAACTAGAAAACCCATGAATGGTGCTGACTGACGTGCTCCATGCCGCCAACACTGCTCCACTGCCAAAAACTAGAACAAACAAGCTGCTCAGATTGCCTCAAATATACGGTTTTGAATACAATAGAATACAAGAATCTTAGTTCCTACCGTTGCGAGAATACCCTCCCTCAATATGCAACGAGTTGGGCAAAGTTTATTGGGATAAACGAATAAGAAATGGTTAGGCTGCGATCATAGAACCACTTTAACTTGCAAGCATCGGGAATTTACTTTAATAGATACTAAGAGCATGTTATCTTAATGAACTCAGATTTTTCATCTCTCTTTTTCCCTGGAGAGACCACAATTTCACAGATCAATATAACCTTCAAAGCCTTCTGGTTAAGACACTATAACAATACATTTAATGGTCGTTGAACTAGAGACCATGGCTGTATTCAAATTGCCCATCATTAGGGTAATTATACATGACACACTTCATCCACCTTTAAAAGTATGTAGGTTTCTCCTCTGGATATGGAATTAGGGGCTCTATGACCCAGTTTCGGTTGCTGTTATCAGACTGCTCATATAATCGTAACAGATGTGTGTGGAACTGCTTCAGACTACTTCTGTGGCCAACACTAATAATGGAACTATCCATGGCCTGCACTTCTTTGTACAAAATGGTCTGCAGATACAAGCCCAAACATATATAAAGAATTGTATTTGGTAATATATGGAACTACAAGCCAACTATGACTTACCTCACTCTCTTCATCAAGGGCACTAGTTGCTTCATCTAGGAGGACCAGCCTTGGACTGGAAAGCAACAATCGTGCAAATGCAATGCGTTGTTGTTCTCCTAAGGAAAGCACGTTGGACCAGGCAACTCTGGAATCCAGTTGAGACGTTAAATGGCTCAGCTGCACTCTTTCCAGAATCTCGATCAACTTAATATCAGTAGGCTGGCTCCTGCTTTCATCAACTGACTTGCTCTCAGCCCACATCCCTGGTATGTACTGCATCGCTGAAACATAGATTTTTGTTATTTTCTTACTGACCTTCAAAATGCTATGCTGTCATGTAAAAGTAGAATACCAGCATTGGTAGAGTTTTCACCATCTCCTTTATTGACGCTCCAGGTGGGATACAACAGCTGTTCACGTAGTGATCCTAATACCATATACGGCCTTTGTGGCAAAAAGAAAATTTCTTTCCCTTTCAAGTAATTTGTCAAATTTTCCTCCGATTGCAAAATTGACCCATTGTTATTGTTTCCAATTTCTCGTAGGTATCGCCTGATTATGCCACTTCCTGAGCGCCATAATCCAGCAATTGCTCTTAAAAGTGACGTCTTACCAGTTCCACTGGAACCCATTATCTGTAACAATCAAATTGTTTTCAAAATTAGTTCAATCTTCACACTCCAAGATGTACAGAAGACTCACCAGCAAATGTTCTCCTTCATGGAAAGTTAGAGACAAATCCTCCACCAACGTTGTCATGCCTCGTGGTGTTTTTAAAGTCAAGTTCTCAATTTGCAAAAGACATACACGACGCTGGTCATTACCAGATATTGATGGAGTACCAATGTCGACAAGAGAGATGTAGCTACCCCTGGATTGTCCGCTATTATTTCCAGACTCAAGTGAGGACCCCGAGGCACCTTGATTGGTTTGAGCATCGAAAGTACATCACTGAACTCGCCTATAAAACATATGAATATTTTAGAATATCTTTCTCTATCATAGTACATCCAACGGGGATAGGAGAATAGACAAACTCTGCGTATAACAGATGATGCATTACATAAAATGGCTAAATGGTGCAGCCAATGAGGAATGAAATTGAAGTACTTGCTTGCTTCCATATCATAAAATTTGGAGTGCTAAAATCATAAGAACTATGAAATGAGGAGTATGATAATGGTAACATGATCATGTTTTCAATCAGTTTCTATGCTTGAAATGTCCTAGTTCAGATGGGAGAATGGAAAGTGGACCTGTCGGAAACTAGGCAGATGGATACATTGATGATATTTACATGCTATGATAAAAGAAGAAGTAAAAAGTGCAAAGATGATATATAGAAAGTTAGGACAAGCAACAGAAATTTACCTAAACGATCAATTACTGCCGAAAATGAACTGAGAGACTGAAACTGAAATATAATGATTGAAAAATCATTTAAGATGTGGTTGAAAGCAGAAAAGGATTGGTTAATAACTCCGAATTCAATCTTCCCAGAAAAGTATAGAGGTGCCACCACAGCTGCTGGTAACAATTGTATAAGGTAACGATATCCACTTTGGAAAAACTCTAAATTTCTTGAAGCTATAAGAAGTTGCTGTAATGTCATATTGAAAAATAGGCTAAGGAACTCAGTAGCTTGGTTTAAAATGGATAACAATATATAAAATGCAATAAAAGCATGATAATCTAGATACAACTATCACTACAGACTTGCTACCTTGGTTAACATGCAAATGCAACAAAACTAGAACTGGTAAGCTAGAACACCTATGTCGTACACATAAACCATCAATTTAAGGGTAATTCTCATTCTTTCTGAAACTAGATAAAGGATGCCATAAAGTGTAATTAAAAAAAATCAAACATGTTCTTTAGATATCCAAATAAAATATGAAGCCCATTTCATTGTCAACTCAACCTATGTCAGATATAATGAGGATTAAGGCTGTAAATGCACTTTGTTAATTCCCATCACATATTCATTTAGATGCGACATTCAAAGAGGAGATTATCACCAGAGAAGGGCTCCTACAGTATAGTTGTCAAATGTCAGCTTAAAAGCTTGAAGGAGAAGCTGCATCTCATTGCTCTCACCCTCATAAAATGCAATGGACTCCGACATTTTCTCATCTTGAGGACTAGTCCATAGCGGAAATCGCTTCGTTTCTCCTGTAGAAAATTTAAATTGACTAGACCCTGCACCATCCAAAAACAATTTACTCATCAGAGTTCGTGTTTAAAGACAACTGAGTAATCATAGCAGTGGTGAAAATGACATCATTTATAGCACCTAATCACAGCTAGAGTATACATGTTCATACTATACCTTTCCAAGACCAACGCTATCGCTGTTCCACCAAGTGCATAGACAACCAAGACACCAAATAAGGGAGGATATATTCCATAAAGAATTCCACTAAAAGAAATGAGATCAATTGCAGCATTGATTAACGCCAGACCAAATCCCAAAGCATTCCCAGTGAATGCATTGAGGTCATCAACAATACGCTGATCAGGGTTGTCCACTAACGACTCCGATTGAATATAATAATATGTCCGATCTTTAAGAAATCTCCAAGTATTGGTTTGTCATCCATGTTCTCCATCGCAGTGATAGAACATCCTTGACGTAATCTCGAAAAACAAATACCTAAAAGATTGTTTAATTTAAGCACCAAAGGATTACAGATGAGGATGAAGCTTTATAAACAACTTACTGGAATTCCACCAGCAAATGCCCCAAGTAATATAACAGCTGCCTTGTAAAAGCATCTTGATCCTTGCCTAAGAAACAGAAATAAGAATTTCAGACACCGCAATTGAAATGTATTATTCATGTCAGAGGGACTTGCATACTTGCAAGCGCATTATAGAAGTCTCTTCCAAGGAAATTAAAGCCAACACTAATCCCTGTGGTTGCAAGAGTGAGAGCAAATACGCCAGCAAGGCGAAGTCTTGCTTGAAGCTTATCTTCTGAGCTCCAATAGGGAATGGCAACTTGCCAAAATCTCCTCAACAGAACTTGCAAATCAGAACCCACTCTCTGGCTACCCAAAGAAAACTTATCAGGCACAACCATAATTTGCAGAGCTAAGAAACGAATCATGAGGAAGGACAGAGTACCTCTTGCTCAGACGGAGGCAAAGAGGCTATATCGATATCCCTCAATGCCAGCAAAGTCGCCACCTGCCATCTTCGTTAAGGGCTCTGGTCTTACTAATATGACAGGGTGGGCAACAACTTACAAAATTTGTACTTAAGCCTCGCCTTCTCCGTGTATGGATATTAAAACTCACGACGCCATAACTGAGTTGAGTCTCTGAAACTGAAATTGAATGAAGAGAAAGACAAGGAACGAGCTCTAAAGGCAAACCGGTTGCCATAGCCAAGTCTTTCTCTGCTCCATCTGTTCCTAACGTGCTTATCATTTGAGGGTGAAGATGGAGAGAGCGAAGCCTGGGCTTCATCAGGGCCGTCTATTATTGCGAAGCCATGTGGCGACCAAAAAACCACTGGTTTCTGAAATTTTGTTATTTTTTACACTCAAATTTTGTTAATTTGGATTCTTAGAATAATAAGACAGTAGCCATAAAATCATGCAACTTGTTGAATTTCAACACAACTAAAAGGTGTTGGTGTGTTCTACCTAATACTTCAGCTTTATCCTAAGGGGGTTAAGTATATTCCTTACTTCTGTTCTGGGTTTGACACAGTCTCATGCTATTCTAGTACTAACCATGCCACTTTAAAAAGGCAAAATTTTGGAAGGTAGAAAATGTAATTAGCCTCAATCTTTCATGCAAATATGAGGCACTTATTTATGTATACTCCTAGGACCAAGTAAAATTAATCAACAGATCAAAAGAAACGGAAAAAATAGGCAGTAAAATCCATGAACAGATGGTGAGGCCGATTCTTGGATTGAATGTATGCAACATGGTAGAGCAGCACTAATCAAAATATCAGAATCTGGTCTACCTCAATTTGGAACCCAAGGGTGTTTTTGTTATGTAACGATTATCCCCAGAACAAAAAATTAATTCATCGTATAAGATCAATAAATGGTACTAAAATACCCTATATATTTTTGTCATTTTCAACTCACAAATGATAGTATGATATTAAACACAGTGGTATATACAATAGGCGGAATAAACATGCCTACAACAGCCCTGGAAGACAAAGGAGAGCTATATTTTGAATAGTCATGTTTAATTTTGTTAAAGTCATCATCAATTACAATATAATATGCATCGAAGCCCGTGTAATAAAATTTTACATAATAGATTACATAAGCCAACAATCAGTATCATAGTTGGACTTTGAAGTGATGCCAATAAATAAAAATTGTGAGTCCATCAATAATAATCCAGCATGGACAGAGCTCCACCCAGAGAGCTTAATGATGGTATAAACCATATGATCAGAAATGGGAGGGGCTTACCAGCCCACAATTTCAATAAATGCAATATCAATTTGAAATCCTTGTACATTGAAACACTTTGGTGAAGGCCAATAGACCCTGAGAGATTGAAATCCAGATCTCAAGATATCTAACCCTTGTTATTTAAAATACAGCTGAAGTTGCAGAAGCATCATCTTGTAGTACAATCCATCCTTCAAAGGTTATAATATACATGGCCAGATTACCCAAGTGTACTGAACATTTCCCCGGGAGCTGATTGTTCCAGTAAGAATGCTGCTTGAAAACATTCAGAAGCGTCAGATAACCGACCTTCTTCTTCATGCAGGATTCCTAGGTGATACCAAGCGGCGTGGTTTTTTGGTTCAGAATGTAGAGCATCAGTCAACAAGCTTCGTACCACGGGCAAGTATTTCTTGCCACACCTTCTTAGAATAGCACCCAAGGAGACTTTGCTTTGAACGTGCTCAGGATCAAGAGTAAGTGCACTATTATAGGCAGAAATTGCCTCGTTATCTTGTCCACGGGCTTCATGGAGAATACCCGAAATGACAGTAAATCACCGCTTCAGAAATAAATAAAAGAATGACCATGCCCAACTGAACTTAAGGGATAAAACTCCAGCTTTAATAATGGCACATTTTCAGACCCTCCAAAAACGTTTGAATATATGCAGCATCATAATGCTAGATGCAAAATATCTTTTGCAACGAAGCAATCTGCTCTAAGTTGTGAAACTATGCCTTGTATTGATTGAACATAAAAAGAATCCATAATTTTATAAGGCAGATAAAAATAAGGATAGCCATCCTACTAACGGAAGAGAACCAATAAAAGCTATATTTATACTAATTTGAACATAAAAGAATCCATAATTTTATAAGGCAGGTAAAATAAGGATAGCGATCCTACTACTTGGAGAGAGAACCAATAAAAGCTATATTTATACCCACTGGTTCCATCATATCCACTGTTAACATAATTTGGCCAAGATGCCATACAATTAGATTTCTCGATAAAGGCAAGGATAATGCGATTATTGAACTCTCCACGTACCTCTTGCATGCCAAGTTGCAGCTGAACATGGTTTGGAAATTTGAGCCTTTTCCTAAACAAACTTCTGCATCATGCCATTGGAGAAACGGAAGTATAAACGCCGGCGTGATCCCGCAAACTTCCTCTTCCAAACACGTGTATCTTCAGCCTGCAACATAAATAAAGTGTGCTTAACAATCTGAACCATGGAAGCATGGCATCAATTTTTGCTTCAGATAATGCTGCTTTCCCCTATGCATAAAAGGACATCAATTACAGTCGTTCATATTTTATCTCTTGGAGATATTGTACTAGCTCAATATGATCATATTCATGTGCTTCATTGATCAAAATTGCCAAAACAAATTATAAAGTTACCAATCTATATAGAATACCTTGCATTTCCAATTCCCTGTGCTAAAGCTCTTCCTTTGTGCCTGGACTAAGGCAAGAAGTAACATAAATGTCTTAATTGCAGCTGCTTTCTGTTTGATTTTTGAGCAACATGCAACTTTTGCTTCTTGTCCGTAGGCAAGGATCCCCTCTCCCCACTTCCCTGTTTCACCAAGAGCAGCATTGATATTGACCTCTGCCTCTGCAAACCTTTTTTCTGTGCAGACAAAACTAAAAACAAGGAACCCCATGCCTAATTACTGCACCACTACTCAATTCAAGTAAAATTTCTTTTGCACAGTCCATTGATGCACTCAAAGTTCATAAATTTGCATACAAAGCCCCAGGTCAAAATATAATGTGAGGATCCCTCGCTCTAGATGTGCTGCTTCCTGCAGTTCTTTCCAATGCCTTAGATTCTAAAAATGGTCCGCATTTGTGTCAGATAATGCAGTATTAGCTTTTTTACTCAAAAGCAACACACCCAAGACATGATCTCATTTCGACCTTTTAAGCACTGTTTTCTCCAGTGGCATTTTCAAGGCTTTTGTGCATGTCGCGGCCCCCCGTGTGCATCATTTTCCATCTTCTGTGCATATTTTGCAGCCAAAGAAGATGCCACCATCATTAGGTTTCTCAACATGGTTCAAAGTACCTTTAGCAGCAGGTTCAAAGCTTTTTGTTCTGTTTTGCTCCCACTGTAACAACATAATGCAAGGTTATACCATCGGTCAGCTCTTTTGATTGTACCAGGAAGGAGCTCCTCAAACTGTTGGGCCAATGCTTGTGGTTGACACAGATGGACAATGCATAGCATAGATGTTCCATGATTGTATAGTCCCAGGAAACCCACGCGAAAGTAGTCTTTCTTAAAAGTATTAACAACAACAAGCCTCCTCAATATTGCTCTTTGGAACAAATGCACCTTCAAACTGGGCTGCTAGGCTCGGCCCTGCTTCCACACCAGCATAAAGCAAAAGCACTGCAAAATTCTTTTGAATACGTCCAGAACATTCAGAATCAGATTCCATGGTTGAGTAGTGTCAGCCTATATGCAGCATTCGCCCGTGATATAGGCCAGCTTCCTTTATAAAGCTCATTAAGTTCCATGGATTTGTTGACAGTATCTTGAAGCTTGGTATCACCCAATGCATCTGGAACGCCATAAGGTAGTGCAGACTCAATTGTGTCTAAAATACTCTTGCATTCTAAAGCAGCTTCTGTAAAAAATTAGCATAAAGAGCACACATACCGTAAGAAAGAAGTGCTTGAGCTGAACTGTAAAATAATTAGGAAGCATGTACTTAACTACTGACCCTTCAAACGAGCAAGTTTGAAGAGACTGGCTTTCAAGTATATAGCTTCAAGTAGTAAACTGGCAGCATGTAAAGAGATATTGCTGGCCTACTTCTGCTGGTGATTGGCAACGATGGCGCCCCTTTTTCAGCTAAAGAGAATTCATTCTTGGTATGATTGCACTTATATCAATGCCATCAAAACTTGCAAAGCAGCTTCCACATTGCCCTTTGATACTCCAATCTACCCAAAGGGCCCGTGCTTCCCTGCATGGTCAAAAACAATATTTTTCATGCTCCTGTCATAGTATAGGGCCATAATTTCACCTCTAATGCTTCTCATCATAGTATAAAAGATGTCAGGAATAGGTAATCAAGCAGCAAAACTTTACATCGGAAATGGTATGCCCTACCTCGTAATTTAAAGACAGAGCTTCCCGAAGTGATGATTCTGCTTCCCTCAATGTTGCCCTCGTCCAGTTTAACTTCGCCTTCAATGGTCTTTGCAGACAGCCCACTTGCAGACATGTCCATCCCTCCCCATTGCATCTGGGGACGCAAGGCTTTCCTCAGAAACATGAACTGCTCCCTTGAACAGTGGCACATCATCTTGACTATTAGACTATTTCAACCCTGACCCCTTGAGAAAAGGTTCTCTCTAGCTTAGAGAATATCGGACTTTCCGTCACGGTCTTTAGACGCAGCTACTATGGCTGAAACAGATATACCATTCAGCTCCAAAACGGCCTGATCTTCTACATCATACGCCTAAATGGAGAATGCATAACAACCAAACCCTCAATGCGAAAACTGATAATCCGCAAAGGCAATTTGTCAGATCTCTGGCCCCATTTGCGACTTGGAGAATTGAAGTTTGAATATAAGAATGAGAAACTGCAGATGAGAGAAGAAATATGCAGCAAGCAGGATGCCTCAAAAGGGGCCACTTTGGATTTTTCCTTTTTGGGTTTGGGTTACCTGGTAAACTCCATAGCTGAAAGAAGGTACAAGCCATCAGGATGGCCAAAAGGGCAGCATGATCCGGCGATCGTTCGCCATAGCCATCGATATGAAGCTCTGTCATTTCCTCTGTTCTCTCTCTAAAGGTATTGTTCTCTACGTCTATTTTCTCTCTCCTTGACGGCGTTAAAGCCGACTAACGGTGACCACCGTTTCCGCTTAGGTCGTTAGTGGCCCCATATATATGCCTAGAAGGTTAGAACTATAGATATCCTCTATAGGGTCACCCTCAATGGATGCATCCTCTTCTTCAGCTCTTTCTCAGTGTCCCTCTTCTTCTTCTAAATGACCTACGCGCCTATAGTGGTCCTCGAACGCGGAATCTCCATGTTCTCAATATCTCCCCTGTTGCCTATTCGTCTCAGCGGCACCCAAGTCTCGAACATCCCCAAAGATTCTAAGTAATGCTTCTCTGGTGTGACCTATTGCACCTGTCGTAACGGCCTTCCTATAATGTCAATTCAACTTCTAGCTTATTCACTTTGCAGATTGGAATTGACAAAAGGTTTACAATGTTGTCACTGAGCAAATCTCAGACAAAACTAAAGGGGTTAAAATCTTAGGCATCTTTTGACTAATAGAAAAACAATTACTCTGCAAATGTGTCACAGCTAGCTGCCTCCCACTTCTGTTTCTAAATTCAACCCTTTGGCCCTCTTTGCAATCATCTGTTCACATTTGATTGTGTATATAATAATGTATGGTATACATTGCGTGTGACATAAATATATTTTATGTTTTAGACACGGCATATGTTTGTCTCCTTCTCCTGAACAATTGGGATACAATTTCGATCCACTATTTTCTCACATGTGTAAATTGCATAGGGACCATAGATTGCACGTGCACTTTCTTACTTCAAAACACAAATGAAAATGACCAATAATGAAAGACAATGTAATGCCTATATGATTAAGGACTCGCATGTTTATGTTTTATTACAGTTTACTGCTAGCATTAAGACTCGACCCACTGCCTTTCCCCTTAGTTTATATTGTTGATGCGACATTTTGATAGATTTAATACTGCTTGGGTGATGCATAATAAGTCAATTAGTTATTCCTTCTTCTAAACAAGCACAAAATGGTCTATACAAGATAGAAGCAAGTAATTTTGCATCAGTGGGAAGAATAATCCACGAAGCTATCCTATTTGATGCAATCATGCATAGGTCATCATCATTCTCATTAGCCATCCAAAGCATAATTTATGTGTTCCTTACAAAATTGAAGGACCAACAAGGCATATAACACATAGGCCATTTGGTGGAGAGATGGACGATAAAAGTCAATCCTCGTTCAATTTAATTTCATAAAACACCTATGCCAAAAAATATCTTTTGCTATCCGAATGCAACCCTAGGTAATCCCTCAATTGAGCAAGTTTAGTTATTGCCTCACGAGCAATATAAAAGACTATCTAGCTCGCAAGTCCTTATCTCGAGGAATGGCGTCCGGGCAAGACATGTTAGTGGTGAGACATGTCCTAACACGATCGAAGGACCTTTCCATGCATATAACTGAAGCGTGAACATCTTGAAATGTACCTTTATCGATAATTGCATTCCCATACTAATTAGCAGTAGTTGATACGGTGCTTTTTTAAGATGTGGTTTTTTTTTTTTTAGGTGGTGTTTTTTAAAATGTGGTTTTCTATGGTTTTCTAAGAATCCATGTACATTATTAAAGTTGTACATGTCCTATTTCGTCCTTGACATGCAATAGATTGTACTATTATATATGTCACTACAACCTCATGGCATGTACATATAGCCTTTCATGTACGAGTACGGTCAATACGGACTCACGAAGAAAGGGGCTAGCGAAAGCCCATGTGGGGGCTTCAACTTTTAGATGAACTATTGAATCTTTAATTCCCATAGGATACTTCTATTGAGGAAGGGATAGCAATAAGCGCAAGTACAGCATATAAGTCTGTAAACTTCTTGGCTAAGTTGGACTTAGCCGAGAAAATGGGACCTCGTATAGACACCTTGTACTTCTTGCTAATAGAACCCAAAGTTTCCCGGGGATTTATGGGGCCCGCTTTCTAGATCTTCTTCAATATGAACCGGGAAGACATCACGGTCTCCGGATAGGATGGGTTGTGCCATCCAAGCTTTTGTCATTAGTCTTTTCGGATGAATGATGTACTTAAAAAATGAAACTAAGCGGCTCAATTCATAATCCTATAGAGCGGTAGACATTTTCTTTGCATGAGACTGATGGGAAGAATTCTCCCAAAGATATAGCGGTGGAGGAAAGCTGACCTAGAAAAGTCAAAGGGCATCATTATTTGGCGCAATCATCTTTCATTGATTTAGGATCTGGAGTGCATCTTAACGAGAAATGTTGATGTTGTTTTGCACTAAAGTTCGAGGGGTATATAGTAGCCTAGTGATCTAATTCAGGCAAGAAATAAAGATTTATAGGTAAGTATTCGAGGACATTTATAAGGTACCCTCCAAAATATTTTTATGTCCTATTTTAGGACTGCCCCTCAGCGACCACTCACTCATGTGGGTTTTAGGCATATCCCAGGCATATCTTTGGAATATGCCTAAAGATATGCCAAAACCGCTCCAAACTTATTGTTATACATGAATCGGTCCTTGATGTTCTTTGGAGGCCAAGCGATGTGGAAAGCCCCGGATAATCGCATTGCCGCCTCTGAACTTAGCGAGAGGATTAATATGTAGCAAAATAACGAGGGGTTCAGGCGATTTGATGTGGATGTAAAAATAACAATTCTTGAAATCAGACCATATATCCCTAAAATAATTGAATGGGTTGTTATAAAAAAACATAGATTCATGATAAAAATAATTACATTAGCTCATCGGGTACATTGGTTAAGTAGTCTTATTAGAACATTATGATAAATTTTGGTAGAGGGATTCGAGGGCCAGGTATTTTATATTCTAAAATGTTACTAGGCAAAGCATTATAGAATTCGATATTCCCTTAAAACCTTAGGTGGAATCATGCATGCCATCCTGAAAAAGCTCTTGCTGACCATCGTCTAGCTATTTGTAGCTATGTGAACCACGCTAGAACAAGCTAGATTGACACCACGAAGAAATTGGCTTAGAAAAGGCGGTTGCCAATAAATAAGCTTGAAGGAAGTGAGAAAAAAATGAACTTAAGTGATGTGACTATATTGTGCTATGATTTCAAATTGAAATCGACAATGCGTCTAGCCGAGAGAACTATCAATTTGCTTAAAAAGGCTTGATGGCAATATTGCACCATTTATTGTGTGTGTTGGAAATTAGTGACAACAAAACCCGTGGCAAAAAGTAGAGGAAGAACCTGGAAAGACTCAAGGCCAAACTAATTTTGCATCAAAAACATCTTGTATATTCATATAAGTTATGTACATGTACATGACATCACGGATCCTATCTACATCACTCCTCAATTTTTTACAAAAGGACCATAGTCTTAGGGTTTCCGGGCCTAGTGGTTAGTCCACTGTGAATATGAAGATTTTATCTTCAAATTTTGAGAAGGATCTAACATCAATTAGGATTTTACTTCATTTTTTTGTTAAATATTTTATCCTTGAAGGGGATTGCAAGAACATGCCATGTGTCGCTTGCATCGTATATCCTAAAAGGGATGTTGGCTAGTGCTATGGCAAAAATACACCTTCCTTCCTTAGTTTCCTTCCTTCGGTCTAAAATATAGTGAAAGAACACTCTATTTGCTAATAAGGGTGTCACTTTAAAAGGCACTATCTTCGTTGCACAAAAATCTAGTCATTTGGGCCATGTCAAAGGATTTAAAATAAATTTCATGCAACCTTTTTGGGGTCATCATTTTAAGTTTTTCTAAAAGATCACCTTCAAGGCCTCATGTATATTCTTGTTCCTCATAGGAGTTGTCTCAGTTTAATGCTTCTTTCTTTTTTGAAAACCCTACCATGCTCAATCCATTGATTTCTAGCTTGCCTCAATTGCATGGATTAATATGGCATGAGATAAGAATATAAACTATAAGTTAATACCATATAGATCTCCATTTCACGCAGCGTAGAGCGAGTATCAAAACAAGAAAATAAAAAACCCAGGCATGTAGATGCGCATTAACTAATGTTGGATCATAGCCCTCACGACAATAGTAGTTGATTATATTGTAGAATAAGAAACAAAGATACTTACGAGTTGTATTGTACCACCCTTGCAATTGTGTTCAAGTCTGCACTTATTGTATTCAGTGCAAGTTGAGGTGTGTAATGACTAAGGATTGACATTGCCTATAACTGAAGTGCTCCATGTACTCCTTGGCACCTATCTTATCCATTTTCTATAAGCCTTATTTGCGAACCGAAGTGCTGCCCATCAATGACAATGTAGCGCACCGTGTTGCTCTTCCTTAGGTCATCCCATGTCTTCCATGGGTATGGCTTGTCATTGACTGAGTCCCATGGTAGAACATCTGCTGGATTTGGTACTATGGTGGGAAATTCAACCATGGACTTCTGTATCCTCAGGGCATGTTTGAGATCAAAGATCCTAGATATGAAAGATGCTCTAGGAGATCTTATCAGCTTGTCAATGGCTATCCTTTTTGTTACATCCAAACCAAGTGGATACCATTGCTTGAATTTCATAAGCTTGTCTACAACATCAACCCTGGATTTCTTTTCAATATCCGTTTCCTTCACTGGCTTTGGCAAAGGTTACTAGGGGCAAAGTTTTTGAGTCAAGTGCACCGCCACTACCATCGAAACCAGATGAGCTTGAAGATGGTTTTTTCTGCAAACTTCGTCGGACTGCAGATATTCCTTCACATACAGAATGAACTGTATGGTGTGAGCCTTCAATGGGCCAGCCATACTTTGTAACACCGTCTGCTGTCTTATCCATCGGATGTGGTCATCAAGCAAGTATGAAAGGAAGTCACATTCCATCTTCACCAATCGTGAGGGGTTGACCTTTCTATGACCCCGACCTAAAAAGCGTCTATCAAGTGAATCCAAAAAGAGTAACATAACACTACATTGCAATCTTTTCCGACGGCTGTGTTTCTTTGAATTTCCACTCGAAGGACAACCCTACACTTACGCTACTAAGAGTGATGGAATGTGGACTTCCATAGATCAAGGGCACTCCACAGAAGGCTTAACATTGAAACATATTAAAAAGAGTATGCTTCATAAAAAAAGAAAATCATAGCATAAGGAAACGTAACCCACTTCCCCTGTCTCTGATGAATACAATTGAAGATTAAGATACTAGGAATTATAATCAAAGAGCATTGCAGATTCACTTAACAAGACTAAGCAGAAAACCCTAAACACATAATCAAATAAAGAACTTAGAATTGAAATAGGAGTAGATTACATGACTAAGCTGCAAACAAAGACAAGCCAAGATTCGGTAGATGCATAAAACACGAATAGATATTTCAATGAAGATAAAGTTAAGGGTATAATTTAATCTCATCAAATCAGAGTTATGAAGAGTTAATCACGAGTCACGAGTTTCTAAATCTATTAATAAAGTTAAGAACACAATCAGAAAGTTTTTAAAAGCTATTAAAAATAGAGCCACAGAGTTCCTAATCTATTAAAAACTCAAACATACTAATCTTTAGTTGCCATATCGAAGTGGGTGAAGCTCTAGAAACTGGAATTGAACTCTGTTGCATCTCGAGAAGCTTGGATGAAGTTCGAGAAGCTCGAGAAACTCAAATCGAGTCGAAATTTTTGTAAATAGGCTGGAAATGAAGTAGGATAGCTTGAAATTTGGATCGCTTGAGAGATCGCTCAAGAAGAATACGTCGGTTTTGGAATGCGTTCGAAGCAAAACTTCTGGAAGAAATTAGGAATGAAAAATGTGATTGGAATTAGAAAATGTGATGATTATACGGGTTGTACAAAAATTAATGAATAGATGCCCGCCATTAAAACCGTATAATACCCTTATCACTTTTTATAATAATAAGAAAATTAATCCTGCCCGCAATTTAAAATTTAAAAACTTTTAGCCCGTCCGCGAATATTCCTTTCCCCAACTACTTTTCAATCATTGACCTGTACTGTCTATTTTAAAAATGCCCGCCATTTATAGCTTTTTGTTCGCATTTGGATCATGGAATTTGTGTTTCTCTCCTGCGCCTAGAGAAACACAAGAACTGTGTTTTCATTATAGTGTTTTAATTCGAATTTGGGATGTCGCCAAGAAGGAAGCTTGCTGAAGCGCTGGATTAGGCTGCCATATCTCAGGTAGTTCTTCTATCAAGTGAGTGGATTGAGAAGCCATGACTTGTGCAACATAATTAACAAAGCTTTGCAGGTCGAAGAAATGAGCAATCAAAAGGTGAGAAATGAAATTTTCCATTGGAGAAGCATGCTTCTTGTTAGCAGAAAACAGGAAAGATGTCATTGGCAAGAGCATTGTTGATAACATGGCACCAACTACAACATGTCATGGAGTGCCCTTGGGACTTGATTATATTAGAATTAGATTGATGGACCGCTTTGCTGCCACTCATCCATTACAAAGACCATGGCGTACATAAACACTTGGAGAATCGTTAGGGAGTTTCTTGGTTTGATCAACAAAGACTACTCGTAGAGGTATATATACTAAAATTTTCATCAGAAAGAATCAGGTTGCTCATCGAAGCTATTGTAGCATATTTCACGTGTCACCTTTTCATGTGCTATTCACATGCATACTCGTATGTCTACACAATAATGCTGCTATTGATCGCTCATGCTATAAATATGAGTTCCTCCTGGCAAAGCATTAGTCATGTCTCCCCAATTGATCACATCCTCGTTCTAATTGCAATTCTTCGATCTACCTTGCCACCGCTCCAAAAAATGGATTCCATCATTTGCTCCATGAACTATTAAAATTTATAGATGCCAGCCAGAGGGTTTGAACTTCGATTCTTGGTCGCTGAAGTTGCAATGGCCTCTACTAGAAGTTACCCTGATACGTATAAGGCTGTCATCCATCTTGTATGGGTTCCAGAGCATGGTGTTTATGAAGTTAAGAAAGTGACCGTGCCACCTGCTCATGATGAGCCTGGTTGGTGAAAGAATTGTCCATCGGTGCAAGAACTTGATTTGAAGTGACTCTGTAGTAGTTTTTTTGGGTTAATTAACTAAATGCCATATATTGAAATCTAACTAAGAAATGAATTTTAACAAACTGGAGTTCAATCGCTAAGGGAAAGTTAATATGGTTTTGTATGAAACACTTTTAGACACGTCTCGTTTCCTTGAGTAGACTGACTCGCTCTCAGCAAGCATCCCCATTATCTACATAACTCAATGGCTACATCATTGAGTATAATGTATTGATCTAATCTTTTATAAGAAATGAATCTTAACAAACTGTAGTTTGCTCGCGCCTGGCGCGAGAAGTTAATATGGTTTTCTATAAAACACATTTAGATATGTTTCATATCCCATTTCTAAAAATGTTTTATAGAAAACCATATTAATCTCTCGCACAGAGGAAAAAAGAATGCCAAAACGAAAAAAGAAAAAAAACCAGAAATAACCTAACCACAATTGACAAATTGTAGAAGTAAAATAGTTTTTTATTCCAAAAAAATTACACAACAGAGCTTTATAAAAGCTATTCTGGTAAGACTGGTAGCGATTGGTGTAGGATCAATAATTATTGTCCTCTGTACAATGTAATCTAGTCTTTCTGCATCCAGATTTGTCATCATCAGCAGGTTGCTCATTTTGGCCTCCAGCATTCCTGAATAGTAAGTCCTTAGACTCTAATAAATTTCTTTGTCCAGCTTCTAGGACTAAGAAATGGCTCAAAACAAATGTAATGTCAATAGATGCAGCTGCATGGAGGACTACTCGATATCCGGCATTGAATTAAATGTTTTATGTTAAGCCGGCCACTTGCTGCATCAAGACTTCCACATCCATCTCTAGAGAAATGAGGAGGAGATGGTCGAACTTGTTCGCCAATTCATGTAAATCCCTGAATAGTGTGGCTTTCAGGATATCTCTGTGAAGTGCCTTGTCCCGGGCTTTGGTGAGGCTCAAGGCCAAGCCTCGCTCGTGCACATGAACTCCATTGGTAGCATTGACATGCACCATTGAGCAAAAAAAAAAACTGCAGAGATTGGAATAGCGAAATGATATTTGTACTGATTCAATAAATACGAAATTAGAAATGTGCTACGAAATGGGATATGTACTGACGTTTCTAGACCTGTTATGTCACAAACAAAAATATTGGATACTTTTGTATGAGTCGCGCCCAGCGCGACATATTTGTATTTGGTAAATTAATATACCTTTCTTATGTATTTTATATAATTATGGTCCATATGTGTCGCACGCAATGTCGCGCGTAGCGCGGTGTAGGCATTTTATAAATATTTCATTTATTGTTATGGCATACAATACTATGTTTTCCTCAATCTTTCTTCTAATTTTCAGATTTCTCATGAAGCTAGTGCTGGGGAACCCTGTGATCAAGAACCTCGAGCAGAGAAGAATGATGCTGATTACATGGATGTGGAAGAGATTAATGCAAATAAGAATGAGCAGCCACCTGAAGCAAATGCAGAAAATATAAAAAATCCAGCTGGTGCTAATGAGGAAAGAGATTAACATGGAAGGATGAGAAAGTGAATTTGCATCATCACTGCAATAGAGGAATTGTTGGTGAAGGTGTGCTTATATTATGGGATCCTATGCACTACTATAATGGACAGGCCATTGGTGACCACTTTGTGGGAGTCTCCATTTCTTCAATACGGCTTCATAACCCGTTGATTGGAAGGACAAACATCGCTATACTTGCAATAATATCAACGGTGGTTTGAGTTGCGGTCTTGTTGTTCGCCGCTTGGACTCTATTGAAATAATAGGAAAAGGGTTGCTTCAAAGAACTGAGCGTGTTGGAGAAAATAATATGATGGTAGATCATTCCTTCCATACCTCCTTGGATGTATCCATATTCGTAAATAAGGACTAGAACTTCTTTGAAGAGGAAGAGGAGGAAGAAAAGGTTTGACTGCGGGAAAGATACTAACAACCGCAGATTGAAGAGACCATGCAAGCCATCGTGGGGATTGTGGCTGCCAAACGCTCGCTGGTAGATTCTACGAAAAAAAACTCGTGGGAAGCTGATCAATCTACAAGGAGAAAACTCATAACGCTAGAAAAACTTGTATTTAGAATATCATAGAACATGCATTTGAGCCACCACCTGATGTCGTGAACACGGGTTTTTCCTATTATGGAAATGGATATGCAATGGTGGCAAAGGACAACCATACGAGGTATATCAGCCTCTACATGGTGGAGATTAAGGCGAACCAAAAAGAGAGGGGCTCAAATAGGTTGGCATGGTAATCGGGAAAAGGCGAGGACAATCCCAAGGGTGCTTGCAGCTCAAAGTTTATTCGAGAAGTTTGTCAACTATCATGCTGAGAGTATGCCTCACAAAAGTGCGATTGATGAAGAGGGATGCAAGAAAGTAGTTCGAATGTTGCTCGTGCATATTTCACACAAAAAGTGATTTTACAAATGATCAACAATCTTCTAGAGGAAATGGGTGTGGACAAGATTTCACGATCAGCCTTCAGCAAGCTCTGGAGTAAGCATTTTTCAGATGTCAAAAGAATGCAATATATCAACTTCTCAAAGTGCAATATATGCTTGGATTTGTTAGATAAGCTCGAGAAGTCGAAGCTTTGAGGTGGAAAGGGATTATTTGCTCGAAGGAAATGAGAATTCATACGATGGAGCAAATGTCACATCGATCCACATACCTGGATATGGAGATGCTTGTCTACAATTGTGACGTTTCAGCATAACGTACGATCCGAATACATATATTATACTGCCATGTCACACGTACATGTCATCATGACAAGTACTTGAGAGCCGTAAAGGGTTGCACCTAGGGAGGCAACCTCGTATGTTGCACATGCATATTAAACATATGCAATTAAAACCCCCTTGCCAAGTGGCAATACACCATTTGATCCCTTCTAACCTAACCCTAAAAGTTCACATATAAGGAACCAAAGGGAAATCCTAAACCTTTCTTCTTTGCAGTTTTAGGGCTTCCCCGAGCCATTTAAAGCTAAAGGCAAGCTACCATTTCAAGCTTACCCGGTCATGAGCCGCCTTTGCACATTAGATGATAAGGAGCAGTGATCTTCAGCAAGAACGAAGGCATGGACGCAATTCGGGGAGCTGGAGCGAGCCAAGAATCAGGTAACTTGCGATTCTCGATGTGCAAAGACTCTGCTTAGCCCTAAGAATGAGCACTACAAGAGAATGCTCATTAGGCGTCGCCGAAAAATCGCCCGCCCAAGATAGGTTTATGAGTGCAAAGTGACGATTTGTATGATGAATAAAATGACGTGTAGCCCCATCTAATATAGCCCGATTACCTACTAAAAACATTAAAGGTTGATGAAAAAGTATGCCACGCCGCCAGAGGAGCCATTTTTCTTGAATTCTTTGTCCCATCTCGATTCAAACCTTTTCTTGATGAAATTATACATGGATCTAAGCATTTGAGAAGGATTTACAAGAGAATTCATTCTTCGGCTTTGTAGAGGCCAAGCAATTTCAGATTCTCCTGTGGCCGTAAGCTTCACATGGATGGGAAATTTTCGTCATTCCAAACAGGAGCAAATTACTTGTGGTTTCCTTCAAGGCACATTCAATAAACTCCGGAATTCCTAATTTTCAAACAATTTTTCCCGATCACCCTGCTACCGCAGAATACACATTCACTCCTTGCTCGGGAAGAATTTGAAGGTGAAATCATAGATTCTTGGCTTCTAGAATTCATCGGAAAGAAGAACATCTCTCCCATCGCAATCTTTCAAGTTTTCACGGAATGGTCCGACAAAAAGATTGTCAGGTAAAAGATATTCTCCACAATTTTGCATCTAAATGCTATGGTTTATGTACTTTCCGCATTAATTTGGTTCTCCCTTCTTGATCTTGTTTGAGTTTCCTCCTTTGCTTTCATCTTTTATCCGTCTTTCTAGCTAATTCCCTTTCTCGACCTTAACCTTCTTATTTTTTAGACCTCTGTTTTTCCCCTTCTTTTTTTCAATGGCTAATTTTCCGAAAAAAAAAAAATTCAAATTTGCCAAAGACCTAAATGCCAACTCTCTCATTCTATTACACAAGTTTATGCTCCTTCCCGCAAAAATGTAGAGCGATGACCGCCACCGGCTTAAGCTCTTTCCACTCTAATCCTTCCAATGTGCTTAAATTTGGGGATTTTTCTCGATTTGAATTTTCTTTCAAAAGAAATGCAACACTTCTCCTCAGATGTGCCACACTGGGATAACCTCTCTAAGGATCCAAGCTTTGACAATTTCATACCTGTCCTGGATGCAAATGGTGTTCCTATACCTTATGGGGATCCAAGGCCAAATCAGCAAATCCTTTCAGACGAGATCTCACTCAAAGAATTCTACAACCTTCAAGCATTCACACCCGCCAAATCTTCAACTTTTAAAGGTATTCATCCATCAGGTTCTTCTATAGCTGCAAAGATTGAATCTTTATCTTCTACTGCTGTTGTCATTTCTGTTGATAAAATTGGTGTTAACATACAGCACCTTTGGGACCATCTGCTTAGACTTCACAAAGGAATTGTCATTAACTCCATCTACTGGCTTAATTTTCCTTACCTTTTGATGGAATGTGGAAATAGCAGAACTGCAAATTTTATGTTAAAATTGGGACACTGACCTTCAAGACCTTCAAATTTATTTCAAAAGTGGAACCCCTCTGCCTATTAATGATTTTGCAAATTTGTTATAGCCCTCTGTGACCATGAATGATCTGTCCCCTATTTACTGGAATGAGGATTGTTTCTCAAAAATCTTTAACACTATTGGCTCTTACATCTCTTCTGAGTTCTCCCCATTCAAGCCTCCTAAATGCTACATTCAGCTTGATATTACCAAACCAATCCCTACATCCATTCCCTTCATTGACTTCTTTGGTAAGCCTTCAACATTCATTTGAGATGGGTGGGATTACCAAATTTTTGTAATTGCAAAACTAGGCATTTCAATCATTCCGCTTTAAGATCAAAGGGGACAAAGGGAATTGAGACTCGAGTATGCTTTCGATAATATATCTCACAACAAAATACCGGGCAAAGACTGTAATTCGAGATTTCTAACCCGGATCTCGAGATCCCATGTCCATGCATAAATATGTGCTTAAAGATATTATCACTTGATAATGATAATGCTCAAGAATGGAGGCCATATGAAAGTTAATGGTATAAAAGAATTTTTAAGAAAAAAGAATTCGCTGCATAACCTGGAGGAAAATGGGAAAATGACTTATCAAATATGTCATATGGTCGACAAACTTATAACCTTGCTCCTTCAACAATCAAGATTTTGAACAAAAGGTTTATTCTTCATGAATGCAAACAAAAATGATCTTGATAAAAAAAAGAGTCATTGATGGTCAAAATAAAAAAGTGATTTGACAAACATTGAGCACAATAAAACAATGCTCAAGGGTAAGGCTCTCCCATGCAAAAAGCCAAACAACTTGACCCCGCACAAAACTTTGAAGGGTATTATGCTTGACTCTAAAAAGGCAGCATCAGAAAGACACAAAGGGATTAAAATCTCAGATAATCCCAAAGGAAATTGCCAGCCAACCTTGAAGATTCACAGCAGTGCTCCAATTCCTAAGGTTGCAAATGACTCAGAGGGAAAAGAGGAGTCATTAATTATGGAAAGCATACAAACTGAACCTAAAATTGCAGACAATGCAGAATGTCAAAATAAGTTGCCATGTTCAAACAGATTTTATATTCTTGCAAAGGTGAACAATGATTGTGATGCAGGTGACATTGATACAATGGTTCCATTGGAAACTCAGGCCCCCTCATTGCATACATCCACACCTTCACCCATTCTTGATTCTCCACTTTCATATCCATTAATAGACCTATCTGATAATCATAAGTCCCTTGATCCTCCAAATTCATGCCATGTAGGTTACATTTCCAGTCACATAGCTCAGCAACTGGCAGAATTGCATGTGGAAATTGATGGACATGGTATACAAGGCACGCCTGTAGGTGATCAAATAGTAATAGATGGTATTGATGGCTCAAGGCAGGACAACAGGAATACTCAAAAAGAAAATCAGTCTCAGGGGTTGAACAATCATGGAATTGAGTGTCAGTTGGAACATCAAAATCATTTGACAAAAAATCAAGATGCACAAGGCAACTTCAAACATAAGGAGGTACCTCAACAAATACAAATGAGGAGGCTAATAACGTGCAAGATCTAATCCCTGCTCATAATAGTTTAATTGCATCCTCTGATATAAATTGTGTCACGAGTTTAAAAACAAATCCCTGTTGTGAATCCAAATTCTGGAGCTGCTCTCACCATGAAGACCGTGTAATCTCGGCATTAATCGACAACTCGATAAGGAAAATGATTCGCTAGAATATGTTCAAAATTGTCAAAGTTTTGAAGTTAATGGTTCTTGGGAAGATGATTTTATTTTTTAGGCCCTTCAAAATGCTTCTTATCTTCTAAACCTAAGGCTAAAAAGGGAAGAAAAAATGTAATGCTAAAGTTAAGCATTCCAATAGAATTCTCAACATCCCTGGGAACCCCCGCTAATAATACAAGGAGAAAGGTCAAGGAAAGTACCAAGCATTAATTTTGCTCTTTACGCCATTTTTTATTCCTAAGCCTTATTCATGAAGATCCTTTTCCGGAATTTAAGGGGATTAAAGGTCCTTTTGAAAAGGAGAAGAGCTATTTGTCGATAAGAGATTATAAAGGCGTACATAATTCTCGCTGCAAGAATTGAGACTACCTAACTTTTGAGTGCTCAAATCTTCTTCATTTGGATTGGTCCCCGCCGCCTTCAATTTGGATTAGCTACAAACATTCCGGGGGCCTATGCATGATCTGGAAAATCTGAATCATGCTCTTTTCTACAACAGCCTTGCAAAATGGATGACCGAGAGTTTTTCAATCATCTAAACTCTCCCTTGGTGTCAACATCTATGCCCTACCAACTCAAAGGAGAGAGAAGACTTATGGTCGAAAAATAAATATCATTGGCTCGTAACCATAACAATATTACCTGGATTTTAGTGACTTGACTTTAATAATCCTCGCCTCTGACTTCAAGTCCAATAATAATTTCAAAGATGTCTCATAAGGAGAGGGACAATTGGGAAAATTTAATGGACTCTAATTTGTTTAATCATATTCCTTCTTCTAATCGCTAAGTACTCCGGGTCCAATAAGCAAAAAGGTAACTCTAGAGTATTCGTAGGCCCCTGATAGATTTTATATCAAAATGTCCGATCTAGACTCTCGGGATAACTGTGTTGTCTTGAGTGATGAATGCACAACTATTTCTGACCATCAGCCACAATTTCTCCAGACCAAACACCTCAATAATATCAAGAGACAAGGTAACATCCCTTTCAAGCTAAATTGTTCCATTTTAAATAGTGAGAAATTTTGTGTTGATTTCTCCAATTTTTATGGTAATCTTCCGAGAGTTCGTAATTAATGATTCTATGAGAGCCTTTTATTCTAATCTAAAGGCTTCCAAAGCATGGATCAAGCTATGGTCCAAAACCTCCATGAGCAGAAAAGAAAACAAATGTAAACTTCGACCGCTATGAGGGATGTTAGATCTAAATTGCAACCGATCCTTTGGAATACCTCTCTTCATCAAATTGAAGATGATCTTGAACATGCCATTACAAATATTGAAGAGTATGAGGCTAAAGGTCGCCATGAAGAGTAAGATCAAATTCCATAATAGTATGGACAATTTAATACCAAATTTTTCAGAATAGCCAAAAAATAGGCTCTAAAAAAGGAAATCTCCAAGATCAAAAATGATATTGGCCATACCATAGATGATCCAAAGGAAATTACTCAATATTTCTTCCAAATACTCAAAAATTTTTCTAATCAAAGATAATGCTAATGGGATAATCCCGAGGCCAATGGACTTCCCGAACACTCTAATTCCTTGCCTATCAATATATTGATCCTTTGAGTGACCAGATCCTAAAACATGCCTTCAAGAGGAGATTACAAATTTTTAAATGCCATGGCTAAAGGTAAAAGCCTGGCCCTGATGGGTTTCCACCAGAATTTTTATTAAGTTCGGGATGTTCTTAAGAATGATCTTATTGCCATGATTAAGGGTTTCCGCATTCCAACCATTTTGCACCCCCCCAGATTATCCTCGAGATTCATCACCCTCATTCCTAAAAGTGACAATCCCCGAGACTTTCAATGAATGGAGACCCATATCTTTGACCAACACGACCTACAAACTTTGTGCCAAAATCATTGCAAAAGGGATCAAAGGTTTTCAGAAAAATATCGGTTTGCATCAATCAGCTTCCTATCGCATGATACATCCTTGATAATTATATTGCAGCTTATGGAGAGGGTATGCATTGGGCTAGAATTTCAAATAAAAATGTGTCCTCTTGAAACTTGATTTTTCCAAAGCCTTTGATACAATCAGTGGGATTTTGATCCTCGCCCTTCAAAAAATTGGGATCCCAATCAAATTAATTGACTTGATTATGGGCCTTAATCTTAGATCTCAACTGCAATCATAATAAATGGCTCTCCCTCTACCTTTTTCACTTTGAATAATGGAGTAAGGCAAGGCTGCCCCTTAGCCCCTTTATCCGCTCATAATTGTGGCTGAAATGTTAACAAGTAATTCTCCATCATCAACAAGTTGGTAACATTGAGGGTCTTAAGCTTCCTCGATAACTGCTCTCATCTTACCATAATGCAATATGCTGATGACCCTTCAGCTTTTTGAAAAATGAGCGTAACAACATTGAACTTTTTTAAACATTATCAAAGGTTTTAGTGCAACCTCCAGGATTTATCTAAATGCAACAAGTGCATCATCCTAGAGAATCTAATCAAAATGACATCCCGGCATTAAATGCTATGATTTCAAATACCAACCACTCTTGGGGATGCCACTCTCTCTTGACACGAAGTGTTAAAAACCTTTGACTCCAATTGTTTCTAAAGTCAGAAAAAAGTTGAGTAATTATGGTAGTTGTCTCTCCTTGGCGGTGAAGAACAATCATTTGCCAACTCGACTTGCTAGTTCCCACATTTATTTCTCTTCGCTCTCCTAGTCCTCTAAATGTATATATCACAGATAGAGAGGATTGTTAGAAATTTTATTTGGGGTAAAATCATATGGTAAATTGGAATTATGTTACTCAAAAAGAGGTAAAGGGGTCTTGGCTGTAAAAACTTTGCTCTTTACAGGATATGCTTTGCTTTATGGGCAAATATGTTTGGAAATCTCCGCTTAATCATGGTAGTCCTGCTACTTCTTTTATTATTTATTGGCTTCAAAATAGCAAGTTCAAGGGGCATCCTTCAGTTAAACATCATTTGCCTCATTCTGCCTTCTCTGAGTCTAAACCTGGTGCTAATACTTCCCCTCTAATGAGGAATTTGATATTGGCGTGGAATAAAGTTTCCAAAGCTTACTCTCATGATCAAATCTCAATTTCTAGTCACAACACCAGCATCTTTTGGAATCCAAACCTTTGTTGTTAGAGATGACAAGCCTTAGCTCTAAAAACATCCTAATTTACTTGAAATGGATGGAGAAGAACATTGACCTTAGGAGATTTATGGATTGATAATGATGGACATCTTGACTAGGCTTAAAGCTAAAATAAGAGGCACTACCTCGACAGACCCTTTTGATCACATAATGAAACAAAGGTGGCAATAAATCTTAATCCTAACATTAATTGTGACACTCATTGGTCTTGTAGAGACGTAAAAACTTACAAAGTTTCCAATATTTATGCTTATCTTACTGGGGATTCTCAACAGGGCCTAAAGCGGGGAACATCGCACATAAATTCTGGATGTTGAGTCAATCCTTTTTAAGAATATTTGGAAATCTTTTCTCGGGTCTCCCCAAAGTTGCCTTTTTTCATTTTGGTTACTAGCAAACAAAAGCATTCCTCGCTTGGAACTTATTCATAAGATTTATTCCTCCCTGCTCAAACTATCTCTCAACTATGTCCTCTTCACGCAATTCTATTGAAAATGTCCAAAGATATCTTCACATGTCCAAAAATTAATGGCTATTTATGGAAATTGGATCCTAAATAACTTTGGTATTGTAAAACCAAGGAATATCATTGAATTCATTTCTAATAATGATCCCATGAAAAACTCTCTTTGCTATATTATTTTTTGGAACATTTGGAAAAATAGAAACAAATGTCTCTATGGTGGTCATAAAAATTCAATTCTTTGGATTCGGGGTTTCAGATAATTTATGACATTGAGCTGATGGTAATCAAAAAAAAAAAACAGATACGATAATTATATGAGAGATGGAATAACCTTTGAAGTTTTTGGGGACCTTTCAATAGTTTTAAGCTTAATTGTCATGATATCTCTTCTAATGCCAATTCTTTTTGTTGATAGATTACCCTGAACGCAAAGTACAAGCTTGACCTTCAATATGATGTGGCGAAGAGGCAATAATGTCAAGGCTTGGAAACAAGAGGGGCGATGTTTTTCAGCATAATAATCATGACTACGGTTTTTGGGACAGGACGCTTAAAGGAAAAACTTATGGATTCCTTATCGAAATTTAAAGGTTGAAATCCATTAAATTTGAGGAGTTCGCAAAGGAACTCATCTCATGCATGCACTATTTTGGTTTATTAAGGTTTGGCGAGACATGATGTAATCTCGGCTTTGAAACCTATAGGGGAAAGCTATTACTATCATAGAGGCATTGATTGCTTTGGAACAATGATTCATCTAATGGCCACATGCAATTCCGCCTGACATCGAACTAGTGGATCGGAAGCAACTAAACCCAATTTATCAAGCTTCAAATCCGTGACCACTTATTTCCTAACTTCATAACTTCGAAGCTTTTGTTTTACCGTGAACTATCTTCAATGCTTTAAGATCTCACTTGGCAAGGATAGCGTGTATCTTCTTCATCGATCTAAGCGCACCGGTTGATCCCAAATAACTTGATCAATTCTATTTTGTATCTTGCAACTTTAAGCTACTTAACCTCTATATAGTTTAACTCTAAAGGCTTATCATTCTTGGATATGCCTATGGTTTATGTAATTGTTTTCTATAATTAATGATTAAAAGCTTTTTCCTTCAAAAAAAAAAAAAAAATAGCCCATATCCTCGAATGAATAGTCCCATCTAAACACTTCTTGAATTAGACCTAATTTTAAATTGTTGACGATAATTTGACCAATACATTGACTGGCATCATCCCTGACGCAGCAAATCGGACCTATAGCCCGATGATTTTCGTTGAACCGTATTACCAATATATTAAAAGAATGATAATGTTAAGCAAAGCAAGTGAGGAGGAAGGAGAACTGCCCCAAAGAGACAGCGACACTGACACTCCACAACCTTCACAAACAACCGGCAACTCATCGCTAAAATAAACCTAATTACCACCATAACACCTGCTAGAAGTCCCGCCAAAATGGCAAACTTCGCTTCTATTAATCCTCGAACACTGTGAAAGCTTTGAAATAGCTTGTACCGAAGTCGCAGGAATCGAGAGGCTGCAGGCTGCTGAATCCCCCTCAAAGATCCACAATCGCCGTCAAATCAACCACACCAACCACACGACAGATGTCAGTAAGAGCTACACCAGGATACATGAAGCAAAGAATCAAGGGTCAATCTCACCCGGGGCCAGAGCCCCTCACCCAATCCTGCAGCCCGGCGAGGGCATAAAACCGCATAATGCCTATGCCTCATGATGAAGGCCACGCATTTTGAGGGTCCTCCACAGCAGGATTGGTCGGGAGTAGCTATAATGTGTTCAAACAATTTACGTAACCTAGGATATGCAATGGCGACCTCTTATAGCCAATAGTCGAGGAAAAGGATTTTCTAGGGATGGAGTTAGATTCCGGCAAGAAACCAAAAGAACAATGAAAATATGGAAAACAAACTTTTACTAAATGCAATCATAAAACAAAATGTTACATGATGGCCTTGAACAATTGAACTTCCTCGTTAGATATATGCGAGCACCATCTTGAATCAATACTCATTTCTATCATGGGTGTGCAGATTTTAGTATGAAACATACTTAGGTTGCAATGAGAAGTTTTTAGCCCCTTTCCCTTCGTTGTTTGTATTTAGCATTGTAATTTTGTTCCTAATTACTTTCTTTGATTTCAACTCACAGAGGAAGCCTATCTTTGCTGGTGTTTTAATGCTTAATGTAGGCACCCAAACCAACCATGTTTCATAGTAAAATTGATCAACCTTCATACACATTACTCTTACGGGTAATTTAAAGGGGCTGTCATAAGGTCTTTGTAGGTAGAAGGATTTTTTGTATAATTGTTGTTATAGGGCAGGAAAAGTTCTGATTTACATATAAAATGTTAATTTGAAAGCGGTTGGGAACATGGGCACAGTTGATCCGGGACTCGGAATGGCATCTTCTATAGTTGGGAGGATAGTTTTTCCTTATCGGTTGCCTTTCCCAAGAAGTTATGTTCGCGGGGAAAGCGTGACTTGTGTCTTCCTTTATTTTGCTTTAGGACTCTATCGCGCAAAAGACCAAGCGAGGCATAGGCTTTTGCTCATCTTTGCCAAGATAAACAAACATCTCAATACCACATGTAGTGCATACTTCCTTTCATATGATTACAAAGTACCCAAATCATTTTGGGGAACCAATAGAACTCACGAGTCTATCAGTACAATGGGTGCTAAAGGGTAGGCAATAGTGAGTGAGTTCCAATTCTATAGGCACAAAGATTAGGGTGGATAAAGAAAAGCGAGATAGAAATGCTTGAAGGTTTAGGTAAAAGGATAGGGTGACATTGAGCAGGTCAAATCCATGGGTAGGTAAAAATGACATCTAAATAAGAAGGGAACAAAGATAGGGATAAGCAAATATGAAAAGTGGAATTTAAAAATAGGATATATGCATCTCTGAATTCCAAAGATCTGGTATTGTCGACTGATGATCATGCGACACAGATTAGCACAAAAGAAGTAGACAATGGTGAGTGAGGTCAGGTTCATAGGCTGCTGATTAGGTTGGCATTGGTAAGCACAAGGTTTTACTCAAAATTAACGGCATTCACGGTAAAGGTAAAAAGTGACACACCAATTTCTATCCAAGAGTGAGATACATAACACCACAACCCATGTCGGATGTGTGACTTTTGAAT
The DNA here is from genome assembly GCA_021234155.1 of Isoetes taiwanensis. Lineage (NCBI taxonomy): Eukaryota > Viridiplantae > Streptophyta > Lycopodiopsida > Isoetales > Isoetaceae > Isoetes > Isoetes taiwanensis. The sequence goes on from JAJEKV010000072.1 coordinate 5,111,736, forward strand.
CAATGACTTCGATAAATGGGGCCTTATAGTTTATATTCATAATGACATTTTGAAAGGAGAGGAGCCATCATATGGAAGGAACTAAGGTTTTGTGATTAAGTTTAGTCTAGTAAGCGGCTTTGATATATGGATATAATTTAGAGCCACAATGAGGAGGTGGCAGGAATCTGGTTGGGAAGCAAGGGATATGGTTTGCAGAGCGAGAAAAAGGAAATTGTTCTCTGACGGTTAACAACAAAAATAATAATGGGTCACAATTTATCTCTCCACAATTCAAAAGCATATTTGTTAAGCGGTTAATGCGAGGCCAAGCAATTTTTTTCGTGGTGTTTATGTGACAGCATGATCTTTATGAGCTAGCTAGCGGTGCTAGTTTTAAAATCTTCGTGGGCTTTATAAGATGGGGAGTGGCATCTTTGGGGATTTGAGTTGGTCTCGAGGCTGCCATAAAGCGGGGGCTGGACATGTTCACGAGTCAGAAAGTTGTCAGTCACCGCAAAATATCTGTATTGTTAAACATGAAAAACTACTCGCAAACCAAGAAAATAAACATGATTGGATCTTGTTAGTTTAAGCACGCCGTGTAGCAGGACTAAGCACCACAAAAATTTACGTATGAAAAAGCCTTGAATTCCAAACGTAATGACAAGAAAACATTTATCCTTCAGTGAAAATTAAAGCATGGTGCTGAGTTCTGGCTACTTCTCTGATTCTCCAGCGTATTGAAAAGAAAAGTTTAACATCGTTTGTCAGATCCTTTTGTCCCTGACCATACACTTTGAATAAGTGGAATGTAATGAGAACCAAATTTTGTTTCATTCTAATTGCAACTGCTGAAGTTCCAAAGATTGATTTGGCAGTAGATTTTTATGTTTTCTGACAAGCAAATGGAGCTAAAGAAGCTTTTGAAGATCTGTGACCCAAGACCATAGAAAGTAGTAAGGGTGAGTCTATCAAATACATTGATGCTACCAGGAAAAGTTTGAATAAATCTGCTTTATATACTTTCAAAAAGGCGAGCATACCAGAGATGTTGTAAGCCAGCCTTCCTTCAAACAACCCAAGCAAACATGAATGATAACAATAGCGCTAGGTGCTTGCAGGTCCGAATAGAAATTGAAAGCATGCATTAAGGCCTCAGATAATCCAGGCAACAATAAGGTTGAGGCTGGTCCGTCGATCCGAACAATTAAATCGATGAATAGAGAAGGGTAATATGGTGTTTGGTGGCCTTCAAAGAGGAGTGCAAAGGGAATTAAGAAAAGACAGATTGGCAAAGAAACCCCAATTCAAAGCAAATTCCATCGACTCAAAATCCACTTTAAATCTTAGTGCTATGGATGAAAGCTGCAGATTTAAGCATAGGGAAGAAAAGAAACGAGAAGCAAATGGTTAACTATGCAAAAGAAGTAAAAAGCAATTGGCCGCAGTAGAAAGAGGTAGGAAATAATTGCCCCGCACATGGATATAAGAAAGAAAAATGGCCATGCATGGAGATATAAGAAAACACAAGCAAACAAGACAAGACAAGCAATATTATTGAACAACGGACATAACCTTGGCCGCCATGGTAAGATTAACCTGAGCGGTCGGGAATACAGCCGCCGGCCGTGAAGCCGAAGCTTAGTGAGGCCGATCAAACACATTTTATGCAAAAAATAGTTAACAAATCCTTGGCAGTCGCGTATAGCAAGAATGCACTCTTACTCAGTGACTGCGAAATCGAAGAGGCAAAATCCAGTACAAAAAAATGGCAGCGCAAAGAGGAGACCAAAAATAAGAAAATACAAAACCTTCCATAATCTAATCACAATAGAACGAGAGTAAGAAAGGTGCACACAAGATAGAGATGATACATAGATGTAGAATAATCCTAGAAGAATGGCGCAAGAGCGAGAGCAAAGAGATGTCTAGAAGAGGAAAACGGGCGTGGGAAGAAATGGAAAGTGTCAAGAACCTACACGGTAAAACAAGGAAAATAATGTGAAAATATGCAAGCAATGCTGAAGAAATATATGCCAAGACTGATAAAGAATCTAATATATGAACAGAATCAAGAGTACAATGGTCTCAAGACAAGCAGAACACGAGACAGCATGCTCAGGAAGGCTTAAGATCAAGGAACCGAATGGACGACAAGAAGAGATGCCTCCTTATATATCTAGACCAGACCAATCTGATCGCCACCCAATGGATGAGATCATGCAAGTGTCAAAGATGCATATTGGTTCTAGAATATTCTAAACCCTCCTGAAACGGGTCCCACATATGAGAAAGATGTGGGATGTCTTTAACAAATATTGGTAGCCCATTTGGCAAAAGTGTGTGAGTCGTAACTAGGAGGTTGCAGTTCAAAGTCTGTCTTGTGCAACCGCCCATTTGTATTCAGTGTGATGACTATCTTTTGTACATACGAGTATAATGTTAAGTATGATATGAATATATCCGTATTAATTAGATCCATCCCCCTCTTGCAATGACGAGTCCTCGAATTTGGGGCGGAGTACTCAAACTTGGCTTATCAGGAATTAGCGTCGGTGAAACTTCGGCAATTTATTTATCAGGAGCATTAGTCAAATTCTACGTAGGTTCGAGGTTCTATCACTTGGCGAGTAACCTTTCAATGAATAAAATAATACAATCTTGGCTAAAAACTTGGAGTCCGAATCCTCTGACCCTTGGAACCCTCATGACTATCCAAATTTCGGGTGGTGGCTTACGGGGAACGCGATCCCGAAAGTATTGGTCGTGGGCTCCAATAGAGAAACATGAAATATTGATGAAGCCAACAACCGAGAGAGCTTCGGTCGGAATGCCACATTGCTGATCCGGCCGCGGATCCGGTAAGGACCAAAGGCGCGACGATAGTCAAGCGAATTCTGAGGGGCGTGGAGGGTGGAGGTCCCACGAAGAAGCGGACAAGGTGACCAGCTAACGTGGAATTTAGTTATTGTCAAATGTATAATGCAGATAGCGTTCTTATTGCTTTCGGTGGAAGATGATGCTGAAGATCCGATTGAAAGAGCACGGAGTTTTCTCAAGTCGAGACTTGGCACTAGGATGACCGGCGATCAACGAAGATCGCGACCAAAGTTCGAGAAGAACGAGTCCGGCGATGGGAGGCATGTCTTAAGTTATTATAGCGAGGTTCACGCTAAGCGTGAACTGGAGGTTTGACGATTAGAGATAGCAAAGGTTCAATGAGGTTATGTAGTGTAGTGTGAAATATGGATGCATAAAGGGTACGAGCTTAAAATGGGATGCATACTAATTTAGCTTCAAATTCACGCCAAGCATGGTTCACAATAGGAGCTACCAACACCAAGCTGAATTGGCAATTAATTTAGCTTTAAATTTATGCCAAGCGTGATCTCTTGTTTTGAAAAGCATTCTAAAAAAATGTTTATCTTCTTTTTCGTGAATTTTTTGTTTTTAAAAAGCTTCCGCTGCCGTGAATTGCATTAGTAGCTTAATTCATTTCCGCGTCTTTCTATGTTGATCCATTGCGAGTTCTATTCAAATGGCGCCGGTTTACGTTCTATGATACTGATTCAATATTCGTACTATTGTAGTCCATACATGGAGCGAAAACGCCATGCCCACAATCGCGGGTGGAATATGGTTGCCCATTACCCACTGCATAGTATGGTCAAAATCATGATTCAAGCTCACCGAGCGGACTCTCGCATAAATTATTATGGAGAAGAAGAAGACCGGAAGCAGCAACCAAAATCAAAAGGTGGTGATGACATTGCATCCTTCCGATAGCACATCTAGCGAATTAGGGTCCAAATTTCATTATAGATAAGATTGTCTTTGTAAGGAGGCTGCATTATAGCACGAAGTGGAAACGAATTAAGGGACGGCTTTGGCGCAAAAGCCAGCCGGATACTATGGGTAGGCGCTCTGTTGATGTATCTTTGACTTGAATGTGTGAGGAGATGAGAAAGACTTCCGGGGGCTAGACGACACTGAGACCATTTGGATTTTAGACCCGTTCCAAAGAAACACACTTTCACTGGGGGATAGGATGTCCCTTCGTTGAGTGTTTGAAGTCATGTGGGAAGGATAATACGTTATAATGAAGTCAGCTGTGAGCTGAGTTACAAAGGTTATGGGGATGTGGCGTATCCCGAAATAGATTGCCCAAAACTGAAGGTCCAAAATGATGACATCAAAGTTTGTAATGCAATTAAAGGATCTTTAAAAAAATTGAAGGCTAAAATGCAAAACATAAAGAGCTCTACCCCAAGGTAATTCCGCCGAGTTGAGAAGAAAAGTGGCAATCGAGAAGAAGATTACTAGAGAGAAGAAGACAACGTCCCATTATTAGGTCTGGGTGCAAAAGGTCCTTGCGGAATCAACCACTTGCCCCTATAAACATATCACTCTTTGTGTTGGGCGGTAGGGGTGGGAGAGGAGATATGTAGGCAAACCGCATGACTACAAAGATCTTCTTTACTGACTATATAGATCAACAACCGAGGTCCTTTACTATTGTCATCGTTTGTCCTTTTGGGTGACTCACACCGCATGTACTATCCACTTTTGCTCATGATTTGAAGTGCCTCAAAGTAGTATTAGGAGGGGATGCCTAATATATGATGTTAAGGATAATGGCTGCAACAGCGATGGAAGATGGCACATGGATCTTCATTATGATATCCATCCGCCGTGACGGGGAATATGCGATAATGCTAAGGCCAAAAGGGTGATAATAAATAATTAGTATGGAATGTTTTCTTCTAGATGATCCGTGACTTACAACCATATTCTATCATACCTAACTGTGATCAAGATGAGGAAACATGATGAGTCGAAGAGATGAGGAGGATCGGGACCCTCTCCTAAGTGGTGAAATCAAGTACAAGCTTACCAACTAGGAGAGAAGGGCCTCCTTAATAAAATGGATTTCCCTCGCCTATGGTCGCTATTAGAGCATTTGCTCCAATTGATACAAGCGTCTTGGAGCTTCATGTTGGAGAGGTTATATTGCGAGAGGTTCTTATGGGTGTTAGAAGATGTCCCTTTGCTTTGTGAGGAGGATGAGCGAGGGCCAAAAGATTTCTTGAACCATTCCTCATGCATGTACTTGTCAAAATCTCCTAAAGGTCCTTATGGCAACCCGATCTTCAGCAATCAAAGTCACCGTGGACTTGTCCAATTCAAAATGACCGATGGTTACGGTAGAGGAACTAGTAATCCATCGAGCAAGGAAAAATGACTGACCTTTAAACCGTCGCAAATCGTGATGAAGGTTTGCACAAAGTGATTCAATACAAATCTAAAATAATGTTTAGCAGAAGGATGTAGAGGAATAGAAAATAACAATTCTACCATCCAGAAGAGCACGGAGATTAAGGGTGGCGAAGAGGGAGAATGACGCAAACTGTGTGGAACGAAGATGACAGGGTATGGCCTTCTGGATGAAATGATGATTTAACAATTTAGGCCCCAGTTTTGAATTAAATGCCAAGCATGCTTTTGATTATATTTCATTGTCACACTAAATCACGTAGAGCACAATTTGGTTAAGACTAACTCAAATCACGCTGGCCCGGCGTTTTATTGGTGTGATCATATCTTCCGACGGTTTACACGCTTTGATGTTCGAAAATTGCCTTAGCGTTTCTAAGAAGGTTGCAGGTATTAGAGCCTAAACTTGAGTCCTTTGTAAAGACTTTTCTAAACATAAAGTGGCTAGAGATCGGGTTCATGGCACACCATTAGGAATCAAACACCAAGTGGATCTATCGCAACAAGACTTGAATACTAGAGAAAGCCACTTTAGGTTGTTTTGAAGTTGGTATTTGGTCATCCATGGAACTAAAGAACATCGAAAGGATACTTTGAGGCATCAGGGGAAATCGTGAACATTAGTTGACCTTTGGGATCGAACAAATGTGTGAAGTTACTAACTCAAAGATCCAACTGCAAAACCATTCTTCATCAAACACTCTTTGCAACATGATGGGACTAACTTGGTATCAAGAATAAGGATGATATAATCATGATGGATGACGATGCTCTCAAATGCTTCAATAACTCAAACGCGCAGGGGCACTTCAATCTACCATCACTACGATCCAAAAATTTTGCGACAGATGATTTTTACGTTGAAGTTTATGTCTAATATGAATAATTTGGCTATGGGGATGATGGTGCGTGAAGTGTTAGATTCACACCCGAACTAGATAGAACGGGTTGACATAGAACCAGTCACCTTGTTAAATACGTGGAAAACATGGATTGATCCCCCTTAATGTTTTATTGGAATATATAATATTTTTGTATGATATTTGTGTCATGTATCCATAATTTGGTCTCAGAATTGTCTCGCAAATAGTAATGCAACTGTTATTATCAAACCTAATATTTTTCATCTAAATGTTTGTTCAATTTTGGTCTCATCTATCTTAGCAACTTGCTCTTCATTTTTTGCATGTTTTAATTAAGTATATGAAATGACATACGTGAATTGCAACCTTATGTTATTTATCAAGTAAAAAAAAAGATTAAAAGATCAAAACCCCCTAGAAGAGCAAGTTGGCGTGATTTTGGAGTTGACATAATCCCAATTTAATTGATGATGGTTTAATGGTCTCATCCAAACAAATCCAACAGAGGCAAACCTTTTTCAACCCCAAGCCTGCGGTATCCTGTTTCGTTACAGCATACAATAAACATGCACATATCCCCCCAACTTTCCCGTTAGCAAAAGGCTCGTTCCTTGCCTGGATGCCGCCATATGTATAATTCCCGGAGTAGAATAATGCTCATCGACACTGATTATCCCATTAATGATTACTCCCATCTCCATGAAAACCCATTAGTAGAAGTAGAATGAAGAAAATAAAGTCAGCAAAAAAGGTCCATGTCGCAGAAACCATCAGATATGGACATGACAACATAGAGACGAGGGGGAATGTAAGAGCCCATGCAATAAACATCATTCTAAATTCAAAAATATGGAAACTATGAAAGGGATACATACACATGGCAACCGCTCACCCCTTTAAACCAATAAAGATTGAAAGATGCCAAGTCTCAAGAGAAGTCCACCAATTTAAGCCACAATTATAGAACCTCCCTAATGGAGAAAAAGCATAAATAGCAAGAATGAAGCTTAAGCAAGCTAGAACACTAAAGAAAATTAACCTCAGATGGCACCTAAATTGAGTTGACACATTTCATATCCACGAACATTTATCAACGATTGGCAAAAGAAATACAAAGGAGATTAGACCCAATTCAAAATAATAAAGAAGGGTTGTTATCCACACTTTCTCATAGATTCAAAAAGACAGATGAATGCAAACCGATTTTAAAGTGGGATTAATGGCGTAGCGGTTTGGGCCACCGAGCAAGCTCCTGAACCTCATTGCATGCACGATACCGCCTGCCCTTATCCGCACTCTAAATTAACAAAATGTCTTCCCATTTTAAACCATGGTTAAAAACCCCAAAATAGAAAGATGACCTTTAAATGCAATTAAAATTTGCTCAAACATGGCAAAATATATGGTTCACATACAATAAATGAAATATTTAAGCATTAAAAGGGATGTGACTATGTGATGGATAACCATAAAAATTGGGCCCTTTCTAAAAGGATTCATGTCCCAGATTTTGAATGGGGAAAGCAAGTTGGATGTCATTGTGAAATGCCTTTGTTCAAGCATGTGTGTTACTTGCAATAAATTGAGCTACTTCCATATTGATCTTCCCGTATCTACATACTAAAAATGGAAGGACTAGAAAAGACCATTCCAATTATGTGTCTATCTTGAGAATATTTAGATTTTTCTCGCCTCCAATTATCTAAAAATACCACCACCCAAAGCTATGCACTCAAATTTCTTTGTAGTTGAAGAAATGTGAGCCATTCTAGTGCCAAATGCCCCGATGTTTTCCTTTATGCATGCCACTAACGTATATGGAATCAAGTTTAGCTATAACTGTTTGAAGAGAAAAAAAAAAATAATTAATATAGCCTCCCACCTATCAAGTGGAGGAAGCCAAGATAAGTAACAAAGAAGCATTATTTCAAGAAGGAAATTTCAAAAAATAAAATAAAATGAAGAACACAATACCCATTATGCATAAAAACTTTGGAATGTTGATTAGACCCTTGGTTAATTTTCAATTGTCGCCACGCATTTCACTCCACTTGTACTCACCCATATTCCAAATTTATAATCAATGCACCTCGATCGTGTCTTCTTAACCCCAACATAATCCGTGGATTAGATCTTATTAGTCTTGAAAGGTTTACCTTCTATTTTCAAAAATAATCTAGATCCAAATGTAGTGCAAGAATGAATGAACATTCTAGAGTAATTGAGTGAAGAAGTTCTTCGATTTTGTGATAAGAAAAGTTGCACAAGAAAACCTTAATGTGAAAGGCAATGGCAACAAACCCAAACAGTTCAAATGGTCATCCAAACAGATAGGATTAAAGAATACAATATTTAGAAATTAAGATATTGAACTCGATAATTGAAATTTACCTTTATTTCCTCCAAGCCTAAAAAGGAATTAAGGATTTAGACTCCAGCGACAATTCTATAAGCACCTAATCAACTTTGTTTAAACACACAATGATAGTGAAGTTCAACCCTACATAAGTAACATACTTGGAAATAGAACGAAAGAGAAAGTTACAAATATTAAAGATTATTCCATGGTTGCACATGCATAACACTACCCGAGAAAACGACAAAATGGAAGGGACAAATCGCATGAAATTGAATGAATGAAGTATGACAATCATGGCGTAACTTCAAGACCCATAACATGACATTACCTGGAGTATGTTGAACTTGGGATGCCAGAATGTCAAAAAAATGACATGATTTGTTATGTAGAGTCCAATCCCTTGTTGTCCCATTAAAATCACATAAAAATCCTGGATGCACATGCTCAAACCAATGCACCTAATATCTTACCATTGCACATAATAATTGAAATGATATGCACCTCCAACCTATTATAAGACATTCATTCAACATAACAAAATGCATTTGAAAGAAAAGAGTGACTTCAATATCATGGCTAAGAGAACATAATGCCTATATAAAATGCCAATCAAATTCCCTATATAATGCCTATATATCGCCCATATAAATCCCATCAAGCTTGATTAGGTGAAATTTACTTCAACATGCCTATATTGGTTTAAACATTGTAAAGAAGATTTATTTCAACATGCCTATATTGGTTTAACATTGTAAAGATGACTCGTGAAATCATATCAACAATAACTCGACCCAATAACCTTTGATTCCCAATAAACACAATGCTTTTTGCACTACAAAATGGCTATAGAGTTTAATTAAAATAGAAAAATTTCAAAGACAATTATGAGCAAGAATATCCGAGAATCCATATTTAGAAACCTCTTTCTACCCACAATATACAAACCGCATTTCATTATGTTAACTTACTTAATTAAAAATAATTCTATATTTTGGGGTTTCAAATGCCCTCCTTCCAGTCCATGGTCACAAAGAATCGTAAAATAATATCATCACACCAATCATGCTTTGATTTTTTCCTCGCTTCTAAGAAGCAAGAGTTTGCTTTTTGTATACAAAGTGTTTATAGCAAAAAAAACAAAGATACAATGGACTCTGCTTTGCACTTTGTAGCTCTTCCTATTGCATATAGTAGGATTTCCATCTAGAATGGCCAAGATTATGGTTGTTGAAGAATCATAAAAATCATGTTCTAAACTATTTTTTAAAATCATATGGGCTAAATCCAACTCAAGCCGATTCCAATTCACCGCTTTTACAAATATAAAACAAAGATGTAGTAGATTTCCACCTAGAATATACCAAGCTGATGGTTGTCAAAGCCCGCATTTAATAAGAAAGAAATGAAAAAGAGAGTATTTGCTCACGCTTTTAAATACCTTTACCGCTAATCCAAAGATATACAAATTGTATAGGTAACACAAATCTTTTGCAAGGTCGCCAAATTTTGATGATATTATCTCGATCCAAAATGATCGGAAAAATAGGTAGATGTGAGACTTGTTAAACAATTCCATTGCACCCCTGCAAGAAAGTATAAATACGATGCTTGAACTTTGGATATGCCCCTTTTGGACTCTAAATACACCTCTCAGGCAAAGATAAGCAAAAAACCACCAGAAGACTTCAAAAAAGATTGAATAAGTAACTTGCTAATTTTGTTACTTTCAAATCACAAAAACACCAAACTCACATGGTTGAAAATGGCCAATGCCCGGATGGCTTTTTGAGGAGAAATATATGTACCATAGAAGCAGCTTTAATAGGATAGACCAAAGTGTAAAAGAGTCCATCACGACCTGAGATAATCATAACCCGCCATTACAAAGCATGAAGTTCTAACTTTCTATAGATAATGCAAAAATGAACGCCCTTACATTTGAGTTGACGACATATGTGGTTGCACTTAACAGATAATGTGCTTCATGGAAGAAAAGTTTTTCGAGATTTATCTTGCTATGTACCGGATTAACACTAGAGTGAGTCGGGTAATGGACCAAAATGGTCCATTTGAAGAGTTCGCTTTAAAATTCATATAAAATCAATGGTACAAAATCTATTCGAACCCTTCCTAGAAGTTCATATATGGCAGTTATGGTCCATTAGAAATATACCTAAAAATATATATACCTTCGTTCTTGTAAGTTATGCTCTAGCAAACTCAGGGGGGTAAAGCACCAAAAGCTTCATGTTTACATAAAGTCAAACCGTCTCATTACAATAATACGATTTTTCAAATTTTTTTATTGCCATGATATTTTTCTACACGAGATAAGGAAAATGAAACAAAAACACACATGTCAATCTGAAGTCTGTGAAGAAAGATAGGGCCATTCAAACATGACAAGGTCAAAACTGCTTTCTGCCTCCTCAGAACCAATTATGGTTCCTAGAAGGCAGTTGTAGTTTAAATACAACAACTTTCACAAGGAAATGCAGTTTAAGCTAATATTTGATATATAGGCAATTGACAAGTTTCTCCATCCCATAAAAATGTTGTTTGGCCTTGAATTTGATGTTTGACTTTCACTTTGATCTCAATTTTAAGTAACTTGTAATAATGATTAATATTTCCCCATATAGAGCAAAACTTACTCTATGATGTTCTCCAAAAAATCATAATATGAAAGTTCAAAATGATATGAAACCAATGCAAAAACAAGCTCATTAAAAACGCAAAAGACATGGTCACAAGAAATCAAGAAAGGTTTCTGTACCTGAGCCCATTACTGGTCCATAGGTCCATTTAAAATCAATAACTTTCTTATGTTAATTGACCTCAAGTTGAATTTTGGGATATGAATAGCTTCTGATTTACTTTAGTAATGAAAATATTTGTTGATCATAACCTTGAGATTTGGATTAAACTTTATAGCATTAAATTCAAATATGTCTTCTATGTTTATTCTAGATTTATGCCTTGAGATATGACTTTGAAAAATCACATTCTCAAAATGTCCCATGTCATGAAATCAATGCAAAAAAATTCAAAGCAAAATATGGAAGTTTATGACTATAAAAAGTCAAGTTAGACTGCTATGTGTGCAGTTCCACTTGCAGATCATTATTGGTCCACAGATCGAAGTTTAAAAATTAATACGCATAAATATCTTAATCAATTTTGATCTCAACTTTAGAATATAGTTTATGCGTACAATTCTCTATAGGATAGAATTAATTGGTTAAACGAGCTTGCATAATTTGAGGGCAATGTTTAAGTAGAAACAACTGTGAATTTATGGGGCACTTATTCACCAATTGAATCTACATGGACTTCCACTCACACCTTTCAAAGATTATGTTATCAAAGGTAAGAAACCATGGTATCATTATGGGGACAAAATAGATAGAGCTAGTGAGAGATATATGCTCTATACCATTGGTCTAGTTATGGACCATAAATGGTTCATGCTTAATTATACTTGTATCTTTCAAATAATACGTTATTTCAATATGAAAACAGAGAGTTATATTGCAAAGGAAGGCTCGCATTCATGAAAATATAGTGTACATGAAAGATGACCTACTTGTAACATTATCCTACTAAAACTCTAATGATTTGTAGCAGCAATGGATATACCAGTTTTATACTAGTAGAAAATAACCATGTTTCTCCGTATGTTTTTGCAAGAAAGCCACACAACTTACATAAGGGACAGATATATATGTCCCTTGTCATATTTTGAACCATTTGAAAGGCTTATTTGGAGGAATATAGCATGCTCTCTACAAAGCTGAGAAAGACGCATCAAAGGTAATATGATTTAATTTTTTATTCTTATACTTAAACTTCACGATCTTCACTTTCATTCATCAATAGACATCACTAGCTAGTAAGTGATGAGTTTTTAGCCTATAATTTTGGAATTAACTCAAATTTTTAGCCTCTAATGTGTTAATCCTATGGTTGTACATCATCTTTAAATCTAGTTAATTGCATGGTTAAACCCTAATGACACTATATGCAAGTTGATAAAGTAATTTTCTATGTAGATATAAGAAAAATACAATATTTGTTACCCTCGTGATACTTACAGGTGATGTTTTTGGAGCATTTTAACATAAAATTTTGTCCTAAATTCTGTATAGGAATTTCTCTTTTAGATTTTGAAGTTGATATAACTTATGAACACTCCAAAAAAACATAAGCTTGTACTTCATATAATTAAGAACCCATGCCACAAGAACTAAGCCAAAACTTGTAATAATAAGAGAGAAATAATTCCTAAACTGCAAGCAACATTTTTGAACAAAATAGGGTTTGTCTGCTTCCACAGATGTTAGATGATAGCAACCAAAACTCAAAACATACAAATCAATGTGTTCTATCATAAATAGACAAATACTCCAATTTTAGCAAGATTTAGGCCTGTTTATGCTTGTCAAATTCTCTAATATTTGAACAATCACTAGAACATATTAGGGAAGTTCATTGGTCTTGAAATTCTCAAAAAGTCATTAAGAATCAAGTAAAGATTGATATGGTGGCGATATATACTAAAATTGAAACCTCTATTCTCAGATATACTGGTTTAAGTGGCAGTGGGTAAACTGGACCAATTCTGGTCCATGGGCCAGGAATGGTCCCCGGGACCACTCTAGTGTTAAAGCCCCTGCTCGACATATGAAAAACAACTCGTTGCAGCAAAAGACATGGAGTAAAACTTACAATATATTTAAAAGAATAAGCAGACCTTTTCTTACCAATAAGATATGTATTATCAGAGTTTTTTTCATGCTCCTGAGCCGCATAAGCATGGTAACAGATAACATGTTGGCCCCTCGTATTAGCCAAAGCTTATAACCTTTTGAAAGAAAAATGCCAACAACATTAGAAAGCAGAGATAATCACAATAGCTGTTTAACACTTCAACAGGAACAAATGTAATAAATAAAATAGATTAACACATTAACATTGATTTCAAAAGCAAATACAATAAATAAAAATGATACAAAAAAGATGCAAATGTAGTAAAAAAAAAAAACAGTTGTTACCTCTATATTGATTTCGTAATGATTGTCTCATATTGTTTCCTTCCCTTCATTATGTGATGATTTCAAAGTTTCCAGAAAACCTAAGTAGAAGTTTTGCTAAATGAACATGGAAGAAGACCTTTGTTGCTTCGTTGCTAACACTTCCAAATCTACAAAAGATATTTATGCAAGATTGTAAAATCCAATGTACAGGGCTGCAGAAATATTGATCACAGATAATCAAAGCTCGTACAATTCAAACTTCTGTTTGCAAAAGAAGCAAAAATAAAAAGGAAAGCGAATATAACCTTCACCGATAAGCATTGTGCAAGGCCTTGCCTTCTGCAAAATGACTTGTTGCAGGATCTCCACGACCTGCAAAGCATGACAACCACGTAAACACAGAAACAAATGAAGGCCTTTCTAAATGATGATGATCTAGCATCAGCATTAACAATTAGTTAGACCACATGCCTTGAGTAAGTTCTGCCTCTTATGCTCATATTTCAGGCCTTCTTGATGTGACCTGTCAAAAGGTTTGAGAACAGTCTGCATCAAAGTCCAAATGCAAAAAGAGCAAGGGTCTCAAATTGAACTTCAATGTAGGCCCTCAAGCATGCCCTTTGGTGCAAATAATCACAACACTTATTGTTTCATGGATCTCCACTGGTGTCTAGCTGCTTGTATCTTCCTACTCTAGCTGCTGATGCTATCCAAATATGCTGCTATCAACAGAGGATTAACAAATGAAGCTTACATTAAAGCTTACATTAGACAATTCTTAACATCTAAAAAATGTAGGTGAATCGATTTGTTGCCAACAATTACTAACCTCAAATCACACGAAGTTTTAACTGCAATCTGCTTTCGCAGAATTCTGTTAACAATAAAACAACATTCTATAAACATCACACAGTAAAATGATGATGCCAAGGAAGGAAAGCAAATGGAAACAAATGGGTTATCTGAATCATAAGAAGAACCTGCAACAACATTGGTGCAGACCCTGTATTGGCTCAAGATACAACGAATCGTTTCTGCTTTTGCACAGACCTATCTACCACCATTCCGAGATCTGCAAACAGACCCATTTTTTGGGCTCATTTTTTACAGACAGAGTTGCAGACTCTGTATCCGGCTGCATAAGGCATTCCATAGTCCAACATAAGGCAGACTTCTTTCCAAACTGTATGCAGGAGCCTTAATGGCCAGACGACATCCCCCAAGCAAAGGGGTATTTGCAAAATTTGATATGTGGCTGCCCTATCTGAATCAACTTTCCAACAACTTTCTCTGCTTCTTGAGGAATTCTTCTCAGGTAAATCATGATAAACCGTCTCCAGTCTCGAACTTCAACAGCTGCATTTGGTGGCTTATTCTAGCCTGAAGCTCTGTCTCTGTATTTTCGTCCTTTCTTCTTCTTCTATAGTGTCCTTACCTAATCCGACATCAGTGGAAGAGATCCCCAGCCAGCCAACGATTTGAGCTAAAATATAACTCTAGATTTGTCTTCCTTTTTTTTAAATTAAAAAACCTGCATTCATGCCGGCGTAGTTGAAAAACAAAACCGACTCAAATACAAAGATAATGCATGCTTGCTGTAAAGCATACTTCTCAAGTTATCCATTGCGACCTGGAATTGGATCTTTGCTCTCCAGAACGGAAATGCTTGTTCAGAGTTCAAATGTGAATGGCGCCAAGATCAGAGGGCAAAAATCGATATGAGGCGCCAGATAAGAGAGCAAAAAGACTCGCAGGAAGTAAAAAATTCGTAGGAAGGACCAAAGAGGGATTCAAATTTCGGCATTGAAGGTAGGCAACCAGCATCCCGCAAGAAAGCCGCAAGCGAGAAGGGAACGTCGGATGCGTCTGCACATGCGGCGTTCCTGCACGCAACCCAACACACTCTCTTTTCAAAAAAGAAGATGGGCATGAACCACCGGAGACTGCCATGCCAAAATGAATCCCGTTCTCACAAAAAACCATTGCCCAAGCAACTTGAATTTTCTATGGTGTCTCTTTCAAGTTTTGAAGCCAGGGGGCCAGGAATATCCTAAACTCTCAAACTAAAACAGAGAAAAATAAGACGACTTTGGAGGGTTTGAATGTCCAGGCCAAGCTGGCCTCACCAGAATCCAGGGGCAATACATCTTAATCGACAAAGACCTCCCCTGTTAGACCGCCCAACCTGAGAGAAAATTTGGAAACAACTTCAAGTCCTTTTCGTGTGCATTTTCTTCTTTCTGCAAAACCAACGACAACAAAGCTTTGTTGTGCGCGAATCAACGAAAACTTTCGGCCAAAGCTTCCAAAACAGGCCAAAGCCCATCAACAAAGAGGCTAAAAGTTCTTGCCCGAAGCTTCCGAAGCGGCGTTGCCTTTTCTTCCGCTTGGCTTTATAGAAGCAAAAAGGGGGTTGGAGGGGAGAGGGGAGGGAGGAAAGAAAGAAAAAAATGAGAGAGCATAGAGCCTTTATCACCAATTCAAGGGGAGGCCGTAATATTCAAACCTCCGAAACAAGAAACGGTCTCATCGGACACTAACCAAAACACAAACAAATCCCAAAATCGCATGCTCTCGCCTTTACAGTGCATACCATCTCCGGATTGAGACGGGAGATGGATTGGGGAGCTGCTCCAAGAGAGGCTTTGTCAACGCTGCCAAGTTGGGGCTGTGGAAGACGAATACCACACCCTCCAGAGTCGTCCGGCATATGATGACATTCGGACATGCTACACTGGACTGGTCCATCCTGGCTAGCCCCTCCATGAGATGTTGAGCACGGCCTTGGTATGAATGCTGGGATCATACCTTCAAGAGGTCATGGATCGCCCGGATCAGCTTGGTCCTCGGGTACTTGCCTGATATATGTACATATTTCTTTCCCGTCATGATAGTCTGTACAGTTTGACAACAATCTTATTCCTGTCACTGTTTTTCCTCCGAAAACCCTTCGGGGCGGGGTTTTTTTTAAACCCGGACAATAATATGTTTGATGCGCCTCCTTTTTGGGTCTCATAGGCCGATTGCTCTCTGAGGATGATAAAAACCTACTCTATTCTATTCTATTCTTAACCGCCATTGTTGCTCCACTGCCATAAACTACGAATCCCGATCCTTCCAGCATGAAAGCACATGAAAACCTTTTGTCTGCATCCATACAATTTCCAAAATTTGCAAAATATCTTTCTTTTTTTGGACCATTCAAAAAAACCCATCTCAAACACTCCAAAATAGAAAGAAGACCTCTAAAACAAACAAGCTGCTCAAACTGCCTCAAATATATGGTTTTGAATACAATACAATACAAGAATATTAATTCCAACCGTTGCGAGAATACTCTCACACAATACGAAATGAATTGTGTAAAGTTTATTGGGATAAACGAATAAGAAATGGTTAGGCTGCACCTTGAGCTGAAAATGGTTAGGCTGCAAGCGAAGGCAATTTACTTTAATAGCATATTAAGAGCATATTATCTTTTTGAATTCAGATTTTCATCTCCCTTTTCCTTGGAGCTTTTATATGGGTTGAGCTTTTATATGCATCTTTATATTGGTTTATTTGTATCGTTTACTTGTGGCCCTTGATCTGCAAAATATTTCCTTTTTTGTGCCCGATCAACAGCCATGGATTTTTTCACCAAAAATCCTTGCACAACTTTCAATGGTGCAAAAGTGCACAATTGAAAACTCAGTGGTCCATGCACCGTTGGAAAAAAATCAAGGAAAGAAAAAAGGAATCCAATGGTAGCAAAAGCTGGGCATGGGGACTGCCGTACCGAAATGAATTCTGTTCTCTCTAAAAGCCATTGCCCAAGCAGCTCGAATTTTCTATGGCGTCTCTTTCAAGCCTTGAAACCACGGTGCGATAATATGAAGCTTGGCTTTGTGGAAGCAACAAAGAAAACAGAGCATAGAGCTTTTATTACCCACCCAGCAGGACGCCGGAGCCCCAACCAAAAAAAAAGGAAAACCATAGGGTCTGCCTTAACTAGAAAACCCATGAATGGTGCTGACTGACGTGCTCCATGCCGCCAACACTGCTCCACTGCCAAAAACTAGAACAAACAAGCTGCTCAGATTGCCTCAAATATACGGTTTTGAATACAATAGAATACAAGAATCTTAGTTCCTACCGTTGCGAGAATACCCTCCCTCAATATGCAACGAGTTGGGCAAAGTTTATTGGGATAAACGAATAAGAAATGGTTAGGCTGCGATCATAGAACCACTTTAACTTGCAAGCATCGGGAATTTACTTTAATAGATACTAAGAGCATGTTATCTTAATGAACTCAGATTTTTCATCTCTCTTTTTCCCTGGAGAGACCACAATTTCACAGATCAATATAACCTTCAAAGCCTTCTGGTTAAGACACTATAACAATACATTTAATGGTCGTTGAACTAGAGACCATGGCTGTATTCAAATTGCCCATCATTAGGGTAATTATACATGACACACTTCATCCACCTTTAAAAGTATGTAGGTTTCTCCTCTGGATATGGAATTAGGGCTCTATGACCCAGTTTCGGTTGCTGTTATCAGACTGCTCATATAATCGTAACAGATGTGTGTGGAACTGCTTCAGACTACTTCTGTGTGGCCAACACTAATAATGGAACTATCCATGGCCTGCACTTCTTTGTACAAAATGGTCTGCAGATACAAGCCCAAACATATATAAAGAATTGTATTTGGTAATATATGGAACTACAAGCCAACTATGACTTACCTCACTCTCTTCATCAAGGGGCACTAGTTGCTTCATCTAGGAGGACCAGCCTTGACTGGAAAGCAACAATCGTGCAAATGCAATGCGTTGTTGTTCTCCTAAGGAAAGCACGTTGGACCAGGCAACTCTGGAATCCAGTTGAGACGTTAAATGGCTCAGCTGCACTCTTTCCAGAATCTCGATCAACTTAATATCAGTAGGCTGGCTCCTGCTTTCATCAACTGACTTGCTCTCAGCCCACATCCCTGGTATGTACTGCATCGCTGAAACATAGATTTTTGTTATTTTCTTACTGACCTTCAAAATGCTATGCTGTCATGTAAAAGTAGAATACCAGCATTGGTAGAGTTTTCACCATCTCCTTTATTGACGCTCCAGGTGGGATACAACAGCTGTTCACGTAGTGATCCTAATACCATATACGGCCTTTGTGGCAAAAAGAAAATTTCTTTCCCTTTCAAGTAATTTGTCAAATTTTCCTCCGATTGCAAAATTGACCCATTGTTATTGTTTCCAATTTCTCGTAGGTATCGCCTGATTATGCCACTTCCTGAGCGCCATAATCCAGCAATTGCTCTTAAAAGTGACGTCTTACCAGTTCCACTGGAACCCATTATCTGTAACAATCAAATTGCTTTCAAAATTAGTTCAATCTTCACACTCCAAGATGTACAGAAGACTCACCAGCAAATGTTCTCCTTCATGGAAAGTTAGAGACAAATCCTCCACCAACGTTGTCATGCCTCGTGGTGTTTTTAAAGTCAAGTTCTCAATTTGCAAAAGACATACACGACGCTGGTCATTACCAGATATTGATGGAGTACCAATGTCGACAAGAGAGATGTAGCTACCCCTGGATTGTCCGCTATTATTTCCAGACTCAAGTGAGGACCCCGAGGCACCTTGATTGGTTTGAGCATCGAGTACATCACTGAACTCGCCTATAAAAACATATGAATATTTTAGAATATCTTTCTCTATCATAGTACATCCAACGGGGATAGGAGAATAGACAAACTCTGCGTATAACAGATGATGCATTACATAAAATGGCTAAATGGTGCAGCCAATGAGGAATGAAATTGAAGTACTTGCTTGCTTCCATATCATAAAATTTGGAGTGCTAAAATCATAAGAACTATGAAATGAGGAGTATGATAATGGTAACATGATCATGTTTTCAATCAGTTTCTATGCTTGAAATGTCCTAGTTCAGATGGGAGAATGGAAAGTGGACCTGTCGGAAACTAGGCAGATGGATACATTGATGATATTTACATGCTATGATAAAAGAAGAAGTAAAAAGTGCAAAGATGATATATAGAAAGTTAGGACAAGCAACAGAAATTTACCTAAACGATCAATTACTGCCGAAAATGAACTGAGAGACTGAAACTGAAATATAATGATTGAAAAATCATTTAAGATGTGGTTGAAAGCAGAAAAGGATTGGTTAATAACCCGAATTCAATCTTCCCAGAAAAGTATAGAGGTGCCACCACAGCTGCTGGTAACAATTGTATAAGGTAACGATATCCACTTTGGAAAAACTCTAAATTTCTTGAAGCTATAAGAAGTTGCTGTAATGTCATATTGAAAAATAGGCTAAGGAACTCAGTAGCTTGGTTTAAAATGGATAACAATATATAAAATGCAATAAAAGCATGATAATCTAGATACAACTATCACTACAGACTTGCTACCTTGGTTAACATGCAAATGCAACAAAACTAGAACTGGTAAGCTAGAACACCTATGTCGTACACATAAACCATCAATTTAAGGGTAATTCTCATTCTTTCTGAAACTAGATAAAGGATGCCATAAAGTGTAATTAAAAAAAATCAAACATGTTCTTTAGATATCCAAATAAAATATGAAGCCCATTTCATTGTCAACTCAACCTATGTCAGATATAATGAGGATTAAGGCTGTAAATGCACTTTGTTAATTCCCATCACATATTCATTTAGATGCGACATTCAAAGAGGAGATTATCACCAGAGAAGGGCTCCTACAGTATAGTTGTCAAATGTCAGCTTAAAGCGCTGAAGGAGAAGCTGCATCTCATTGCTCTCACCCTCATAAAATGCAATGGACTCGACATTTTCTCGTATGCGGACTAGTCCATAGCGGAAATCCGCTTCTCGTTTCTCCTGTAGAAAATTTAAATTGACTAGACCCTGCACCATCCAAAACAATTTACTCATCAGAGTTCGTGTTTAAAGACAACTGAGTAATCATAGCAGTGGTGAAAATGACATCATTTATAGCACCTAATCACAGCTAGAGTATACATGTTCATACTATACCTTTCCAAGACCAACGCTTATCGCTGTTCCACCAAGTGCATAGACAACCAAGACACCAAATAAGGGAGGATATATTCCATAAAGAATTCCACTAAAAGAAATGAGATCAATTGCAGCATTGATTAACGCCAGACCAAATCCCAAAGCATTCCCAGTGAATGCATTGAGGTCATCAACAATACGCTGATCAGGGTTGTCCACTAACGACTCGATTGAATATAATAATATGTCCGATCTTTAAGAAATCTCTCCAAGTATTGGTTTGTCATCCATGTTCTCCATCGCAGTGATAGAACATCCTTGACGTAATCTCGAAAAACAAATACCTAAAAGATTGTTTAATTTAAGCACCAAAGGATTACAGATGAGGATGAAGCTTTATAAACAACTTACTGGAATTCCACCAGCAAATGCTCCCAAGTAATATAACAGCTGCCTTGTAAAAGCATCTTGATCCTTGCCTAAGAAACAGAAATAAGAATTTCAGACACCGCAATTGAAATGTATTATTCATGTCAGAGGGACTTGCATACTTGCAAGCGCATTATAGAAGTCTCTTCCAAGGAAATTAAAGCCAACACTAATCCCTGTGGTTGCAAGAGTGAGAGCAAATACGCCAGCAAGGCGAAGTCTTGCTTGAAGCTTATCTTCTGAGCTCCAATAGGGAATGGCAACTTGCCAAAATCTCCTCAACAGAACTTGCAAATCAGAACCCACTCTCTGGCTACCCAAAGAAAACTTATCAGGCACAACCATAATTTGCAGAGCTAAGAAACGAATCATGAGGAAGGACAGAGTACCTCTTGCTCAGACGGAGGCAAAGAGGCTATATCGATATCCTCAATGCCAGCAAAGTCGCCACTGCCATCTTCGTTAAGGGCTCTGGTCTTACTAATATGACAGGGTGGGCAACAACTTACAAAATTTGTACTTAAGCCTCGCCTTCTCCGTGTATGGATATTAAAACTCACGACGCCATAACTGAGTTGAGTCTCTGAAACTGAAATTGAATGAAGAGAAAGACAAGGAACGAGCTCTAAAGGCAAACCGGTTGCCATAGCCAAGTCTTTCTCTGCTCCATCTGTTCCTAACGTGCTTATCATTTGAGGGTGAAGATGGAGAGAGCGAAGCCTGGGCTTCATCAGGGCCGTCTATTATTGCGAAGCCATGTGGCGACCAAAAAACCACTGGTTTCTGAAATTTTGTTATTTTTTACACTCAAATTTTGTTAATTTGGATTCTTAGAATAATAAGACAGTAGCCATAAAATCATGCAACTTGTTGAATTTCAACACAACTAAAAGGTGTTGGTGTGTTCTACCTAATACTTCAGCTTTATCCTAAGGGGGTTAAGTATATTCCTTACTTCTGTTCTGGGTTTGACACAGTCTCATGCTATTCTAGTACTAACCATGCCACTTTAAAAAGGCAAAATTTTGGAAGGTAGAAAATGTAATTAGCCTCAATCTTTCATGCAAATATGAGGCACTTATTTATGTATACTCCTAGGACCAAGTAAAATTAATCAACAGATCAAAAGAAACGGCAAAAATAGGCAGTAAAATCCATGAACAGATGGTGAGGCCGATTCTTGGATTGAATGTATGCAACATGGTAGAGCAGCACTAATCAAAATATCAGAATCTGGTCTACCTCAATTTGGAACCCAAGGGTGTTTTTGTTATGTAACGATTATCCCCAGAACAAAAAATTAATTCATCGTATAAGGGTCCATTCGCACCTACCGTTAAGTTAGGTTAAGTTAAAAAAATTTAACTACTTGATGAAACTTAACTACAACAACTGCATTCACACTAAAAATAGTTAAGTCTCGGTTAAATAACTTAACTTAACCAAGATAAGTTAAATACTTTCACACCAAATACAGTTAAGTCAAAAAATTTAACCTAACTACTAGTTGTTCAGACATGGTCTTGTTAAGTTAGTGGTTAACCAAAATGTCTTCAGACAAGCTTTAGTTAAGTTACAATGTTAACTTGACTAAAACATGTTCACACCAATCTAGTTAAGTTTACTTTTTTTTGTCACTTCTCGCATTTTGAAGTTGACCAATAGCAAATTATAGATTTTTTGTTTTAAGTTGGAGCTGGAGCCAATGTTGGTTAATTGGTTTCGCTGCATTTCAGTCAGTGAATCCAAAATTTTAAATTCCAATGTTAAGGTTATAACGTGCTACTATTCCATAAAGAGAAAAACCATCGAGTAGTTGAATGAAGAGCTCTGGCATTTTATTTCATTTTATTAACTTTCTGCATGGCTTCTACAGCCCCAACATAAACATTAAACCTCCAAGTCAGCAAAATTACTTGTCATATGCATGAAATTGCCATAATATCCTGACCACAAAGCTACTTACTGCCTTCACCATAGTTCAATTCTCCATATGTTGTAGTGCCTGGAGAAATGACATGAGTTGTTATACCGTGGTCGGAGTACATATCCTGGAGCTGCTGGATGATACATGGACAAGTTCGCAGCCATAGCAGGTGCAACACCAACAACATTTCTAAAGGGTGGAAACTGGTTCTACAATACAGCAGATTTAAGTTAGAAACATGCAAAGTAAAAAATTTACTTGCTCGAAGCTTACAAGCAAGAGTATTTTTCACCTTTATTCCTTATACTTGCTACCAACAATGGACGAGAAATAAACACATTACAAGGAGGAAGATAATCTTGACGGAAATAGAATGACAAAATTTCTTAATGTTATTCCTTAAGATATTACTATGCTGAAAAAAGAATGTTCAGGACAAAACATTGAACTCACTACCACGAATGACTTACTTTCTCAGAATAAAATGAGAACTAGAAATGAGTTCTTTATCACGCCAATGGCTATACCACACACGCTTAGGATAGAAATGATACACCGTAATTTAGTCCGTTTTTCCTCTTTCTTCTGAGACAAGACAACGTATATATTTTTCCCTGTGACATTCTTCCCATTCATTTCTGCTACCTGCAAAAAAGCACTATATATTTAGGCATTGACCCAGCATGTCCACAAAATACAAGCTCAAATATGTACCGCATGATTCGCTTCTTCAGCAGTTGAAAAAGCTACAAAACCTGAACCCATGCTTTGACCTTGAGGGTCCTTCATTACCTGCATAACAACGCAAGCATGTTATAACTATATCAAAATTAAGTAAATCCAGCCAGAGTAGAAAACAAAATCCAGCAAGAATTAACAAAATGCCTTCCTAAACTGTATTGTTTCTCTTCTAAACTCCTCTACATGTACCTTATCTTCACCAACTTCTTTGGCCAATTCATCACAGACATCCTATATGAGCTCCCTAGACTGCCTTTCCTTCTCCACATTTTTTGGTTTTAGATATTGCAGCATTTGTCTCTTGGAGCTCCTGTTCCAACTTCTTATTCAGACAGAACCCACCAGTAAAATTAACCACAAAATAAAACATGCTTTTGTCAAATTTATAGAGATTCATAGATAGAAGAGCGATATGCATACCAAAATTTCGTAATATGGTGATGATTGTAATTCTGCAATTTAAGTCCTTGTTTGTGATTCTGCAACAGAAGCTCCATCAACCAATCTGCATTGTTACATTGTATGGACATGTAATCAATGGAAGATCACTCTTCAGAACTTTACAGCAAGCACTGCAGTTGTATGAGGGGCAATGGTCCTGTTGAGGATGAAAAGAGATGAGGATGACAGAAATGGATGCACAACTGCAGAACAAAACTTCTAAACATCAAAGCTTGCAATAACCAACAACAGCTAAGAGCATCACCCAAGGCGCCTATACCTTTTAGGCAAGACACAACAATCCCTCTAAACATCTTAGCCTGCAACGGGGGTGCAAGCTGTTCTAGCCAACCTAAAACTTTGTTTGTTCCTATTTATTCAAATTTTGTCTTGTAATGGATTAGCAGCAAGGTAGAACAAGCTCTAATAATGGGCCTTTCTTGCTTCTACAATATGGTCTCTTGCCGCTTAACCAGATGTGAGCCTAAAATAATGGGCAAGTAAAGTAGAACAAGAATTAGCCATGAATAGAAGGTCGCAAATAGGCCATAGTGAAAGGCATGTATGTCTGGTATATTAGGGTCCCAATCTTCCAGAGTTGGACACATATGATTACTCTATTTGGAGGGCATGTGCAAGAGGGTACAACTGTTCTCACATAAGAGGAAACGGGCAATAGATGTGTGAGTCATAACTGGGCCCCTGCTGAAAGCTTTTACCTTATAAAGCATAGGCTTTTAGCTGTAAAAACATATGCAGCAGCTTACCATATTGGTTCTCACCTAGGCTAGTTTAATATGACAACAAGCATGTGTGAGTGAGGGCTGCAAAAGAAAGAGGAAGAGGCTTGAGATAGAAGCACACAACATGTCGCAGGGATACCTTCACACCCAACCAGCTTTGCTGTTGCTGTTCTTCGCTGCTTGCTAGTGCTTTGACACACCTTACAATGTATCCACCAAAGATCTCACTTGGTGGAATATGAACTCCAACTTTACTCTTCAAGCGATCAACAAGGAGGGCCTTACAAGCTGCCCTTATTGAAAGTAAGCTCCTTACAAGCTGCCCTTATTGAAAGTAAGCTCTTATGCAGAAATATTCAGACAACTTCAATTACTAATCATTTCCTTGCTTGAAACTGCAGGAAGAGAAGGATTATTTCAACTTGCTGAGCAGTAGCAGTCCTTAAATGATGGTATTTCATAAGAGATAAATAACATGGTTTTGCAAGGAATTTACAGCCACCTAGCCTTAGACAACACTGGCGTTGTTTAAAGCAATGGAGTTCATATTTTAGAATTTCTTACGACCATAGACATGAGCTGGACAGAACTAGGACGTAATGTCTTAGATTTGCATATCTGGTAATACAACATCAGAGCAAATTTAGGTAGGCTAACCTTGTTGGAGCTCGTCGTTTACTTATAAAACTGTAATCAACTGAAATCATTTGCTGCATCCACTTGGCATCATTGTAGCTTCACAATTAGAAGATATGTGAGAAACAGGTACATGAGAATGGAGCAATGCAACAATGAGTTAAAAAAAAAATGAGTGCCCAATGGCAGCCTCGACAAACATCATCGCTCCCTAAAATGCACACCAGCCTGTGTTGAGCTGGGAAACGAGACGCCAGATTGCCATCGGTTCTGCTGTTCTGCTTGTGGGATTGCTTACCTGCATGACGAATCCAAGGTCCGTGTTATCCATTGTGATGTAAAGCCTGGCAACATCCTTCTCGATGCAGATTTTCACCCTCGAATCTGTGATTTTGGTTTTTTACTCTGGAAAAAAAAATTATCTGTTCATCCCTAACTTCCATTCCCTCCATCACGCCCATGACCTCGACCGCGCCCAAGCCCTCCTCGATCCCTCGCCATATCTGCCCGCATCGATAATTAACTGGAGTTAAAGTGACCTCGTCGGGGTCACTTTAATTTTTAACATTTCGTCGTATATTTTAACGGTCTAGTTAAATTTGTGTTAACAGCATATTAACTGCGGTGTTAGGTGTGAAGGAAGGTTCGGTTAAGGTTTTCCGTTAAAAAAAAAGTTAACCATCACTAACTAATATTATGATAACTTAACTTATAGTGTGAAGAGTGTTGTGGTTAAAAATGCTAACTTAACCTAACTTAACGGCTGGTCTGAATAGACCCTAAGATCAATAAATGGTACTAAAATACCCTATATATTTTTGTCATTTTCAACTCACAAATGATAGTATGATATTAAACACAGTGGTATATACAAATAGGCGGAATAAAACATGCCTACAACAGCCCTGGAAGACAAAGGAGAGCTATATTTTGAATAGTCATGTTTAATTTTGTAAGCCATCATCAATTACAATATAATATGCACGGAAGCCTGTGTAATAAATTTACATAATAGGATTACATTTGCCAACAATCAGTATCATAGTTGGACTTTGAAGTGGATGCCCAATAACAAAATTGTGAGTCCATGGCCACAATAATAATCCAGCATGGACAGAGCTCCACCCAGAGAGCTTAATGATGGTATAAACCATATGATCAGAAATGGGAGGGCTTACCAGCCCACAATTTCAATAAATGCAATATCAATTTGAAATCCTTGTACATTGAAACACTTTGGTGAAGGCCAATAGACCCTGAGAGATTGAAATCCAGATCTCAAGATATCTAACCCTTGTTATTTAAAATACAGCTGAAGTTGCAGAAGCATCTTGTAGTGTACAACGATCCTTCAAAGGTTATAATATACATGGCCAGATTACCCAAGTGTACTGAACATTTCCACGGGAGCTGATTGTTCCAGTAAGAATGCTGCTTGAAAACATTCAGAAGCGTCAGATAACCGACCTTCTTCTTCATGCAGGATTCCTAGGTGATACCAAGCGGCGTGGTTTTTGGGTTCAGAATGTAGAGCATCAGTCAACAAGCTTCGTACCACGGGCAAGTATTTCTTGCCACACCTTCTTAGAATAGCACCCAAGGAGACTTTGCTTTGAACGTGCTCAGGATCAAGAGTAAGTGCACTGTTATAGGCAGAAATTGCCTCGTTATCTTGTCCACGGGCTTCATGGAGAATACCTGAAATGACAGTAAATCACCTTCAGAAATAAAGAATGACCATGCCCAACTGAACTTAAGGGATAAAACTCCAGCTTTAATAATGGCACATTTTCAGACCTCCAAAACGTTTGAATATATGCAGCATCATAATGCTAGATGCAAAATATCTTTGCAACGAAGCAATCTGCTCTAAGCTGTGAAACTATGCCTTGTATTGATTGAACATAAAAAGAATCCATAATTTTATAAGGCAGATAAAATAAGGATAGCCATCCTACTAACGGAGAGAACCAATAAAAGCTATATTTATACTCCACTTGAACATAAAAAGAATCCATAATTTTATAAGGCAGGTAAAATAAGGATAGCCGTCCTACTAACGGAGAGAACCAATAAAAGCTATATTTATACTCCACTGGTTCCATCATATCCACTGTTAACATAATTTGGCCAAGATGCCATACAATTAGATTACTCGATAAAGGCAAGGATGTGCGATTATTGAACTCTCTACGTACCTCTTGCATGCCAAGTTGCAGCTGAACATGGTTTGGAAATTTGAGCCTTTCCTAAACAAACTTCTGCATCATGCCATTGAGAAACGGAAGTATAAACGCCAGCCAGATCCTGCCAAACTTCCTCTTCCGAAACACATGTATCTTCAGCCTGCAACATAAATAAAGTGTGCTTAACAATCTGAACCCATGGAAGCATGGCATCAATTTGCTTCAGATAATGCTGCTTTCCCCTATGCATAAAAGGACATCAATTACAGTCGTTCTATTTTATCTCTTGAGATATTGTACTAGCTCCAATATGATCATATTCATGTGCTTCATTGATCAAAATTGCCAAAAACAAATTATAAAGTTACCAATCTATATAGAATACCTTGCATTTCCAATTCCCTGTGCTAAAGCTCTTCCTTTGTGCCTGGACTAAGGCAAGAAGTAACATAAATGTCTTAATTGCAGCTGCTGTTTGATTTTGAGCAACATGCAACTTTGCCTTTGTCCGTAGCAAGGATCCCTGCTCCCACTTCCCTGTTTCACCAAGAGCAGCATTGATAATGACCTCTGCCTCTGCAAACCTTTTCTGTGCAGACAAAACTAAAGCAAGGAACCTCCATGCCCTAATTACTGCACCACTACTCAATTCAAGAAATTTCTTTGCACAGTCCATTGATGCACTCAAGTTCCGCAAATTTGCATACAAAAGCCCCAGGTCAAATATAATGTGAGGATCCTCTCGTTCTAGATGTGCTGCTTCCTGCAGTTCTTTCAATGCCTTCGATTCTAAAATGGTCCGCATTGTGTCAGATAATGCAGTATTAGCTTTTTTACTCAAAGCAACACCCAAGACATGATGCGCTCGACCTTTGAAGTAATCTGTTTCTCCAGTGGCATTTTCCAAGGCTTTTTGTGCATGTCGTGCCCCTTCGTGTGCATCATTTCCATCTTCTGTGCATATTTTTGCAGCCAAAAGAAGAGATGCCACATCATTGGGTTTCTCAACATGGTTCAGTACCTTTCGCAAGAGGTTCAAAGCTTTTTTGTTCTGTTTTGCTCCACTGTAACATAATGCAAGGTTATACCATCGGTCAGCTCTTTTGATTGTACCAGGAAGGAGCTCCTCAAACTGTTGGGCCAATGCTTGTGGTTGACCACAGATGGACAATGCATAGCATAGATGTTCCATGATTGTATAGTCCCAGGAAACCTTACGCAAAGTAGTCTTTCTTAAAAGTATTAACAACAACAAAATAGCCTCCTCAATATTGCTCTTTGGAACAAATGCACCTTCAAACTGGGCTGCTAGGCTCGGCGCCCCTGCTTCCACACCAGCATAAAGCAAAAGCACTGCAAAATTCTTTTGAATACGTCCAGAACATTCAGAATCCAGATTCCATGGGTTGAGTAGTGCTCGCCTATATGCAGCAATTGCCTCGTGATATAGGCCAGCTTCCTTATAAAGCTCCGGTAGAAGTTCCACGGATTTGCTGACAGTATCTTGAAGCTTGGTATCACCCAATGCATCTGGAACATATAAGGTAGTGCAGACTCAATTGTGTCTAAAATACTCTTGCATTCTAAAGCAGCTTCTGTAAAATTAGCATAAAGAGCACACATACTGTAAGAAAGAAGTGCTTGAGCGAACTGTGAAATAATTAGGAAGCATGTACTTAACTACTGACCCTTCAAACGAGCAAGCTTCTGAAGAGACTTGGCTTTCAAGTATATAGCTTCAAGTAGTAAACTGGCAGCATGTAAAGAGATAGATTGCTGGCCTACTTCTGCACGAGATTGTCTTCGTCGATGACGCCCCTTTTCAGCTAAAGAGAATCTCATTCTTGGTATGATTGCACTTATATCTATGCCATCGAAAACTTGCAAAGCAGCTTCCACATTGCCCCTTTGATACTCCAATCTACCCAAAAGGGCCCGTGCTTCCTGCATGGTCAAAACAATATTTTTCATGCTCCTTGTCATAGTATAGGGCCATAATTTACCTCTAATGCTTCTCATCATAGTATAAAAGATGTCAGAATAGGTAATCAAGCAGCAAAAACTTACATCGGAAATGGTATGCCCTACCTCGTAATTTAAAGACAGAGCTTCCCGAAGTGATGATTCTGCTTCCTCAATGTTGCCCTCGTCCAGTTTAACTTCGCCTTCAATGGTCTTTGCAGACAGCCCACTTGCAGACATGTCCATCACTCCCATTGCATCTGGGGACGCAAGGCTTTCCTCAAACATGAACTGCTCCCTTGAACAGTGGCACATCATCTTGACTAGACTATTTCAACCCTGACCCTTGAGAAAAGGTTCTAGGCCGCTTAGAGAATATCGGACTTTTCCGTCTGGTCTTTAGACGCAGCTACTATGGCTGAAACGAATATACCATTCAGCTCCAAAACGACCTGATCTTCTACATCATACGCCTAAATGGAGAATGCATAACAACCAAGCCCTCAATGCGAGAAAACTGATAATCCGCAGGCAATTTTGTCCAGATCTCTGGCCCCATTTTGCGACTTGGAGAATTGAAGTTTGAATATAAGAATGAGAAACTGCAGATGGAGAGAGAGAGAAGAAATATGCAGCAAGCGGGATGCCTCAAGGGCCACTTTGGATTTTCCTTTTTGGGTTTGGGTTACCTGGTAAGCTCCATAGCTGAAAGAAAGGTACAAGCCATCGGGATGGCCAAAAGGGCGGCATGATCCGGCGATCGTTCGCCATGGCCATTGATATGAAGCTCTGCCATTTCCTCTGTTCTCTCTCTAAAGGTATTGTTCTCTACGTCTATTTTCTCTCTCCTTGACGGCGTTAAGCGGCCGACTAACGGTGACCGTTTCCGCTTAGGTCCGTTAGTGGCCCATATATATGCTAGAAGGTTAGAACTATAGATATCCTCTACTATAGGGTCACCCTCAATGGATGCATCCTCTTCTTCAGCTCTTTCTCAGTGTCCTCTTCTTCTTCTAAATGACCTACGCGCCTATAGTGGTCCTCGAACGCGGAATCTCCATGTTATCAATATCTCCCCCTGTTGCCTATTCGATCCTCGCTGACACCCAAGTCTCGAACATCCCCCAAAGATTCTAAGTAATGCTTCTCTGGTGTGACCTATTGCACCTGTCGTAACGGCCTTCCTATAATGTCAATTCAACTTCTAGCTTATTCACTTTGCAGATTGGAATTGACAAAAAGGCTTTTACAATGTTGTCACTGAGCAAATCTCAGACAAAACTAAAGGGTTAAAATCTTAGGCATCTTTGACTAATAGAAAAAACAATTACTCTGCAAATGTGTCACAGCTAGCTGCCTCCACTTCTGTTCTAAATTCAACCCTTTGGCCCTCTTTGCAATCATCTGTTCACATTTGATTGTGTATATAATGTGTATGGTATACATTGTGTGTGACATAAATATATTTTTATGTTTTGAACCTGGCATATGTTTGTCTCCTTCTCCTAGACAATTGGGATACAATTTCCGATCCACTATTTTCTCACATGTGTAAATTGCATAGGGACCATAGATTGCACGTGCACTTTCTTACTTCAAAACACAAATGAAGAAAATGACCAATAATGAAAGACAATGTAATGCCTATATGATTAAGGACTCGCATGTTTATGTTTTATTACAGTTTACTGCTAGCATTAAGACTCGAGCCACTGCCTTTCCCCTTAGTTTATATTGTTGATGCGACATTTTGATAGATTTAATACTGCTTGGGTGATGCATAATAAGTCAATTAGTTATTCCTTCTTCTAAACAAGCACAAAATGGTCTATACAAGATAGAAGCAAGTAATTTTGCATCGAGTGGGGAAGAATAATCATCCTGAAGCTATCCTATTTGATGCAATCATGCATAGTCATCATCATTCTCATTAGCCATCCAAGCATAATTTATGTGTTCCTTACAAAATTGAAGGACCAACAAGGCATATAACACATAGGCCATTTGGTCTTCGTGGACGATAAAAGTCAATCCTGTTCAATTTAATTTCATAAAACACCTATGCCAAAAAATATCTTTGGCCATCTGAATGCAACCCTAGGTAATCCCTCAATTGAGCAAGTTTAGTTATTGCCTACGAGCAATATAAAAAGACTATCTAGCTTGGCAAGTCCTTATGCAGGACAAGGGTCTGGCAAGACATGTTAGTGGTGAGACATGTCCTAACACAGTCAAAGGACCTTTCCATGCATATAGCCTGAACGTGAACATGCGAAACAGCCTTTATCTGATAACTGCATTCCCATACTAATTGTATTAGTTATTCTGGTGCTTTTTTTAAGATGTGGTTTTTTTTAAGGTGGTGTTTTTCTGAAATGTGGTTTTCTATGGTTTTCTAAGAATCCATGTATGACCAAGTTGTCCACATGTCCTATTCTCGTCCTTGACATGCAATAGATTGTACTATTATATATGTCACTACAACCTCATGGCATGTACATATAGCCTTTCATGGCACAGGCTGGTCTTCTGGACTCCTGAAAAGGGGCTACAACGAAAGCCCATGTGCAGGGGCTTCAACTTTTAGATCCGACTATTGAATCTTTAATTCCCATAGGATACTTCTATTGAAGGATAGCAATAGTATAGTACAACATATCGTCTATGAAACTTCTTGGCTAAGAGTTGGACTTCCGCCCAGGAAAATGGGACCTCGTATGAGCACCTTATTGCTTCTTGCTATTAGAACCCAAAGTTTTCAGGGATTTATGGGACTGAATTCCTTTTCTAGATCTTCTTCAATGAACCACAGGAAGACATCTGGTCTCAGATGGATGGGTTGTGCCATCCAAGCTTTGTCATTAGTCTTTCAGATGAATGATGTCGCAAAAATGAAACTAAGCAGCTCAATTCATAATCCTATAGAACGGTAGACATTTTACTGCATGAGACGATGGGAAGAATTCTCCCAAGATATAGCAGTGGAGGAAGGCAGCCTAGAAAAGTCAAGGGCATCATTAGTGTTGGCACCAATCATCTTTCATTTGATTTAGGATCTAGTGCATCTTACGGGAAATGTTGATATTTGTTTGCACTAAAGTTCCAGGGGAATTTATATGGTAGCCTAGTGATCTAATTCAGGCAGTAAATAAAGATTTATAGGTAAGTATTTGAGGACATTTATAAGGTACCCTCTGAAATATTTTATGTCCTATTTTTAGGTTGCCCCTAGGGGGGCAGACCCTTGCTCATGTGGGTTTTTGGCATATCCTAGGCATATGCTGGAATATGCCTAAGATATGCCAAAAACTGCTCCAAACTTATTGTTGGCTGTAAACTGGCAGTCGCCAGTGTTGCTGGGTAGCTGATGTGGAAACTGGATAACTGGCATTGCCGTGCCTCTGAACGCAGAGGACCAATATGTAGCAAAATAACAGGGGGTTCCAGGGCGATTTGATGTGGATGTAAAAATAACAATTCTTGAAATCATAGACCATATATCCCTAAAATAATTGAATGGGTTGTTATAAAAAAAAAACATAGATTCATGATAAAAAATAATTACATTAGCTCATCGGGTACATTGGTTAAAGTAGTCTTATTAGAACATTGAGTAAATTTTGGTAGAGGTTCGAGCCCCCGTATTTTATATTCTAAAATATTAGGCAAAGCCGTATAGAGATTCGATATTCCCTTAAAACCTTAGGTGGAATCATATTTCATATTTCAAAATCGTGCATGCCATCACAAAAAGCTCTTGCTTTGACCATCGTCTAGCGCTGTAGCTATGTCGGGAACACTGCTAGAACAAGCTAGGTCGGCACACGAAGAAATTGAGCGCTTGAAAAGACTGGTTGTAATAAATAAGCTTCAGAAGGAGGTGAGAAAAAATGAACTTAAGTGATGTGACTATATTGTGCTATGATTTCAAATTGAAATCTGACAATCGTCTGCGCCAGAGAACTATCAATTTGCTTAAAAAGGCTTGTAATTACGAGGAAGAGGATGAAGAAGGGACTGGTGGTGGCAGTGCTTCACCATCTGTTGATAGTGATGAGGAAGAACCTCAAGCACTTCCTCGAGTGATAGTGAAAAAAGTGAAGATGATGAGGATGGCATAAATTAATATGATGACATCCTGGATCCCTCCTTCATCACTCCTCACACTTTTGTACACAACTGAGTCTTAGAAAAAGACTGTAAATTTTGCATGTGAATATGAAGATTTTATCTTCAAATTTTGAGAATACTACAGTTTCAATTACAGACTTTACTTCATTTTTTTGTTAAATATTTTATCCTCTGAAATTAGAGTTTTTAGAACATGCCATGTGTCGTCGTATGTCCTAAGGGATGCTGGCTTGTGCTATGACGTAAAAATACACCTTCCTTCCTTCCTTCCTTCCTTCTCTAAAAATATAGTTCAAGAACACTCTATTTGCTAAGAAAAGTGTCACTTTAAAAAAGGCAATTCTTTCGTTGCACAAAAAAACTAGTCATTTGGGAGGGAGGGGGGGTCAAAATAGAATTTCATGCAACCTTTTTTTTAACCTCATTTTACCCCCCTTTTTGTAAAAAAAAAAAAAAAAGGAATTTTTAAGGAATATTCCTTTTGCTCTCGTTTCGATTATTTGCTCCCGTTTAATACGCAATCTTGTTAAAACCCTAGTGAGAGAATAGGTGGGGAAGTAGTACCATATAGATCTCCATTTCACGCGTAGCGCGAGCATACCGAAGAGAGAAAGTAAAAAGCTTACTCGCGCTATGCGCGAGACTGCAGACCAATGTTGGGCTGCAGACCAGCC
Organism: Isoetes taiwanensis; assembly: GCA_021234155.1. NCBI lineage: Eukaryota > Viridiplantae > Streptophyta > Lycopodiopsida > Isoetales > Isoetaceae > Isoetes > Isoetes taiwanensis. The sequence goes on from JAJEKV010000072.1 coordinate 5,146,149, forward strand.
CAACATTGGTCTGCAACCCAACATTGGTCTGCAATCTCGCGCGTAGCACAAACTGCAAAATAAGAAACAAAGGCACTTACGAGTTGTATTGTACCACCCTTGCAGTTGTGTTCAAGTCTGCACTTATTGTAGTCAATGCAAGTTGAGGCGTGTAATGACTAAGGATTCGACATTGCCTATAACTGAAGTGCTCCCTGTACTTCTTGGCACCTATTTTATCCATTTTCTCTATAAGTGCCTTCGCTGCCTCAACTGAGTGCTGCCCGTCAATGACAATGTAGCGCACCGTGTCGCTCTTCCTTAGGTCATCCCATGTCTTCCATGGGTATGGCTTGTCATTGAATGAGTCCCATGGTAGAACATCAGCTGGATTTGGTACTGTGGTGGGATATTCAACCATGGACTTCTGTATCCTCAGGGCATGTTTGGGATCAAAGATCCTAGATATTAAAGATGCTCTAGGAGATCTTATCAGCTTGTCAATAGCTATCCTTTTTATTACATCCAAACCAAGTGGATACCATTGCTTGAATTTCATAAGCTTGTCTACAGCATCAACCCTTGATTTCTTTTCAATATCCGTTTCCTTCACTGGCTTTGGCAAAGATACTAGGGGCAAAGTTTCTGACTCAAGTGCATCGCCACTACCACCAAAACCAGATATGTAAAAGCTTGAAGATGGTTTCTTCTGCAAACTTCGTCGGACTGCAGATATTCCTTCACATATAGAATGAACTGTATGGTGTGAGCCTTCAATGGGCCAGCCATACTTTGTAACACCATCTGTTGTCTTATCTAGCCTGAATCCATCTATACCTGCATTGTATTTGGAAATGCTGAGATTCTTCTTTACGGCCTTCTCTATTATGAAGACACAGATGTGGTCATCAAGCTCCTCGTATGAAAGGATCAACCCTACTTTTTTGAAGGCCGCGTCTTTGTTCTCCCTTGAATGCAGGACCACGTCATACTTCGAGCCTGCCTTGCTCACGGTAACATACCATTCAGACCCCTCACCTAAAACTGTCTCTGGCAAGTCCTGACTTAGTTCGCATGTTATGACTCTGTCGTCATCAATTAGCTTTATGCCAAGAGTTCGATCTATCTCCTTAGTCTCTTCTTGTACTACCTTGAGGTCCTTCCTGTGTTTCTTTGATGGTGCAGAAGTTGATGTAACTAGTGCTCTCTTAGAAGCTGTAAAATAAATAATCAAGTTAGACATTGCTGAAGTATTTCTGTATTAAGTAAGCAACTTGCACCAACATCTCGTGCGTGGCGCGACAAGTCTATAAATTTTGAGAGCAATTTTTTAGGATTCGCGCATAGCGCGAGTCGAAGGATCCAAGACGGTAAGATAGATAGAATGTGACTTCTCGCATGTAGCGCAAAAATTCACATTCCAACTCTCTTACCGTCCTCGCATAGGGTTGACCTCGACTATGACCTCGACCCGCGCTGAGTCGCGCGTAGCGCGACTCGAAGGACATCTACTCTTACGCTTACTAAGAGCGATAGAATCTGAACTTCTCGTGCGAAGCGCGAGAAATCCATAGACCGACGACACTCCACATAAGGCTTAATCATAGAGACACATTAAAGAGAGTATACTTCAAAAAAAAAGGAAAATCATAGCACGAGGAAGCGTAACCCGCTTCCCTGTCTCTGATGATTACAATTGAAGATCAAGATACTAGGAATTATAATCACAGAGCATTGCAGATTCACTTAAGACTAAGCATAAAACTCTGAATACATAATCAAACAAAGACTAAGCTGCAAACAAAGACAAGCCAAGAAGTAGAGATGCAGGGTAACAGTAATCTAATCAAATCAGAGTTGCAGAGTGACAGAGTTAATCAAAGAGTCTCAGAGTTTCTAAATCTATTAATAAAGTTAAGCACACAAGCAGAAAGTTTCTAAAAACTATTAAAAATAGAGTCGCAGAGTTCCTCATCTATTAAGAACTCGAACATACCAACCTTTAGTTGCCATATCGAAGTGCTTGAAGCTCTAGAAACTGGAATTAGACTCTGTTGCAGCTCGAGAAGCTCGGGTGAATCTCGAGAAGCTCGAGAAGCTCAAATCGAGTCGGAATTATTGTAAACAGGCCGGAAATGAAGTAGGATAGCTCGGAATGCAGGTAGCGCTAGAGAAATTTGGATCGCTTGAGAGATCGCTCAAGAAGAGTGCTTCGGTTTCGGAAGGCGCTCGAAGCAAAACTTCTGGAAGAAATTAGAAATGAAAAAATGAGATTCAAATTAGATTGGAATAAAAAAATGTAATTATTACACGGGTCGTACAAAAAATTAATGAATAGACGCCCGCCATTGAAACCATGTATTACCCTTATCATTGTTTAGAAAAACAAGAAAATGAATCCTGCCCATAATTTAAAATTTAAAAACTTTTAGCCCGCCCGCGAATATCCCTTTCCCCAACTACTTTTCAATCATTGGCCTGTACTAGCCGTCTATTTTAAAAATGCCTGCCTTTTAATTTGTGTTCTTGGCCTCGCATTGGATCATAGAATTTGTGTTTCTCTAATGCGCCTAGAGAAACACAAGAACTATGTTTTCATTACAGTGTTCTAATTCGAATTTGGGATGTCGCCAAGAAGGAAGCTTGCTGAAGCGCTGGATCAGGCTACCGAATCTCAGGTAGTTCTTCTATCAAAGTGAGTGCATTAAGGCACCATGACTCGTGCAACCTAATTAACAAAGCTTTGCAGGTCGAGGAAATGAGCAATCAAGCAGGAGAAATAAAATTTTCCATTGGAGAAGCATGCTTCTTGTTAGCAGAAAACAGGAAAGATGTCATTGGCAAGGGCATTGTTGATAACATGGCACCAACTACAGCATGCCATGGAGTGCCCTTGGGACCCTGATTATATTAGAATTAGATTGACAGACTGCTTTGCTGCCACTCATCCATTACAAAGACCACATGCAGGAGCAGAAACACTTGGAGAATCAGTAGGAAGTTTCTTGGCTTGGCCAACAACACTACTCAGAGAGATATGTACTAAAAAATTTACTGTAGCACTGTTGCTCTTTACTGTAGCTACTGTAGCATATTTCACGTGTCACCTTTTCATGTGCTACTCACATGCATACTCGTATGTCTACACAATAATGCTGCTACTGTATTGCTCCTGCTATAAATATGAGTTCCTCTCAGTGGCAGCGCATTAGTCATGTCCCGCAATCCGATCACATCCTGTTCTAATTGCAATTGTCGATCTACCTGTCACCGGCTCCAAAATATGTGGATTCCATCATTTGCTCCATGAACTATTCTGAAATTTATAGATGCCAGCAGAGGGGCTTGGAACTCGATCCTTGGTTGCAGGGAGTTGCAATGGCCTCTGCTAGAAGTTATCCTGATACATATAAGGTTTTCATCCACCTTGTATGGGTTCCAGAGCATGGTGTTTATGAAGTTAAGAGAGTGATCATGCCACCTGCTCATGATGAGCCTAGTTGGTGAAAGAATTGTCCTCTTCTTTTGTAACTGCCATGGTTTTTCCTTGTTGAATAAAAAGTCGCCTACATCCAGGCAAGAACTTGATTTAAAGTGACTCTGTAGTAGTTTTTTGGGTTAATTAACTAAATGTAATATGTATAGTAAATCTAACTATGAAGTGAATTTTATAGAACATATTAATCTCTCGCGCTCAGCGCGAGAAGAAAAGACTCGCGCCCAACGCAAGAAGAACAAAAACTAGAAATAACCTAACCACAGTTGACAAATTGTGAAAGTAAAAAAGTTTTTTATTCCAAAAAATATATACAACAGAGCTTTATAAAAGTTATTCTGGTAAGATTGGTAGCAGTGGTGTAGGATCAATAATTACTGTCCTCTGTCCAATGTAATCTAGTCTATCTGGGTCCAGGTTTGTCATCATCAACAGGCAGTTCATTTTGGCCTCTAGCATTCCTGAATGGTGGGTCCTCATACTCTCTAACAAGTCTCTTTGTCCAGGTTTCAGGATTAAGAAATGGCTCAAAACAAATCTAATGCCAATAGATGCAGCTGCATGGAGGACTACTTTTGCAATCTAGGCATTAAATCGGCTTATATTAAGCCTACCACTTGCTGCACTGCACTTCCACATCCATCTAGAGACATGGAGGAGACGGTCGAACTTGTTCACCAACCTGTTGAAATCCCTAAACAGTGTTGCTTCTGGAATAACTCTATGAAGTGCCCTGTCCCGAGCTTTGGTGAGGCTCAAGGCCAAGCCTCGCTCGTGCACATGACCACGGTTGGTAGCATCGACATGCACAAAACCAGTTTCATAACCCATTGACCTAAAAAACAACCGCAGAGATTGGAATAGCGAAATGATATTTGTACTGATTCAACAAATACGAAATTGGAAATGTGCTATGAAATGGGATATCTGCTGACGTGTCCAAATGGGATACTTTTGTATGAGTCATGCCCAGCGCGACATATCTGTATTTGGTAAATTAATATAACTTTCTTATGTATTTTACAAAATTATGGTCCATACGTGTCGCCCGCACTATCGTGCATAGCGCGGTGCAGGCATTGTATAAATATTTCATTTATTGTTATTGCATACAATACTATGTTTTCCTCAACCTTTTCTCTAATTTTCAAATTTCTCATGAAGCTAGTGCTGGGGAACTATGTGATTAAGAACCTCGAGCAGAGAAGAATGATGCTGATTACATGGATGTGGAAGAGATTAATATAAATAAGAATGAACAGCTACCTGAAGCAAATGCAGAAAATATTAAAAACCCAGCTGGAGCTAACGAGGAAAGAAGAATAGTAGTTTCCAGATTAACATGGAAGGATGAAGTGATTTTACATCATCAGTGCAATAGAGGAATTGTTGATGAAGGTGTGCTTATACTATGGGATCCTATGAAGCCAAAGCATCCCTGCCGAAGTCGGCGCCGCCAATCGCTTGATCATTTTACTATATGTGTGGGCGCAGTTAGGGCGCCGTTTTTGAGCGCACAGGTTGCAAGGTTAACATAGGTCGTACAGGGCTCTACCATCGGTCTGCACAGGTCGGAAACACAGCTGCAACAAGTCGGAGGGGCAACCATGCCACCGAAAAAGACTCCTCAACAAAAGGAGAAAACTGGAGAGGAAGACAATGGGGAGCTTCTTGGTTTGATCAAGCAGCTTCTAACTGAAATGAAAGAAACAAAAGAAGAGGTGAAGGCAGCAAGACAGGAAATCGGGAACCTGCAGCAGCAATTAAAAGATGAAATGAAAGCTTCCAGGCATGAGATTGGCGAATTTAAGCACGAAATAGAAAACCTGAAGAGTAAACTTGCAGATATAGAATTTGACCAGGGGCAACCAGATGAATATAGCACTCCATGTTCTTCTGAGCAAATGGTAGCAGCAATCACCTCAAATATTGAGAGTAGGGTTTCTTCCTTATTTGCTCAAGGACAAGAGAGAATTTCAGAGCAAGAGGATCGATCTGCAAGGGCTAAGAACATTGTGGTTGCTGGGCTTCCAGAAGATGAAGGAGAAGATGTAAGTCACGTAGTGTCAATGAATTCTTTAAAAATACCATGCATCTTGTGGATCCTGGTGTCCTTTATAGTAGAAGGATCGGGAAACGAATTGAGGGGAGAAGCAGACCGGTACTTCTTAAATTTGGTAGCCTTGACTCTAAAGTAAGAATTTTGCAGCACAGAGGGCACTTGAAAGGAAATAGGATTTGGCTCAATGATGATTTGACAGTACAGCAGCAAAAAGAGAGGAAACAACTATTGGATGAACTTAAAAAGCTGAAATATGAAGGTAAAAATGCATATATCATCAACAACAAATTGGTGATCAGGAACAAAGAATAGGGATGCAAGGCCCTCAAGTGTCTGGTATGGAATATACATGGCATGAATGAATCAAAAATTCTGAGTAATGTAAGAATGTTCATGGATTATGATATTCTAGCTTTTGTAGAAACCTGGGAACACGAAGTAAATAGGCTTTTGGATATACCAGGATTTCGACTGCTTGATTCTGTCTGGAACACAAAAAGCAAGAGCACAAGAGGTTGGGGTGGGATTGCTTGTTATGTTCGAGATACAATACATGGGAAAGTAACCATCGCTAGTGCAGATTATCACAAACAGTATATCTGGTTGAAAATTATACAAGAACAGATGGATATTTACTTGGCAGTAGTATATTTTGCTCCGCTAGATCCATTACCTGATGTAATTTGCTCCATGGAAGGTCTCAGTGCAGAAGACCCTTTTATGCACTTGGCTCATGATATTTCAAGGTATAGGCAGCTCGGTTATGTATTCATAACAGGGAACCTGAATGGTCGAACTGGATCTAAACAAGCGGCGTTGCTCTCCAATGAAGGTAACCCATTGTGGTTGCAAGAACACATAAATGATACTGATTCATGCCCGCGCAAATCAGCAGATCCTGTTTTGAATAAGATGGGACAACATGTGACTGCTCTATGCGAGTCATTTAACTTCATTATCTTCAATGTCATTACAAGATTCCCTGAAACTATGCGCAACACATGCCATCAACCAAATGGGAGTAGCACATCGGATTACTTGCTTGGAGATCCTGAAGCAGTTGATAAAATCATGAACTTTCGAGTTTTGGACAGGAATCTGGACTCCGATCATTCCCCATTGGAGATTTCTATGAAGAAGAAGAAGAAGAAGAAGAGATTTTAACGTCACGCCACAAGGCAGCGTCCTATCGGACATGTGACACTTTACAACACACCCAGATGGGTCCTGCCCCCACCACTTTACATTGCTGAAGTGGGTCCTCCCCCCACCAACTTTACATTGCATGGCCACTTTCACAACGAGGCGTTGAACCCGTGACCTTGGGTATGACAAAAGCCTATCAGAAACCTTGTGCACTTATTTCGCCTGCAAGATTGAAAGTAACGTATAAAAAAGCAAGTGAGTATAAATTGGCATTGGAGCAAAAAATAGAAAATATACAATTGTCTTCTGGGACCTTAGATGAGAAGCAAAAAAGCCTTGTAAATCTAATCTTAGATGTGGCTCAAAACATTTTTGGCACAACAAAGCCAAAAAAGCCAGATTGGTTCAGGAATAAATGGTTTGACTTTGAATGTAGACAAGCAAAAATGAGGTGCAGAAATTCTCAGGATCCACTTCTGGCTAAGCAGTATAAAAGAATAATTAAGGCAAAAAAACAGAAATGGTATCGAGACCATCAGGAACAGGCTATACTTGATATTGAATTGGAACCAAAGAAATTTTGGAATTGCTCAAAAAAAAAACTTTCTCTTGGAAATATACAAAGGGAAGATCTCTTGGCATGGGTCACAGAATTGTATACTGTGCCTCAAATTGACCAGATAATATCCGGAGGAGAGGCGCATCCTATTTTTACTATCTCAGATGTACAGGAGGCTCTTAAAAAAATGCAAAATGGGTGCGCAAGTGACTCAATGGGCATCTCCATTGAACTCTTAAAGTGGGGAGGAAAGCATCTTCATGCAATACTTGCTGATTTGTGCAATGAAAGCCTGCTTCGTGGTGGATTCCCAAAAGATTGGTGTTTGAACAGGGTCACCCCAATATTTAAAGCAGGCGACAAAGATGAAGTAAGGAATTATAGAACAATTTTGATTTCTAATATCTTTGCTAAACTCTTTGCAGCGATGCTGGAGAAAAAGATCTCATGTTGGGCGGATGATTCAAACAGCAGAGCATTCACCCAGGCGGGATTTAGAAAGGAGCATTCTACACTGGATCATTTGGCCACTCCGCGGGTTATAAATGAGGGGGCAAAAGGTTCCGGTAACAAAAGATATTTGGCTTTGATTGATTTGGCAAAAGCTTTCGACAGGGTAAACAGAAATGATCTCGCATTAAGACTTGATGAACTGCAAATTCCAAATGAGTTAAAACATGCGGTTGCTTGCCTCTATAAACAGGTTCTGGTTGAATTGTCCTTTCCATTTACAGGATCGGATCAGGTTGAGAATAATATAGGGTTCAAACAAGGATGTCCTTGCTCTCCCACGCTCTTTGGTTTACTTATTGACGAGCTTGAAAGTTGGTTAGCAAGGCTTGGTGGAGTAGGTGCACGGCTGGGAAGGTATGTACTCCAACTGCTGATGTTTGCGGATGACATTGTGTTGATTTCTCGAACTGCTAGTGGACTGCAACAGCATCTAGATGCTCTAGATGCTTTTTGTACTCATAGAAAATTCCAGGTCAATGTAAATAAGTCAAAGATCTTGGTTCTTGGAGGACGTGATTCAACAGATTTTTTCATTGGGGGAATTACATTGCAAAAAGTTAATGAGTACAAATATTTGGGTATTGATGTGGCCAGCAACTATAGATGGAATCTTGCAGCCTCCAAACGTGCATCTGGAGGGTTGAGAGCTTTGTACAGCATGTTCCACCAATGTGCATCCAATAACTTTGATCATTGGCGACTGAGAAGGTTACTTTATGGTGTACAAGTGAAACTGGTTGTGTTATATGGCTGTCCTATTTGGGGGCCATGGCTGTCCAAAAAGAGTTGGGATATAATAGAAAAAGTGCAAAAACGATTCTTATTAGAAGAATTTGGAGCTAAAAGTCAGACCCCGTATTGCATGCTTTTGGCAGAGGCTGGATTTTTGCCACTTGAGGTAGAGGCTTTATGTCAGACAATCAGTTATGTTAACAGAGTTTTCGCTATGGATTCAGATAGACTTCCACGTCTTGCACTAGAACAGTCAAGGGAGAAAGTGTGGTACTTTGATATTTTGAAATGGTCAGCCAAATGGTTGGGACATGGTATATGGCCGGAATCAATCAAATGCAAAGAAGTGTATGAGCAGGTTGCCAAGATAGTATTGAGGAAAATGTGGCAAGTAGGTGTTGACGGGGACACCAAATGAGATCAATGATTTACATGAATATAAAGAGCAAGCATATCTCCTTACACATATTGACAGGAATAATCGGAAGACTATCTCCCAATTGAGATTGTCATCGCATACCCTTCATATAGAAATTGGTAGATGGAATGGCACTCCACGCTATAATAGGTATTGCCTTGGTTGTCTAGAATTGGAGATAGAAACAAAAAAGCATGCTTTTTTGGAATGCGCATCATATGTGCACTTAAGGGAGCAACATGGGGTTCATGCTTCTACATTGAAAGAACTTCTAAGTATGCCAACTCATAAGTTGAGTTCCTACCTGAAGGATATAATGATGTTATTTGAAATTATGTCAGACTTTGAAACCTGTAACGTTCTAGAATGAGCGCTTAACTCTGTACATATTTGCCATAGAGGCCTGGGGGCCTAAAATGGCTTGATAATATTAAATTAAATTAAATTATAATGGACAGGCTATTGGTGATGACTTTGTGGGAGTCTCCATTTCTTCAATACTGTAACGACCATACAGATATTCGTATCATACGAACATTATACTCATATGTACAAAAGATGGTCGTCACACGGATGCAAAAGAATAGTTGCACAAGACAAGGTTTGAACTCGCAACCTTCCAGTTGCAAGTCATACACCTTTGCCAAGTGCACTACCAATATTTGTTGAAAACATTCTGTCACGTCTTTCTCATATGTGGGACTATCTCCAGGAGGTTCTAGAATATTCTAGAACCTAAATGCATTGCGCGACACTTGGCGCGATCTCATCCATTGGAGTGGTGCGATCCTAACCGTTGGCTTAGATATATAAGGAGGCACCTCCTTCTTGTCGAACCATTCCGGTTCAATGCCAGTCTTGAGCCTTCTAGGCATCTGTCTCGTGTTCCTGCTTACCTTTGGGCCATTGTATTCTTGATTCTTGTTCGTATATCAGATTCTTTGCCGATCTTGGCATATTTCTTTCGTATTTCTTGCGTACTGTCCACGTATTTTTTCTTGTTTTCGAGTAGGTTCATGACAGTTTGAACCGGAATCCCTTACCAGTTCTTGCCTGCTCTGATCCTAAGCATTTTTTTGCTCGTATTTGGTGATTTTATATCTATGGAGGAGGTTTCGACGTTATTACAGCAGGTCCAGTAGCTTGTTCAAGTATGCCAGCAGTTGTAGTTGGACAATAAAGAGCTTAAGGAACGTGTTGCTTCACATGAATCTGCTTCTAGTTCTGGATTGAGGCTATCAGAGACTAAGATCAGCCTGCCAGAAAAGTTTGACGGCACTCGGTCCAAGCTCCGTGGTTTTTTGAATCAGATCAGGCTTGTGATTCAGCTCCACCCTCATAGATATCCCACGGCCCAGGAACAAGTTGGGCTGATTGGTTCTCTCCTCACAGGGCCAGCTCTAAGTTGGTTTGCCCCTTTATTGGAGAAAGGAGCCTCAGAGTTGCAAGATTTTGTTGTGTTCACTGCAGAGCTCGAGGCATGCTTTGGAGACACTGATCGTCAGTGCACAGCAGTCACAAAACATTGCAATCTAAGGCAAGGCTCTCGCCCAGCTTCAGTATATGCGTCAGAATTTCGTCAAATTGTGGTAGATACTGCCTGGGATAATGTTGCACTTCGAGATTGTTTCCGAAGGGGGTTACGTGAGGATGTTAAGGATATATTGTTGTCTATGGAAGATCCTCAGACTCTGGAAGAAGCCATCAGATTTGCAGTTCGATGTGATAACCAGCTCTTCGAACGTAGGCAAGAGAGACGTAGTCAGGTCTTCCCAATCACACAAACGCCTGTAGCTACGCCCTCCCCGGTCTCATCAATGGAATCCAGCAGGTTAGGACCTGAGCTTATGCAGATTGATCGGGCAGTTCGAGGACCTTTATTTGCCACCGAGAAGCAGCAGCGGAGAGAGGCTAACCTTTGCCTCTACTGTGGAGGAGCTGGCCATATTGCTCGTGGATGCCCGGTGAAGTGCCCAAGTCAGTCGGAAAACTTCAGGGGCCGGTCCGAGTAGTAGGGGTCTCTTGTTACGGCTTAACGCCGGCTAGGGGGAGCGGCTCAGGCTCGACTCAGTAGAAAGAAAACATGTTTAAAGTTAGAAGATAAGATGTCAAGGGTTAGATTAGAACTTAAGTTATAAATTTGATGTTAAAGGTTAGTTAACATCTAAAAGCTTTTAAACAAAATGTGAGTCAATGAAATAAAGGTTGCGGTTGATAACGGGTCGCAAGGTCCTATATTCGAACGGACCATAGCAGAGCAGCCGAACAATCCCGAAAAGGGTCGATCCGATTCAGTTAAAGGCCGAATCTTGTGGTCGAATTGCCTTTTCCTATAATTATCTACCGATTATAATCAGATATTCTGAAAAAGGGTGATCCGGATTAAAGGTCCGATCTTGCCATATAAATATAACGGCTGCCTCTGTAAGAAATCATTCCAGCCTGCTTAGCTCTGAAATCCTTGGCCCACTCCTGATAGCAGTTCTAGAGTCTTGAGTGATGAAGTTCTGAGTAGATTTGAGTCAAGCAAGATAACGATTTCTTGTTGGAAAAATCTGAGCCCGGTTGGGTGGATTACTTCTCTCCTAAAGATTGGAGCGCAGCTACTTTAGTTTCAGTTGTTTGAGTTGTTCTAGATTGATTGTTGTATCAAATTTGGTATCAGAGCCAGCCCGCTCTTGAACCTGTGACGATGGCCTACCGTTACAATATTCCTGATGAACAATACCAGCAGGCATTAAGAACTGCTGACTTTATTGCTATCCAGATAGCACTGCCACAGCCTACATCCCCAGAAGATTATCAATACAAATTAGAGCAGATCGCTCTACTCTATGGTTTCCTACCTAGTAACGTCCAGCCACCACCATTACCCAGAGATCCTCCACCTGCTCATCCACCACCACCTGAAAATCTGCCATTAGTTAATGGCAATCCAGAGCCTCTGATGGCAATGGAAACTGATACTTCAACCAAAAAGGATAAGGCCCCTAAATGGTTGGAAAAAGTTGCTCTGCCATACTTCACTGGCGGAGTAGCTGTTAAGCCAATGCAGGTAATAAGTTTCCTGGGGATTTGGGAAAAGTTCTTTGAGAGAGTTAACGCCACTGAACAAGAGAAACTGCAAGCCATGGACACCTATCTGGATGAATAAGCTCAAGTTTGGTGGCAAGGTCGCAGATTGATGCAGCCTGAGGTTAACTCATGGACAGCTTTTCGTAGTGCATTTGAATCCCATTACTTGCCAGCAAACTATTACAGGATATTGCAAAAAGAATGAGACCTTGTTAAACAGGATGACGGAGAAACGGTGTCCGAATATTACATGAAATTTAGCCATCTGGGTTTACAAGTTAGAAACCTGGGTGAACACGAACTTTTAAGAAAGTTTGTGAATGGGTTAAGAGAGGAAATATTTGCGGAGCTAGATCTCATTGAGCCAGTCAACATGGAAGATGCAATTAAGAAAGCAGGAGCTGCGGAACGAAAATTAAATCCCAAGACTCGTAAGTTAGTTATATGGGAAGGAGCGCCCTCTCGTGAGCAGAAAAGACAGAAGCGAGAAAAACTTGAAAATAGAAGAGATAAGAAAAATAAAAGGGGCCGTGAAGAGCGTAAGACCAGGTTCAATGGGAGGAATGGAAAACGCTCTAATAATGGACAGAAGGCCAAACAGGAACAGAGTAAAGGGCCAAATACTGGGTGTTACAATTGTGGAGGTCCGCATTATCAATCCAACTGCCCAAAGAATACATCTTCGACAGATAAGAATGCTAAAAAGGTGGAGTTCAAAGAGCCGCCGCCTAAAGAAAGGCAAATTGCTCAATCACACCATGTAGAAGAAAGACCAGAAACTTCCAGGGAAGGGGAAGAAAGGAATAAAGGAATGCTGGCAACTATTGAACAAGAAAAAGGGAGACTGCAAATTGCATACTTGAAGAATTTGTCGGGAGACGATACAGGACTTCCAGAAGCATGGTTGTTTAAAATGAAAGGTTCAGTAAAAGGTTATGATGTGACTGTCTTGCTTGACGATGGTTCAACACATGATTTTATCTCGCAGGACTTGGTGTATAAATTAGGATTACCTATTTGTGATTTGCAAGCGAAAATCACAGTTGTGCAGGGTTTGAAAGGTCCTAGGAATCAGTGTGATAAATATGTGGTAGCTCCTATCCAAATAGGGCAGCATTCAGAAGAAAGAGTTTTGATTATGGCCCCTCTAGGATCTATGGATGTGATATTGGGAATTGGTTGGCGAGAACAGTTTGATGCCCGACCTAGTTAGCGGGAAAAGACAATGACTATAATGGTTGAAGGGCAATCTATGAAGCTGCATACAGACTCCTCATCTCAAGCTGAACCCCTATTGACATACTCTGAAGCTAAAAAGTTAATACAGAGTGAAGTTGAGTCGTACTTTATTTACTTGAGAAACTCTGACCCACCATCACAGGTGCCTTCCGAGTTGTACAGTTTTCTCAGACAATTTGACGATCTCTTCAAGGATGAGGAAACTTTAGATTTACCTCCTCATCGTCCTGAAGATCATGCAATACAGTTGCAAGAAAATGCCACATCTCCAAACAGGCCTTATCGAGTCAGTTATTTCGAAAAATTAGAGCTTGAGAAACAGATAACAGAGATGTTAGACTGTCAGCTAATAGGGCCACGCTGTTCACCCTTTGGCACACGCGTCATTCTAATCAAAAAGAAAGATAAGGGATATCGGATGTGCGTGGATTATAGAGCTCTCAACAAGCTGACTATTAAGGACAAATTTCCAGTACCTAGGGCTGACGATCTATTTGATAAATTACGAGGTGCCTGCATCTTTAGCAAAATTGATTTGAAATCAGGATATCACCAAATCCGAACGAAGGAAGAAGACATTGGTAAGATAGCTTTCAGAATAACTTTTGGACATTATGAGTTTCGCGTAATGCCTTTTGGTCTGACCAATACTCTGGCAACCTTCTGCCGTCTCATGGGGAGAGTTTTAGCACCCGTACTAGGGAAAAGTGTTGTAGTCTTCTTTGATGATATACTTATATATAGTAGGACTATTGAGGAGCACAAACAACACCTTCAACATGTTTTTGACCTTTTGAGGCAGAATAAGCTGTTTGTTAATGAGTCCAAGAGCAGGTTCTTTATGCAAGAAGTTGGATACTTAGGCCATATTATATCCAAAGAAGGCATACGGATGGATCCCAAAAAGATTAGGGTTATCATTGATTGGCCTCGGCCTGAAAATCTCAAGGACTTACGTTCTTTTGTACAGCTATGCAGTTACTATCGAAGATTTGTGAAGGATTTTGCAAAAGTAACCCTTCCTCTTAGTAGGTTTTTAAAGAAAGATACCCCTTTTATTTGGAATCCAAAAGCCGAGGCAGCTTTCCGAACTCTGAAAGAGAACATGGCAATTGAACCGGTATTAGTATTGCCTGACTGTAATAAGCCTTTCACAGTCTGTTCCGACGCAAGTGGGAATGCTATTGGTGCAGTACTTATGCAAGATGGACATCCATTAGCTTATGTCAGCCGAATGCTCAAACCCTTGGAGCAAAAGTACAGTACCTATAAAAAAGAATTGATTGCTTTAGTTCATGCACTCAAGAAGTGGAGGCATTATCTTATGGGATCCAAGTTTGTGGCTCGTTTTGATCAACAAAGCTTGAAACATATACAAACGCATGATATTATCAATGCGCGGCAATTGAAGCTCATTGACACTATAAAGGATTTTGAAGGAATGCAGCTTGAGTATAAGCCTGGGAAGGAGAACCAAGTTGCAGATGCATTAAGTCTGTCACTATCCAAGCCATATCTGTAGCAAAATTTGTTGATTTGGATCCAATGAAAGAAGAATATGTGAACGACCCCTCCTTTGCTGCTCCATATGCACAGGTACAAAAGGAGGGAAGAAACCTTTTGGCAGAGTATAGAATCCATAATAATGGGATCTTATTCTACCGGAATCGTACTTGTGTTACACAAGCATATAGGTTGAAAGTGATACAGGAATGTCATGAACCTCCTTATTCGGGACATAGAGGAACTCAAGCCACTTTGGCAACTGTGAAACGACGTTTTTTTTGGCCAAAACTTGAAAGGGATGTAAGAAAGTATGTTGAAGCATGCCTTGTTTGTCAACAAATAAAGGCTTCAACTGGTAAGCCTGCCAGATTAGTTCAACCCTTGTCTATTCCAGAAAAACCATGGAAGCATATTACCATAGATTTTATTCAAGGGTTACCAAAGACCATCCACAAGAATGATCAAATTTGGACAGTGGTAGACAGATTGTCTAAACAGGTTCATTTTATTCCCTGTAAATCCAGCATGACTGCGCCACAGGCAAGCAAGATTTTCTTAAAGAAAATATTTAAGATCCATGGAATGCCAGATGCAATCATAACAGATTGGGATCCCCTATTCTGTAGCAGATTTTGGGCTGAACTTATGAAAAATTTAGGCACGACTCTAAAGTTTTCCACCGCTTATCATCCCCAGACGGATGGCCAGTCTGAAGTGGTAAACCGAGTTATTGAAGATATGCTGAGAGTTTATGTTGCAGAAAGACAAAGCCAGTGGGAGGAATACCTTTATCTTTTAGAGTTTGTTTATAATAACATTGTGCACTCAGTTACCCAAAGAACTCCTTTTGAAATAGTATATAGATATTCCTTGGAGTCCCCAATTGCAAAACTAGGGGGAGAAGTACCTGCTTCCGATGAAGCCGCTACAGATTTTGCAGATATCTTACGGGAGGTAAAGGCACAAATCCAGAAAAGCCAGGAATTAATGGCTTCCAAGCTTGCAAAGAAACGAAAAAAGGTTGTTTACAAAAAAGATCAATGGGTCTGGATTCATCTTCCCAAAAAGCGTCTGCGGAAGATGGGTAACCGGTATGTAAAACTGGCACCTAAAATCTTGGCCTAATCTTGCCCATTTTGTCTTTTACCTCCAAATTCGGTTTGAACTGGTTTCTTGGCAATTCTCTGCGAGAAATTGCTTGATCTGCCCGGATTGAACCTCAATTTCCTCTGGATCGTGAGCTAGCCTTGTAGGGGCTAGCATTTCTTTGAAATTAGAATGCAAAGATCTATCCATAGATACCTGAATCTTTGCAATTCTTAAACATGAGCACAGACTTACTTGTGGTTTTCTTGTTGGCCATTCCTCTGATCAGTGGAATTCATTGATCTTCAGAGGCTTTTTTCCTCACAATTCTTTCCAACCCGAAAGCTCCTTTGTCCCAGGATGTGAAGACTTTGAAATACAGACAATTGATTCCTGGCTAGAGGAGTTTCTTGGTTCCAAGAATATTGAAGCAACAGCTACCATTAGAGCTTACAGTGATCAATTCGAGTCCAAAATTACCATCAAGCTGGAAGTTGAATTGGGCGATTTCTCTGAAATTTAAAGGGAAACTCTTTCTTAACTTCGACAATTCTGGCTTTGTAGACTTATCTTGCCTTTTTTGCTGATAGATAGGTTCCTGTCTTACCATTGTCCTAAACTTTCTATTCATTCTTCCCTTTTTTTCTTTTCCCGAGCTCCTCTCTTTTCAAATTGTCCTTTGTTGTTTTCTCCTGCTCTTTCTTATATAGAAAATAAAAATTATATTAGCCCTAAATTTTTGCCTTTTCTTCACTCTTTCTCTGCTTTGTCGCATGGAGATCGATCTGTGGTCCTCAAAAAGTTAAGCTCTTTCCATAACAATCCAGAAGAAATTATTCTCTTTGGCAATTTCGCTAACCTTGCAGATCAAAATCAGGTCATGGATCCTAAAACATTCAAAACTCCTGTTTGGGATAATTTCTCGAAAGATCCTGAAATGTGGGGCCGAGTTCCTGTTCTTGATCCAGCTACCCAAGTCCCTTTACCTTATGGGGTCCCAAAACCAACTGCTGAGATCTTGCCAGATGACCACTATGATGCTGCCTTGAAGGAACTCCGTCCAATTGAAGGGAGCAAGCAAAAGATCTACCATGGTATTTCCCTTGATCTTCCTTCTGTTCATTCTAAAATTGCTTCTCTCAAGGATACAGCTGTTCTCATTAAGATCTCTAGGTCTGGCATTCAGTTAGACAAGCTCTGGTCATTTTGTCTAAATCTCCAGAAGGGAGTTCTTATAAATGCTATGTACTGGCTAACCTATCCCAACATCATGGTAGAATGTGGCAACCAGAGGACTGCAAATTATCTCCTTAAGCTTGGTTCCCAGAGTTATGAGTCATATCAACTCTCCTTCCTAAAATGGGACCCCAAACTCAACTCTGAGGGTATAGATAATTTGTATGTGGCCTCCACTACTTTGCAAGGCTTAAATCCTATTTATTGGACTGAAGATTGCCTCAAACTTCTATTCAACTCAATTGGACATTATATTTGCACTGAATTTTCTCCCTCGAGATCCCCAAGAGCTTTCATCCAGTTAGATCTCTCCAAATCTATCCCTACATCCATTCCCTTCTCTGATGCCTTTGGCCAATCCACCTATCTATCTCTGAGATGGTCAGGATTACCTCCACATTGTCAGAATTGTTTGAAGAGACATTTCTGGTACACTGATTGTCCACAAAAGGAAGCAGATGTGGGCAAAGTTGTGCCAGGCCAACAGATTTGTGCTCCAAATTTTAATAATGGCCATGTAGAAGGAGTCAATGAAATGCAGGTTCCAGAGAAGTCAGTCAACAAGTCAGTCAACTCGTGTTTGACTTATCAAGATAAGGACCAAAGTCAAAAGTTCCAATGGAATAGAGTAAATGGCAGTACCAGGAGAATCAGAAATCAACAAATGAAAAGAATGGAAAAGTGTCCCCAAAAAATGTTCAACAATAGTAAAGGTTTCCAATATTCCAAAGGATTTCAGGATTCAGGGGTAAAAGTCCTGCAGAATCATGAAAATGTCAAAGATAAGGGCAAAGCACCAATTCAACATAATGAATTGCAGATAGAGAAATTCCATGACTTTTAAATCAGGTCATGGCTGGAACCAATGAAAATTGCATGCTCCAGCCTCAGAAGTCAGCTGATCACTTTGGTCTTCCAAAAGATAAGAGTGTTCCACTGATTATTAAAAGTCATACCTCTCAGCATCCAGCCATCCTTAAAGGCTTGAAAATATGTGACAAAATTATGGTAGGGAATTTTGGAAATGGCAAACATTTTGAGCTAAAGATACCTACTTCAACAAATAACTCTGACTTGGGAAGGGCTTCTAAAATATTGACTACTGCCATGGATAAAGTTCCTACAAGCAACTCAAAGGGCATCTCCAAATCTATTAATCCAGTTTCTTCTACATCAGTAAATCAAGAAAAGGTTGCTAATGACTTTGTTTCATTAGCTCCTCCCAAATTCTAGGAGCCTATTCAAGAAGATCCTTTTGACAACATGGTGGACAAAATTGATTGCTCCAATCAATTTCGTGTACTACTAGTTTAAATGTAGATCAAAGAGTCGATTTATTCTTGAGCAACAATTCTAGCCTCCACATCATGGACATTCCCTCCACTCCTTCAGAAAATTGCTCCCTTCTCCATCCAAACCATCCTAATCCCTTAATCGACTTGAATACCTTGTCATGTCATTCCCCTATAGTCACCTCCCCAGTCTCCAAGGAAATTGCAGAACAACTTGCCTCTCTCGCAAAGTGGTGCGTTAGGCGATCCCATATATACTGAGCACTTGGCAGCTGGTGAGACAACATCTATAAACAAAGACAATGAGGAACAAGTGGTGGTAGAGACTCCAGACCAGGGGCTGTTGGCAGTTGAGGATGTTACTGCAGATGTCAGATTTGGATGTATACTTTCTCATGACTCGAGCACTCCACTAAGTTGCAACAATGAAGGCATATGTAAAAGGCAAGTACCTCTCTCTGATAGTTCTAATCTAGATGTTATTAAAGATAATCCTTCAAACCTATTTGAATTCATACCTGGTGGTTGTTCTGATAATGAGTTTGATAGTGATAAAGAAAACTGGGGGAAGGAATCTTTTTTAGCAGATAATTCTTTGACTAATAATGCCAAGAATAAATCCAAGTCAAAATTGAAAAAAGATCTTGCCAAGCCTGATATCTCCTCTTATCTTCATAAAACAGCTGCTGGCAACACTAGGAGTAAAAAGAATAAGAGAAATAGATAACTATCTGGTCCTTTCCATTTGTCACCTCTTATCTTTCTAATGAAGATAATGACATGGAATGTTAGGGGGATAAAAGGCCCCATCAAGAGAAGAAGAGTAATTTCTCAACTTAGACACTACAAGGCTGACCTCATTCTGCTTCAAGAAACCAAGCTCCCTAAATTTGAGAGCTCTAGTCTGGCTGATTGGATTTTCCCAAGTGCTTCTTCTATTTGGATAGAATCCTCTGGCACATGTGGGGGGCTCATCATGATTTGGAAATCTTTGACTCATGCCTCCTTTTATAATAGTCCCAGTAAATGTTGGCAGGCTGTAGTTTTCTCTTTCAACAATTCTAGTTTTGGTGTTCTCAACATCTACGCTCCAACATGTCCTAAAGATAGAGAATTATTATGGCCAGAAATT